>CM048744.1:134186733-134813233 GCA_026315105.1 Locusta migratoria | reverse complement strand
ACTCTTAACGGCTACGTGCACACGTAATTTTTATATTCGCAACATCATGACTAACCACCTTTCGAATTATGTACGTTTCATTGGCGTTCCTGTATGATTAACATTAAAAATCCGTACCCTCAGTTTCGTGTTAGCGTATTTGTAATAGTGGCCTATTATCAAAGAAGGACATCTGTCGTTTGCCAGAAACTGAGATAAAAGTCATTTTTTATTGCGAAACGTAGAACTAATATATTTATAAGTTGATTTGAGCATTATCAACTTCAATACTCGAGGATTTATACCTGGAAGTGGCTAATATCAATTTGATTACTCAAGTACCTTCAAATTGAGTTTGAAAATACAGATGTCTGTCTTTGAAACCAAAACATGTAGGTGTCCGCTTTTGATGTGAATACGCTTTCAGATGTCCGTTTTTTATACAAAGAGATTCGCTTACTGCTGACGAGAATCTTTTATAGGTGTATAATCTGGGATTTATAGGAATATTGACATACAGTGGGAAATATTAAATTCTGAACTCTATTACATATTGGAAAAATTGAAGAACTACAATAACAATAATAATCTTTATAATTTTATATACAAAATGAAATGTTACGGCTCTGAATCTCTAAAATTATTCGCATAAGTTCAAATGAAATTGTTGCCAGATTTTCCCTTAAAAATCTTAAGTTATTTCTGACTTCGAACTACTTTCCGACAAGTGATAATTTCGTACAACACACCTTACAATAGAACCGTGTAGTTTACATGCTAGTCTTAGCTTTGTATCTTTTCAATGATTATTTTCCACTTTTCAGGTTGTCTCAACCGCTTCCTAGCTTTTCCTTCGGACGATGGTGATCCATTTCACTCGCTTTAAGATGGTTATTAGAAATAATACTATAAAAAATAACTGAAAAACTTAAGTACAGGCTAATACGTCTTAGTATCTGGCACATACTGTCGCCATGTCTGATTTTCGAGGTCAGGTGATCATATACTGTGTTCCCATTGGTGAACACTGCTGCAGTCAACAAGTGTCTGAATTTGATATCAAGCTCTTATGTAGGTGTCCGCTTTTGATGTGAACAGTCAAATTTAAAGTGTGATTTATCACATTTACGTCAATTTTTGGGAAAAAAAGGACTTCTCCAATAAAAAGAGCGGAAAAACGTCCTTTCGGATCGACTGCTAACTAACTTTCGACCATTACGTCAGATGTCCAGGTTTCTAAATCTACATCCATACTCCGCAAGCCACCCGACGGTGTGTGGCGGAGGGTGCCTTGAGTACCAATATCGGTTCTCCCTCCTATTCCAGTCACGTACTGTTCGCGGAAAGAAACATTGTCGGTATGCCTCTGTGTGGGTTCTAATCTCTCTGACTTTATCTTCATAATCTCTTTGCGAGATATCCGTAGGAGCAAGCAATATACTGCAAGACTCCTCGGTAAAGGTATGTTCTCGAAACTTGGACAAAAGCCCGTACCGAGCGACAGAGCGTCTCTCCTGTAGAGTCTTCCACTGGAGTTTAGCGATCCTCTCCGTAACGCTTTCTCGATTACCAAATGATCCTGTAACGAAGCGCGCTGCTCTCCGTTGGGTTTTTTTCTAGTTCCTCTATGAAGCTCACCTGGTATGGATCCCACACCGGTGAGCAATATTCAAGCTGTGGGCAAACAAGTGTACTGTAACCTACTTCGTTTTCGGACTGCATTTCGTTAGGATTCTTCCAATGAATCTAAGCCTGGCTTCTGCTTTACCGACGATTGATTTTATATGGTCGTTCCATTTTAAATCACTCCTAATGCCTACTCCCAGATAATTTATGGAATTAACTGCTTCCATTTGCTGACCTGCTATAATGTAGCTAAATGATAAAGGATCTTTCTTTCTGTGTATTCGCAGCACATCACACTTGTCTACATTGAGATTCAATTGCCATTCCCTGCACCATGCGTCAATTCCTCCTGCATTTCAATACATTTTTCCATTGTTACAACCTCTCTACATACTACAGCATCATCCGCAAAAGCGTCAGTGAACTGATGATGTTATCCTCAAGGTAAGTTATATACAGGGTGTTACAAAAAGGTATGGCCAAACTTTCCGAAAACATTCCTCACACACAAAGAAAGAAAAGATGCTTTGTGGACATGTGTCCATGTTAGAGCCCATTTTATTACTTCTCTTCAAATCACATTAATCATGGAATGGAAACACACATCAACAGAACGTACCAGCGTGACTTCAAACACTTTGTTACAGGAAATGTTAAAAATGTCCTCAATTAGCGAGGATACATGCATCCACCCTCCGTCGCAGGGAATTCTTGATGCGCTGATGCAGCCATGGAGAATGGCGTATTGTATCACAGCCGTCCCCAATACGAGCACGAAGAGTCTCTACATTTGGTACCGGGGTTGCGGAGAGGAGAGCTTTCAAATACCCCCATAAATGAAAGTCAAGAGGGTTGAGGTCAGCAGAGCGTGGAGGCCATGGAATTGGTCCGCCTCTACGAATCCATCGGTCACCGAATCTGTTGTTGAGAAGCGTACGAACACGTCGACTGAAATGTGCAGGAACTCCATCGTGCATGAACCACATGTTATGTCGTACTTGTAAAGGCACATGTTCTATCAGCACAGGTACAGTATCCCGTATGAAATCATGATAACGTGCTCCAGTGAGCGTAGGTGGAAGAACATGAGGCCCAATCAAGACATCACCAATAATTCCTTTCTTCAATTGGGCCAACTGGCGTTGAATCGAGGAAGTACAGTACATACTAACGAAACAATTGCGTATTTTGAGGCCGGCCGCGGTGGCCGAGGGGACTGAGGCGCTCCAGTCACGGTCTGCACGGCCACTACGGTCGGGGGTTCGAATCCCCCCTCGGGCATGGATATTTGTGCCGTCCTTAGTATAAGGTAGTTGATAAGTAGTTTGTAAGTTTAGGGACTGATGACCCCGTAGTTAAGTCCCATAAGCTTAACAAACATTTGAACAATAACAGGTTATTACGAGGGTTCGAACTTAAATAGTGGCAACTTTTTATTCACGACCGATACAAAAGTATTATGTGTTTTCACCTGTTACTGTTCTTCAAAGTAGTCACCAGCGTTCTGTAGAACATGTTGCGAGCTATGTGGAAGGTGTAGTATACCGTTAACAGAGCCTTTCTTGACTTCCGCAAGGCGTTTGATACAGTACCTCACATACGTTTAATGAACAAAGGAAGAGCATATGGTCTATCAGTCCAATTTGTGATTGGATTGAGGAGTACCTAAATAACAGAAAGCAGCATGTTATTCTCAATGGAGAGAAGTCTTCCGAAGTAAGACTGATGTCAGTGCTGCTGCAGGGGAGTGTCGTGGGTCCGTTGCTGTTCACGATGTATATAAATGACCTTGCGGATAACATAAGCTTAACAAACATTTGAACATTTTTTGTGTGTGAGGAATGTTTCCTGAAAGTTTGGCCGTACCTTTTTGTAGTACCCTGTATATCGTAAAACAACAACGGACCCACGACACTGCCCTGTGGCACCCCTGACATCACTCTTACTTCGGAAGACTTCTCTCCATTGAGAATTACATACTGCATTCTGTTATCTAGGAACTTCTCAATCCAATCACACAATTGGTCTGATAGACCATGTACTCTTACTTTGTTCATTAAACGACTTTGGGGGACTGTATCAAACGCCTTGCGCAAGTCAAGTCACAGCATCTACCTGAGAACCCGTGTCTATGGCCCTCTGAGTCTCGTGGATGAATAGCACGAGCTAGGTTTCACTCGATCGCCGTTTTCGAAACCCCTGCTGATTCCTACAGACCAAATTTCTAGTCTCCAGAAATGTCATTATACTCGAACATGATATATGTTCCAAAATTCTACAACTGACCGACGTTAGAGATATAGGTCTATAGTTCTGCACATCTGTTCGATGTCCCTTCTTAACCTCTCACACGTCGCGACCTCAAATGAGGACACTTAAATTTTGTCTCATTTTTGTCATCTTTTACATATCATAAAAGCACCGGTACCTCATATGGAGACTAATAATGAATGCTAGAATGTCTCCTAGACATCAGTGTTAGTCGTTGGGCTAACAAAGAAATGGAAAATAGAGGTTACAGGAAAGAGCAGAGACAGGTCTTCAGATGAAAGCACATTATTGTCTGTACATCGAAAAAAAAAAAAAAAAAAAAAAAGGTAACGCCTGTCATTCGGTACCCGAGGAATTATGCTTCGATGGGGTATAACACTGGTCAGCTAAGTCAGATGATCGTAATGCAGAGAGGTGTCATGATTGGGACTGCTGACGGAAACACGTTACATTTGAGAAGAGTGTAAACTTGTTGTGTGCCCTGAGTGCCTGAAACAATTTCATTGTACGAAAAATACAAAATAGTGTACATTCTTCATGTATGATTTCATATTATTAATAGACGTTCCATGTAAAACGTAGTAGTTTTCGTATTCACTATCCTCATTTGAGGACACCTCCCTATAATGAATTCTATACAACATAGGAACATAGGTCTTAAGTTACCAAATAATGTACCAGAAACGTTTTTCAATGTCGGGTAGATAATTCGTGTATGAGAGGGTTAAAAACGGGGATGACCTGCGCCATTTTCCAATCTTTCGGAACACTACGATCTTCTAGAGACCTAGCAATAGGCTACTCATATAATGATCCAAAGACGTTTCGAACACCCCTAATGCACTTCTACTCTCCGGCAGTGTGCACGTCGCTGGTGCGGTGCGCAAAGTGGCTGCTTGGCGGGCAGAGTATGCAGATGTTGCGTGGGCGTGCCGCCAGCAGGTGGGAGTATCCCGCCCCCTCCCCGCCCCCACCTGTTGCCTCAGCCACCGCCCCCGCCGCTAACGACCTGCTTCCTGCGGCTGCCGCTGCTTCCGCGGCTGCGGCGACGGCGGACTCCAGCCGCCTCCACAGACTCCAGCTCCAGCAGTGGCGGGCCATCATTAGCCGCAGCGATCGCCGGAACCGCCACCGATCAATTACCCGACCGCAACTTTGCAAATGACGCCGTTCCGATATCTCGCGAGCTTCCACACTGCAAGGCAACTCTGTCGCAGCAGATCCCGAGTGTCGTTAGCCGTCTGCCGGCAACTGTCTTCGTTACGCGAGAACTCCCAAGTCGCGCTGTATCAACTCCGGGAGTGAAGTTCGGCGTAGCGACGGGCCGGAAAATGCCGAAATGTTTCGGTCTTGTGGTTAAATTAGTAACTGCAGCGAAACCAAAAAATGTTCAAAAATGTTCAATTGTTTGTTAAGCTTATGGGTCATCAGTCCCTAAACTTACAAACTACTTATGAACTAGCTAATCCTAAGGACGGCACAAATATCCATGCCCGAGGGGGGATTCGAACCCCCGACCGTAGTGGCCGTGCTGACCGTGACTGGAGCGCCTCAGTCCCCTCGGCCACCGCGGCCGGCTCAGCGAAACCACAGTCCATTCTACACTCCTGGAAAATGAAAAAAAATCGCACTGACGTGTTTTACGGCCCACCTTAGATTTGTAGTTTTATAAGTTTTTGCAAACATTTTGGACCAAAATGATAATCTAAATAATAAAAAATTAATTACTAAGAGTGTCTGAAACACGGAGCGTATTTGGTCGCTAGTTGCTGGCGAATTTGGACGAAGCTGCTAAATTCGCTCCGTGTAAACAAGGACAGCGAACAAAGTCGCTGCTCCGAAACACGAGCGTCTAAAGTTGAAGCGTGACCTGCGCCATTTTTCAATCTTTCGGAACACTACGCTCCTCTTCTAGAGAGCCGGCCGCGGTGGCCGAGGGGACTGAGGCGCTCCAGTCACGGTCTGCACGGCCACTACGGTCGGGGGTTCCAATCCCCGCTCGGGGATGGATATTTGTGCCATCCTAGCTCGTAAGTAGTTCATAAGTAGTTTCTAAGTTTAGGGACTGATGACCCCGTAGTTAAGTCCCATAAACTATACAAACATTTGAAACATTTTGAAATTTGTAGACGCTGGTCGCAGGCGTTTTTGGCCGTTCGCAAGTGTTGGTCGCCCCGTGTCATATACAGGAGCGTATAAAATAGCCACCAGTCGAGTCAAAATATCGAAGGAAGTAATAAATGCTGGCACAGTGTCTCTCACAAGATTCTTGAAAGAACGATCTACCAAAATCAAAACGGATGAGATAAATATTGTGTGGAGAGTTGGTGCACGCTACGTTTACCAACACCCTCAACAATTCAACACTGCAGCTATTTATAGTGTATTAATAAAACGGCAGCAGAACAACCTATAGAAACGAAATATACCGGCTTAAACTGGAGAGCAGTCTGGATGAAGATTAGCAATCCTCTTCTTCGCTCGTTAGAATATGTATTTCAATGTCGAGACCAAACACAAATCTGGAATTGGACGCGAAAAAAACTAGCTCTTGTAAATAGGACGTCATGCTTCTCTATTCGACTACGAGATTCATTCCATCCTGACTGGCAATTATTTGCAAAATCAGAAAACAACTGAGTTGCCGGAGCATTTCCGTGACACATTGGTCGAACCTACCAGTAACAAACCTAGCTGCTCGCCTCTGAACTGCTTCTAGGTCTTTCTTTAAACTGATCTGATTGCCTCTGTCGCGTACACTCCAGCTCTTCGCACTCCCCTGCACGACACCACACACGCGTACGACCATCACTGGCACCGAGGCAGCGACGACTGTCATTACTGAAGACGACTCGTCTCCATTCGTCCCTTCATAAGCGCCTACCATGACACCACTGCAGGCGGGTCGTCGATGTTGGAGGACACTCAAACGGCACACATGATCGTGCATCATTGTGAGGGGAGCTATATTCTACACTCGCCATTCTCCTATAGTTATCGTCTAGAGAACATTGATCAGTGCACGGTACACTGAAACCATCATTTAACCCTTCTTGCTACCACTCATGCACCAACAATGTGATATACTTCTCCAACAGGACAATGCAGATCCACACGTATCCCGTACCACCCAATGTGCCCTTGAAGGTGTACGTCAACTATCCTGGCCAACAAAATCCCCAGATATCTCCCCCATTGAGCACGTTTGGAACCGCATGAAACGTCATGTTGGGCGGTCTGCATGAGCGGCACGAAATCTGGCACAACTGAGGCACCAGGTGGAAATTGCATGGCAGGCCGTAACCGCATTCGGAACCTCTACGATCGTTTCCATGAAAGAATTATAGCTTGTATTGCTGCAAAAGCAGGGTACACACGGTACTAACGCCAACATTGCGGACGCTATGGTGACTGTACTCCCGTGCGTACGGCTCTGCCTGCGTGATCGTGTGTTATATACAACCTGAAGAATGTGTCAATAAAATTTCCCTCTGCTGGGTCGACGAATTTATGGTGTTTTTTTTGTTCATTCTCTAGGAGTGTATGACCACAATGACGTTGGCACAGACAAAAACGAAATCAGTTTTTTCCAAGTCTAAGGCAATTATGATAAATCTTAAGCATAGAATTAAAATTTGTGATGTGGCCGGGAATCGAACCCGGACCTCCATGCTTACTTTTTTTTTCTTTTTTTGTGGGGGAACGTGCCACCGCCACTTTTGCCCTTAGAAAAAAATTACACTTGACCACTTCAGGCGTTGACTCCTACCTGACCCTAGTCCCAGTCCAACTAACCTAATTCTAATAAGGGACAAGGAAAGCTAATAGGCTACCGAAAGCAGAGAAATAATAATAAATAAAATTAAATAAAATGAAACTCAGGAGATTTGGCAGAAAAAAAAACTGGGAAAACTTCTTTTCTTTTGTATTCTTTATTTTTATTATTATTTTTTTAATTATTGATGTATATATATATATATATATATATATATATATATATATATATATATATATATATATATATATATATATATATATATATATATATTTATTTATTTATTTAATATTTAATAAGACGTGCGCCGTAGTGTTGCCGCCGGCATAGTTAAAATCGTCCAAACGTGTCTTCTTGTTGATTATTATGTTCTGTTGTGGGTCCTGTTCAGTTCAGGTTGGGTGTGTTAAGATTTATCTTGTCATCGCTTGGACGTTCCAGCTGCGAGGCGGCTCGTGGAAGGCACTCCGTAAAAAGTTGGAGAAATATTGCTGGTACTTTGGGTTACGGGTTAGGACCAGTGTCGTTCATTAAGAAAGTTCCAGTATCCAAGTACTGATTTCTCGCCAGGATCAAAGAGGTATCGGATCGTGTAACTTACTGGGCAGACGTCTTAACCGTTAGACCACCACACCACCAACGATTAAGGCGCCTCGGAATAGTCTAAATACGACTTCCCTCCACGTCACAAACTTTAATTCAGCTTCTGTGGTGGTCTAACGGTTAAGACGTCTGTCTAGTAAACATGGAGATCCGAGTTCGATTCCCGGCCACATCACAAATTTTAATTATATGCTTCAGATTTATCATTATTGTCTTTGACAAACTCGAGACGAAAATCCGTCTCAAGGATTGTTTATTTGTATTAACTGATATTTTCCAAGTCTGTTTCACAGACGAAGATATCGGCTTAGTTCCTTCTCTGAATCATCAAACGGATGACAGAATGCCAGATATCGAACTAAATGAAGAACGAGTAGAAATTCAACTGATATTGTCCATTAAACCTGACGGAATACCGATTCAAAATGCGTGACAAACGCATAGAAAAGCAACTGAGATAGCTCAACAGAGGAAAGGCAACGACACCTAGATAAAAGGCCTGTGCGCTGCCTACCATGAGTATTCATAACACGAGCAAACTATCCGTCGTATGTAGCGTTGTGCTGAGTTTGGAATACTTACACGTTGCACACTGTGTTTCAGAACGTTTTCCGTGTTATCTATATCACTCTTCGTGCATATATATGCTGGTATGAGACAAAATGCCTAATATGAATCGTCCGATTCCAATATCGGTAAGCTACCTCACTAATCTATATCTATTAATGTGAATGTCTGTTCGGTGTACGTTTATCACGTCAGAACCACAAGACATAAAGAGCTAAAATTTTGTACAGTTACTAATGTCTACCCGGAGAAGGCTTTAGGCACGGTTTTATGGCGGTCGGATAGCTATTTATTTATATATATTAATGTGAGAGTCTGTTCGGTGTACGCTTATCACGTCCGAACGACAAGACGCAGAGACTTAAATATTTGTACAGTTACTAATTTATACCTGAGGAAGGTTTTAGGCACGGTTTTATAGCGATCTCATAGATATTTAGTAATTTGAAGAATATAACGCGAAATGCAGAACAATAATTACTCTTTCAAAATTATATTTACTCTTTGAAAATGGTTTTATTGTTGCTTGAGAGTTGATAATGATAAAAGGGTGGAGTATATCGGAATGGAAATTTGTCGGGTTATATATAATTCTAAGTGTGTGTGTGTGTGAGAGAGAGAGTGAGTTTAATATTTCGTTCTGCAGCGAAAACTAAAGAACGCAGACGAATGGTCTGTGTGTAATTGTTGTCCGAAGTCTCCCGTTGTACACCATAGCAGTTCTATGCCGATAGCTGTAAGGGGGTGGAAGATATGGAGGTTGAAAGTCGTCAAATGATAGAAAAATTCTGACTGAAGAACAGCGATGACGTTTGCGACTCCATAGCAAGGAGGTTACACACAGCGGATCGTGATGCCACAGACCATATCTTTGGTCTATGCGTGCTACGATGTCTTCAGCTCTTTCTCTGTAAGGATAAGCATACGAATAAGGAAATATAAGAATATGTAAATAAAGTAGTAAACAAGAAATTTCTTTTAATACGTCTGTTTAAAAAAAATTCGATTTGAAGTTTCGCCCATTACATCAAGTGATGGATCTGTGATATTATTAGAATCATTATTGTTGAATTTCCTGATTGGATTCTTCGGAATGAGTGCACTTTTACGTGTGATTTCATCTACACTACTTACTTTCCTGATAAACGGCAAGTACATAGACTTCTGCAATCTGATAGGAATATTTTTCAGTTCCTTCAAAACCAATTTCATAGCGCAATATTGAAAGAAAGCGTATCTATCATAATCAACCTACACGTGAGCGGAGCCGCGGGTTTAAGCTAGTAGTTCATAAATATCTTATACCAAAAGAAATTTAATATCCATAGAATATATGACTTCAACTGCGATTGGGCAAAGCTGAAAATGTGTACCCAGCCGGGATTCGAACCCGGGTCTCCTGCTTTCTAGGCAGTTGCGCTGACCCCTACACCACTTTTTTTTTTTTTTTTTTTTTTTTTTTCCTTTTCTTTTCCTACTGGTAGATCAGTTCATTGCGGTCGTTGTTCATTTTTGCTCGTTGTCGTTCGAAGAGTTCTTGGCTCAGCTTTTTTATTACAGAGAGGCGTTCAGCCCTCTGACCGGGCGCGCTGAGCCACGGCGCCCGGCTCCACTGGGGACACAGTGATCGCCGCACCTGCAAAGACTACCCATGCACGCCTCCCGTCAGATACAAATTCCCAGCTTCGCCCTGCCCATAGTACTCAAACTCGTAGTTTAACTAATTCCCGTAAGAGTAAGGGCTTCAAACTTGCCCACCCCTCCCCACTAACGATAGGATCATTGCCCGTCACCGGCATATTATATATATACATGTGGCGTCTGTTCCGAAAGAACAGACGCCACTTCTGATCCTGCAGCTGTTATTATTTAATATTCATAGAATATATGGGGAGGGGTGGGCAAGTTTGAAGCCCTTACTCTTACGGGAATTAGTTAAACTACGAGTTTGAGTACTATGGGCAGGGCGAAGCTGGGAATTTGTATCTGACGGGAGGCGTGCATGGGTAGTCCTTGCAGGTGCGGTGATCACTGTGTCCCCAGTGGTGTAGGGGTCAGCGCAACTGCCTAGAAAGCAGGAGACCCGGGTTCGAATCCCGGCTGGGTACACATTTTCAGCTTTGCCCAATCGCAGTTGAAGTCATATATTCTATGAATATTAAATAATAACAGCTGCAGGATCAGAAGTGCGTCTGTTCTTTCGGAACAGACGCCACATGTATATATACAAAAGAAATTTGTCTGTGAATCACATAAATAACATTCAAAAGATTCCGAAAGACAGTGTGCAACTTGTACGTATTCTCAAACTCAGCACAACGCTACATAAGACAAATGGTTTGATTGTGTTATAAGTTTAGCTCCCTCTGCTTTCCTATCGGTTGCCACCCTGTTCCGGGTATAAAAAGATGTTACAGCAGAGCTTAGTGCCCCGATTTGCGCAACGGAATTTGCCTCGCGGAAACTATGGAAACTAATTGGATAGCGGTGGCAGTAGCTTACGTCATTGGATGTGCCTAACATGATTTCCTATCTGAATATCATGCATACAAACAAGGACGGGGAATTAGTATAATGACAGCAGTTTCCCTTTTAACAAATTTACATTTATTCATAGATCTTGTTGTTATTCAGTTAAGCACGAAATATTATGGGGCATTTCAGTTAAAACATTTAGAATACAATTAATACTTCGTGGAGGGATTAAGAAAGGTACCAAAAGCTTTCACACTCTTTGTCTACTGGTTGGATTCCACAATCGTAGTTCCATGATGTACGACCCACGTGGCAACACACACGTAAATTTAGGTGCCACAAAGAAAATCCCCAAAAAAATAATTGATCACACAGAACCTTATGTCACGGATATCTTTTACTCACTAGCTAACTGTTGCAGTTACTTTAAATCCGATTAAGAGTGTTTTACGTCCACTTCTCTTTGTGTATTTTGCCCCACCATGTCGCATGGTCACCAGCACGTGAATCTAAGTGGACGACAAAACGATAAACGAAGCCACACGAGATTTCATTAATAAATTTCCTCCGCGCACACAGTAGAATCTCAAATCGACAAAGCGAACGTCGATCCACTTCCCACCCTAACTATATTGAAACTTGCTACACAAGAGATCCCCACATGAACTGAGCCTAATCCGCAAAGAACAGAACTCGTCCTAATTCCGTGAAAACGTTCCCAAAAATTTATAAAATGGACTTCACCTAACATTGTGCATTTGCTGAACCATTCCCCTGCTAATCTGTTCCAAAATTGAAACTTCCTGGCAGATTTAAATTGTGTACCGGAACCGGGACTCGAACCTGGGACCTTTGCCTTTCGCGAGCAAGCGCTCTACCGACTGAGCTATCCCGACACGACTCACGATGCCGCCTCACAACTTTATTTCCGCCAGTACCTCGCCTCCTACTTTCCAAACTTCACAGAACTTCTCCTGCGAAACGTGCAAAAGTAGCACTCATGAAAGAAATGATATGGTGCAGACATGGCTTAGCCACAGCCTAAGGGATGTTTCCAGAATGAAACTTTCACTCTGCAGCGGAGTGTGCGCTGATATGAAACTTCCTGGCAGACTAAAATTGTGTGCCGGAACCGGGACTAAAATCTGGGACCTTTCTCTTTTGCGGGCAAGTGCTCTACCGACTGAGCTACCCTGACACGACTCACGATGCCGCCTCACAACTTTATTTCCGCCATTACCTCGCCTCCTACTTTCCAAACTTCACAGAAATTCTCCTGCGAAACTTGCAAGACTAGCACTCCTGAAAAAAGGATAAGGCCAGGTACTGGCGGAAGTAAAGTTGTGAGGCGGTATCGTGAGTAGTGTCGCGGTAGCTCAGTCGGTAGAGCGTTTGCCCGCGAAAGGCAAAGGTCCTAGGTTCGAGTCCCGGTTCCGGCACACAATTTTAATCTGCCAGGAATTTTCATATCAGCGCACACTCCGCTGCAGAGTGAAAGTTTCATTCTGTTCCAAAATTGTCACAAATCACACACACTTACAAATATATTACCCTCGGAGACCAACATACTCACGTCCGTCCTCAGTCAGCCCAGGAAACATTCTGCCGAAATATGGCTGCCCCCTCGCCTAACCGCCCTTCGCGTTCAACTTGGCCGGAGCCGTGCTGCAATTGGCCAATCACCTAACGGCACCATCCTGCCAACTTGCGAATCGTGGAGGATCGCAAATCACAGACACCTGTCGAACACGTCCCCCCAGGAGACCTCTCTGTGCAATCTATATCTATAAATGTGAATGTCTGTTCAGTGTACGTTTATCACGTCTGAACCACAAGACATAAAGTGCTAAACATTTGTACAAATACTAATGTCTACGATATATCTATATATATTTCAATGTGAATGTCTGTTCGGTGTACGCTTATCACGTCCGAACGACAAGACGCAGAGACTTAAATATTTGTACAGTTACTAATTTATACCTGAGGAACGTTTTAGGCACTATTTTATAGCGATCTGATAGATATTTAGTAATTTGAATAATATTAACGCGAAATGCGGAACAATAATTACTCTTTGAAAGTGGTTTGATTCGTTGCATTGTTGCTGGAGGGTTGCTAATGATAAAAGGGTGGAGTATATTGGGATGGAAAGTTATCGGTGTATATAAAATTCTACGTGTGTGTGTGTTAATATTTCGCTCTGTAGCGAAAACTACAGAACGCAAACGAATGGTCTGTGTGTAATTGTTGTCCGATGTCTCCCGTTGCACACCATAGCAGTTCCATGCCGATAGCTATAAGGGGGTGGAATATATGGTGGTTGAAAGTTGTCAGATTATTAAAAAAATTTTGAGTGAAGGCCAGCCATGACGTTTGCGACTCTATAGCAAGGAGGTTACATACAGGGAAACGTGGTGCCACAGACCATATCTTTGGTCTATGCGAGCTACAATGTCTTCAGGTCTTTCTCTGTGAGGATAAGGATACGTATAAGGTGTGGTGTCGCACAAGTACAAAGTGCGCGCCACCTACTTTCGCCGCGCGCCGCCATGCACACACGGCGCGGCGTTCTCACGACAGCCACGAGCGCCCTCTGCTGCAACCCTGCTCGTTGCCACCACGGAAAGACATCGGTCACTTCGGACTGAGTTAGCAACCAGTTCGGACCTTCGTAATCAGACAGGCACCAGTGAAGACTTTGCTATCGTACAGGCACTAGGCAGGCATCTAACAACTATGTATCAACATTCTGCAGTACTATGTAAAAGTTAAGTATTGTTACATTCTGTGCAATATATATCTCTTTCTAATTTACTCTAGTGTTTATAGTTTCTGGCTGCTCCCCTCCGTACCTGCACCAGCGTGCTATCTTATTCCTGTGTCGGTCTCATCCACTCGGCCACCGACACCTACGACGAGGCTGGGACACAAAAGCGGCGACGAAGTTGGGACACAAAATAAGGAAATATAAGAATAAATAAATGAAGCAGTAAAAAAGAAATTTCTTTTAATACATCTCTTTAAAAAATCGATTTGACTTTCGCGTATTACATCAAGCGATCGATCTGTGATATTTTTACAATCATTATAGTTGAATTTCGTGATTGGATTCTTCGAAACGAGTTCATTTTTACGTGTGATTTGATCTACAATACTTACTTTCCTGATAAACGGTAAGTGCATAGATTTCTGCAATCTGATAAGAATAATTTACAGTTTGTTTCTAAAAAAAAGTATTGTATTTCATTTCATCCTTCAAAACCAGCCTCATAGCACACTACTCAAAGATAGCTTATCTATCATAACAAACACGCGAGCGGAGCCGGGGGGTTTAAGCTAGTACAGAAATAAAGTTGGCTAACCTTCTAACTATGAGCATCTCTGTCTTCCCAGCTGCAGCCTCACACACACGAAGACACACACACACACTCACACTTGGTATGATTGGGAGATGGGTGCTGTGGAGAAAAGCTCTTTATGTGAGCGGGAGTCACTTATTATGCCTGTAATTACGAGGGTAAGTCAATTATTATCCGCAAAGTAGTTATAAAATGTTATTGTAATAAAATACGAAACTTACAAGAACATCATTTTTCGTCATAGTCTCCTTGCTTTCAATGCACTTCGTCCATCGCTCTACAAGGTTCCTTATGCCCTCATGAAAGGTTTTCGGTTGAGCTGCGAGCCAGGAATGCACCGCTTCCTTCACTGCCTCCTCCGAGTCAAATCGACGGCTCCTTAATGCCTGTTTGAGTGGACCAAACAAGTGATACTCAGAAGGGGCAAGATCGGGACTATATGGAGGATGATCCAGTACTTAGAATTTGAGTTTCTGGAGCGTTTCAGCAGTGTGGACAGCAGTATGCGGACGGGCATTGTCGTGCAACAACACAACACCTTCTGACAGCAATCCTCGGCGTTTGCTTCGAATTGCAGGCTTTGGGCTGTCAGTAAGCATCTCACTGTAACGTACACTATTTATTGTTGTGCCCCTTTCACCATAATGTTCAAGTACAGGACCTCGTGCATCCCGAAAAACCGTAACCATCAGTTTTCCTGCGGACGATTGGGTCTTGAACTTTTTCTTACACGGCGAATTTGGATGCTTCCATTCCGTACTCAGTCGTTTACTCTCCGGCTCGTAATGATGGATCCATGTTTCGTCACCAGTAATGATTCTGTCTAAGAGGTTGTCCCCTTCGTTACCATAGCGATCCAATTTTTTTTTTTTTTTTTTTTTATTTTTTTTTATTATTATTATTTTTTTTTTTTTTTTTTTTTTTTTTGCAGATGTCGAGGCGCGTTTGCTTATGCAACTGTGTGAGTTGTTTTTGGGACCTATCTTGCACAAACTTTACGAAACCCAAGTCTGTTGTGAATAATTTCGTAGGCAGAACCATGACTAATTTTAAGACGATGAGCCACTTCATCACTAGTTAATCGTCTGTTTAAGAGAATCATTTCACGTGATCCGCAATGGTTTCTTCATTTGTGGCGGTAAACGGTCGTCCGGCTCTTTCATCGTGCTTAACACTCGTGCGACCATTTCGGAATTTTTCAATCCACTCGTACACACTTCGATGAGGCAAAACACTGCTCCCGTACTGTACTGAAAGTCTTCTATGAATTTAGGCCCCTGTACACCTTCCGCCCACAAAAAAACATATCACTGAACGTTGCTCTCCTTTGGTGCATATAGACAGCGGAGCAGCCATGATTAACAGCACGGCAGCGACAACGAAACTAACGTAGCAGCTTGAAAATTGCAAAGATATAACAACAAATAAACAAAGCATGCGTCACCAACGTAAAACGACAGTACTACCAACATAAACAAAAATGTACCTAAATTGCGGATAATAATTGACTTACCCTCGTACAATATCAATAATAATCATCATGCACTGTTGACTCCACTGCTTCTAGCACTAGCCCCGAAATGAGTGACTAAGGTGGCACGAAAGGTCAAACACAAAAATAAAATTAGAAAGTAATGTGCACACAAAATTGTGACTTGCATGAAACACGTATCAATTCAAGTAAGTCAAATGGAATGATACTAGAGTATCGTTTCAGTGTTACGTCTACTCTTGGCAGGCAGCGCACAGGGCTTGTATCTAGATGGCGCTGGGGAAGGACAGTAGGCGGAAATTCATAATTCGTGCACACAATAGTGACGCAGTGCCGCTGCACGTTAGCATTCTGTACTCGCAGAATGTGATCCATTTCTGTAACTTAGTAGTTTAGTTCCCCTGAAACCTTCAAACCAACCAGCCAACAATTTCAGTAGGAGTCCTAGCCCGGCGTACATCCGCACTGGAGAAAGGATCGTTCGACGTACGTCTTTACCTCTGTACAGGGTGAGTCGGGAGGAAAGGTACATGCTTGTAGGGGTGATACTACTGGTGATTCTGGACAAAAACTTATAATAAACACATGCCCTTTTCTTAAGCGCTTCCGAGTAAACCAATGAAAGCTTCAACACGTCTTTCAATATAACAATTGGAAGTAAGGAGAAGTGGAAGAAAATAGTTCTACACCGTACGGGGGACATTGCCTGGTTCACTGACGGGTCTAAATCAGACCAAGGTGTTGGGGCCGGGGTATAAGGGGTGCAGCCAAGACTGGAGGGTGTCATCTCTCTACGGAAACTGGTCTCAGTATTCCAGGCCGAAATCACTGCCATCAGGGTGTGTGTGGAGGGGAATTTGCGTAGGTGCTCCAAAGACCGTAGCATCTACATCTATTCAGACAGCCAGGCAGCCCTGAGATCACTGGCAGCTCCTGCAACAAGATTTAAAATTGTTGCAGAATGTCACAGGGTTCTGGTGGAGCTAGGGGAAATCAATAGGGTAAAACTATTGTGGGTCCCTGGCCACTCGGGGATCAGTGGCGATAAACGTGCCGACAGATTATCCAGGATGGGGGCAGAGACTCCATTTATTGCACCGGAACCTGTCCTGACAATCACCAAGGCAATGATCAAATTGGAGCTACGTAACTGGCTCAGAAGACAGCACGTAGAATATTGGACCAAGGTCCATAAACAAAACCATAGCAATGTAATTATGCCGAAGCCATGTTTTAAAAGAAGCTCTGTAATTCTGCACTTGAACAGGAGAGAGGTTGGATTACTGACAGGCCATGGCATTTTCAAAAAAACACCTACATACAATGGGAATAACAGAAGAGGACCCTAAATGTAGGATCTATAATGATGGTGATGAAACTGCATCACATCTAATCTTCGAATGCATTGCATTGGAGAGCAAAAGCACAGAACATTTGGGACAACAAGACCTGAACAAATTGTGTCTAATAAAGAACTGGTAAAGGGTCTCATTGCACTGTTCAAGGGCATTAGTTGGCTTTACTAGATATACAGGGAGCGATACCGCTTAATAAACTTAGTTTCGGTGCGGGCAGTGGCGGGTTGGACCAAATCTGTTTTGGCTTCCCTGACAAAATCAATCAATCAATCAAACCAATGAAAACAACTAGGAAGGGTATAGTGCAGGTGACAGTAAATAAAGATACTCTTATGTCATGGTTTGTGTAATTGTGTACGTTTCCTTATAGAAGACGTTCACACAGTCCGCCGTCAACATTAGTGCATGTTTTTGCTCTTGTAGACAGGTGCTGTGTTATCGATCGGAGCTCAGTTCTACATTCCTTTACCTGAGCACAATCATGTAAAATACGAGAGAGAAGTTCCTACCTTATGTCCACTCTGCGCTGACAATACGAGCTCATACATACTTTCAGCATGACGGAGCGCCTACACATTCCGAGCAGCCAGTGACACAGTATCTCACCACAAAGTATCATATTATATAGTTTTGACGACGTTACAGCGTTCAATGAATGAAATAAGTCGCCATTTGCGATCAGTTATGGCTTCACTGTACTACGTTTAGATGGAATACCAAAGTGCGTCGAATGAAAATTTGTGCCCGGCCGGGATTCGAACCCGGGATTTCCAGCTTACTAGGCAGACGCGCTGACCACCCGCCACTTCGCCGCACATTGGTATTCCATCAAAATCTAGTATAGTGAAGCCATAACTGATCGCAATTTGCCATTTATTTCATTCACTGAACGCTGTAACGTCGTCAAAAATATATAATTGTATACAAGCCGAGGCTGGGCTCCTGACGACAATTAATTGTGTTTCGATACCTCATGGTGCAGTATTGTGGCTGTGAGCATTACAGAACAAATAGGCTGTGGTAATAGGAAAGAGACAACGTGGCGAATGGAGATTTGGGTGAGGCGGGAGACGTGCAGGGAAGAGTCCTCTGCAGTCGTGCTGGTCACTGTGTCCTCAGTGGCGGAGTGGTCAACGCGTCTGCCTAGTAAGCAGGAGATCCCGGGTTCGAATCTCGGCATTAGCTGCACTTTGGAATTCTATCTAAACCTGGTACAGT
Organism: Locusta migratoria; assembly: GCA_026315105.1. Taxonomy (NCBI): domain Eukaryota; kingdom Metazoa; phylum Arthropoda; class Insecta; order Orthoptera; family Acrididae; genus Locusta; species Locusta migratoria. The sequence continues at coordinate 134,794,507 of CM048744.1, read as the reverse complement.
GAAGCCATAACGTATCGCAAATTACGATTTATTTCATACAAAGTATCCTGCTCGTGGGATCGGTCGCGGTGATCTTAGGGTACTGTATTACTGTATGAAGGGGTGGCTGAAGAGCGATGTGTACAAGCTCAGAGTGGACACTAGGAAGGAACTTTGTGCTCGTATTTCACATCCTTGTGCTCAAGTAAAGGAATGCAGAACTGAGCTCCGATCGACAACATGTGTCCACAAGAGCAACAAAATGCGTCGAAGTTGAGGGTGGACTTTTTGACCATCCTCTGTGAGGCAAGTTACTCAATTAAACAAACCGTAACGAAACATTATCTTAATTTACTGTCATTTGTACTCTCCACATTCCTTTCCCGGAAATGGTTAAGAAAAGAATCATAAGTAGGACCACCCTTCAGAGCATGAACGCCAGTGGCGGCGCTAGGCGGCGCCGACGTCGGCAACTGCCTACGGCATCGCACCTGTGGGGGCCTCGCAAAACATTTGTTAAATTTTCAGTTTATTTATTTTTTATATTTGATGGTTAACGGCGCTTTTCAACTGCTAGGTTACGTAGCGACGACCGACATCTAATTTACACTAGATTAACCAATGGGCGAACACAACATCCTTAACCAACGATGGGATTCGAACCCCGACCAGAGCGACCTCACGCACCGTGGTATGACGCCTTAGTGCGCTCGGCCGTTCCCGGCCGGCAGATATTTAGGTGTCCGTATTTATTTCCGTATGCGTGCAGCAGTGATGCAATTTTTAGTTAAATACTTGCAAAACAACTTCTTCATTACATTTTAGAAAACAATTTGAAAGAAGTATATCCAAATGGTTATATAACAATCTGAATCACGCTCTCAGTTCCAGTCAGTACAGCTTCAGCCGAGAGAAGCTTCTCAGAGTTAAAATGGATTAAGACTAACTTGATAAGCACAATGAGCCAAGAAAGACTATCTGCGTTGTCAGTACTATCAAATAAAGCCGAAATAGCGGCTAGTATTAATTAAGATGTGATCTTTAAAAATATCACTGAGACGAAAAGCCAAAAAGATTCTCTATTTTAATTTGTTTATTGTAATTTTTGTCATTGCAATAATACATATAAAATTTTAGTATAATGATTATTGATGTATAATTCAGTTAATTTTATTTAACATTTTCTTCCTTACTGAAAAAATCAAAGGAGCCTCACAAAGGCGAGTTCGCCGACGCCCAGTTTTCGTCTAGCGCCACTACTGCATGTACCTTTCCTCCTGACTCACCATTATATACAGGATGTTTCTAAATAAAACCGACAAACATCGTGGTGTGGTACAGGATGGCTTGAGGAACACAATGAAGTAGGGAAACCGTGTCCAGAAACGAAGTCTCCAATCGAGCACGATATGATGGTACGAAATCTGATCTGGAACGTGTGACTTGTCATCCCACAACTCTTGCTGAAGTACGTGACGAGGTACTCAGGAAGATCAAGCGTGGAATAATCAGTCTCAAGACTGTATTCGCCATCTGTATTATATATATGTTGTACATAAAAATGTTTGTACAGTCTATGGGACTTAACTACGGGGTCATCAGTCCCTAAACTTACAAACTACTTATGAACTAACTAAGACTAAGGACGGCACAAATATCCATGCCCGAGGGGGGATTCGAACCCCCCGACCGTAGTGGCCGTGCAGACCGTGACTGAAGCGCCTCAGTCCCCTCGGCCACCACGGCCTTCTGTTGTACATATTTTTGTGGAGCTTGTGAGACTTAACCGCGGGATCATCAGTCCCTAAACTTACAAACTACTTATGAACTACCTTATACTAAAGACGACACAGACATCCATGCCCGATGGGGGATTCGAACTTCCGATGGGGAACGGCGTCGCGTATCGGAGCATAGCGCGTCAATGCACTTGACCACTCCGCCGCTATATACCAGGTGATCAAAAAGTCAGTATAAATTTGAAAACTTAATAAAAAAGGAATAATGTAGATAGAGAGGTAAAAATTGACACACATGCTTGGAATGACATGGTGTTTTATTAGCACAAAAAAAGTTAAAAAAATGTCCGACAGATGGCGCTTCGTCTGACCAGAAAAGCAATAATTAGCATAACAAATTAAGACAAAGCAAAGATGACATTCTTTACAGAAAATGCTCAATATTAATGAAATAAATCGCAATTTGAGATCACTTATGGCTTCACTGTACTAGGTTTAGATGTAATACCAATGTGCGGCGAATGAGAATTTGTGCCCAGCCGGGATGCGAACTCGGATCTCCTACTTACTAGGCAGACGCGTTGACCACCCCGCCACCGAGGACAAAGTGACCAGCCCGACTGCAGAGGACTCTTCCGCCGGCCGCGGTGGCTGAGGGGACTGAGGCGCTTCAGTCACGGTCTGCACGGTCACTACGGTCGGGGGTTCGAATCCCCCCTCGGGCATGGACATTTGTGCCGTCCTTAGTTGTAGGTAGTTCATAAGTAGTTTGTAAGTTTAGGGACTGATGACCCCGTAGTTAAGTCCCTTAAGCTTAACAAACATTTGAACATTTTAGAGGACTCTTCCCTGCACGTCTTCCGCCACACCCAAATGTCCATTCGCCACGCTGTCTCTGTCCTATTACCACAGCCTATGTGTTCTGTAATGTTCGCAGCCACAATACTGTATTCCCGCATCAGGGAGAACTGACGATGAGGTGACGAGACACAATTAATTGTCGTCAAGAGACCAGCCTCGGCTTGTATACAATTATATAGTTTTGACGACATTACAGCGTTCATTTTTAATGAAATAAATCGCAATTTGCGATCACTTATGGCTTCACTGTACTAGGTTTAGATGCAATACCAATGTGCGACGAATGAAAATCCCGTCTGGGCACAAATTTTCATTTTCCGCACATTGGTATTACATCTAAACCTAGTACAGTGATGCCATAAGTGATCGCAAATTGCGAGTTATCTCATTAAAAATGAACGCTGTAACGTCGTCAAAAATATATAAGTGATATACAACAAAAGTGATTCTTAAGTCTGGTGCGCGCCCTCTCGTTATTACCCGTCGGTCTTCCGAAGAGGATCCAACGAACTAAAGAGCGAGGTACGTTTGGCACAACGGTTCGTGACCGGTAGCACATATTTTAGTTCGCGACCGGTAGCTCTCATTTTAGTTGGCACCTCCGTCGCGAAGTAGGTCGCACTTTTTAGTTCGTCAGCTTCCACTCCTGAGACAAATCTTTAGTCGTTAGCTCTTTTTGGCTTTTGCTACCGCTGCTGTAAGCGCTCTTTCTTTTGTTATGATAGCCTTTTTTGTAATGATCAGTGTTGCACAAGCGTGTGGTATAACCCGTAGTTTTGGGCATTAAACATCAAATAGGCAAAGAAACCAATTATTTACACAGATGAGTGATATAATGGTATTCACCTACTTTATATGCAGACTAGCTGAATCCCCGCTGCTTCGCATGCGTAGGCTGGTTGGTCTGCACCAGTTGTTTCTTTTTCATCCTGATGAAGAATCCATATCTTAAGTTTCGTAGTTATACCTTGAAGTTTGAGTAACAGCACCATATTTTTGAAAATCAATTTTTGCATCTCGTGTTTCACCACCTTATTGGTCGAATTTCCAAAAATATCGAAGCACGTGTCATTTAAATTTGAACTGCGAATCCAAATCCGAAAATTTGAAATTTTAACTTCAAAATTGCCTAAATAGCAACAGATTTTCGAAAAACACCCCCTCTCCAATTTAACCCCCTTGATGGGTGAATTTCCAAAAATACCGAAACACGTATTTTTTAAATCATAATGAACAATACAAATGCCAATTTTTGCAGCTACAGCTTAAAAATTGTCTTGACAACAAAGTGTTTTCGAAAAGAATTTTTGATCCCCCTCTTTTACCCCCTTAGTTTTTGAATTTTCGAAAATACCGAAAGTCGTGTCTTTTTAATCCTGATCAAGAGTCCATATCCTAAGTTTCGTAGTGATAGCTTGAAATTTGAGTTAACAGCCACATATTTTTGAAAATCAATTTTTAGCGTCACCTATTTTACCCCCTTATTTGTCGAATTTCAAAAAACGCCGAAACACGTGTCTTTTAATTTCGAACCCTGAATTAAAATCCGAAATTTTGTATTCCTAAATTCAAAATTGCCTAAATAGCAACGTATTTTCAAAAAAAAAACGCTTCATCCCCTATTTCACCCCCTTACGGAGGGAATATCGAACAATCGCTTCTTAAATGACGCCTACAGAGTAAGATCATCACCCTCCATAAATTTCTAGTTTCTATCTTCAGTGGTTTGGGCTGGGCGATGATGAGTCAGTCAGTCAGTCAGTCAGTCAATCGGGACACTTCCTTTTATATATAGAGATTACTCGTAGTGTTTTATTTCTAAAATGGATTTATTTCTTTATTTATTTATTAGGTTATTGAAGAACCATTACCTACAAAATATGCTAAATGCGTTTATTTTGGCGAATAAAAATACTTTATTTTATAAATAATTTACTCCGTTCGAAATGACTTAAACTGGCAGAAGGGAATCACGTGATTCTGCGCGCTCTTGCTGTTCCCCGTTAGTCTTCGGAAAGGGAGCGAACGAACTAAGAGGCGATAGCTCTGGGAACTAGTTCGCGTAGTTCGCCTGTGGTAGCGCTCTTCCGAAGTAGTTCGTTCGCCAACTACAAAAGACTATTATGCTCACATTTTTTTACTTAGCTGCCAAATGTTTGAAAGTGTGACTGGAAGCATGGTGTGAAGCTTCGCGTAGTGATGATTTTCACAACAACACGGCTTTACGTCTGACGGTTTCGGACGGAGCGAGAAAACACGTAGCTGCAGTAGACGCGTGTTCCTGTCGCGAGAACGGAGCGACGGCAACGTGTGAGCACAGGGACCGTGTTTTGGCGCTGAGTTACCCGCTGCCAATCCACGCGCAGCCTGACAGCGCAATCGGCTCTGTTTATAGCCGTCCTGCAATAGCCCCGCTGTGGGCGCGTCGTTTGCGTTAATCCCCGCAACTGCGCGTCTGCTCGCAACTCAACCGACGTTGCGTTTCATCGGCGTCGAGTTGACTGAAAGGTGCACTTCACGTATAACTGTCATTATTCTCTAATTACAACAAAAATTGTAAATACCGTTCAATTAAACGAGACAGTCTGTATATTCGCTCCACACTACACGCAGGATGCGGCTACGCGGGTAGCGGGGACTATGTGGCGTGGACTGGGCGGTTTTTTAGGGTAGAGGTAGGGTTACCAGACGTCCTCTTTTACCCGGACATGTCCTCCTTTTTTGGACCCTAAAAATGGTCCGGCCGGGTTTTTAACAAAATGGGGAAAATGTCCTCTTTTTTGCGTTGCGCAACTGCTTCAACTTGAAAGTGCATAAATACAACTCTCTGAAGTGTCACAATCACCAGCTCTAGGGAATATAACATTTCTTGAAACAATGTGATTTTTCTCGTTCCTGTGCCACCGATGCTCTGAGGTCAAGCTACTTCGGAACAAAGAAATAATATTGGCGTGACAATTGTCGCGGAATACGAGCTTCGAGGTGGCCAGTTAAAAACATACGCCTCCAACAATTCAAGACAGTGCAATACACATACTATAATATGAAACTCTCCCCCCCCCTCCCCTTTCTCTGGTCGGAGTGTTGTGTGACACAAAAATGAGGCGTTCAGTCTTCGTGCTGGGATTCAGCAGTTCTGTGTGTTGTCTGTCAACCACACTTATGACTTAAAAAAGATCAAAAGCTAGTGCAATGTTCCTTATACATAAGTTAAAACCTTGTTTAAAATTTCATACAAATGTCAGATGGCACAGTCACCATTGCCGTCTCACTATTCGCCTGTTTAGGACCAAAGAGACGTAACTACATTAAACAGTGTATTGAAAACATCGATTTAAAGCTTTTGTTCTAAAAACTTAATAGTTTTTAATAATTAATTGCGAGCCTTTGTACGGTAAATTAAAAGTTTATTTTATTCATTGCTTTTTTCACCTAGGCCTTACATATTCCATTCACTAACTGGGCTCTAGATGCTAATCTTGTATATAGTCACGTCGGTCTGCTCCGAAATGGGAGCATAGCTACATCAAGGAACGCTTAGATAATTTTTACAGTTACTTTATTCCTGACGATTTTACAGTCAACAGTACTATGGCTTACGGAAATGATGCATCATAAAAAATTTCAGTGAAAACAGGGGTGATCGGCAAGGTATGTTATAAGTATGGAAAAAATGTTCAACACTTAAGACGATGATTGCAAGTGGTGAAGTGATGAAATATTAGGGCTTCACTGCTATGTAGTCATGTAATTCGTTCTACAGGTCTCAACATTTCATGATTCTTAATTTGTAAGAAGATGAACAAATTTCATAAGATGACATCACTAATACTTGTCAATACGAGAGAGAGAGAGAGAGAAAGAAGGTTATTTTATAAATCTAGAAATGTCCTCTTTTCTGAACCCTAGGTAGAAGGCTTTGCGGGAACAGTAAATGGGCCTTCGCAAAGGGTGCAGGTCGATCACAGGAGAAATGAGGAGCAAATTTTCAAGACACATCATGTACACTGGTGGACAAAACTGAGTTTGATATGAAATCCGGTATTTTATTACCCGCTCTACACACTCCTGTAATTAGATTGTGTCAAAACGCATTTTAACACCTTCAAAAAGAGCGCTGAAAAGTAGCCGAAGCATCAGAAAGCATTTTGTCCTCTAGTGTGATTGAATCAAACTGCATCACAGTTGCCTTTATTTTGTTTTATTAAGCTATGTTGGCTGCAATGTAAGACTCATGGAATAAATCGAAAACATGTAACTGACCAACAATGAACAATTAATATTCGTTTTCAGTACTAGGCCATTGTTGCGTATAAACGTTTATCATTATCTCTGTTAGACTCACAGAAATCAGACGTAAAGATGTTGTTGTCCTAAGATGGAGAGTATTATAGCGAGTGAATTTGTGACTTTGGAGAGGAAATGAATCGTGGAAAGAGAAAACGAATGAAGACAAAATCAAAAAGGGAATTACAGTATGAAAACAGGTAAGAGTAAAGAGGAATAAAAGTACTGTTATTGCAAAGCTATACAAATTAATCTATTTGTAGTTACCTGTATAATTATTTCTCTTGTAATTTTTAATTGTGAGATATCGGGAAATACTGCGAAATATTTTATTTCAAGGAACTAAGTACAATTTTGAGGTCTGTAGATGGGATCAGTGATCTGAAAAGGATCAATTTTAAACATATATTTTAGGTGACAGGGTACCTGATGTGAAAATCAAAACGCACGTCACCTACTATTCTGATGATCCTTCAAAGCCCTTTTTGCCATTAGGTAAACGTGGATGCAGCTTTAACAATGTATCAGATATCTCCAAAGTTTCATCACTGATGAAGCTGTGACCAGAAAAGAAAGACGATGTGAGAAAACTAAGTCTCATATTTGGAAACAACTGGAGAGAAAATGAAATACTTGAATTTTTCACTATCATATTTCCATATAACGAACGTAATGCCCAAATTACTGTTTGTGATTGTTTAGAAGAGGAGCCGAGCCAGGTCATGGAAAAATATTTCGAACTTTTTTCTGTAAATGAAGTGCATTTCCGTTTTTGTTCCTAAATTGGTGTTAAAATGTTTCACTAAATGCTAAAAATTGTATTTTCAAACAATAAAATGTATTTTAACCACCTCTATATCATTGAAAACTAATCAAAACGCATTATGTCCAAAACAGCGTACATCAAAAGGGAGATTGTCCAATAGAACCCAACAAAACGCATTTTGTCCATCACTAAACTGCTCATAGCTTGAAAGTATAAAAAGCAATTTCCTTGTATTAAACACATTGTGATCAGTAGTCCTATCCGAGTATGTGAGTAAAATTCGGAATAATTAAGTAAATTTTTATTGTGGTATACGTTTTTCGCTTCTCTTGAACAATTTACTTTTTGGGACATAGTGCGTTCTGAAAAGTAGCTCCTCAAATATAGATCTAGAAACTATCGGTATTACAGTTGTCAATCGTTGTAGCTGCGTCGGGAAAGTGCCAGAACTCCAAGCGTTAATAGAAAGCACCGAAACACATATCATTATAGGTAGCGAAAGTTGGCTCAAGCCGGAAATAAGTTCAGCAGAAGTATTCGCAAAAGATCTGTGTTCAGAAAGGATAGATTAAACAAAATAGGTGAAGGCGTTTTTGTAGCTGTCAAAAGTAGTCATTAGTGTAGCGAAGTTGAAGTTGATGGTACCTGTGAGCTGTTATGGGTAGAAGTTGTACCTGAAAAACATAAGAAGTTAATAATTGGTTCCTTTATCAGCCTCCCGACTCTGACGATACAGTAGCAGAAATCCTGTGTCTAATTGCAAACACATATCCGACTCACACAATAATAGTAGGCGGTGATTTTAATTTACCCTCAATCTGTTGGCGAAATTATATTTTAAAATCAGGAGGTACGCATAAAACATCGTGCGAAACTGTACTCAACGCATTCTCTGAGAATTACTTCGAGACATTAGTTCATGAGCCAACTAGAATTGTAAATGGATGTCAAAACACACTTGATCTCTTAGCAACAAATAATCCTGAGCTCATAACGAGCATCAAAACGGATGCAGGTATTAGCGAACACAGAGCTGTCGTAGCGAGGTTGATTATCGAAAGTCCTAAAGATACCAAAAATAGACGAAAAGCATATTTGTTCAGAAAAGCAGATAGAAATGCGATACATTGCTTCTTGAAAGACAGTATCCACTCGTTCCTAACACTAAACGTAAGTGTAGATCAGATGTGGCTCAAATTCAAAGAAGTGGTATGGACAGCAATTGAAAGTTTTATACCCAATAAATTAATAAAAGAAGGAGGTGATCACCTTATCACACAAAACAGGTCAGGACACTGTTGCAAAACCAACGGAAAAGGCATGCTAAATTTAAACGAATACAAAATCCACAGGATTGGCGATCCTACACTGAAGCTCTAAATTTAGCGAGGATTTCAATGCGAAATGCCTACAATACTTTTCACAATGAAACTCTTTCTCGAAATTTGACTGAAAACCCTAAAAGATTTTGGGCATATGTTAAATATACTAGGGGCAAAACACAAACAATACCCTCACTACGTGATAGTATTGGAGATCCTGCCGATGACAGCGCTACTAAAGCAGAGTTACTAAACATAGCTTTTAGAAACTCATTTACCAAACAAGACGAAACCAATATTCCAGATCTCGAATCACAAACAAAGGCCAGAATGAGTAACGTAGAAGTAGATATCCTCGGAGTAGTGAAGCAACTTAAATCACAACAGGAACAAGTCTTCTGGTCCGGGCTGTAGACCCATTAGATTTCTATCGGATTATGCTGAAGCGATAGCTCCTTACTTAACAGCCATGTACAAACGCTCTCTCAAACAAGGATATGTACCAAAAGATTGGAAAGTTGCACAGGTCACACCTATATTCAAGAAAGGCAGTAGGGGTAATTCACTAAACTATAGGCCTATTTCATTATCATCAATTTTCAGCAGGGTTTTGGAATATATCCTGTATTAAAATATTATGAATTATCTCGAACAGAATGATCTATTGACCCATGGTCAACACGGATTATGAAAATATCGTTCATGCGAAACACAACTAGCTCTTTAATCACACGAAATGATGGGTGCTATCGACAAGGGTTCGCAAACAGATTCCGTATTTCTTGATTTCCAGAAAGCTTTTGACACCGTACCTCACAAACAACTTTTAATCAAATTGCGTGGTTATGGTATATCGCTCCAAATTTGGGATTGGATAGGGGATTTCCTGTCAGAGAGGACACAGGTCGCAGTAATCGATGGTAAGGCATTGACTAAAACAGAGGTGATATCGGGCGTTCCACACGGCACTTTTATTGGTCCTCTGCTGTTCCTTATTTTCATAAACGATTTAGAGGAAAATCTAAGTAGTTCTCTTAGGTTGTTTGCAGATGACGCTGTCATTTATCGTCTAGTTAAATCATCTGAAGATCAAAACCAACTGCAGAACGATCTCAATAAGATATCACTATGGTGTAAAAATTGGCAACTGACTCTAAATAATGAGAGGTGTGAAGTCGTCCACATGAGTACAAAGATAAATCCGTTTAACTTTGTTTACAAGATAAATCAATCAAAAGTGAAGGCCGTAAACTCCACAAAATACCTAGTAAATTACTATAACTTCAGACTTAAACTGGAAAGAACACGTAGATAATGTCGTAGGAAAGGGTAACCAAAGATTGCGTTTTATTGGCAGACCCCTTAAAAGATGCAACAGAACTACAAAAGAAACTGCATACACTACGATTGTCCGTCCTTTATTGGAGTATTGCTGCCCAGTGTGGGATCCTTATCAGGTGGGTTTGACGGAAGACATCGAAAGAGTCTAAAGAAGAGCATCTCGTTTCGTATTGTCACGATACAGGGGAGACAGCGTTATGGAAATGATACAGGATCTGGGATGGGAATCATTACAACAAAGGAGTTTATCGCTGCGGCGTGGGCTACTTACGAAACTACAACATTCTCCTCCGAATGCCAAAATATATTGTTGATACCCACATACATAGGCAGAAATGATGATCAGTATAAAATACGAGGAATCAGAGCTCGAACGGAGAGATTCAGGTGTTCCTTATTCCCGCGTGCTATTCGAGAATGGAATGGGAGATAAATAGTATAACGGTGGTTCGATGAACCCTCTGCTAGGCACTTAAATGTGATTTGCAGAGTATCCCATGTAGAGGCAGATTCTGGATATTCGCTCCACACTGTGAGACTTGTAATGGGCGATCTGAATAGTTATAATTTTCTGAATAACAGGCTGTGGTAAGACCGCTGTAATTTTTTGTAAATATCACTTGACATAACACAGCGTTCGGTCGCAATAAATCTATTTAACAATCACAGATCGGTTTCAGCTAGGTACCTAGCCATCATCAGTGTCATATCGTAGACATGTTTTGCAAACTGCTGTTTAAATTTACACAATCAAGCAATACCTATCAAGTAGTCAATAATAATACAATGAATTGATCAGAATATACCGGGTGAACAAAAAGTCAGTATAAATTTGAAAACTTAATATATCACGGAATAATGTAGATAGAGAGGTAAAAATTAACACACATGCTTGGAATGACATGGGGTTTTATTAGAACCCCCCTCACCCCCCCCACCCCCCAAAAAAAGTTTTAAAAAATTCCGAGAGATGGCGCTTCAATTCACAAGAAAAGCAATAATTTAGCATAAAAAATTAAGACAAAGTAAAGATGATGTTCTTTACAGGAAATTCTCAATATGTTCGCATCATTCCTTAACAATAGCTGTAGTTGAGGAAAAATTTTGTTAACAGCACTGTCCGGAGATATAGTGAGGCATTGGCGTCGGATGTTGTCTTTCAGCATCCCTTGAGATGTCGGTCGATCACGATACACTTGCGGCTTCAGGTAACCCCATAGCCAATAATCGCACGGACTGAGGTCTGGGACCTGGGAGGCCAAGCATGACGGAAGTGGCTGCTGAGCACGCGATCACCACCAAATGACCCGGGCAAGAGATCTTTCATGGGACTAGAAATACTTTTTTTTTGTTCTAATGAAGCCCCATATCATTCCAAGCATGTGTGTCATTTTTTACCTCTCTATCTACATTAATCCGTGTTAAGTTTTCAAATTTATACTGTCTTTTTGATCACCCGGTAGTTAGATAGTATCTGGTTTTATTTTAAAAAATTATATGTTTCGACAAGCCCAAAATAAACCTGCCCAGAGAAGCAGGCGCGTTAAGTTATAAAAAAATTTAGTCTTCAAAGGGTTAAAAATATTTCTGCCGACTATATTATAGTCTGTTGTTCTTGAATCGGCACCCAGGTTTCACTGTAGGAAAGCCTGTAGCTGTCTCTTTTGCAAAAACGTGTAAACTGTAGTCCTTGAGAATCAAAGCCATACTTTCACATCTGATGCGCCTCTTTCCCATTCAGTGGTAGGTGAAGGTGGCTAGTTGCCCTATATACAGCAGTTATGTTTTGTGTAACTTAGGCGCAGATGTGGAATATGTCTATTTCACTAAGCAAAACGTTTTCCACGATGTGCTCGCTGCGTGTAGCTGCGCTGCCATCAAATCGTAACACGCAATACCGCACCTTCTCTCTCTCTCTCTCTCTCTCTCTCTCTCTCTCTCTCTCTCTCTCGCACACACACACAAACACACACGAACATAAACACAAAACAACGGCAGACATCGAATATTCCCATTCTCTCAGCGCCGAAGCGACTGCAGCTGTATTTTCGACACAGAACATTCTCGCTGCAGCCCAAAGCACTCCGAATTTATCTACGAGCATCATTCATTAGCTGTGAGGGAGTTGGAAATATTAAGCTTTGTTCGATGCTGACTGAGCGTACAACAAAAGGGTAACGTGACGTTAGCTGCAGTTTTCGGCCCTGAAAAAGACTTTGCGAAGTGGCCGGAACATCGTCGATTCCGTTGTTATAATATTTCATAATGATGGTCGGGAACTGTACGGTGAAACTAAAAAAAAACTGCTGGAAGGCAGGAAAATAAGGAGATGGGACCTGGATAAATTGAAGGAAGATGAAGTTCTCGAGAATTTAACAGGAAGCATTAGGCAGCAATTGACAGAAACAGGGGGAAATAAAACAGCAGAAGACGATTGGGTAGCATTGAGAGCTGAAATAGTGAAATCAGCGGAGGACAAAAGAGGTAAAAAGGCAAGACATATAAAAATCCTTGGATCTCACACAAATACTCAATTTAATTGATGAAAGGAGAAAATATAAAAATGCAGTACATGAAACAGGCAAAATGGGGTACAGGTGACTAAGAAATGAGATTGACAGGAAGTGCTAAATAGCTAAGCAGGAGTGGCTAGAAGGCAAATGCAAGTCTGTAGAAGCATGTATAAGTAGGGGAAAATAGATAACGCTTCCAGGAAAATAAAAGAAACATTTGGAGGCAAGAAATTCAGCTGCATGAATATAAAGAACTTAGATGAAAAGCAGTTCTCAGCAAAGAAGGGAAAGCTGAAAGGTGGAAAGAATATATAGAGGGGCTCTAGAAAGGAAATTAACTTAGAGACAAATATTGTAGGAAGGGAAGAGGATGTAGATGAAGATGAAATGGGACATACAATACTGAGAGAAGAATTTCAAAATGTTCAAATGTTTTTATAGCTTATGGGACTTAACTACGGGGTCATCAGTCCCTAAACTTACAAACAACTTAGGAACCATCTAATCCTAAGGGCGGCACAAATATCCATGCCCGAGGGGGGATTCGAACCCCCGACCGTAGTGGCCGTGCAGACCGTGACTGGAGTGCCTCAGTCCCCTCGGCCACCTCGGCCGGCGAGAAGAATTTGACACAGCACTGAAAGACCTAAGTCGAAACAAGGCCCATGGAGTGGACGACATTCCTCAGAACTGCTGAAGTCTCTGGAAAAACTAGCCAAGACAAAACTATTTCGACTGGTGTGTAAGATGTATGACACACGGGAAATGCCCTCCGACTTCAAGAAGAATATTTTTATTCCAATTACAAAGAAAGCTAGTGCAGACAAATATGAAAATTACAGAACTATCAGTTTAATAAGTCGTGGTTGCAAAATTTCTACACGAATTATTTACAGAAGCATGGAAAAGCTGGTAGAAGCCGACCTCGGGGAAGATCAGTTTAGATTCAGGAGAAGTGTAGGAACACGGGAGGCAGTACTCACTTTACGGCTTATCTTAGAAGATGGATTAAGGAAAGGAAAACCGACATTTCTAGCTTTTGTAGATTTGGAGAAAGCTTTTGACAATGTTGATTGGAATCCACTCTTTCAGATTTTGAATGTTCAAATGTTTGTTAAGCATACGGGACTTAACTGCGGGGTCATCAGTCCCTAAACTTACAAACTACTTATAAACTACCTTATACTAAAGACGACACAAACATTTATGCCCAAGAGGAGATTCGACCCCCCGCCGGGGAGCGGCCTCGCGCATCGCAGCATAGTGCCTCAATGAGCTTGGGCACTATGCCGCGTCATCAGATTTCGAAATCAGCAGGAATAAAATATAGGGAACGGAAGGTTATTCACAACTTGTACAAAAAGCAGTTATCAGTTTCTCACATTCCGTACAGATGTGTGACCGACTACACTGTGATTGTGCCCATGTGTGAGGTGGAGTATTGATTTGAAACGAGTGGTGAACCTCCGCCGATGCCCTCGTCGGTAAGACCCACCGATATCAGAGCCACTGTGAATGCAATGATGACGAATGATCGTACAGCGTTACATTCACGCAATACAAATTTCTCACCTGTGACATATTCTGGGTGATCCAAAAGTCAGTATAAATTTGAAAATTAATAAATCACGGAATAATGTAGATAGAGAGGTAAAAATTGACACACATGCTTGCAATGACATGGGGTTTTATTAGAACCGAACAACTGCCGTTATCGGGCCTTTTTTCTTCGAGGAACTGCGTGATTCTCGTTTTGTAACTGCTACCGTGACGGGTGAGAGGTACGCTGATATGTTACAGAATCGCATCATCCCCAGCCTGGCTGATAAATACCTGCTGGAACGTACGATTTTTATGCAGGATGGCGCTCCACCCCATATAGCTAGACGCGTGAAAGATCTCTTGCGCGCGTCGTTTGGTGATGATCGTGTGCTCAGCCGCCACTTTCGTCATGCTTGGCCTCCCAGGTCCCCAGACCTCAGTCCGTGCCATTATTGGCTTTGGGGTTACCTGAAGTCGCAAGTGTATCGTGATCGACCGACATCTCTATGGATCCTGAAAGACAAAATCCGACGCCAATGCCTCACCATAACTCCGGATATGCTTTACAGTGCTGTTGACAACATTATTCCTCGTCTACAGTTATTGTTGAGGAATGATGGTGAACATATTGAGCATTTCCTGTAAAGAACATCATCTTTGCTTTGTCTTAATTTGTTATGCTTATTATTGCGTTTTTGATGAGATGAAGCGCCATCTGTCGGACACTTTTTGAACGTTTTTTGTTTGTTCTAGTAAAACCCCATGTCATTCCAAGCATGTGTGTCAATTTTTACCTCTGTATCTACATTATTTCGTGATTTATTAAGTTTTCACATTTATACTGACTTTTTGATCACCCGGCACATAAAATTTAAAACAACAAATTACTTATGGATACCTCTGTCTATCTAAGAATGCTGATATCAGTTTTGCACGGTATTTAATCTTAGTTTAAGAGGCACAGTTCACTGCTACTTGCCCTCTTGTTTAATGTTCAATCAGCCGCGCGAACAAAGCTTAATATTTTCCAGCTCTCTCGCACAGCTGATGAATGATGCTCGTAGACAAATCCATAGCCCCCGGGCTCGCGTGAGAATATTCTCTGCCGAAAATCAGGCTTGCATTCGCTCCGGCGCGAGGAGAATGGAAATATTCGACATCGGGCCCTGTTGTGTATGCGCGTTCGTGTGCTTGTGTCAGTAGTGTGTGTGTGTGTGTGTGTGTGTGTGTGTGTGTGTGTGTGACAGAGAGGGAGAGGGAGGGAGGGACGGGTATTGCGCCGTGGGACGAAACAGAATATTGAGAGCCGCGACGCACAATTGACTCATTTCTGTCAGCACGGCTGCAAACAATAGCGACGCCAACAAGCCCAATTGAGCGAGTAACAAGTGCGCGCGACGGCCGACGCGGCGCCGTGACGTGGCAGGGGCGCGCGCTGCCATTGGCCGGCTGCCAGCCCCCTCCCCTCTCCTCCCCTCCCCCCACCACCACTACCACTACACACCTGCCTGCTCCCAACGCGCACACACCACTCGATTCCTCTCAGGGCCGTTCTTCTTCTCCCTGCGACTCCACATCAAGACGACACGTTTGTTCACGCTGATCCCGTATCACGTCCTTGCAACAACATTTGAAGTACGTCAAGAGCACCTGGAAAGGAACTTTGGGATGGGGGGGAAATGCCTAGGTCTGTTACTGTATACACTATACATCCACAGCTATAGGGTGCCGAGCAGCGACAAGACTGTCGCGAAACAGGAAACAAATGAAAAAAATCTTTCAAATGTTTGTGCAGTTTATGGGACTTAACTACGGGGTCATCAGTCCCTAAACTTACAAACTACCTATGAACTACTTACGAACTAGGACGGCACAAATATCCATGCTCGAGGGGGGATTCGAACCCCCGACCGTGACTGGAGCGCCTCAGTCCCCTCGGCCACCGCGGCCGGCAAACAAATGAAATATGAGTGATGTACTGTCCTTCCGATTTGATTATTTTGTGATAATAAAACTATTAATTGAGGACAAGTTAGATGAAAATCAGTGTGGATTTAGGCCTCTTAGAGGCTGTCAGAACCAGATCTTTAGCTTACGGCAGGTAATGGATAAGTGCTATGAGTGGAACAGGGAATTGTATCTGTTTAATATTCAAAGAATATATGACATCAACTGCGACTGGGCAAAGCTGAAAATGTGTCCCCAGTGGTGTAGGGGTCAGCGCAACTGCCTAGAAAGCAGGAGACCCGGGTTCGAATCCCGGCTGGGTACACATTTTCAGCTTTGCCCAATCGCAGTCGATGTCATATATTCTTTGAATATTAAACAATAACAACTGCAGGATCAGAAGTGACGTCTGTTCTTTCGAAACAGACGCCACATGTATAAATTGTATCTGTGTTTCATAGATCTAGAAAAGGCTTATGACCGTGTTCATAGGAGGAAGCTACTTTTAGTTCTACAAGATTATGGTGTAGGAGGCAAACTTCTGCAGGCAATTAAAGGGCTTTACGTAGACTGTCAGGCAGCAGTTAGAGTAGATTGCAAATTAAGCTCATGGTTCAGGATAGTTTCAGGGGTAAGACAAGCCTGTAACCTGTCACCACTGTTGTTCATACTATTCATGCATCATATGTTGAAAACAGTAGACTGGCAGGGCGGGATTAAAATAGTTCAAAACAAAATAAGCAGTCTCGCATATGCGGATGACTTAGTTGTAATGACAGATTCGATTGAAAGGTTGCAAACTAATATTTCAGAGCTCGATCAGCATCTCCAAAACGAAAGTAATATCTGTGGAAAGAGATTTAAACAGATTGAGTGCGAAATAGGAGGAACAAAGTTAGAAGAGGTAGACTGTTTCATGTACCTGGGATGTATTTTCTCACAGGATGGCAACATAGTGAAAGAACTGGAATCGAGGTGCAGCGAAGCTAATGCAGTGAGCGCTCAGCTAAGATCTACTCTCTTCTGCAAGTCAGTACCAAGACTAAGTTAGTAGTGCACCGCTCTATCTTTCGACCAACTTTGTTGTATGGGAGTGAATGTTAGGTGGATACAGGTTACCTTATTCATAAGGTAGAGGTTACAGATATGAAAGTAGCAAGAATTATTGCAGGTACTAATAGATGGGAACAATAGCAGGAGGGTGTCCATAATGAGGAAAGCAAAGAAAAACTTGGAATGAACACCATAGATGAAGCAGTTAGAGCGAACAGACTGAGATGGTGGGGTCATGTTCCACGCATGGGAGAAGCAAGGTTACCTAAGAGACTCATGAGCTCGGCAGCGGAGGGTAAGAGGAGTCGAGGTAGACCAAGAAGAAAGTACTTAGATTCGGTGCAGAATGATTTTCAAGTAAAAGGCGGAACATCAGACGAGGCATCAATGTTATCATTGATTAGGGGATCATGGAGGAATTTTATTAGAGGTATTATGATCCAGACTGAACGCTGGAAGGCATAATCAGTGTCTAATGATGATGATCATGATGATGAATAAAACTGTGTGTGTAATGAAAGACTGTTTCAAATGCGCCACTTGTATAAACAAGAGATGCGACCAAAGACATTTATGTTCATTAAAACGCAATGTCTGCAATGTAATTGTAATAAAAAATATTAATATCTCTGTTATAATTAGTATATAAATGTATGTTGCCCAAGATATTGATCTCTTTGTTCCTGTTCTTCTTGTCTGATTGTCTCACTGTCGATGTTGTAGGACCTATGAGAGAAAGTATAATTTTACATTAGGCGTCATTAGATTGTTTTTTTTTTCATATTTATGGACTCACCTATAAAAAAAGGTGTGTAACAATGAAAAACACAAAATATAGATATTAAAAATAATACAGGTGTCAACTTCAATTAGTGTTGGAACATTTTAACCCATTTTCCAGAAATTTCTTTTAGAAACACTGTTAGCAGTCGTCGCAGCAAGCAGCCATCCAGCTGCATTGCAGTATCCTGCCGCCATTACGCCAATAAGACAGTAATTAATATAAATCAGGGTCGAGTGGTAACCAAACTATTAATGATTTACTAATTTTATTTCAGCTCATCTGTACGCGGCAGTGAACACACACACACACACATATATATATATCATTGTGGTGTGTAGATGTAAAACCGTGGACAGTGGAATAAAATTTTTAAGATCATTAAACAAAACTTCCCTAGTTTCGTTGCAGTTGTTTGGTTCCAAGTAGCATTTCAAATAACTACTAACAAATTAAAAAATGGAAATATATTTTACCATTAGTTATGTGTACTGTGTTGTAAATATACTCGTACAAATCAGATACCTTAAGTAAAATATTTAACCCATACTGAGCCAGCCGAAAATCAACGGGAAGAAAAAAAACCAGTAATAAGCTTTCAAAATAAAATAATAATCAAACATTATCTATTAACGAGTATTTTCCAGTGATCAAATAACGTTAGCCACTCTTCTCTTCATTCAGCGTAATAAACGAGTGATCGGTACACTGTTTTTTGTTCCTCTATTTTTATGCACTAGATGCCCCTTCTGCTCCTGTACATTGGCGCTTTTCGAGCGGCGATAGTGCGAGATTGTACCACTTTTCCTTCAGCCTATGTCTTTCTTTCATTCATGACACTTGTCTTTATTTAGTCAAATAAATCAAATGTTTGTAAATCTGTGGGACGTACCTGCTTTGGTTATCAGTTCCTAGGCTTACAAATTACCTAAGTTAAACTAACCTAACAATAGCAAACACACACCCATTCCCGAGGGAGGACTCGAACCTCCTACGGCGAGCAATCGTGCGCTTCGCAGCAAGGCGCCTTAGACCGCTCGGCCACTCCACCGTGACCGTTATATAGTATCAAAATACAACTTGACAATTTAGTGAATGAGGAAAGGGAGTTTCATTGGATATTTCCCGACAATAGATACAAACTAGTGTAGTAAGTCTGGGAGAGTAGCCGCATGCGGTACAGATGGCGCACCCTCCTTAGTTTTGGTAAAAGCCGCTACAGTGAGTGTGCAGTAGTCTTGTGTAGTTCGCGTAAACTAGTTCGGAAGAGCGCTCCCATAGGTGAACTACGCGAACTAGTTCGTATATCCTTCGCCTCTTAGTTCGTCCGCTCATTTTCCGAAGATTGGCGGGGAGAGCAACCAAGTTCCCACGCGCGGAAACGCATTTCTGTTGTCATTGTTTCGGAGGGGCGGCCGCCTCAGTTGCATCGAAAGTTAAGCCAATCCGGTCAACCTCACACTTGTTACAGAAATTGATTTTGTATTAACAAATGAAATAGAAGAAATTTTTTTATCTTCACGCAAGCGACATTGCTGACAATGAGTTTGGCTCTTTGTGCCATATACTTGACCTGTAATATTTTTTGTTCATTACTTCCAAGTCATTTATAAAAGTGCATCTTTATTCACGAAAATAGACGCATTTAGCATATTTTGTAGGAAATGTTACTTCAATGACCTATTAAATAAATAAATAAATCCATTTTAAAAATAAAATACTGCGAGTATTCTGTATGCAAAGTAGTTGAATACCATTGTATCACCCATTCGTGTAAATAACTGGTTTATTTGCTTAAGTATTTGATGTCTAATTGCCCAAAAATACGGGTAATAGCAAACGCTTGGGCAATTCTGATCATTATATAAAAAAGCTATCATAACAAAAGAAAGAGCTCTTTTAGTAGCGGTAGCAAAAGCCAAAAAGTTCGGACGAACTAAAAAGAGCGACCTACTTCACGGCCGAGCTGCAAACTAAAAGGAGAGTTACCGGTCGCGAAGTAAACTATGCGCAATCGGTCGCGAACTAAAATATGCGCGAGCGGTCGTGAACTAAAACATGAACTATTATGCCAAATGTTAGTTCCTTATATTCTTTTCCGAAGACCGACGGGCAACAGCGAGAGGGCGCGTAGCAGATTTAAAAATCACGTATTTGCCTTCTGCTGATGATAGCCATTTGGAGGTGAGCGTCTGCCTGCTAGATTACATAGTTCAGTTCTACAAAATTTCTGTATTCTGCACTGTGCAATGTCTAATAAATTCCATAATGCCAAGGTATAGAGATAACTCTAAACTTAAACGCGAGAAATTATCCACAAACTGTTTCTTTTGGTTTGCGTGATATCGTTAGTGGCTCAAGCAGCAAGTGCATGAAGCAGTTAGGTGGGAGAACTTCTCCCTCCAGCTGCATGCACAGACCACGCTCCTCAGCCGTCACTGGGAGCGGACGAACTAAAAGAAAGAACTAGTTCGTGGCAGAGTCGCGAACTAAAGTGAGCGCTCCCGATCGCGAACTATTATGCGAAAGTCTAGTGTGTAGATGCTTTGCTCTTGCGCAGTAGACGCTGGGTGGCGAGGCAACTGCTTTTGTTTCAGTAGTGGTAGTTTCAACCGAGTTAGTGTTAATAATTAAGGTAAGTCTCTACATCTTGCATGGAAATCTTTTTAGTGTTACGGTTAGTTATTATATGGTGATAAATAGTGACATATTTTTAAATATCTGAGTAGCTGCACGAACAGTAACTTCTGTTAGGTTCCTTTTGATTCTAGTCCGATCATCTTGACTGCTGCGATCACAGAGTCGTAGGGTGCGACGTCTGTACCTGATAGATCGGGAAACATGCCGCAGTGGAATCCTGTATACAGGGTGTTATAAAAGGTACGGCCAAACTTTCAAGAAACATTCCTCACACATAAAGAAAGAAAATATGTTATGTGGACATGTGTCCGGAAACGCTTAATTTCCATGTTAGAGCTCATTTTACACTGAAATGAGGAGTGACACATTGTTGGATAAACCATTCGTAGAAGTGTACCCGTGGAGGCCAATCAGCTGCTGACAGTGCCTGCACACGCTGTACATAGTACGGAAACAACTGGTTCTCCCGTAGCAATCTCCATACAGTGACGTGGTCAACGTTACCTTGTACAGCAGCAACTTCTCTGACGCTGACATTAGAGTTATCGTCAACTGCACGAAGAATTGCCTCGTCCATTGCAGATGTCCTCGTCGTTCTAGGTCTTCCCCAGTCGGGAGTCATATGCTGGAATGTTCCGTGCTCCCTAAGACGCCGATCAATTACTTCGAACGTCTTCCTGTCGGGACACCTTCGTTCTGGAAATCTGCCTCGATACAAACGTACCGCGCCACGGCTATTGCCCCGTGCTAATCCATACATCACATGGTCATCTGCCAACTCCGCATTTGTAAACATTGCACTGACTGCAAAACCACGTTCGTGATGAACAGTAACCAGTTGATGCTACGTACTGATGTGCTTGATGCTAGTACTGTGGAGCAATGAGTCGCATGTCAACACAAGCACTGAAGTCAACATTACCTTCCTTCAATTGGGCCAACTGGTGGTAAATCGAGGAAGTACAGTACATACTAACGAAACAATTGGGTATTTTGACAATTGTAAGCGCGAATTATTTCAATTTTCATTTAAAGAGAAATACTAAAATGAGCTCAAACATGGAAATTAAGCGTTTCCGGACACATGTCCACATAACATATTGTCTTTCTTTGTGTGTGAGGAATGTTTCCTTAAAGTTTGGCCGTACCTTTTTGTAACACCCTGTATATGCCGCACATTTTTTCTTTTTTAATGGGGATAGTTGCCGCACAAGTTAAATAAAAGATACTATCTGGATTTCAACAAACAGAGGCCTATGCCTACATCAGAACAAGCATTTCTTGATGAGGAATGCAAAGAATTATATTGGAAACCACTAAAAATTTGACTGGTTATGCAGCTTGGGTACACGAAAATTGTAAATACTTATTGTGTTGACTGTGGCAGAGAAATTAAGAATAAAATCTAATGATGGAGGCGATTTCTTTTCAAAATCTCTGATAGGCCTAAGTTTAATCATTAAAAATAATTTGTTTAATTTAAAATTAAATTAAGTGTTTTTACAATCTTTGAAACTTAGTGTGTTGAGTGTGGTAGGGAAATTAGGATTAAAAGCTAATGATGAAGAGGATTTCTTTTGGAAAACTCTGATAGGCCTAAGTTTAATCTTTAAAAATAATTTAAAATTTAATTCAGTGTTTTGATATAACAAATATAAAGGATTTGTTTGCCAATTATCAGTGTTTATTTTTATTCATAAATTGTTACATTCATAAATTAAAATTCTAACATATTTGGCTTTAACAATTATAAATTTCATCAACTATCATCATGTCATATGTCATCCATAAGGGCGCAGCATCTCACCCTCAGCCTAAGGGATAGATACCGCACTGTAAGGTTTTCTGATTGTTCAAATATCATGACGAATGAGTGCATGTGAAATTTTCAAAAAATTATATTTAATGGAAATCTGGTTTGTTTACTTGTAAAAAAGTTATTTTGACTTTATGGGACCTTTATGAATAATTTGAAAACGTGCGCCCTTCCGGATTTACCCTATGATTGGATAAGAAATCCTATCGCTTTTTCCACTACTTCAGAGCTCTTAAGTTGTTTAAGAGGAGGAAGTGACAGACCTGACGAACAACTACCTTTCAAAAGTCAAGTATTAAGAATCACTTTTACGCATTTTCTGGATTAGTTATCAAGAAGATTACCATCATCAGAGTAAAAGATCATCCATCGTTTAGCTGCAGTTCGTTTTACAACATATTCTTGTGAAACTGTGTTTTATGTATTTTTAATGCGATTACAATGAAATGTAGGAGTCTGAGAATGTTAGACGAGGAAATTCTTGTAAATGAAGATAGATTTGCAATGCTCGTCAAGACTATCTGAATCATGAATTCTTGAAAGTATTGAAAAATGTTTTGTCTGTGAAAAGTGTTTTGTGCGTAATTTTACTTTATTAAGAAATGAAATACAAAAATTAGAATTTTCTTAAAAATGATTAACTGAAGTAGAATTTGTTTCATTAAAATTAGTGAATGGGTATCGTATGAACAAAGAGCATCTAGAAAATGTTCCCTATCTTTTTAACTAAGAAGTTTAGCTACTTGCCAGATACCAATTGCAATTTATTATTTTGGTGGGAATATTGAACACTGAAGCCAGTAACTATAATTTAACCATTTAAATTTTTCACTTGTATATTTACAGATGTTTCACTCAGTTTATTCTCAAGTTTCTTTGTTCCAATTGTTTGATCTGTTAAACTTAAAACAATTTGTTCAGCTAATTTCTATTGTTCGGTTGTGAATAAATAGTTGCCACTATTTAAGTTCCAATCCTCGTAGCTATTAATTATTATTTCTTATCCTTACCAAAAGTTTAGTTGAACTATTTATGTCGCTGTAGTGGTATAATGCTTCCATCACACACACATTTAATTTCTCCCACTCGGAACTTGTCGCAATTCACAGGAAACGTTTGCGTCTTTGAAACTCTTATTTAAACATTGAATACAGCCTTTGATGGATGTTTAACCAGATTAAAGGTTTCACCCGTGTGCTATCGTGTACTGCATCATGTAAGACCGGACTTTGTGAAACCTTAGTAAAGGCAGAAGACGAAAAAATGTCCCACGTAGAAAGAATATTCTTACGATCCGTGGAGTCATATGCAAGTTAGACCACGCAACTGATCTTTATGCGCCACCTGTCTATAGAGAAGCAGTCTCGCATTCGTAGAGATTCATAAAATTACGAATTGAATGAGAACACATCTTGTCGAACAATACCTGTAACGCAGTCTCTTCTTTACATAATCTCGAAATATTTAACAGTATTTCTGAGCCTTACTATCTTCCGTAATCCCAAAATTTATTTTATTACGCCAACATGGCTGCCGATAATGAACACGGAACGATGTTGAGGTCAATACATTTACAATCAACGACAGATCAAACAATAATCCACAAACCTTACCTCATTATACACAGTGTATGAAAAGAAAAACTAAGAATTAGTAGGTAAGTCAGCGATAATCGTGCCTAGAGAGGCTTCGGAGTACTAACGCAGCTAATGCAAATAAGATTTCGAAACTCGTATTGAATCTGTAAGCATGCAAAAAATAATGTTGTCAGCTGCGAGGACTCGAAACTTTTTTTTTAACTTTTCACAATATTTTCTCAATTATATAAATACAAGTTTGTTATATTTGAAGGGGCGATTCATTCAATCAATTTATTACTGACAACGACCGTTGTCCTTAACAAAAAATTATATAAATGAAAAAAAAATTATTCAGTAATCCACCACATTACTGACATACATTGAAAACGGGGAATTGCAGATAAATGATATAAGTATCGCTGTAATGAAGGGATCGATATAGAACGCTTAACTCGGTTTTGTTACATCGAGAAGGACATTCACGTGGGCTTTGCTAAGAGATGATAGGCGACGCTGAATCTGATTTGTACTCTCCTCTTATGTACCTAATATCACATCAACAGTTCGATGAGTGATTTCAAAAATTTTATACAAAGTAGTAAATTGTCAACATCTTTTAATTAAGGCTTTCATTTAAAAACAAGTTGAACCAAATTGGCTGCATACGATACACACACTGTTTCATTAAATGTAATGTCACTGAAATGATGCACGATTTGGGGTGAAAAGAAAGGCGTTATTCGTTGCGGCAAGTTTTATTTACGAAAATTTATTTCGTAACTTTCTAGTTAGAATGTTAAAATACTTTGTAAGCACCTACCTACATAGGAGGCATGACTATCATAATAAAACAAGAGTAATCGCATCGAAAACATAAAGA
This sequence comes from Locusta migratoria, assembly GCA_026315105.1. Taxonomy (NCBI): domain Eukaryota; kingdom Metazoa; phylum Arthropoda; class Insecta; order Orthoptera; family Acrididae; genus Locusta; species Locusta migratoria. The sequence continues at coordinate 134,769,460 of CM048744.1, read as the reverse complement.
TTTAGGTTTTCCCGCACGCTATTAAAGAATGGAACTGTCATGAAATATCATAAAAGCGCTTCGATGAACCCTTTGCCGTGCGCTTCAAACTGATTCACATTTATCTAGATGTCGATGTAAACTGGTGCGACAAATTTTGTTTCTTTCTAACGTCATTGCTTTGAAAAACAAAATGCATCAGATGCGAATTTCTGGAATATAATTGGTACAAATAAATGTCCGTTGATTAAAGTACAATGATCAACATAGAATATTTCATCTGTTGCAGTTACTTGAAGATGAATATAAATTGAATGTACAGGTCTGTAATTACAGATGAAAATCTTCCTGAACGCTTCCGAGAAAAAAGATCGTAACACCCTCTTTTTACACTAAGCTATGACCAATGAAATGCAACGGCAAGAAATCTCTCAAAAATCGGACGAATAAGTGTTATTTAACTGCCTGCTTCATTACTGAGTTACACTTAAGATTCATCATGACTGCAAAAACAAATTATCCCGACATCTTCTTCCCTTATTCATCATCTTTGAGAAGCTAAAGATCTTGATGTACAAAAGTTAATGAAAATTACGATAAACTGTGCCTTTATTGCTGTGAATGGCAACGCTAGTTTATGCGTAGACATAAGCACAGGAGGAACATTATAATGGAAACTTTTTTTTTTTTTTTTTTTTGCCAGCATTGTCGGTAGGGAATATGACTAGTAAACGATATAGAAAAACAACAAGTCACTAAGAATACAGCCATGGTCTCTATGAGAAAAAAAAGGAGAATTTTCCTCATAGCGACTGTGGCTGCTATCTTAGGGTGACCGTTTCGTTTTCCTTGAAACATTTTACTTTTTAATATGATTCGACCGTACACATTGGCGCAGCAATATAATTTATTTTCAGTTTTTACGGCTGATACAAATTGTCGACTGATTCCATAGAAGCTTACGTATATTGACGTGACGATTATATGCAGTTTAAGAGTATCACTTTTGAACTGTAAGAAATGAAAATCTTAAGACGTTTACTAATTAGTTCTTACACTGTTTGACCTGTGTAACTTTCAGTAAGACATTTCGAAATGCCTGCACGTTTGAAATCACGATTGTCTTATAATAAATTAACTAAAGCAGCCAAAAATGGCAGTAATTTCATTAAAAAATGCATTATTCGTTAAAACGTGTCGCTGATATTGCAAATATCTCTCACAACTGAATTTGAGCGGAATGAGTTTAAGCAACGTATTAAATCGTAAATTTGCTGTTGCGAACTTCACTTCCACAGGTAAACCCCATTCAGTGACATGTATGATGCCATAAAATGGACCTTCGTTTGTACTTCCCTGTAGGATCCCCGTTGGTAACTGTTCATTCGATTCTTGCGCATTTTTATCTCAGCTGACATCGTTAAAACTCAACAATATATCGAGCACCTTTTCATAACTTTCCGGCAATGATGATGATGAGCTTTGGTAAGAAGACCAAACTGGGCCTCTGATTGTCGTGATCAAACACGAATGAGCAGTTACCAGGCAACGCCCAATAGCCCCAGCGCTCAGAAGACCTACCAGCGCCTAGATAACAGCTCATTCTGTTACAATTGCGTCGAATTAGACTGCCTGATGTGTCGCCGATATTCAAAGGAATTTGCGGAACTAGCCGTCAGCTTCGACGAAAGGCGCAATGGTTTCTCTTGACGTCACTTCTTGGTGAGTCTTTTGAATGTCCGTCTGCCTTACCCAAAGATGTCGTATCTTATGTCATAACTTCACAGACGATTACATATATAATTAATTGATTTTCCGTCGGTACTTGACAGAACATGATAATAATATCAAAAAGGAACAACTTCCTGATGTTCTGCAAAACTTATTTATTGGCCACAAACCGGCTTTCGGATTCTTAGGCCATCATCAGGTGACAACTGACTGTAGTACACATGTTTTCAAAGATGTTAAGATTTTCAAAGATGTTATCAAAGACAATCGATACTTCACAGGAAAGTTCATCGCAAGTACTTATTTATGAAAGTTGTTAACATTTATGTAAAAAATATAATAAGTATGTGTAAAGAATCAAAACTAATATGATTATTTTTGTTGAAAAGGAAGGTTGAAAATAAAACTTATTTCAGTAGAGGTGTAGAGGGGAACTGGATCTGATCGTTTAATACTAAACTGGCATCCTGAGCCAAATGTTTATTGGTTTCCAATATTTCCAGTAGTGTCATCTTTCTGCTTTTCTTCAGGGGATGTAGGATCTAACCGTTTACATCATAATCATGGCCTTCTCTGAGCAGATGTTCGGCAAAGGCTGAATCTGACTTTTTTAACCTCCGGCTTCTCTCATGTTCTGATAATCTAATAGCTACAGCCCTGCCAGACTGACCAACATACAGTTTCCCACAATGTCTGCATGTGATCTTGTTGGCCAACAGGAACAAGTCAGTAGGCAGAAAAACTGGTGTGTCATCCCATATTTAGGCAAAATTTCAGATCAAATTGGTAGAAAGTTAAAATCTCGAAATTACAGGCCTGGATTTTACAATACAAATAACATTTGTAAGTATTTATTCAATAGTAAGGACAAAATTCAACCCCTATCACAGAGTGGTGTATACAAGATTACATACACCACTACTGAAATAAGTTTTATTTTCAACCTTCCTTTTCAACAAAAATAATCATATTAGTTTTGATTCTTTACGCATAATTATTATATTTTTTATATAAATGTTAATAACTTTCATAAATAAGTACTTGCGATGAACTTTCCTGTGAAGTATCGATTGTCTGTGATAACATCTTTGAAAACATGTCTACAACAGTCAGTTGTCACCTGATGATGGCCTAAGAAGACGAAAGGCGGTTTGTGACCAACAAATAAGTTTTGCAGAACATCAGGAAGTTGTTCCTTTCTGATATGATTACATATATGATTATAACTAGTCGCCGACAATATTGTAACTATGGCAGAGATGATATTTTTATGTGTGCGTACATGTATGTCTGCGCCTTGTGTTAGCGTAATAAAATGCTTCTTAGAAATTTTAAATTATATTCGAAATATGGCTATGAAATATTGTGTTTATTCATTGTTAGGGAAGTGTGAACTATATAATTTTTGGTCACGGTTTATATGACTTCACTTCTCAGTGAGTATTTTGAATTTAACTTCCATATAGTGCTACAGACAGTCGGATTTTCGATCCTTTAGAGAAATCATTGATTAAACTGTATGCTGTACCTGAGGAAAGAAATGGTCTATAATTTAGAAACAAATTATAATACTTTGTCTATTATCGGCTACCTTTCTTTACGATGAACTGCTATTTGTTTTTCATCGTCTCCAGCTGAAGAAAAGAAGTAAATCATTTTCTTTTCGATAAATTGTTTTCATTGAGATATCGGTTTTTTATTTACCACTGATACATACATTTTTTGTGATACTTGGATTTCTTTACTGTAAATAGGTATTCTTTCTCTAATTTCCTGCTGTGTGTTGTGTTATCAATTACATAATTTAGAGCTTCGTTTTATGATACTCGATTTCTTACTTTCGCGGTATGTGTGTCCCTTTTTCATTTTTGAGTGTAGTTACGAAATGAAATACTTCTTTCTCGATGTTTTAAGTCGTTGGATTCAAATCAGAGTGTTTTATTTACAGTTCACGATATCATAATACATATGACACTATAATCGTCAAGTTGTTTGTGCCGTGAGACGCATATCCATTACGTCACCCGTCAAAGTCGACGGCTTATATAACAGTTCCTACTTTATACGGAGTGGTGAATCGCTGCTGATTTTGATACGCGCTACCATGTATTTTATTTACTATGCATTGAGATTTGATAGCTTAATCCCCCAATTTCAACAGAGTGCTCCATAGGGCTTTTTTTTAATCCACCTGCTCTGTCCTGTTGCGCCTCGACCATAAACGTCACATCATCGACTTCAGTTGATGAATACGCGTTTCTTTGGAACATTGCGGAGTTTCTGTCGCACAATGCTACGTAATGCAACATAGTCACCTCGGCATTAACACGTCATACTACTCGTACAAATGTTTTGATCGAAAAATACGTTTTATTGCCTAAGTTTCTCTGCTTCCTTCCTACCTGGACAAAGCCCAACATATGTCTAAAATATACAGTTTCATTTTTTTACCTGAGTTTTAATGATACGATGTTAATAAAAGTAGCTAACAAAATGCTACCTACTAGTTGTTGTTAATAGCTTCTGATAGTACATTAGCAGCGGAATTATTTTGACACAAGAGCCAGCATCAGGCTACGTGCGAGTGAACATTTTTATTAACATTTGTACAAGTATAACTAATTACAAATTTGATTACCAATCTGATTGTATTTAGCCTAAACACAATGGTGTACTGTCACCGTGTTTATTGTTACATAATTTACGCCGCGTGGGAGTAGCCGAGCGGTCTGGAGCGCCACATTATGGATTGCGCGGCCTCCCGCGCCGGAGGTTCGAATCCTCCCTCGGGCATGAATGTGCGTGTTGTTCGTAGGTTCGTTTAACTTAGTGTAACTATTTTGTAAGACTAGGGACTGACGACCAACATAGTTTGGTCCCATAGGTTTACAAACATTTGAACATTTTTTAACATAATTTACGTTTCCTGTAGTTTCTCCTGATGTCATATCATATTATTTTTATCTAGTAAAATGAAAGTCTGACACATAACAGCAAAAGGATATAACATGAACGCTTTGTAAGAAATCGAAACTTATACATTAGAACGGACAAACCTGATAAAATTTTTCACGAACAAACTGCACATCAAATTTACCATGATAAATTTTATCTGTATCTCAGATTCTAGATAAAAAGAAAAATATACACGTGACATTACCATAACATTACAAATATTACCATTCCATAGATTATATTATACAGGTAAATAAACAAGTTGTAACCATAGAGCATCGACGGTTAATCTATCATTTCGAGATAGCAGTTTATGCCAGCGAAAAATAAACTAACCTTACATGAAGAGAAACTACCTGTAAAACCGGCGTTGCCCGGGTGTTTATTTATCTTACACTCTCCTAGTCCACATCCCCTTCCCCCCTCTCTCTGGATCCGTTTCTTTCACTTCCATTTCTCTGTTCGCTTCCACCTTTCCCTCTCTCGGCACAGTTTCCTGCACGGTACCATCTGTAATGTACAAACATTTATGTACCCAGTGATCTTTCTCATTGTTGAAAGGTCATGTGTGCAAATATTCATAAAGATTGGAGCAATTTTTTGCATTTTGTAAAATTGCGCAATTTAAGTACCCTTCACCATACACCGAACGAAATTTTATACAGACAGTGACATGTTTTTAAGTGGAGTGCGAAAAATATCATTAATATCGGAACAAAACTATAGATTTCTTTACAATAGAAACGCAGGGTCACATTGAAAAACGCGCTTTGTTGTTCTCAAATATTCTAGTTTTATTCCATTCAACCCTTGTTCTGAGAATAACGAAAACAAAAAAAGGATCTGTAAAATCGGTCGAGCCGTTCTCAAGTTATGGCTCGACCAGGGTATTTAGGGATCATTTTTATGTTGCAAAGTACCCTCCCCCATGAACCGTATGAAACATAAGGTAGTCGGTGTCCTTCCTCTTGTTTTGAAGGTCAAGCATGCGAAATTTCGTGAAGATCGGAATAAAAGTGTAGGAGAAGTATGCTCCGCCATACATCTATCACAAAATACATTCTTAGCTGATGTTTTCTACTTACAAACTACATTCCTGCCAAATTTCAGCTTCAAAGGCGAAGTAGTTTTCGATATTTCGTGTTTAGTCAGTGAGTGAGTGTCATTGCGCTTTTATATAGATGGAGATTAAGAAAACAGAGTGCTTAATTTTTGATGCAATAGAATTAAGGGAGACTTGCAGACAAAAATAAATAGTAACGTGCAAATCTGTAATGCAAATTCATTCATGATAAAAATAACAGTCCAGTTCGCAAATTATTTTTGCAGTTTATTAATACAGGCGACCGGTTTTGATCTAAGTTCTAGATCATCTTCAGACCTCGCTACAGATGTTCAGGCGGTGAGCGTGCGGCGACTGCGAAATTTCGTGAAGATCGGAATGAAAGTGTAGATTTCGTGAGTCTGTAGGAGAAGTATGCTCCGCCATACATCTATCACAAAATACTTTCTTTGCTGATGTTTTCTACTTACACGCTCACCGCCTGAACATCTGTAGCGAGGTCTGAAGATGATCTAGAACTTAGATCGAAACCGGTCGCCTGTATTAATAAACTGAAAAAATAATTTGCGAACTGGACTGTTATTTTTATCATTAAATAATAAGTTCGCTGTTTATTCCAAGAAAGGAAACAATGTTTTCCAAACTGATTAAAGTCATTCATGCCTGATGCGACAGTTTTATGGCATCTACAGTGGAACTGTTGCGAGCGGTAGCGTTTCATCATTATGTATGTGTGTGTGGGTGGGGGGGGGGAAGGGGGATCAGTTACAGAATGCTTCATAAACGTCTGAAATTACATGAAACGTTTTTGCATGTTCCTAACTACTTATATTTTCCAATAATTGGTGCCTAAATCTGGATATTCTCGCGCGTTGTCCTCTCATTATTTATGACGTCATATCTCCTGAGTTATGTGTCGTGATCTTTTGTCTTGGGTCAGGAACCTTCGTGGCCGTACGATGAACAGTTCACCAAAGTTTCATTGCAATCGAATGAATGGTTTGTGAACACATAGAGGACATACAGACATTCATTTTTATACATATAGATAGAGATCAACAGATGAAATTAAACTGCATTTACAGATAAATACGCAGTAAAAAATAAAGACAGTGACAGCAATCCACGATGCACAGTGGATGCTGTAGACACGCACCACACCCTAACCTTTTCAGAATGAAACGGTGCTGGTTAATTTGCGTATGGGTTTTCTGTTGCCAGTGTTTTGCACATCAAACGGACCTCATATCCAGTATTTGTGACTGCAAACACGGCAATCAAAAGAGCTGAACATCGAAAATGATAAACGCGTCTTTTCGAATTTTGAATCATTTTCTCCAGACCCACTGCAGTCATCGGAACAACGTCTTTATCAAACCTTTCAGTGTCCATAACTTCTGCTGAGCGACTTGTGCACAGTCGTCATTCTTGTAAAACTGCTTTACAAGCAGAGCACCATCCTGAATTGAGACAGTCAAGGCGAACATCACAGACGCTAAATCAGAAAAAGCCCTGTATCCGCCGTGTTTATACCAACTTCAATTAGTCGTGTGCATTACAAGTGTTTTCATTTACATATTCTGACATATACAACGCCATATACTGATCAAATGTTCAAATGTTTGTCAAGGTTAAGGGACTTAACTGCGGGATCATCAGTCCCTAAACTTACAAACTACTTATGAACTACCTTATATTAAAGACGACACAAACATCCATGCCCGAGGGGGGATTAGAACTCCCGAGCGGGAACGGCCTCGCTCAACGAAGCATAGCGCCTCAATGCCCTTGGACACTCCGCCGCGGCTATCTACTGATCGATTTGATTTTTCTTGTGCCATAAATTTTCCCTCTTTTCCGATAATATTCCGTTTCAATTTGATGTCACTCTGAACAATGATGTTATTTTTACAGCGTTTTTAAGGTTTAACTGTAATTGCAGTCACCGGGTTTTACATATAGTGCCAACTATTTTTTACCAACCTATACCAAAGCGTTGCATGTTTGCACCTGTTACTGTCCTTCAAAGTAGTCACCAGCGTTGTGTAGAACCTGTTGCCAGCGATGTGGAAGGCGTAGTATACCGTTAGCAGACCTGTTCTGTCGAGGGTGCGAATGGAGCGGTCTACTGCCTGTCGAATCTCTGGAATAGTTCTGAAGTGAAAGCCACGAAGAGGTTCCTTTATCTTATGGATCAAATAAATGTCACAAGGACTCAAGTCCGGGGAGTATGGTGGATGGTACAGTACTTGTCAGTCCCAGTGACCGAATGGAACAGTACAACCTGCCCTGTATGCACCCGCACATTGTATTGCAAAATAATGGTTGGGTCGCGCAGAAAGTGTTGCAGCTTCTTTCGTAAATCTGGTCGCAGGCTATAACTCAAAAACTAACTGTCGTGCTGTACAACCTCTAGTACATATAATGTTGATCAAACTCCGTTGTTCCTGTATCGAAAAAATTGTGACCCGTTAGGTTAGACCGCTCGCTCACAAGTGACTGTGTTTCCCTCCTCTTTGCTCACGCTGGTGACGTGGGGCAGCGGCGGATTAGCCGTGCGCACTGAGGCGCCTTGCTGCGGTGCGCGAGGCCGTTCGCCGTCGGGGATTCGAGTCCTCCCTCGGGCATGGGTGTTTGTGTTCTCATTAAATTAGATTACCTTGGTTGAAGTAGTTTGTAAGCTACAGACAAATAACCAAGCAGTAGAGTCCGATAGATTTACAAACAGTTGAACATTTTTGGTAACGTGGGACGGGCGAGTCCATTTGCTCGGACGTAAGGTAGGTATGTCAGCAACGTGTGCCATCAGCGATAATAGTAGATTCCATTGCATAGTGTCTCCACAGCATTGTTACCACTACTTAAGTTCAAACCGTCGAGTAACGTTAAAATATTCCAGACTAATATTCAAGAGTGCCTATATTAATGAATCAACCGCTCGCTCACAAGTAACAGGCAACTGCAGGCAAGTCCATTTGTTCGGAGGTAAGGTAGGTATGTCAACAACGTAAGCCATCAGTGACAATAGTAGATTCCATTGCAAAGTGTCTCCACAGTAGTGTTGCCACTATTTAAGTTCTAGCAATAGGAGAGGAACAGAAGACTCGAATAAGTAATTGTCCTGACAATGCCGAGAAACCAGCGAATATGTTATAATACAACATGTAAAAATTACTAAAAATTTCTGGGCTATTATACCGTGGTTTATGGATTTATTATGGAAACCCAACGTTTCGTCTCCGAATGCGGTGGACATTTTCAAGGAGGATCGTGGCACTTTTGAATGTCCAATACACACGCTGGCTCGCTACTGACTGAAGCCAAACTCCGTTTACGAGGGCTCGCGCGTAGAGGTGTGACGTCAGATATTTTTAATATACGTGCGAAATTCGTTGTTGCCGTTTGCCGTCGTCCGTTAATATCGTCCCACGGTGGAAGACTGTTACATTTAATCTTCAAAACCGGAATCCAGATTTCATTTAGTTTTTCGCCCTCCTCCATCCTATTGAAATTATTGGGGTGTTTTACAATTTCTATAGACTCTCTGTACAGTCTTTCGTGGTATCCATTTGTGACTGCTACAACCTGAGTCTTATCAAATTCAATAAGGTGGTCCCCTGGTTGAGAAACATGTTCAGCAACAGCTGATCTGTCAATCTCACCCCTTCAACAGTTTCCCTTGTGCTCACCTAGTCGTTTTTTGACTTCTTTTTGTGGTACCCATGTATACGTCTCCACAGCTACAAGGAATCCTATAAATTCCTGCATTTTCCAGCGGTTTTTCGGGCATCCTTCGCCGATTTCAGGTGATCTTGTATCTTCCGAGTAGGTTTGTAAATAATGACAACATTCGATTACGTCAAAATTTTACCGATGAGGTCGGTGACGTCCTTAATAAAAGGCAGGAAGACTGGATTTCACAGGATCCTTTTCATTTTTTTCAATTTTACGTGTCGGTCTGAACGCTATCCTTATCTCTGTGGACTAATACCCATTCTTAAGTAAAGCATTACTTCAGTGTTTCAATTCCGCGTTGAGTAATTCCGGTTCGCAGGTGTTCCTTGCTCTGTCCGCCAACGTCTTTATAATGCCCCGCTATTGCTGTGGGTGGTAGTTTGAATCCCGGTGAAGCTAACGGTCTGTTTGTGGGATTCCGTGTAGCTGTGGAGACGTATACGTGGGTATCACAAAAAGAACAGTCAAAAACGAATAGATGAGCACAAGGGGAACTGTAGAAGGGGAGAGATTGACAGAACAGCTGTTGCTGAATATGTTTTTCATCCAGGGGACCACCTTATTCAATTTGATAAGACTCGGGTTGTAGGAGCCACAAGTGGATACCACGAATGACTGTACAGAGAGGCTATAGAAATTGTAAAACACTCCAATAATTTCAATAAGCTGGTGGAGGGCGTGAAACTAAATGAAACCTGAATTCCGGTTTTGAAGAAGAAATGTAACAGTCTTCCACAATGGGACGATATAAACGGACGACGGCAATCGGCAACGATGAATTAATTGCGCGTATATCAAAAACATCTGACGTCACACCTCTACACACGAGCCTTCGTAAACGGAGTTTGGCTTCAGTCAGTAGCGAGCCAGGGTGTGCATCGGACATTCAAAAGTGCCACGATCCCCCTTGAAAATGTCCTCGGCAGTCAGTGATGAAACGTTGGGTTTCCATAATAAATCCACTAGATGACGGTATAATAGCCCGGAAATTTTTAGTAATTTTGACCATTCTGGCCGTGAAAGTTTACATTTTACAACACAACATTTGCCTGTTTCAGTTTAGATTCCGCTGTTCCGCACTCTGTAGTCCACCCCACCGAGAGACGGAGCACAGTGGTATCGCAGTGGACGGTGGTTCAAATCCACTTGTGACCATACAGATTTAGGTTTGCGTCATTTTTCTATATCACGTCCTTCAAACGCTGCGATGGTTTCTTTTGAAGTGCACGATCGATTTCTTTGTCCTTCTTGAGCCAAATAATCCGAGCGGCATCTCTGTTTCTGTAGCTGTTTCTTGTGTATATAAATGATATGCCTTCTAGTATAACAGGTGATTGTAAAATATTTTTGTTTGCTGATGATCCCAGCTTGGTAGTGAAGGATGTTTTTCGTAATATTGACACAGTATCAAATAAAGCAGTTCAAGAGATAAGTTTCCCTTTCCTTAGTCTATCTTCTAAGATAAGTTGTAAGGTGAGTATTGCCTTCCGTGTTCCTACATTTCTTCTAAATCCAAAATGATCTTCCCCGAGGTCGGATTCCACAAGTTTTTCCATTCGTCCGTAAATAATTCGTGTTAGTATTTTGCAACCATGACTTATTAAACTGATAGTTCTGTAATTTTCACACATGTCTTCACTTGTTTTCTTTGGAATTGGAATTACGATATTCTTCTTGAAGTCGGAGGGTATTTCCCCTGTCTCATACATCTGGCATACCAGGTGATACAATGTTTTCACGACTGCCTCTCCTATCGATATCAGCAGTTCAGACGGAATATCATCTACTTCAGGGATCATGTTTCTACTCAAGTGCTTCAGCGCTCTGTGAAGTTCTTCTGGCAGTATTGTATCTACTATCTCATCTTCCTCCACTTCGTCTTCCATTTCTAGAATACTGCCTTCAAGTTTATTTCCTTTGTATAGGACCTCTGTATATTCCTTCCACAGTTGAGCTTTTTTTCTATTACCATTCTTGTGTTATACTTCATTTATTGATGCACTCAATTAGGTCCTGTGAAACATAAAACCATATTTTTATTATTAATGTCCACTCTGTTGACAGGGCGTTAAATCCTAAGCTTCCTTCATTCCTTTTTTGGTATTCCACCTACAGGGCATCCCAGCCTCTTCATTTCGCCGCAGTGCATCGAGGCAGCGCCACACTGTGCGGTGCCGTCAGCTGTGGAGTGATCTCCGTCGGCAGCGAGAGCAGGGCAGGGCCAGGTAGGTGGCTTCCCGCTGACGCCGCTAACTCGGCAGGCGAGGGACGTGCGGGATTGACGGCAGGGGGCGAGGCTGGCGCTACACGCAGCCCTAATGCGGTTTGCCGCCTGCGGGAGCAGGGAGCCGACTCGCGAACTGACTCTCCGGCTACACTCACTCCCAACACTGCGCTTGTTGCCGCCGACTTTTCGGGGATCTGCTGAAGCGATAGTTCCTTACTTAACAGCCATATACAACCACTCTCTCACAAGGGGAGGCCGCCAATTGTGAAATTCAGATTCGATTCATACTGCACATAATGAAAGCTGGTGGCCAGAGGTGTAACTTGGGAAAGCACCAAGATGCACTTCTCAACCGCTGTCGAGAAAATCGACAGTTAAAAGCCGTTGCGGTTAGTAATATTGTATAGAGGCATGGCACAGTGGTAAGCGCTCGGGGTTGGTAATCTGAAAGTCGCCGGATCGAACTTGCGGCATGCAACGTTTTTTTATCACTTGTTTTCTTGTAATTACATCCACCACATCTGATATACAGGGTGTTTCAATAAGTGTGTTTGCCTCTGTAACTTATAAAATAATAGGCGACGGGAAATTTTAATGCGATAGGTCAACACAAGAAATGTTACACTTTCTGCGGAGCTATGAACATAGTTCATTGTATCATTTTCCAAAGAGTTACATCACAAAGATATAATTTTTTAACTGGAACAATAGTTTTTTCTATCGTGTCGTTGAAACCAGCTGCGCCCAAATCAATTTAAACTACATCCCTATCACTGTTAGTATGGGAGCTACAACCCTTCAAAGTTTCAGGGGCAGATACCACGTGCTGTACATAATACATGGCTGTGTGGTGGGTGATGGATGTTATGGTGGTGGGAAGTTGATTTACATAAGATGTTCAAATGTGTGTCCATGTTCCTCAATGCATAATGCAATGCACCGTCGCAAGGATCTGCGGACTAGTTGTAACATCGCAGGTGTGACGAAACGACATGCGTCCTCGATGCGCCCAGATCATCTGCGGATGTGGGCTCAGTGACATAAACACGACCCGCAAGGTCGCCCGATTTAACACCAGTAGATTTCTTTTTGTGGGAATATCTAAAGGGTCGTGTTTATGTCACTGAGCCCACATCCCCAGAATATCTAAAATGGCACATCGAGGACACATGTCACTCCATCACACCGGCGATCTCGTCCGCAGATCCTTTCAACAGCGCATTGCATTATGCATTGAGGAACATGGACACACATTTGAACATCTCATGTAAATCAACTTCCCACTGCCGTAACATCCATCACCCACCACACAGCCATGTATTATGTACAGCACGTGGTATCTGCCCCTGAAACTTTGAAAGATTGTAGCTCCCAAACTAACAGCGATAGGAATGTAGTTTAAATTGATTTGGACGCAGCTGGTTTCAACCAATCCAATGCACGATAGAAAAAACTATTGTTCCATTTAAAAAAATTATATCTTTGTGCTGTAACTCTTTGGAAAATGATACAATGAACTATGTTCATAGCTCCGCAGAAAGTGTAACATTTCTTGTGTTGACCTATCGCATTAAAATTTCCCGTCGCCTATTATTTTATAAGTTACAGAGGCAAACAGACTTACTGAAACACCCTGTATATATATCACACGAACCAATGTGATAGTTATCATCGAAATATGGAAAGCAGAAAACAGCACGACATCGAGCACATCTGATAAACGATGCGTTTTTACAAGAACAATTGTTTTTTTAAATTATCTGTTGGGAAACACATCTGATTGACATTCTAAAAAATTGTTCTATCGTTCGTCAGGTCTGACTTACACTATTCGTATTCGTTTCGGAATATCGTTTATGCTTCTTCCGTTAACTATACGTGGATAACACTATGAAGACGATTAGTAACATTTGTGAAAGACAACTTTGTTTGCGGAAAACATAATGATGTTCGAAGTCGCCAGTTGCATATAATAAGTTGTTTTAAAGTCGTTTGTCGTGGAAAAACTGGCGACTTCGAACATCAAATATATATATATATATATATATATATATATATATATATATATATATATATATATATATATATATGTGTGTGTGTGTGTGTGTGTGTGTGTGTGTGTGAGTGTGTGTGTGTGTGTGTGTGTGTGTGTACATTTGAATTACCAAAAAAATTTAAAAAAATTAAAAAAAAACAAAGTTTCATGCCGCGAGATTCGATCCTGCGACCTTCGGATTACGAACCCGAGCGCTTACCGTTACGCCACACCTCTGTACAATATTACTAATCGTAGAGACTACTTCACCGCAGCGGCTTTTTTAATTGTCGATTTTCTCGACAACGGCTGGGAAGTGCATCTTGGTGCTTTGCCAAGTTACACCTCTTGCCATGAGCTTTCATTATGCGCAGTATGAATCGAATCTGAATTTCACAATAGGTGGCCTCCCCTTGTTAATCAAGGATCTGTACCAAAAGATTGCAATGTTGCACAGGTCATACCTATATTCAAGAAAGGCAATAGGAGTAACCCATTAAACTACAGACATATTCCATTGATGTCAATTTGCAGCAGGGTTGTCGAACGTATCCTGTATTCAAATATTATAAATTATCTCGAACAGAATGATCTATTGACCCAAGGTCAACACGGATTTAGAAAATATCGTTCATGCTAAACACAACTAGCTCTTTATTCACACGAAGTGATGTGTGCTATCGACAAGGATTCGCAAATTGATTCTGTATTTCTTGATTTCCAGAAGGCTTTTGGAAAAATTGCAACATAGGAATTTTTAAAACTATTTATTCCTTTGAACATTTTTTGAAATGAAATAAACAATGAGTACAGGGCGAGAAAATCAAGACAGACACATACAACGGGGAACAAAAGGATTACCCACCCCGAATAATTTAAATTCCAACAACAGAGCATATCGCATGTCCTAGTTACGAACTATAGCGGTCTTTGGAGCTTCAAATTGGTGATTACATCGACAAATAGAAGCAATATAACAGATAACATACAGTATATGGAACGGTCGAGTCCATTTTTCTCGGAGGAAATATAAGTATGTTAATAATGTGTGCTATAATTGACAATAGCAGATTCAAATAAAATGTTCAAATGTTTGTAGAGTTTATGGGACTTAACTACGGGGTCATCAGTCCCTAAACTTACAAACTATTTATGAACTAGCTTATACTAAAGACGGCACAAACATCCATGCCCGAGGGGGGGATTCGAATCCCCGACCGCAGAGTCCGCGCAGACCGTGACTGGCACGCCGCAGACCGCTCGGCCACCGCGGCCGGCAATAGTAGATTCCATTGCATAGTGTCACTGTGGAAGGAAATAATCTTGAAAGTGTGGGGAAAGATATTCGGGCAATGGGTCATACTATCCACGCCTTACGTGGCGAAGGGAAAGATAATAAAGTTAGTTTCTGATTATCGAGGGCCTTATTAAATTGTGGTAGTGACGTTGCCAGTAAATGTAAGATTGCTATTGCCAATATGGACGTCAGTGGTGCATGTAAATAGGTTAAGACCTTTTAACCACTAAATGCATAATTTTTTTTTCAATTTTAAAAAAGTTATTTTCTTGTTTTGTAAGCTGTACAAAGGAATAAATAGTTTTAAAAATTCCTATGTTGCAATTTTTCCAAAAAAGCAAATATGTAACATACAGAAACTTCTTAAATCATTGTCAAAGTTGGATAATATAAACAAAGTTTTGTGCTTATTATGGTTCTCTTTTTATAAGGAAAACAACACGTCAAAATCTGCAATATCTGCCGTTTTCTCCACAAGCAAAGATGTTAACAAACGTTTATACTGCAGCCAACCTCGACATAAGGATTAGACTGCGTATGCTCGAAGATATCACATTCGTAACTGCTGCGCTAGTCATATATTCATCTATGACTAGCGCAGCAGTTACGAATGTGATATCTTCGAGCATACGCAGTCTAATCCTCAGCAGCTTTGCATTACGTGATTTACCGTATAAATAGGCACGCGCAGACGCTTAGAACTCAGTATTGGACTCGCCTTAAAGATGGTTGTAAGATTTGCAGCCGAAATATCGGAGGAAGATTTGTCGCTGTCCCGGGTGGCCGGCCGCGGTGGCTGAGGAGACTGAGGCGCTCCAGTCCCGATCTGCACGGCCACTAATCCCCCCTCGGGCATGGATATATCTCGGGAATTTTTGAGAGTTGCGTCTAATGGCGTCGGAAGATTGTTATTTAACTTCTGAATACGTACCACACATGTAAAGAAACTAGCTGAAAACCCGGCGTTGCCCGGACATTTATTTAGTTATTCTAGCCTCGAGTCAGTACTTCTCCTATCCCTTCTCTATCTCTCTGTGAATCTCTTTTTTTTTTCTTCTAAAAGCATTTTATATACATGAGACAATATTTTAAGAAATAAGGCTGTCTTGCATAACGTACATAATTATAAGTGAATATCCAAACAAAGAAAGATAGTAATTAAAATACAAATGATATATAAAATTCGTACCATCTCATATTTATTGAGTTATATGTTCAACAATTTATCAGGTATATATTCATTTGTAGAAGTGCTATAAGTCTGTAAAATCTGTTGCGAATACAGTTAGTAGTAAAGAAATGACATATTAAAACTTGGTGCGAGATGGGGCGGCTTTCCATGAACGTTACTGTTTATGTGCTCATGTCACATGAACTACATGTCGTACCGTGGTACAATGTCGAAGGTACATTCAGCTATACGTGTGTATACTGCCTGTAAAATTTCCTGCGGCTAAAATTTGTAGTGTACAAATTATAAATTGTACCGTCATAGCAAATGCCGTAGTTTTAGTCCATGAACAGCGGGAAAGTAGTAACCCAGAAACGTTTTTTTCTTTCCTCTTTTTAATGTGGTTGTCAGCAAAAAACATATAATAAAGTTTCGAAATAATGTTCAAAGTTGGTTGCAAATCGCTAAGTACCCTCATTCTCATACAATATATGAATAAAATCTCGTCACATTTTTTAGATTCCTGACGTCATAACTCCTGAACAATGTGTTGTATGTGATTCTTAACCCGCTGGAACTGTTATCTCACGGTAAGGAAAATGTGTATTGAATTTGGTTGAATGCGGTCCGGTGGTTTAGGAGGAAATGTGCAACATTGTCGCTTGATGCAGCAGCTTTTCTTGAATCTCATTGTTTATGAATTCATTACTCGTGAACTGAGTGTTGAACCATGATAAAATTTCGAACATATGTTCAGTGGTACGTGTGTATACTGTCTAACATTTCTCGCGAATACAATTAATAATGTACGAGTAATAAATTCTAAAGTCATGCCAAATGCTGCATTTTTACGGCATGAACTCCGTAAAAGTAGTAAGCGATAAACGTTTTTTTTCCTTTCATCATTTTCCGGAGGTAGTCAGCGAGTAAAAGTTTCCTAAAGGTTTGAAATTA
Organism: Locusta migratoria; assembly: GCA_026315105.1. Taxonomy (NCBI): domain Eukaryota; kingdom Metazoa; phylum Arthropoda; class Insecta; order Orthoptera; family Acrididae; genus Locusta; species Locusta migratoria. The sequence goes on along the minus strand of CM048744.1, from coordinate 134,752,313 downwards.
TTTTTAAAGTTTGTTGCAAGTCGCTAAGTGCTCTCGTTCTCAAATAGTGGATTGATAAAGTCCAACTATCACGTGCCGTAAGAGGGAGAAGTTTTTATTGTTGATGACGTCATATCTCCTCAATTAGCAGCCCTATCACAAAATCCTTTCTTAGCTAACGTCTTCTATCTATAAACTAAACTCCTGCCAAATTCCAGCTTTATAGGTGAAGTAGTTTTCGAGATTTCGTCGTGAGTGAGAGTAGTAATGAGTTTCCTTTCTACATCTACATCTATATGGGATACCCTGCAAATCACATTTAAGTGCCTGGCAGAGGGTTCATCTCACCATCGTTATACTATTTATCTCCCATTCGATTCTCGAATAGTGCGCAGGAAGAAAGGACACCTGAATCTCTCTGTTCGAGCTCTGATTTCTCGTATTTTATTCTGATCATCATTTCTACCTATGTAAGTGGGAATCAACAATATATTTCCGCATTCGGAGGAGAATGTTGGCGATTGGAGTTTCGCAAGTAGACCACGCCGCAGCGATAAGCGCCGTTGTTGTAATGATTCCCATCCCAGATCCTGTATCATTTCCGTAACGATATCTCCCTTGTATCGAGACAATACGAAACGAACTGCTCTTCTTTGAACTCTTTCGATGTCCTCCGTCAAACCCACCTGATAAGGAACCACACGGGACAGCAATACTCCAAAAAAGGACGGACAAGCGTAGTGTATGCAGCCTCTTTAGTAGTTCTGTTGCATCTTTTAACGGTTCTGCCAATAAAACGCAGTATTTCGTTCGCCTTTTCCACGACATTATCTACGTGTTATTTCCAGTTTAAGTCTGAAGTAATAGTAATTCCTAGATATTTAGTGGAGTTCACGGCCTTAATTTTTGTTTGATTTATCTTGTAAACAAAGTTTAACGGATTTCTTTTGGTACTCATGTGGACGACTTCACACTTCTCATTATTTAGAGTCAATTGCCAATTTTTACACCATAGTGATACCTTATTCAGAGCGTCCTGCAGTTGGTTTTTACTACACGGTCAATGACGGCGTCATCTGCAAACAACCTAAGAGACCTACTTAGATTTTCCCCCAAATCGTTTATGTAAATTAGGAACGGCAGGGGACCAATAACACTACCCTGTGGAACGCCCAATTCGCCTCTGTTTTAGTCGATACCTTACCATCGTTTACTACGACCTGTGTCCTCTCTGACAGGAAATCCCGCATCCAGTCTCAAGTTTGGGGCGATTTGATTAAAAGCCGTTTGTGAGATACGGTGTCAAAAGCTTTCTGGTAATCTAGAAATATGGAATCGATTTGCGAACCACTGTCGATAGCACCCATCCCTTCGTGTGAGTAAAGAGCTCGTTGTGTTTCGCATGAACGATATTTTCTAAATCCGTGTTGACCTTGGGTCAATACATCATTCTGTTCGAGATAATTCATAATATTTGAATGGTGGATGTGTTAAAAAACCCTGCTGCAAATTGACGTCAATGAAATAGGCCTGTAGTTTAGTGGGTTACTCGAACCAGGGGCGCCGACTCAGTCGGTGCTTCGGGGCTCGTGCACCCCCCAAGAATTTTTTGGGGGTGCTGAGCACCCACATAAAATTGAGGTGGAAAATCAAATTGTATAAATTTTTAAAAAAATCGAGTAATATCAAAACCTACCTTATGACTCAAGAGGCAATGCAAAATTTGACCATAGCGAGAGACGATATTTCATAAGTGAAAGAAATGATCAGTTTTGTACGCGGGTCCCGAAGCGAGTAGTAATGAGTGTCCGTGTTTTACCCACTACGCTAGCTTTATTCATCCTGAAGCACGTCGGTCCTTTTGACGTTTCAGGTGTACGTATTTATGAACAGTCAGTTATGTTCCTTCAGGGATTTAGCTTGTAGAATCTGATGCTGATGCTACATTTATCTTTGTCACTTCCTTGTTATTAAAATTATAGGTTCAGTTGAAATTTGTAATGCTTTTCTCTCAGGTCTAAAAAAACTCTTGGACTATATTAATACTCTCAGAGATGTCATGAAGTTATCTCGAAGTCATGAAAGTTTCGATGAAAAATACAGATCCCGCTTGGAACTGACCAAAAAAATTTAAACCTTGGTGATGTTATTCTACCAAAAGCTGTTGTCAGAAATAATAGCACAGAAAGTGTTAGATTAGTGTATAATGAAAATTTATTTCACTGGTCGTGTAGAAGTGTTGGGGTGTTATTTATATCAAAATATCCACTTCGGCCAATTAGATCACTTTATTGTAGTGTCATAATGCAGTCATGCTTTCCTTTTCTTCCTCTTCCTTCTTCCTTCTATCTTTAAAAGGCCAGACAGCTGCCTATTTACTTCGATCAAGTATTGCTCATTCAAAAATGCATGAAAATGATTTTCAGGAGGGTTGGTTTCGAACATTTTTGAACCGTGATATAGAGCACCCACACTGATTTTCAAAAGTCGGTGCCTCTGTCTCCTACTGCCTTTCTTGAATATAGGTGTGACCTGTGCAAATTTCGCTTTTATATACACCCCTGGAAAATGAAAAACGAACACAATTGATTCGTCGACCCAGCGGAGGGAAATTTTATTGACACAGTCTTGAGGTTGTATACAACACAGGATGACATAGCAGAACCGTACGAACGTGAGTACAGTCACCAGAGCATCCACAATGTTGATGTTAATATCGTGTATACCCTCCTTTTGCAGCAATGCAAGCTGTAATTATTTCATGGAAACGATCGTAGCGGTTCCATGTGTTGTTATGTGGAATGTCCTGCAATGTAATTTCCACCTGGTGCCTCAGTTGGACCAGATTTCGTGCCGCTCATGCAGACCGCCCAACATGACGTTTCATGCGGCCCCAAACTTGCTCACTGGGGGAGATATCTGGGTATAGTGCTGGCCAGGGTAGTTGACATACACCTTGAAGAGCACATTGGGTGATACGGGATACATGTGGATCTGCACTGTCCTGTTGGAGAAGCATATCACCTTGTTGATGTGTGAGTGGTAGCAAGACGGTTTAAATAACGATTTCAGTGTACCGTGCACTGTTCAATGTTCTCTAGACAATCACTAGAGGAGAATGGCGAGTGTAGAATATCGCTCCCCTCAGAATGGTGCACGATCATGTGTGCTGTTAGAGTGTCCTCTGGCCGGCGGTGGCCGACGAGACTGAGACGCTCCAGTCACGGTCTGCACGTCCACTACGGTCGGGGGTTCGAATACCCCCTCGGGCATGGATATTTGTGCCGTCCTAGTTTGTAAGTAGTTCATAAGTAGTTTGTAAGTTTAGGGACTGATGACCCCGTAGTTAAGTCCCATAAACTATACAAACATTTGAACATTTTTAGTGTCCTCTGCTCACACCCAACATCGTTCAATCCGCCTCCATGATGTTATGGTAGGCGCTTATGAAGGGGCGAATAGAGACGTGTCATCTTCAGTGATGAGAGTCATCGCTGCCTCGGTGCCAATGATGGTCGTACGCGTGTGTGGTGTCGTGCAGGGGGTGCGGAAATCTGGGGTGTAAGCGACAGAGGCAAACGGGACCGACACCTGGCATCATGGTGTGGGGAGTCGTATCCTATACTGGCCGTTCTCCTCTAGTGTTCGTTGTGGGAAAATTGAACAGTACATGGTACACTTAAACCATCATTCAACCCGTCTTGCCACCATTCATGCACCAACAAGGCGACGTGCTTTTCCAACAGGACAATGCATGTCCACACGTATCCCGTACAACCCAACGTGCTCTTCTATGTGTACATCAACGACCCTGCCCATCATTATCCCCAGATCTCTCCCCCATTGGGCATTTCTGGGACCAGATGAAACGTCATCTTGGCGCAATCTACACGACCGGCACGAGATCTGTTCCAACTGGGGCATCAGATGGAACTATATCTAAAGACTTCATTCGGCACCTCTACGATCGTCTTCATGAGAAAGTCGCACCCAGAATTGCTGCAAAAGTAGGGCATACACGATACTAGCGTCAACATTGGGCACACTATGGTGACTGTTAAAAAAAATTTTCAAATGTTTGTATAGCTTATGGGACTTAACTATGGGGTCATCAGTCCCTAAACTTACAAACTACTTATGAACTAGCTAATCTTAAGGACGGCAAAAAAATATCCATGTCCGAGGGGGGATTCGAACCCCCGACCGTGCAGACCGTGACTGGAGCGCCTCAGTCCCCGCGGCCACCACGGCCGGCAGTCCTTATCATATTAGTGGTCACATCCAGGATGAAGCTCCTGACAAAGAACAACTCCCATGTATAGGACAGTGTGAAGTCCTTTACTGAACTGGGTGCACACACTAATTGTGGCCGGTGATGAGCCATGATGGCTGCTCTTGTGCTACTGTAGTTCGTCTGTTATAGACTGTCACACAATCATTCCAACTTTCGCTATACACTCTACAAATGGATGAACGTGTAAAGACAAATTTCTGCGCCACTGCTGAAATCTAAATTCCCATACCTTGGGCACTAACCAGCATTTCCCATTCGGAAGGCATCAACTCACAACGACATTACATCTTTTACAAATCACTTGCACAACTCAGTCCCCTCAGTCCCCTCAGTCCGCTCGGCCACCGCGGCCGGCTATGGTGACTGTACTGACGTGCGCATGATTCTGACTGCGTGATCGTGTATTGTATACACCCTCAAGAATGTGTCAAAAAAATTTCGCTCTGCTGGGTTGACGAATTCATGGTGTTCTTTTTTCATTTTCCAGGAGTGTAGATAGCGATTCTAAGATCCTATACGCATGTGACTGAACGTTCCAGGCCGTACTCAAGGGGCTCCTTTCGAGTCTTACCGGCGCCCAGCCGGATAGAGAACAGTGGCCAGTTGTGGAGATTGCGGGGCCCGTCTCCATGGTAACCGCAGGCGGAGCAGAGCGAGCGGGCTAGCAGTCGCAGATGTCCGCTGCCAGTGCGCTGATAGGACGGCCACAAAAGCCGGCAGCGAGCTGCTCAAGACGGCGGAAGCGGCCGAGGAGAGGTCTGCTGGCGCTGGCGCTGACAGTCTCCATTAGGGGCGGCGCTTTGATCACGCCCGCCACAAAGCCGCCCCGTGGCCGGCCCACCCCTGCATAAATATCGCCAACTTCATTCCCCGCGGTCCCGAAGCTTCTCTCGCCTCACAAAACCGGAGAGGCCGCGCTAGCCGCAACTGCCCCTCCAGTACTACTATTAGGGGAAATGGGAGGTGGGGGATCAGGCGATAGATACAACCCAATAATCAGTTGAAGACTCTAACCAGTACCGGATTAGCCACGTAGCAAGAGTTAGCAAATGCTACGGGTCCCGCACATTTGGGGGCCCCGCGTCTTGTCGGCTTTTTTTTTTCAGTTGTTTCAAGTACAGCATTTATTTCTTGCAAGTAGACTTGTGAAAAAGGTGAATTATCTCACCATTTGGTTCTATTCTCAAAATTCTGCTAACTAATCATGTTTCTGGCCTCACGATGAAGAACAGGGTAATTTCCTGGCAGATTAAAATTGTGTGCCGGAACCGGGACTCGAACCTGGGAACATCCCTTAGGCTGTGGCTAAGCCATGTCTCCACCATATCCATTCTTCCAGGAGTGCTAGTCTTGCATGGTTCGCAGGAGAGCTTCTGTGAAGTTTGAAAAGTAGGAGGCGAGGTACTGGCGGAATTAAAGTTGTGGGGCGGCATCGTGAGTCGTGTCGGGATAGCACAGTCGGTAGTGCGCTTGCCCGCGATAGGCAAAGGTCCCAAGTTCGAGTCCCGGTTCCGGCACACAACAGGAAGTTTCATATCAGCGCACACTCCGCTGTAGAGTGAAAGTTTCATTCAAGAACAGGGTAATCGGTGTGTCGGAGCTAACCTCGATGGCCAGCAATAGCTTCTCAGTGACATTTAGTTCATGCGATCCTGTTGCTGTATTCGCTGCATCTTGAGTTCCAAATCGCGCTATCAATACAGACGGTGCTGTGAGAACGGCAGACAGCAGCCGCTCGTGCACAGATGGCTGCGCTGTATGAGTCGCCGCGTGTGTGGACGCCCCATCTGTGGAAGGCTGGCCGCTGCTGCCGCGTCACGAGGCCTTGTAAAAGTGCACGTGTTTTGACACGACAGTGATTAAAAAAGGGCAGTCGAGACAAGTCCCGAGAGGTACCGAAATCTGACAGTCGGTGCTTGGAGGCCAATCGTCAACTTCTTTTACAAAGTAGATGATGTGAAAGGTGGGCGACATCCATTTTACATAGTGATTTCAAAGTTACTGACAGAAAGGAGGGAACCACTGAAGCATAAGGTAAGGTACTTGTCTGTTCATATATACCCCAAAGTTTAAACAATAAATTACAAACTGTTAATGGAAAATTCGTTAGGGTCATGTTTTCCAAATGTAGAAATAGCCTTACGCATTTACTTATCATTAATGATCACCAACTGCAGTGGAGAACGTTCTTTTTCCATATGTAGAAATAGCCTTACGCATTTACTTATCATTAATGATCACCTACTGCAGTGGAGAACGTTCTTTTTCCATATGTAGAAATAGCCTTACGCATTTACTTATCATTAATGATCACCAACTGCAGTGGAGAACGTTCTTTTTCCATATGTAGAAATAGCCTTACGCATTTACTTATCATTAATGATCACCCACTGCAGTGGAGAACGTTCTTTTTCCATATGTAGAAATAGCCTTATGCATTTACTTATCATTAATGATTACCAACTGCAGTGGAGAACGTTCTTTTTCCATATGTAGAAATAGCCTTAGCATTTACTTATCATTAATGATCACCTACTGCAGTGGAGAACATTCTTTTCAACGTTAAAGCTCATTAAAAATGAATTAAGAAATACGATGGCACAGGAACGTCTAAATGACCTCAGTATAATAATGAACGTTGAATACGATTTGCTCAGAGAAATTGATGTAACTTGTATTATTTCAAAATTTGCCGAAATTAAATGGAGAAAAGTTTATTTGTAATAATCTTGTTTTCTTTTATGTCCTATACCATATGACCTAAAGTACTAAATAACCAAAGGGCCCTTAGTCAGATTTTTACTAAGGGCTCCACGCTTGCTTAATCCGGCACTGCTCATTACTCAAAGTTGGCTCAGCACCGCCGATAGTAATGGGTGGTACTATGTACTACATCCTCTCCGTTCTGAATTGCGCTAGCAACTTTTAACTTCTGATAACTTTAATATGATCAACTCCTTTAGACTTGCTTTTACAACAGTAGCAAAATTAATATTGAGCTTAGAACTACATGTTAGCAGAATAAAACTTTCACTCTGCAGCGGAGTGAGCGCTGATATGAAACTTCCTGGCAAATTAAAATTGTGTGCCGGAACCGGAACTTGAACCTGGGACCTTTGGAAAGCAGGAAGCGAGGTATTGCGGAAGTACAGTTGTGAGACAGCATCGTGAGTCGTGTCGGGATAGCACAGTCGGTAGTGCGCTTGCCCGTGAAAGGCAAAGGTCCCAGGTTCGAGTCCCGGTTCCGGCACAAAGTTTTAATCTGCCAGGAAGTTTCGTGTTAGCAAATTGACCGTAGCATCACAACTGTGGTAGGTGACTTTGCTTAATGTGTTGCCTTCTTCTCTTTTCCTTTATTTCTAATTTTATTAATATTTGACCCAGATCGACACGTTTGTATAGCTTTATTTTAACACCTTTATCTAAAGTAGTACTGAACCTATAATTTTATGTTTGTAAAGTGATTAGCGTATCATACCTGTAGTAGGTGATTTTGTTTACTGCTTAGTTTTCTGTTTAATGTTATTTTATTATTTTAATATGACCAATTTTGTCAGACTTTTCATATTTTTATTCTATGACTTAACATTTGTATCCTAGATGCTTATATTATACTGCAGTAGTAATGACCAAAGACGGTGAGTGCCTCTAGTTAAACTAATCAACATATGAATCCTGTTTATATAAAGAATTTTGGTAACTTGCAACATTTTCATTGATGACACTTTTCACCATTATGTAATTCACATAATAGCATAGGCGTTGTAACAGAGGTACGTCATACTTACCTGTACATTTTGGAATGTGACTGCTTTCATTTGTTGTAATAGTATATATATATATATATATATATATGTATTATATAAAAAATATTTTTATGTAATAGCTTTCATTTCTTGTAACTGTATATATATGTAAAAAAACACTATTCCTACGGTGTAAATTTCGTTACACATGTGTTAACGATACAAGAAGCGAGCTCAATGGCAATTTGTTACATCCTTGACATACCCTGTTCTCTGAGTCTGTTATATTTTATCTTTGACTTGTTGTATTACGAAATAGTACTGTTTTTATTTACGTTAAGTGCATGAACCCCTTGATGATGTCCTTATCACTATCACTTTTAACTTGTATTTTACTTGGTTTTATAGATATGACGACACTGTCAACTTATTCAGAAAATGTATAAAACTAAACTGCTCATGTAATTTTGTAAGTACTTCTGTCATGGATGAAGATCTTTATGCTTCATGTTTGTGTCACATTGAAGCTTAACTAATTTTTGTATTATTACAGAAATGCCTGGAAGATGGGACACTCCCGAAACCGGTAGCACAATAAATTAAATTTTACATGAAATCCAAGTGTACAATGCGTTTTCTGGGTTACAAATACATTGGCGGTGTTCCAAGTGCTACTGGCTGTATACCGGGTGATCAAAAAGTCAGTATAAATTTGAAAACTTAATAAATCACGGAATAATGTAGATAGAGAGGTAAAAATTGACACACATGCTTGGAATGACATGGGGTTTTATTAGAACAAAAATAAACAAAAAAGTTCAAAAATGTCCTACAGATGGCGCTTCATCTGATCAAAAGAGCAATAATTATAACAAGATATTCTTTACAGGAAATGCTTAATATGTTCACCATCATTCCTCAACAATAGCTGTAGTCGAGTAATAATGTTGTGAACAGCACTGTAAAGAATGTCCGGAGTTATGGTGAGGCATTGGCGTCGGATGTTGCTTTCAGCATCCCGAGAGATGTCGGTCGGTCACGATACACTTGCGACTTCAGGTAACCCCAAAGCCAATAATCACACGGACTGAGGTCTGGGGATCTGGGAGGCCAAGCATGACGAAAGTGGCGGCTAAGCACACGATCATGACCAAACGACACGCGCAAGGGATCTTTCACCTGTCTAGCAATATGGGGTGGAGCGCCATCCTGCATAAAAATCGTACATTCCAGCACGTGTTTACCAGCCAGGCTGGGAATGGTGCTATTCCGTAACATATCGGCGTACCTCTCACCCGTCACGGTAGCAGTTACAAAACCAGAATCACGCAGTTCCTCGAAGAAAAAAGGCCCGACACTGTAGATGTTTGGGTTCTAATAAAACCCCATGTCATTACAATCATGTGTGTCAATTTTTACCTCTCTATCTACATCATTCCGTGATTTATTAAGTTTTTAAATTTATACTGACTTTTTGATCATCCATTACATCGCAAGACGCTGAAAATGCGTCGCTATGTTCATTAATCAGTGCGCTCGAGGAATATGGTGAAAATTGTTCTACTTTCTGTAGTGATTCCCTCGATTTTTAGTGTTATAACCGCGGTTCTGGACTTCTTCCTTCCGAGGTTTGTAGTACTGCTCGAAATTGTTCGGAGAAACTTCTTTTTCTAAGGAGCAATTAAACGAGAGAATCCGTACATATTTTCGTATATATATACAGGGTGTCCCAGCTATCTTGTCCACCCAAAATATCTCTGGAACAATAACAGCTATTGGAAAACGACTTTCACCGGTATCAATGTACGGCTGGGGCCCATTAATGTACATATTTGGAAACATTCTAAAACGAAAGCAAATGTGTTTTTTACACAAACTTATGTTTTTTAAATGGACACCGTATATTTTTTCTTCGAGCAACCTATAGCATGACAAATCACATAAACAATGGCGTTGATTGCATCGCAATATTCCAATTACATCCCGAGATATTGCGAAGTGAAGTTGACGCTTGAAATACGCGAAACGCGCGTCCTGAGACTCAGGCGACAACCCCATGCTGCTCAGGACGTGCGCTAGCCGCGCGTTTCGCGTATTTCAAGCGTCAACTTCGCGTCGCAATATCTCGAAATGTAATTGGAATATTGCGCTGCAATCAACGCCATTGTTTATGTGATTTGTCATGCTATGAATTGCTGAAGAAAAAATATAGGGTGTCCATTTAAAAAAACATAAGTTTGTGTTAAAAACACATTTGCTTTCGTTTTAGAATGTTTCCAAATATGTACATTAATGGGCCCCAGCCGTACATTGATACCGGTGAAAGTCGTTTTCCAATAGCTGTTATTGTTCCAGAGATATTTTGGGTGGACAAGATAGCTGGGACACCATATACATTCACAAAGGCATAGAACATAACAAACAATACATAATATGCCGTTTCAGCTATTGATAAAAACACCGTTGCCGTTTCTGAAGTATTCCTTTTTTGTGTTTTGGAGTGACCATTGGCATTTCTTCCTTGTATTCTACAATAAAAAGAGGTGGCACTCCCAAAGTATAAACATATGAGAGGCTGCAGGAAGACTCCCCACCGTTCTGGCTCATTCTAGATCTCGCATGGCCTTGCACCTACGATAGATAAATATCGCGCACAGTATTTTTGTACCCCAATAACTAAAACCAGTAGTGACGAATCTTTAGTTGAGCCTAAGGCCAGTAGTGGGCCAAGGCAAATCTCACACTTTTACATGACACACCACACCAGGAGGCGAAAATGTGGCGCTGTAAGTAGTCAGAATGTCAAATGTTCCCCGGTTTGACATCAGTATGCTGCTGGCTTTTTTTAGTGATGCTTGTTGATGTCATTCGTGGAGAGACTATTGGTGAAAAACATTATTTTTCATCCTTTTTGAATACGCGACCGGCTATCAAGTAAAAATTTACTGGCGACCGTCTCCTCCCAGCCGTAGCACAACAGTGTGTGGGATTTGAAAGGGAAAGATTTTGATTTTTTTTCTGTTGATTCAACTTTTTCATATAAAGAAAGGTATAACACTGCACATTATACGATGAATTTTCTGTGTCTTTTTGGAAATGGAAAACATTATTTTATTTTTCATGAATTGCGACAGAAAAGTATATGTTGTATAACGAGTCTTCTGCATTGCAGGTAAGACTCTTTATCAGTAGCGAATCCAGAATCTTGGTCTTGGGAGGGTGGTGTTTCGATATCCTGATCCATGCTTCGTTATGCCGTCTTCAGAAGAGGCGCAAAATCATTGTATTGATTAAAAAGAAAGAGAGAGAGAGAAAAGAGAGAGAGAGAAAAAATAAGCTCATATTACGAGGATATTGTCACGTTCTGTGGGAAGGGTGGCTAAAGCCCCATATCCCTCCCCCTCTCCTGGATTCGCCCTTGCTCACTTTCCAATCATGCTCGTTCAAAACTACTTATTGCATCTTAGTTATCGATTGCATTCTGATAACGTTTCAACTTCAGTACGGTCTATTCAGTATAACAAACAAGGATTCACATAATTTTTATATAAAATAAATTTCACTTTCCTTAGGTCTCTGTTTTTGAAACTATTATTAAAAAAAATACTTTAAAAGTGGTGTTGGGCTGCAGTAATTATCAAGATCCATCTGGTGGTGAATTCTTTATTACCCTCTTTATTCATCTTACAAATTTTGAGCGATGCACATCATCAGAGAGTATACACAAAATACAAATGTAAAGAAAAAATTAAAATGTTGAACAAATTTACTTGAGATATAAAAGTGAAATAGGTTAAAACCAATCTTATGTAACACATCAGGTGGCACATAAAGAATAAAACAGGGCGTTATAGCCCATGTAACAGTTTTTGACTGATCATCAAGTACAGAGTGTTGGATTAAGCATGACAGACTGTTCACGTATGCACATTGCATCTCTCATGCACCGACTATAATATCACGTCCAAACTCACTGAAATCGTGATAACCTGCTACTATAGGAAGAGTATGCGATCTAACTGCTGCAACTCACAAATGTTGCCTTGGAGCCATTGGAGACTGCAGCGGCGTCCTCTGAGTGTTTACATATCGCTGTGTTTGCAAATGCATTTCTACACCAGTTACTTCGGTCTATAGTCTGCTTCACAAAAGAAGGCGGCCCAGTTTTCAGCCGTTCTGCGCATCCCCCTCCATTACCGCTCTGGCGGCGAATAATATTCATTGGTTAGGCGCGTCACGGGCGCGAGCTAAGACAATATTTCTCGTGCAGGCTCCACTCAGTGTTGCCAACCCGTGGGATTTGTCCCATATCGTGGGACATTTTCACAATTATTTTTCAGAAAGGGACAAAGGATTTTTTTTTTTTTTTTTTTTTTTTTTTTTTTTTTTTTTTTTTTTTTGCGAATAATGTGTTTCATATGGTACATTTAGTTAGTGCTGTTATGTAGCATTCTTAGACAATTACCATGAATTGAGAAATGAGAAATTACACATGTTAGAGAAGTATGCTTGAAATGAGTACGCAATATAATTTTCACTTAATTTTTGCCTGTCATACTGGCTTGACCATGGTTTTTTTTTTCCTTAATAAAAACCTAAGCTATAATTCAGTAGAAAACAAATTTATGTAATATTTTGTATCATTTCGTTAATCGATATAACATACTGTACTTATTTTCATACCTTTGCTATAAACCAAAGACTTTGTTTTATCTTTGGAGTGTGTCTTCCACTCGCAGTTGTTGCGTTTAAAGAGTCGTTGTGTGACCTTCGTGGAGAGGAGAGTCGATGTGTGACTGTCGTGGAGTGCAGTCGTTGTGTGATTATGGTGGAGTTTATTCGATGAGTAGTGGTCGTGGAACTGTGGAGTTGGTCTGTCTGTGTGTTAGACTCGAAGAGTAAAAGTTCAGTAAGTTTTGAAGAGTCGCAGATTTTAATTTTTGTATGAAAATTAATGTGTCACAAATAAGGTAAAACTTGAATTTTTCCATTCTTATGTATGGTAGCCTGTATTTCAACTATTGTAGCTGGAGTTTGTCTTCTTTTACTAATGAATACTGTTTAGAACAGCTTGCATTTATCATTTAACCCTGTGTCATTTTAGCAGTCCCTTGTTCCTTTCACCAATTTGAATTGCAATCCGTTATGATCATTGTTTCTTGTGATAGTGTTGCATAATTATTGTGTTTGTAAATTTATGAATTAATTAGAACAGTTCAGTGTAGGCATGTTGTCATGATCAGTTGGTCTATTAATGAGAACAGGAAGTAGTTTGTTCATAAATCCAGTAAAGTTCATAGTTAGAGATTTTCTCAGTCTTAATCAAAGTTCAAATTATTAAGTCAGTTAATGATAGTAACAATTCTGATCAGAAGAGAAGTAGATCACGTAAAGAGATAAGAAATACTTGCGCAATCTTTACCAGATTTGTAGGACATTTTATTACGTTGAACCAGTATGGTAATTGTTGTTCAGATAGACACATTATCAAGTGCAGTGATTTTGGTATCCAATTAATATCAAATATATTTGTTTGACATCCTGTTTATTCAAGTAACAAAATTATCACAGTAGTAGCACGCTGTTTTGTTGACTCACGCAGTCGAATTGTGCATGGTATATGGTGCATGCTAACTGATCTGAACATTTCATTTACTTACATTATTTCTCACAGACGAGATTAATGTGTAGACAAATTACGAGATTAATTACTGTTAACTCATGAACTACTGTACAATTGAAAGTGTTATCCATTGCGCATCAAACAAAACCACATACAGGTAAGATTATTGCATTCCATGCCAGTTGCAATTTATTCTAACAGGGCAAAGGAAGGTACTAAGTCTCATTGCTTAATCAAGTTATTTTGTAACCAAAACCACAACAGAAAATTTATTTGTGGATTTTAGCGGGCACAGTCACTTAACACCAGCAGTGATACACTTTTTCAAGATATCCATGTCGGACACGAACTGCAGCTGTAACGTAAATTGACGGTTTATTTTCGTTAAAAGATTTGCAACCAGCTGCCTTTTTGGATGTTTACTTATTTATTTAATACAGAACTAGTTTTCGAGCCACTGAAGGTCATCTTCAGTGGATACTTTACAGGAACATTTCCGCTAAGTTATGCTGTAATGTTGGTTCTGGTAACATAACTGAACTTTAGTAACCGAGAACAGAATCACCGGAATTAAACGTATTGTAATTTAATGTACTTATTGTGTTCTTATTGTAGGTGTACGTGAAACCAAGTTATGCATTGGGCACTGACGTTTAACACATGAGAGCATTTTTGATACACTTAACGTTACACATTTACAAAATTCAATATAACGTGTAAAATATAATTTTAATCCGTTACATACTCTTTATACATTCACAATGTCTCAAAGCAAAGAACATTAATTACTGAAGTGCGACATCTACCACAGCCATCCTCTTTGCACCACATTCAGTGTTTATATTTTGTAAATGTGTTACGCTAAGTGTAGCAAAAATGCTGTCATGTGTTGAAAAACGTCAGTGCCCAATGCGTAACTTGGTTTCACGTACACCTACAATAAGTACACAGTAAGTAAATTAAATTACAGTACGCTTAATTCCGGTCATTCTGTTCTCCCTTACAAAAGTTCAGTTATGTTACCAGAACCAACATGACAGCATAACCTACACTTAGCGGAAATGTTCCCGTAAAGTTATCCACTGAAGATGACCCTTCAGTGGCTCGAAAACTAGTTCTGGATTAAATAACAAAAGATCCAAAAAGGTTGCAAATCTTTTCAAGAAAATAAACCGTCAAGCGACAAACTTGTTCCGACACACACAAACACACTACTTTTATCCTTCAAACACACACACACAGACACACACACCACTTTTATGCTTCCTCTTATCTAGCTGTTAACTTTGTTTTTCTTTCTTTCCCTCTACCCGTTTTTGTCTGCCATCTGACACTTTATGCTTAAAAGGGACATTTTGAATTCCTGATGGGGCCTTTGAGCCTCAGAGGTTGGCAACACTGCACCCACTGTTGACGCTCGACTGTAGCTCCTCCCCTGACTAGTTGTTGACTTTATTTTTATTTATTTCCCTCTCATATTTTTGTCTGCCGTGGGAAACTTTATGCTGAAAAGGGACATTCTGATTCCCTAAATGGGGCTTTTGCCGTTCAGAAGTTGGCAGCACTGCATCCACTGTTGACGCTCGACTGTAGCTCCTCCCTCTGTCTAGCTGTTGACGTTCTTTTTAGTTCTTTCCCTCTTTGTTTATGTCTGCCGTGAGAAACTTTATGCTGAAAACGGACATTTTTAATTCCTGTATGGGGCTTTTGACGTTCAGAGGTTGGCAACACTGCATCCACTGCTGACGCTCAGTTGTAGCTCCTCCCCTCCACGCTTCGCCTCTATGCGCGGAAGCGCCTTTCTACATGACGCCAACTATAGTTTAGTACCTGTCACCTTGTGTCAACAAAGTAAATTCATTCCCCAAGCTCAAATCACTTCACAGAATGGTTCACCCGAGACAAAACGCGCCTGCCAAGAGAACAATCTCCCGCGATTGTTTCGGTAGAACCGGCGAGACGACTCGCCGCCTGCGCGGGGCGCAGATAATTAAAACTGTATCTCAGAGCGCAAACGAGCGCCGGGCGGGGCAGGCGGGCACTCGCATGCGGGGAATATTGCTTAATTAAGGCTATCAGGTAGCAGACGGGCAATTAGCAGCGCGTTTATTCTGGCCGACTAATTAGTTTTAAGTTGGCCGCCCTGCCCCGCCTGCAGGTGGCCCGGGTAACTCTGTTAGCTTCGCTGCTGTCACAGTTTATCCAAGTTGGGCCGAGACGTCGCCGCCCGCTGCCGAGCTCTGATTACCTATTCAGGCCGCGAAGCGCGATCCCCGGAGAAGTCCTCCCTTTCCCTCGCTATTGTACGACGCTACAAATACGGTGTCGGGAAAGACTTCGGTAAAAACATTCTTGAGAAAGGTGTTCCGCGAGGCAGCGTATTGGGTCTTATCGACAATCTCGTAGTGTTTCAAGAATTCTATAGGGGAAGGTTGTGTACCTTTGACCACTTGTGATATTTTTAATTGTAAATGACCTATAAATATTTCTAACATTATTTTTATTATGTTATTTGACAGTACAAACCTTATGTTATACTATAATGCTGTGTAATTATATTTCTCTTCAACAATTTCATAGAAATATTATTTTTAGTAGAATTCTGCGATTGGTCAAAGGTACACTGCTATATAAATTTGCTTTATAGGTTTGGTCCGCCTTGAGCAAACACAAATGTTTTTTCATTACTCCCATACATGTTTTGCTGGCGTTGCAGCATCATCAGTGGGATGTTTACTGTCTCTGTCAAATTAACAATGGAATGACTGTTACTTTTGTACATTAACAGTGAAAACTACAGATAATTGTGACACTACTATTTATCGTTTCTTATTTTTATAGGTCTGCTAGGCCTACCTTAATACCACATGTAGTTTGTGGTTCTTCCACTCACAAAACGTCTCTGATAGTTTTTGACACTTTGTCATCTACAAACCAAAACGTGTGTATTTAATGTGGTGAATAGTTAGCTTATAAATATCGGGATTTTTATGAAAATACAGGACGTAGTTTTTGTGTTTTGGTTTGATTTTATTGTAGCTACTGCTTCTATAACAAATGTCTAAGTGTTTATAGCAACTTTTTGTCACTTACTTTGGTGGATGTGCGCTGTTTTTCGTGTTGTGGACAGGCACTGTGTCACTTTCACTCAATGTTTATGTTATGAAAACGAGATGGTGGCCAGTTGAATTCTGGGAGTGGTGTTAGGAACAGCTGACTGTGGTGGGGGCGGGAGTTTTTGAATAATGTTGTTTTCGTTTTAGTTTGTGTGTGTGTGTGTTTGTGTTTATAGGTTTTCTGTAAGTTCTTTGAGGGCAGAAAATATGGTTCCATTGCAGAGGGCCGTGTATTCGTTTATTATTTCTTTTCTTTCTATTATGGCTTTCTGTATATGGTAGTTCTCTTCGATTGTTAATTTTTGTGGGAGGCTTTTGCTGTGTTTCAGAATCTTTAGATCAGTATTTATGTCAGTTGGTTTGTGGTTCATGTTTATTTGGTGTTCTGCAAATGTGGAATGACTATTGCTTTTTAGTGCTCTTCTGTGTTCTGTGTATCTGGTATTGAAATTTCTGCAAGTCTGTCCAATGTAAACTGAGTTACAATCCTGGCATGTCAGCTGGTAGATGCCAGAAGTGTTATGTTTGTCTGTGTTGATGTTGGTTGTCTTTAATTTTCTTTGTATTGAGTTGTATTAATTTGACAGAGACAATAAACATCCCACTGAGGATGCTGCAACGCCAGCGAAACATGTATGGGAGTAATGAAAAAACATTTGTGTTTGCTCAAGGCGGACCAAACCTATAAAGCAAATTTATTTTGTAAGCAAACACGGAGATTGAAGAGCTTTTAAACCTCAAGATGAGTACACTGCAGTGGTTGTACCTTTGACCATCTCCTGTTGTACCTTTGACCATCTGAAGAAAATAGAACACTGGTGTTATAAGTGAGCTTGCATTGTACTTTTTTTCTTTAACAAGACAGAAATATTACAAAAATATAACTTTTTTATATTGTTGTGTTATCATTTTAATCAAAAATTATAAAAATTTATTTGACCACGATGTTGTGGTTGTATTCGTGCGAACTTCCCAACAATTTCTTTGTTTAACGCAACACTAATGTCATCCACAAGTGGCATTGTAAACATGTTGATATGCTTTCTGTACTGTCTCATAAAGGAAAGAAAGTTAAGTTCGGGTCAGTTTCTCCATCATGCAACTTTTTCAGAATCAATGAGTATAATGAGCACTTCCTCAGAAGATGTCAAAATGCTCGAACAACGAAGGGAGGCGGTTACAGCACCTCCATGCGTAATACAGGTTAGTAATAAACTTTTCTTCCTAAGTGTTTTGTATGTCGCAAAATAACATGCGCACCAGCCCGTATTGAATTTACTGCGAAGATCGCGCGGCCCCCTGTTGTATTTTTGTATGGATTTTGCGATAGTAAAGCTGCTTGTAGACAATATGTCATACGATTTTCTAACCGCAGACTACCACATTAAAGAGTGTCTGCTCGTGTGTTCGATATACTGTGTGACAGAGCTACAGTGCCCATAAGAAATATTCCATCTGAACGTGCAAATGAACAAACTGAGGATAAAGTGTAAGACATTATTCAATCGCTAGAACTTAGTGCAACAAGCACACGTAGAATTTCTACACGTATCGGTAATCAACATACACGAGTATGGCGGAAATTGTGGATGTACAGGATCTATCCATATCATTTACAGCACATTCCACACATTCTAGCAGGAAATGAAGCTAGATGATTGGTATTTTGTTATCGGATACTGAAAAATCGCCAAGTAATGTCAGTTTTACTCATCACTGACGAAACAATGTGTCGGCCGCAACATCAGTGGTCCAAAGAAAACCCACAGGCCATTGTCGAGACACATTTTCAATCACGATTCCCTGTAAACGTGAGGTGTGGTTTGATACATAACCAGTTGATGGGGCCTGTGCGTTACCGCATCATCTTACAGAACCCCGTAATTTAGACTTTCTTGAAAATGAGCTCCCAGCATTAATGGAAAGGGTTTGTTTGGCTACAAGGATGCGTCTGTTCTTTCAGAATGGCGGGACCTC
Organism: Locusta migratoria; assembly: GCA_026315105.1. Taxonomy (NCBI): domain Eukaryota; kingdom Metazoa; phylum Arthropoda; class Insecta; order Orthoptera; family Acrididae; genus Locusta; species Locusta migratoria. The sequence continues at coordinate 134,733,578 of CM048744.1, read as the reverse complement.
TGCACATTCAAAACGTCAGGTGAGACAACACCAAAACCCAACATTCCCCAAAATTGTGGGTCGGTAGACAGGGGAACGTTTCTTCGCCACCAACATCCCCGGACCTTATAACTTTGGATTTTTCCATGTAGGAATGCTTGAAAGGCAAAGTACACAAAGAAAATTGATACACAAGTGCCGATTTGATCGTTTCGATTGCGAATAGCGCAGCCCTCATAAAAGAACGCATAGACGACCTCTGAAAAGTTACCATTCTGCATTTTATACCATGTGTACTGCGACCATCGTATGTTATTTTACAGCCTAAGTAACATAACTCACGTACCACCCTTATTGTTTCGTTACCTAATCTAATTCCATCAACATCGCCTGATTTTCTACGACTACATTCCATTACCCTTGTTTTTCTCTTGTTAATCTTCATTTTATACGCTCGTCTAAAGACACTGTCACATGTTCACATGTTTAAAAATCTATCGGACCAAACTACGTGGTCATAAGTCCATAGCTTACAAACTACTTAAGCCTAGGTAAACTAAACGACGAACAACACACACACACCAATGCCCCGGGTAGTACTCGAACCTCCGACGGCGAGAAACCGCGCGCTCCGCAGCGAGGCGCCTTAGACCGCCTTTTTTTTTTTTTTTTTTTTTTTTTTTTTTTTTTTTTTTTTTTTTTTTTTTTTTTAAATGGGTAGTATTCTTCGTTGCGGACGCTGATCATTTTTGTTCGTTCTTGTTCGGTGTGTTGTTGGCTCAGCTTTTTTTATTACAGAGGGCGTCCAGCCCTCTGACCGGGCGCGCTGAGCAGACCGCTCGGCTACTCCACAGCGGCATACACACTGTCAATTTAATTCAACTGCTCTTTCAGGTCCTTTGCTGTCTGTGACAGTGTCATCGCTAAACCACAAAGTCAAGGCAAAGCTGGAAGCATATGTACACTTACTAATGTTGTGTCTGTTCTTTCCGACATTTAATTGCAATATTTCTATATTAGATTAGGTAATGAGACATTAAAAGTAGTAGATGAGTTTTGTTATTTAGGTAGCAAGATAACTTCTGATGGCCGAAGTAAAGAAGATATAAAATGCAGACTGGATATGGGAAGAAAAGAGTTAGTTTAAATGTTAAGAAGTCCTTTCTGAAAACATTTTATGGAGTGTAGCATTGTATGGGAGTGAAACGTGGACAATTAGGACGTCAGACAAAATGATGGTAGACGCTTTCGAAATGTGGTGCTACAGACGAATGATGAAGATTAGATGGGTAGATCACGTAACTAATGAGGAGGTGCTCGACAGAAGTGGCGATGAAAAGAGTTTCTGGCATATCCTCACTAAGAGAAGGAATTGTTTGGTGGGACACGTTCTGAGACGTCAGTGAATTGTCAACTTAGCATTAGAATGAAGTGTGTGGGATAAAAAACTTACAAGGGAAATACTTGGGCTCGAACAAACATATCTGTATGAACGTTTGGTTACAGTATCTCTACGTACACCTCAATGTGTTGGTGGGTGTCGTTTTTATGCAAATCTTTGCAATCATGCTGCTAGATAGCACTGTAGATGTAATTGTAGACGCCATACGTAATGCAGAAATCTGAACTATAACTTATGTAATAATCGTCGTACATGTTCTCTAGCGTATTGTCATCAAAAGCCGTGATGATAGTTGCAACTTTAACCTTCTTCTCGGAAGACTGTTGGTATTCACTGCCACTGCTTCCATCGCCTCTTCCAGCACTTACCGCAGCACTACCGCTAGCAATGACTTCTTCGTCATTATCATCCCTATTATCATCATTATGTGTTAGTGTTACAACAGTACCTAACTTATGCTCATATTTCTATACCATATCATATACGAGAAAGCATGCGAATGATTCATCTTCTACACTAATACCATCTTCACGAAGAATGGTTCTTTGTAACTTCATCTCAACCAACCACAATACTTTAGCAGGATTGGTTATCAATCGCCGCTCCATCTGACGCTTCACCACACAAACGTCACAAAACGCAACTTCGGAGGCACACTGCACCGTCCCTACTGGCGAACCGACAGGTCAAAATGCAATGTGGCAAGGCACACGCAGAGGCCTCTAACGGACGACTGCAGAGTTTTGCAGATGCGGGAGTGTCACTAGTGCAATAAGGGATCTTTGCATTATCTCTCGTACAATTTTGATGTATATGTGTTCGTTAGAGCACAACTATTTTCCTTGTTAGAGGGTGACAGATAGACGAATACAGTAAGCAGATTCAATAGGATGTAGGTTGCCGTACTTATTCTCCCATGAAGAGGTTTTGAAACATATACTTTGTTCGAATATTATGAACTACCTCGAAGACGGCTACGACCTATTAACCAATAGTCAACACGGATTCAGAACGTATCGCTCTTGCGAAACACAGCTTGCCCTTTATTCACATGAAGTGTTAAGTGCCATCGACAAGGGATCTCAAATCGATTTCTGGATTTCAGGAAGGCTTTTGAAACAGTACCGCACAAGTGGCTTCTAAAGAAATTGCGTGCTTATGTAATATCTCCCCAATTGTGCTATTGGATTCACGATTTCCTATCAGAAAGGACACAGTTCGTTGTAACTGACGGTAAGTCATCGAGTAAAACAGAAGTGATATCAGGCGTTCCACAGGGAAGCGTTATAGGTCCCCTACTTTTTCTGGTGTTTATAAACTATTTTGGGGATAATCTTGATAGTTCCCTCAGACTGTTCGCAGATGATGCTGTCGTTTATGGGTTAGTGAAGTCAACAGAGGATCAAAAGCTACTGCAAAACGATTTAGACATGGTGCCAAAATTGGCAATTGACACTAAACAAAGAAAAGTGTGAAGTAATACACATGACCACTAAAAGAAATCCGCTGAACTTCAATTACGCGATAAATCAGTCAAACCTTAAGGTTGTAAATTCTACCAAATACCTAGGAGTTACAATTACGAATAACTTTGACTGGAGAGAACGCATAGAAAATATTGTGGGAAAGGCGAACCAAAGGTTACGTTTCATTGGCAGAAAGCATCGAAGATGCACCAGCTCCACCAAAGAAACTGCTTACATCACACTTGTGTGTCCTCTCCTGGAGGACTGTTGCCCCTTGTGGGACCCTCACCAGGCGGGACTGGCGGAAGACATTGAGAAGTTTCAGAGAAGGGCAGCTCGTTTTGTTTTATCACGTTACGGGGGGGGGGGGGGGGGAGCGTCACGGAAATGTTGTACGAATTGGCGTGGAAATCATTAAAAGAAAGACGTTATTCATTGCGGCGTGATCTGTTTGCGAAGTTTCAGTCACCGACTTTTACTTCTGAATGTGAAAATATTTTGCTAGCACCCACCTAGTTAGGGAGACATGACCATCCCAATAAAATAAGAGAAATCAGATCGAAAACGGAACGATTTAGGTGTTCTTTCTTCCCGCGCGCTATTAGAGAATGGAACGGCAGAGAAAAGTTATGAAAGTGGTTAATGAACCTTCTGCCAGGCACTTAAATGTGATTTGCAGAGTATCTGTGTAGATGTAGATGTATAAGAGGCTTGCACAGGTCAGGGTAGCGTGGAGAGCTGCATCAAACCAGTCTGCGGTCTGAAGACCACAACAACAACAACTATATTACCACATAAAAGATTTACCATTACCGTTAGAGCAGTCATTTCTAGTAGCAGTCGACAGTTGCTGGTATCTGCGTGACGCAGTGCGTCGCAAGTATGCGTTGATTCTCGGGTCTACGGAAGTGTATGCATACATACGTACTTTGCGTGGCACCGCACAAACGTGGCTGCCGTTTGGAGCAGGTAAACAGCAAAGAGAATAACTGGCGCTGTGCGGTGGTGGGCCTGCATATTTAATGGGGCGGCAGCGCGCCTTGTTGCGAAGTTGGAGGGCGTCGGAGAACAGAGGACGTGTTGACGGTGTGACTGCTCGGTTTAATACCACCGAGCCGACACAGGGGCTCGCGTCACACAGCCAGCCACAGCTAGCTACACGCATTGTCTGCACCCTGCCTTCTTGCTGGGGCTGCGGCTTTGAGTTTGCTCTGCGCCAGAATACTGTCAAAAGGAAGGGAGATTAGGGCTTAGCGTCCCGCCGACAGCGTTGTCATGTGTAGACGGAACATGAATACTCGCTAGTGCCAGGCGCTTTACACCACAGCAGTGGCGGCGCCTCCTGTGTGTTCACTGGTTCACGGAACCTCCAGAAAAAAACATGTCGTAAAAAAAAGTAAAAAAAAAAAAGTATTCTTAAATTATCATTCTACGATTCGTTCTATCAGATCATTTTATATGCACATTCAAAGTATTTTCATCGCATGAGAAACGATTTACGTCGCGGAGACAGAAAGTATACGAGTCGTAGCGTGGTCGCCTATGCGTTGCAATGCGCATGCGCGGCTGAGGTTCAAATTCTCTTCTGAACCCCCTGGAGGCTGCCTATGGGCGCTCCCGAGGCAGGAAGGGGCGAGGGGAAACGTCGCTTTTAACACTGGCGTTGAATGAGAGGCCAGCTCTTGGCTACTCGAGCTCTAGCGATTACGCAAAAATGGTCCCGAAGCGAAGACGATAGAGCTATGCCCACCTCGCCTTGGCATCGACTAATTCTCCATTAATGCAACATCCACCCTTCGTATTTGTTCTTGGCGCATTGAAGATTCATCAAAAACATGTTCTATATCTATAAATTTGAATGTCTGTTCGGTGTACGTTTATCACGTCTGAAGCACAAGACATAAAGAGCTAAAAATTTGTACAGTTACTAATGTCTACCTGGAGAATGTTTTAGGCATGGTTTGTGTGGCAATTGGATATATATATATATATAGTGAATGTCTGTTCAGTGTACACTTAACACGTTCGAACGACAAGACGCAGAGACATAAATACTTGTACAGTTACTAATTTATACCTGAGGAAGGTTTTAGGCACGGTTTTATAGCGATCTGATAGATATTTAGTAATTTGAAGAATATAACGCGAAATGCGGAACAATAATTACTCTTTGAAAATTATATTTACTCTTTAAAATGGTTTTATTGGTTGCTTTGTTGCTTGAGGGTTGATAATGATAAAAGGGTGTAGTATATGAGATCGAAAGTTATCGGTGTATATAAAAGTCTACGTGTGTGTGTGTGTGTGAATATTTCGCTCTGCAGCGAAAACTACAGAATACAAACGAATTGTCTGTGTCTAATTGTTGTCCGAAGTCTCCCGTTGTACACCGTAGCAGTTCCATGCCGATACCTATAAGGGGATGGAAGATATGGTGGTTGAAGGTCGTCAAATTATAAAAAAGAATTCGGACTGAAGGCCATCGATGACGTTTGCGACTCTATAACAAGGAGGTTGCATACAGCGAAACGTGATGCCACAGACCATATCTTTGGTTTATGTGTGCTACAATGTTTCAACTCTTTCTCTGTAAGGATAAGCATACGAATAAGGATAAATAGGAATAAATAAAGAAGTAAAAAAAGAAATTTCTTTTAATACATCTCTTTAAAAAAATCGATTTGGCGTTTTGCGCATTACATCAAGTGATCGATCTGTGATTTTATTGCAAGCATTATTGTTGAATTTCGTTATTGGATTCTTCGAGAGAGTACATTTTACGTGTCATTTGATCTATACTACTTACTTTCCTGATAATGTTGATTAAAAATGTTTGTTTCTAAAGAAGGTATTTTATTTCATTTCATCCTTCAAAACCAGTCTCATAGCACACTACTGAAAGATAGCTCATCTATCATAATCAACCAACACGCGAGCGGAGCCGCGGGTTTAAGCTAGTTAACAATAAAAAAATAAACTATCATTCTTCGTCTCGTTCTTCTATCAGATCATTTTATATGCACATTCGAAGTATTTTCATCGCATGAGAAACGTTTTACGTCGCGGAGACAAAACGTATACGAGTCGTAACGTGGCTGCCTATGCGTTTCAATGCGCATGCACGGCTGAGGTTCAAATTCACTCCTGAACCCCCTGGAGGCAGCATATGGCCGCTCTAGCGGCAGGGAGGGGCGAGGGGAAACGCCGCTTTTAACAATGGCGTTGGAGCTGGTAGAGACACCAGCTCTTGGCTACTCGAGCTCTGCCTATTACGCACGAATGGTCCCGAAGCAAGACAAGGGAGCTACTGCGCATCTCACCTTGCGCATGCGCAAATCCCTTCACATTTGTTTTTGGAGCATTGAAGTTTCATCAAAAACACGTCATATTAGGTAAAATATCTTATATCTAAAAATCGGTAGCGCAGTGGTATAGTGCCAGACTACAAATCCAAAGGTCACAGGTTCGATCCCCGCCAGGTCCTAGGATTTGTATCTGGCACTTTCCACTTCTTTCACCGCTGGCAGTGTTGCTGATGTGAAAAATATTGAGTAGCGCCGTGGTTCGGAACCCATGCTAAACTGTACGTCTTCCTATAACTGGCTGGAAAAGTCAGTTCAAGGGTCGGAGAAAGGCAACGGTATACCACCTCCATATAGGATCATGTCTAGTAAAGCACCAATCTTTGGATTGTTGACTACTTTACCTTTTCTCTAACTATAAATTTACGACGCATCAACTGTAAAAGCCTTCAACATTTCCCATCATGCATAATAATGAAGTCACTACTCTCCAGTTAGTGAGAATAACTGTGTGGTTTGTGGCATCGCGTTGCGCCATCGGAGGTAGTGTGTTTGAGACTGACTGCAACATTTTTTTTTATCCAATCTTTTTTTCAAGAGATACGGGAACAACAATGACTTTTGTATTGTTACTTGCCACATACCTTAGGACGTTTTCAGGGACGTGTCGCGATTTTGAAGGTAAATCACATTCATACTGTTATTGGCATTTATAACGAATATTTGCCGGCCGCGGTGGCCGAGGGGACTGAGGCGCTCCAGTCACGGTCTGCACGGCCACTACGGTCGGGGGTTCGAATCCCCCCTCGGGCATGGATATTTGTGCCGTCCTTAGTATTAGCTAGTTCATAAGTAGTTTGTAAGCTTAGGGACTGATGACCCCGTAGTTAAGTCCCATAAGCTTAACAAACATTTGAACATTTTTATAACGAATATTTAACTGTTTGAAAAGATGTGGGGGAGAGCAGGCTTTGCGCATGCGTAACGTTAGGAGGGGTCCCTTGACCCGTAGGTAGCTTGTCTCTTCATCGTAACAGATTCATTTTGTTACAGTCAGCTAACAGTGTTCAAATGTTTGTAGAACTTATGGGACTTAACTACGGGGTCATCAGTCCCTAAGTTTACAAACTACTTATGAACTAGCTAAGACTAAGGACGGCACAAATATCCATGCCCGAGGGTGGATTCGAACCCCCGACCGTACTGGTCGTGCAGACCGTGACTGGAGCGCCTCAGTCCCCTCGGCCACCACGGCCGGCAGCTAACAGTGTAATCAGTTACTTGCTATGTATGAAGAAATCAAAGAAAACCAATGAATGAACGTCACAGATGAACCAGTTAAAGCGAACAGGGTGAAATGATGTGGTCATGTTACACACATCGGAGAAGCAAGGTTACCCAAGAGGCTGATGGATTCGTTAGTAGAGGTGCAAATGCTGAACAATATGGCCTGCACTTTATTCCATTTACAATGTATTTTATAGACAAAAGATGACAAATGAAAAAAGTACACGAAATTTATATTCTAAAAATACCGCATAAATACCACCTATACAATAGTGCCTCCAATTTGTAATTTATTTAAAAGTTTTACTATGAATAGCTTCGGAGCTATGAGTAACATAATCACTTGATTTCATGATATTACGTTACTTTCGCTTCTAAAAACAAACCGGGAGCGTTTGCGAGTTTGTTAAAGATATTAGCTTTACGTGCTCTTTCTATGACAGAAAAACGAAACCCCACCCTTGTACAGAAAGGTGTGCAGTATTCCATTTTTAGTAAGCTGACACAATTCCAAATGCTTAGTAGTAATCCTCGGACTTCAAGGCTAAACTGGAAAGTTTCCTCATGGCTCGCTCATTTTATTCTGTCTAGGAATTCTTGGAAGAATTAAAAAATGTAGCTAATTTCTGCGTCACTACGGTCGGGGGTTCGAATCCCCCCTTAGGATAAGCTAGTTGATAAGTAGTTTGTAATTTTAGGGACTGATGACCCCGTAGTTAAGTCCCATAAGCTATATGAACATTTGAATATTTTGAATTTCTGTGTTACGTTATTGCTTCTTTTATTTATTCTTAGACCAATAGTGTGCTTATTATTGCTTTACGTTTAGCTTTATCAATTATAACTCCTTTGTAACAATGGGATGTACTGCTCATTCCATGACCATGGAGGTTTGTTCCTCAATTCGATCCTGCGGAACATGTTGTTGTTGTGGTCTTCAGTCCGCAGACTGGTTTTATTCAGCTCTCCACCGTACTCCATCCTGAGCACGCTTGATCTTCAAACAAGAGGAAGGTCACCATCTATCTTAAGTTTCATTCGGTGTATGGGGGAGGGTACTTTGCAACATAAAAATGGATCCCTAAATACCTTGGTCGCGCCATAACTTGAGAACGGCTCGACCGATTTCACAGATCCTTTTTTGTTGTTTTGTTATTCTTAGAACAAGGGTGGTTTGAAGTAAAACTGGAATATTTGAGAACATTAAAGTGCGTTTTTCAGTGTGACCCTGTGTTTCTGTTGCATAGAAATCTATACGTTCGTTCCGATATTGATGAAATTTTGCACACTCTACCTTAAAAACAAGAGGAATGTCACTGTCTGTATAAAATTTCGTCCGGTGCATGGTGGAGGGTACTGAACTTACAGATTTCTACAAAATGCGTAGTTTTGCTAAAATCTTTATGAATTTTTGCACACATGGCCTTTAAACCAAGAGGAAGATCACTGGGTACATAAATGTTTGAATGGTACGTTACAGAGGGTACCTTGCAGAAAACTTTGCCGAGAGAGGGAAAGGCGGAAACGAACAGAGAGATGGGAGAGAAAGAGGTGGATGCATAGAGAGGGGGAAAGGGGATGTGGACTACGAGAGTGTAGGATAAATAAACACCCAGGCAACGCCGAGTTTACAGCTAGTTTCTAATACACTACACATGTGTTCGTAAACTTGTGGGATCTTTCCATTAATGTTTACATACGCACGCCTACTATATAACGAGCCACGCATGTGAATGTTGTTGTTTGTTGTGGTCTTCAGTCCGCAGACTGGTTTGATTCAGCTCTCCACCCTACTCCATCCTGAGCAAGCCTCTTCATCTCCTCATAAGAACGGCAACCTACATCCATTTGAATTTGCTTACTATGTTCATCTCTTGGTCTCCCTCAGCGGTTTTTACCCCACACACTTCCCTCTGCTAATTGATGTCTAAGAATGTGTTGTATCAATCGGTCCCTTCTTTTAGTCAAGGTATGCCAGAAATTCCTTTTCTCCCCATGTCTGTTCAGTACCTCCTCATTAGTTACGCGATGCACCCACCTAATCTTCAGCATTCTTCTGTAGCACCACATTCCAAAAGCCTCTATCTTCTTCCTATCCGCACTGTTTATCGACCATGTTTCACTCTCATACAAGCAACACTCCACACAAATGCCTTCAGAAAGGACTTCCTTAGGCTTAAATCAATATTCGATGATAACAAATTTCTGTTTTTCAAGAACGCTTTTCTACCCATTGCCATTCTGAATTTTATTTCCTCTGTACTGCGACCATCATTTGTTATTTTACTGCCCAAGTAACAAAACTCATCTACCTCCTTTATTGCTTCGTTTCCCAATCTAATTCCTTCAGCATCACCTGATTTTCTTACACTGCACTCCATTACCCTAGTTTTGCTCTTGTTAATGTTCATCTGATGTGCACCTTTCAGCACACTGTCCATTCCGTTCAGCTATTCTTCCAGGTCCTTTGCTGTCTCTGACAGAATTACTATGTTGTCGGCAAAACGCAATTTTTTTTAATTCTTCACCCTGAACTTTAATTCCTTCTCCAAATTTCTCCCCAATTCTGATATGGTACCTCCTCATTAGTTACGCGATCCACCCACCTAATCTTCAGCATTATACTGCAGCACCACATTTCAAAAGCCTCTATCGTCTTCCTGTCCACAGCGGAAGATTTCTTTCTTTCTTTCTCTTTAGCCCTTTTCCCGCACATGCAGGGTCGGATGTGGTTATTCGGATGTTGTGAGATTACCGCCCAATAGAAATACTGGTAATTAATAGCATTTGATAATTAAACAGTATGAAGTTCACTGCAAACATTGACCATGCCAATGCACTAAATGTTACACAATTTTAATTTTATTAATTATGGTAGCAATGTAGGTACACAGTTGGGTGACAACATTTATAGTTAGGCCATAGGTAGAAATTCTCCACGTTGAGATTTGCTGTGTGCTTGTAGCTGACGGGAGGCCAGCGAGCAGGCCGATGTTGGTGGCTTGTTCCAACTTAGGATTTTACAGTTCGTTTCCGGTGAGGGGAGAGAGGGACAATGGTGAGTGCCAGGCACAGTGCAGTGCACAAATATTGTAATACTACTGGCATTTGAAGTAATACGATGCAGTTAGGAACCTTTAAGGCCCTCATTACAAAATAGCCTGTTGATAAATAAACAATACATTAGCTGATATAGTCACATCTAACGTAATATGTTTAATTGACAATGAAAAGTAATAAATTACCAACGAAGACAAGACAGTTACACAACTAGCATGGCAATGTTTGTTTATAAAAATAATATATTAACTATTTTTCATTTTATTTTCAATCAATCTTTTGTATTTTACCTTGAAATATTCAGTTAATCAGTTATCTGTGATATAAGAAATTGCACGATTATGATAAACAGTACAAAGGATGTTTATACTAATATAAAAACGTAAGAAAATATTTGTTTAATGTGTAGTGTAATTATTTTGATTTTAAGTAAAGTTTTAGAAATGTATTGGCTGAGCGCTGTACGTTGGCAAATCGGTTAGAACAGTTCACATGGGGAAGTTGATGACGTAGGGGAAAAAACCCCGGCAGTTGAGCTTTTGGCGTGCGCGCGCGCCTGGGCAGGAAGTGAGGACTCGAGACCACGTGGTGTGGCTGGCCTGGCGGCGTCGCGCTGCCTCAGTCGGCATGTGGATCTCGAGGTGGTGACTTGAGATTTGTGTGTGGCAATCGCCACGTGTGGTTGCTCGTCGTAGACTGCACCAAGTTAAATCGAGTGCTACTGTGTGTTTGTGAATATTTAGCCGGTTCAACAAGGTGTGCATCGCATTTAATTAAAGTGACTGTGATTTGTTAATGTAACACGTGTCGTCGCATAGGCATGAACATAAACGGTGTTTGAGACAGCCACGTGGTGTGAAATCAATTCGCGACAAATATTCATTTTGTCTGGGGGCTCACGAGCTATAACTGTATTTGGTACATTTACCGACGTACAGACGCGACAGCCACAGGGTTCAAGTATTGTGAAATAAACAACATAAAGTGAACTTTCACGTGTTTTCTAAAATAGTAGTTAGTACACCTTTTTCTCTCATGAACTTGAATTTATTATGAATTTGTTTTGTTAATCATATGCAGGGAAGGAAAGCTGCGAACGTGTGATATCATCCCCTAGAAAACGAGTCAAACAGTCGCAATAACAGTTCCAGTGTTTTTGCATGTTTAGGAATTTGGTTCGCAGCTGGTGGTTTCAAAAATTAAACTTTCTCTAATTTTAAACTCTCACCCCGACCTTCACCCTCGCATTTGGGGGCTCGTCCGGGATTAGTTCACGTTGGACTTGCTCGGACGGAGAGATTAGGGTGTGTATAGGACAGTGAACAGTTACGAACAGTTGCAAACAAGTACGCGAACGCATCGCGTGTTTAACGACGGTTGGTGACTGGCAGAATTCGGGCGCGGGCATCCCGAACCGGCGATCGACGGCGCATCGGCCCGGCAGCAGTGAGCGGCGGCGCGCGCGATCCACGCACTCAAATTTCATCTTCTGCAACGGACGGCAGTAATCGTGGGGACTTCGCAAGTCGTCAACGGAGCGTCGGGGCCCAGCAGCTTCGATTCTACAAAGGATAAGGGATGCAGAGAGGACATATTCCAGCCGCAGCTTCTACAACAGACGGCAGCGAGCGTTGGAGACGTCGCAGCTCGTTGCAGCAACTTCTGGATTAAAAGATAAGTAAAGCAGCTGGCGCTATAAATTCTTGTGTGTTAATCAAGCTTTCTTGTGGCACAAAATCATGGAGCAGGTTTTTAAAAGGTCGCCAAGCGACGTAGATTCAGAGAGTAGCACACCAGAAAGTCCAGAGAGGGTAAATACTGGGCGAATGTTGTTGACACCGGAGATGTTAGCAGCCATGTTAGCGAGTTTTAGCTCAAATTTAGAATCAAATTTAAAATCAGAAATAGAAAATTCAAACTCAAATTTAAAATCAGAAATACAAAATTCAAACTCAAATTTAAAATCAGAAATGGGAACTGTAAAATCAAAATTGAAAGCTGACTTTAAGGCAGACATTGGGGCACTACAAAATTCAATGTGTGCATTAAAGGCAGAAATAATCACAGACATTGACAAAAAGATAGGAAGTCTAACAGAACGGTTTGATAATAGGGAAAAGGAGATACATGCCAGAATTGGTGCTATTGAGACTGAGGTAGGAGACAAGTTAGATGCTGTGAAACAAATATGTGATCACAGGATTGAGGGGACTATGCAGGCGTTGGCTGAGGTTGACAAGAGGATGGTGGCAGGTATTGAGGAAACAAAAACTTTGTTGTCAGGAAAATTAGAGAATACAGAATGTAACTTTAGGAAAAAGATAGAACAAGTAGTGACAGTAAACAATACTGAGATTGAGAAGGTGAACACTAGAATAAATAATCTAGAATTGTGTACTGCATCAGGAAACACTAATTGGTCCATGGTGCAGACACCTAATGGCAAAAAGTTTTCAGGAGTGGGTAATTATCATCCAGTAGATTTTTTGGCTGCATGCAAGGACCAATTTGTGCCTGGTATGTCAGACCAGTGTAAAGTGAAGTTAGCAAAGAGAATGCTTGACTGTTCTGCTCAAACTTGGGCAAATCAGTGTGCTGATAAATTTGTTACTTTTGAGGCGTTTGAAAAATTGTTTTTAAATAAGTATTGGGGGGAGACCAAGCAAGCTAAGATACAAAATGATTTCTTGAATGGGCCAAACTATGTGAAAGGGAAACGGCGCATGAAGGAATTTTGTCAGGAGGAACTTGAGAAACTAGTGCATTTAGATACACCTTTGAGTCTTTTAGCAGTAATTTCCACTTTGTGTAGGAGGTTACCTGCAGATTTGCATTGGCAGTTAATTCACCATCCCACAGATTCAGCTGAGAATTTCATTGAATTTGTAGAAAAGATAGACCAGGGTTTAGTTATGGAACGACAGCTCAGGGGAACACAGCATGTGAACCACAATGAAAACAGAGGCAGTAGAAATGTGGGTCACAACCAGGGGAACCACGATAGAGAGAGGAATTTAAATGAAAATTGGAGAGGTAACAATAACAAAGGAGGCAACTGGGATAATAGAAGCCAGAGGGAAACATGGGAAAATGATAGGAGAAATCAAAGGCAGGAAGGTGGAAATATGAATGGGGATAACAGTAGGAGAGAAAATCTGAGACAGAATCAGGGAAACTAAGATTTGTTCCAAATGAGGTCCGTTTTGGGACAAGGAGCTATTCTAATAACAGGACCAGAAGATGGGATAGCAGGGGATCAAATGACCATAATTACAGTAGGAATAGAGATGGGGAGAGAAGGGAGGAAAAACTATATCACATGGACAGAGATAATGATAGGAAAGAGGAAGTAGGAGTTCACAAGGGCAAGGATAAAGAAAAGAGGGAAGAAAACATAAATAGAGTAAACAAGGAAAGGGAGAAAAGAGAGGAAAGTATGTGTCAAATGGATGCTGTTATAGGTAGTGAGGAAATTTTTGGGGATTGGTTTAGGCAACATGACAAAAGAAAGGCAAACAAGAGGAGAATGGATAGGAATGAGGACAGTAAAGGGGAATATGATGTACAAAATTTATTTGATAATAACATTAAAGAAGATAAAAACAGTGTTGGGTTAGCCTTAGTTTTGGATAGGTCAGACGCACAAGTGTTGACTCAATGTGAAAGTATGAATGTAAATATTGATAGTACTGGAGCCAGCATAGATGGTGTTGAGTGTGTGAATGAGAATGAATGGAGTTCTGAATTTCAAAAAATTAAATGTGATCCAGAAAAACATTAAATGGCACTGGGTCTAGTATAAATAATGAGAGAAATGTGAATGTTTCTGAAGTAGGTGAAATTGTCAATTCTGAGGTACACCCACCTGTAACGGATGTGTTGGGACAGGACAGAGGTATTATTGAGAAGATAAAGTTAATAAGGAAATGGGCACCAGATGATTGGCTATTACACAAATATGAGTATTTGGACCAACTTGGGAAGCAATGTAATAGGGATCAAACTTACTATAGCCTGGTAAAGGACTTAGTGAGTGGGGACAATGAATACAATGAATTAAGGGGATTAGGCATGTGTGCTGTAGACCAAAATGAAGTAGATGAGGGATTTTGTGTATTACAGGAGGGAATAGATAATGATAAGGAGAGTGTACAAACTTTTGTAGTATACAACAATGAAAATTGTAAGGAAATTGATTGTGATGGGGTAGGAGCAGGGTGGATTGATAAAGAAGTAAGTGAATATGGTCCAGATGATTGGGTCCAACTCCTTGGACATTTAAAATCAGTGGAGCCAGTGACATGGGTAGAAGAGAAATATGGGTATGCAAGGAAACTTGGGGAGTTGAGTGCAATAAACTCAGAATTTGAGAAAGCATTCAGTGAAATATTTGGAAATGATGAGGACATACAACCATATTGTTATGTAGGGGAAGTAAATACTGTGTTTAGGAACTGTATGCAAGAAATTGAGGAGGATTTGTTGGCAGAAAATGAACTTAAGGAAGATGTCATTGAAAATGTACAGCCCGTTATAAATGTTAAGGTAGAAGGGGTCTGTGAAACTGCATTGATTGATACTGGAAGTACAATTAGTGGTATCTCAGAGGATTTCTACAATCAAATCAAGAGTACAGGGACAGTAGAGTTTACAGTCACTGGGGTACGGATAAAGAATGCTACTGGCAGTTATAGCAAACCAGTGAATAAGGAAGTAGTGTTAGACTTGATGATTGAGGATGAATTGTTTAGTCAAGGTTTACTTGTCATAAAGGGACTTTGCATAAATTTAGTGTTGGGAAATGATTTTTTGTGCAAATATGGGGCACAACTAGACTATAAGGATAAAGTGCTAGAATTAAGTCTGGAGGGATGCATGAAGAGGGTGAAATTCAAAAATTTTATAAGTGATAAAGATTTAATGGCATGTTTACACAAGTAACTGTCATGAAGTATAGATTCAATGCATTGTAGATAGTAGGTTAATAATTTGTGTATATTTATTCTGTGGTCTGTGTTAGTATCTACTTGTGTGTTTAGATTTAAGCATTGGGGTCAAGTTTACAAGTAATCTTTGTAAATGTTTTTCTTTTGTTGTTTGTGTTAAAACATGTGCTTGTATCAGATTTGCAGTTCAACAGTGGTACATGAGGTAAATAAGTATGTATGTATGCCAACACCAAAGGATAGAGGAAGTGGGAGTGTACTGTTTATGTGTGTGTATATGTGAGCAGGGCTGGATATGTGATGTGAGTTGTGGGGTGACTCGGAGAATGAGAAAGTGGTGGACATTGATGCAGGCAGTGGGGTCTGTGGCTTAGATAAATTGTGATGAAAATATCAGCTGACAGTGTTGCATATTTGGGTGTGACTGACCATATGGGTGAGAAGTGAGGAATGTATGTTTGTTGTGGCTGTTTTGGCTAAAGGTGGGTTGGATTGAGAAATGTTTCAGTGAAAGAAAGTGTTTGCTCTTTAATGTCTGTCTCTTTGAGTGTTTGGTAGGTAATGTGTCTAATAGGGAATGCTCTCTGTATTGTTATATTAAACTGATTCTGATAATACATTTTGGTTTCTTTAATGGTGCTCAACTGTTGACTGAACAATTTCTGCAACAACAGTTGATGAGAACTATTTTTCTGTCTAGCCTGAGTATCAATAGGGTTTGGTGATACTTCATTTTAAAAAATGTAGATGTTTTGTGATAAACTAATTCTGAAATTAGATTTTAAACTTAGATATATTATTGTGGGGAGTACTTGTGGAAAGCACATGAGACTGATGACAAGGATCCAAATTTAACCTCACACCAGCAAAAATAAATTTTTTTGGTGTGAGGGGGTAGGATTTGTATTTATGTTTGTAGGTGTCATTATGATGGAAGAGAAAATTCTCTGTGATAACATTCTATTGGTAGTATTATTTGAGCTTTAAGATATATTTTTGACATGGGGAGGTTGTTTGTTTTTTTTTTTTTTTTTTTTTTTTTTTTTTTTTTTTTTTTTTTTTTTTTTTTTTTTTTTTTTTTGATGGTGTAATACTCCAAGTAGGCCACATATTCTCTTGTCTGTTTCATCTGAAGCTATGGCTGATGAGAGTGCAGGCATGATGGTTTGGGTTAATCTGATAATGACTAACACCAGCCACTTTCAGTTCTTAATTCTGTTGATTTACATGTTACTGTACATGTCTCAATGCTTAGTTTCAATTGCACCAAGTCTGGATGGCAGGGGGGTGGGATACAAATCCAACCAAATCCTGGTGTCCAGACAAACTTTTGTCTATGTTGACTCATGAGTGCCTTCTGCTCTTCCTGTTCCATGTAGGGTGCATGTGACGTGTGTGAACAAGAACGCTTGATCCAGTGCCATGAATCTAAGCTGCAACAGCATGTTGGTTGAAATGACGGAGACATAGGACCGTACACCATGGACCAGAGTTGCTGCAACGATGACTCTGGGGTTCTCAGTGTCAAAGTGGTGAGAGATTTCCTTCAAACAAGTGGAGTGTACACCGTCAAAAGTTTTTATAGTGACAATTCTAGTTTTTCCATGTAGGACAAGGTTCTCTAAAGACTAAAGTTTAATAATATTATAAATTTGGTGCCAATTCTGTATATAAACAACAGGCACACTTAAAATTCTTGGATGTAATTAGTAATAAGGATCCTTTTCTTAAAAATATGCACACACTATAAGTGGTCTTAATGGTACAAATATTGGGAAATTATCTCACTGCCCTGTTTATTTTTTATTTATCTATTTATTTTTTTGCATTAGTTGAGTTCATAATTGGCATAGTGCTTGAGCCAATCCGATTCTATAATTTTGTAATTTAAAAATTTTGTTCATTTGAATGTATTAATTTTGGTGCTACTTGCGCCATCCTGCACATGGTTTGGATGCCGCAAGTGGGGGTATTGTGAGATTACCGCCCAATAGAAATACTGATAATTAATAGCATTTGATAATTAAACAGTATGAAGTTCACTGCAAACATTAACCATGCCAATGCACTAAATGTTACACAATTTTAATCTTATTAATTATGGTAGCAATGTATGTACACAGTTGGGTGACAACATTTATAGTTAGGCCATAGGTAGAAATTCTCCACGTTGAGATTTGCTGTGTGCTTGTAGCTGACGGGAGGCCAGCGAGCAGGCCGATGTTGGTGGCTTGTTCCAACTTAGGATTTTACAGTTCGTTTCCGGTGAGGGGAGAGAGGGACAATGGTGAGTGCCAGGCACAGTGCAGTGCACAAATATTGTAATACTACTGGCATTTGAAGTAATACGATGCAGTTAGGAACCTTTAAGGCCCTCATTACAAAATAGCCTGTTGATAAATAAACAATACATTAGCTGATATAGTCACATCTAACGTAATATGTTTAATTGACAATGAAAAGTAATAAATTACCAACGAAGACAAGACAGTTACACAACTAGCATGGCAATGTTTGTTTATAAAAATAATATATTAACTATTTTTCATTTTATTTTCAATCAATCTTTTGTATTTTACCTTGAAATATTCAGTTAATCAGTTATCTGTGATATAAGAAATTGCACGATTATGATAAACAGTACAAAGGATGTTTATACTAATATAAAAACGTAAGAAAATATTTGTTTAATGTGTAGTGTAATTATTTTGATTTTAAGTAAAGTTTTAGAAATGTATTGGCTGAGCGCTGTACGTTGGCAAATCGGTTAGAACAGTTCACATGGGGAAGTTGATGACGTAGGGGAAAAAACCCCGGCAGTTGAGCTTTTGGCGTGCGCGCGCGCCTGGGCAGGAAGTGAGGACTCGAGACCACGTGGTGTGGCTGGCCTGGCGGCGTCGCGCTGCCTCAGTCGGCATGTGGATCTCGAGGTGGTGACTTGAGATTTGTGTGTGGCAATCGCCACGTGTGGTTGCTCGTCGTAGACTGCACCAAGTTAAATCGAGTGCTACTGTGTGTTTGTGAATATTTAGCCGGTTCAACAAGGTGTGCATCGCATTTAATTAAAGTGACTGTGATTTGTTAATGTAACACGTGTCGTCGCATAGGCATGAACATAAACGGTGTTTGAGACAGCCACGTGGTGTGAAATCAATTCGCGACAAATATTCATTTTGTCTGGGGGCTCACGAGCTATAACTGTATTTGGTACATTTACCGACGTACAGACGCGACAGCCACAGGGTTCAAGTATTGTGAAATAAACAACATAAAGTGAACTTTCACGTGTTTTCTAAAATAGTAGTTAGTACACCTTTTTCTCTCATGAACTTGAATTTATTATGAATTTGTTTTGTTAATCATATGCAGGGAAGGAAAGCTGCGAACGTGTGATATCATCCCCTAGAAAACGAGTCAAACAGTCGCAATAACAGTTCCAGTGTTTTTGCATGTTTAGGAATTTGGTTCGCAGCTGGTGGTTTCAAAAATTAAACTTTCTCTAATTTTAAACTCTCACCCCGACCTTCACCCTCGCAATGTGGCATGTTAATATTTACGGAGTGGCCGAATGTCCTTCCTGTCGCCACCCCATGCCCCCTGGGAGGAAACCCGTACCCCAAGTGTGTACATATAGTGTTATATGTCTGATAGTGTAAAGTGTTACGAAATGTATGCGAATCGTGTAACTTAGGCGGGACTTGGGGACCAGCCCGCTATTCACCTAGGTCGATGTGGAAAACCGCCTAAAAACCACATCCAGGCTGGCCGGCACTCCGACCCCCTTCGGTAATCCGCCGGGTGGATTCGAACCGGGACCGGTACGCCTCCCTGTCTCGGAAAGCGGTGCGTTAGACCGCACGGCTAACAGAGGGGGTCTGTCCGCAGCGGAGAAGATAAATATAAAATGTATAGGATAAATATTAATCTATATCTATAAATGTGAATATCTGTTCGGTGTACGTTTATCACGTCTGAACTACAAGACATAAAGAGCTAAAAATTTGTGCAGTTACTAATGTCTACCCGGGGAAGGCTTTAGGCACGGTTTTAAGGCGATCGGATAGATATTTATCTATATATATATATTAATGAAAAAATGTTCTAATGTTTGCTAAGCTTATGGGACTTAACTACGGGGTCATCAGTCCCTAAACTTACTTACGAACTACCGTATACTAAGGACGGCACAAATATTCATGCCCGAGGGGGGATTCGAACCCCCGACCGTAGTGGCCGTGCAGACCGTGACTGGAGCGCCTCAGTCCCCGCGGCCACCGTGGCCGGCTATATTAATGAGAGAGTGTGTTCGGTGTACGCTTATCACGTCCGAACGACAAGACGCAGAGACTTAAAAATCTGTACAGTTACTAATTTATACCTGAGGAAGGTTTTAGACACCGTTTTATAGCGATCCTATAGATATTTAGTAATTTGATGAATATAACGCGAAATGCAGAACAATAATTACTCTTTGAAAATGGTTTTATTGGTTGCATTGTTGCTTGAGGGTTGATGATGATAAAAGGATGGAGTATATTGGGATCGAAAGTTATCGGTGTATATAAAATTCTACGTGTGTGTGTGTGTTAATATTTCGCTCTGTAGCGAAATCTACAGAACGAAAACGAATGGTGTGTGTGTAATTGTTGTCCGAAGTCTCCCGTTGTACACCATAGCACTTCCATGCCGAAAGCTATAAGGGAGTGGAAGATATGGTGGTTGAAAGTCGTCAAATTATAAGAAAATTCGGACTGAAGGGCAGCGATGACGTTTGCGACTCTATAGCAAGGAGGTTTCATACAGGGAAACGTGATGCCACAGACCATATCTTTGGTTTATGCATGCTGCAATGTCTTCAGCTCTTTCTCTGTAAGAAGCATACGAATAAGGATAAATGGGAATAAATAAATAAAGCAGTAAAAAAAGAAATTTCTTTTAATACATCTCTTTAAAAAATATCGATTTGACGTTTCGCGCATTACATCAAGTGATCGATCTGTGATATTATTACAATCATTATTGTTGATTTTCGTGATTGGATGCTTCGAACCGAGTGCATTTTTACGTGTGATTTGATCTCATAGCACACTACTGAAAGCTTATCTATCATAAGCGGAGCCGCAGGTTTAAGCTAGTATAAAATAAAGATGATCAATATAAAAATATTTCACCGTGCCAACTGTTTTGGGCCATCAAAATGTTCAAATGTTCAAATGTTTGTTAAGCTTATGGGACTTAACTACGGGGTCATCAGTCCCTAAACTTACAAACTACTTATGAACTACTTACGAACTAGGACGGCACAAATATCCATGCCCGAGGGGGGATTCGAACCCCCGACCGTAGTGGCCGTGCTGACCGTGACTGGAGCGCCTCAGTCACCTCGGCCACCGCGGCCGGCTGGGCCATCAAAGATGGCGGCAAACCCGCCCACTGGCTTCAAAACAACGCACAGCGAAAGTCTGCAGTGCCATCTTCCTTCCTTACGCCTCCATTCACGCTTCCGCTCGTAGTGTAAGCTCTCTTTGCATTTCGGGGGAGAGGGTGGCGCAGTAATTTTAGCGGCGAGTAATTTGCGCGGTCTTTAATCAGGCAGGTGGAGGGTGGCTTTCAGAGCAGCTAGCCGTGGCGCTGGCCCGTCCCATCTGGCTAAGTGAGTTAGCCGCCATATTGGCCGATATATTGGATAACGGACTCAATCACACGCGGCCGTCGGGACAGTGACGGCTACCCCCACCCTACCGCCAGGGCTGAAACGCATCGGCTCCCCCCTCCCCTCCCCAGGGTGTGTCTGCTTCACTGCCCTCCGAAACGAACTCAGCCGGCCGTCTCATTCTCGTGGATACAGTCGCCACCGAGGGGGTGAGTCTCATATAGCTGTACCCGGGAACACGGCTTGGTTCCTCTCCCCGTCACTTGGAGCGCTGCAAGTTTGTCAGCCATAGAGCCCTGTATTGGGAGAGTAGCGTCAACCTTTTGTGTGTGGCTTCCCGACAACCGCCGGCTGCTATTGGTCAGTTGAGCTCGGGTGGGGCACGTCCGCCATTTTAGGCCTAAGCAATCCATCAGCGTAAATGACATATTTCACTTAACTAGCTGTTTTTTTTTTCTAGCATTTAGAGGTGTTAGAAATGTGTAGACTCATTATGAATTAAATTAAGAGCTTAATCCTTTCGTGGTTTTTACTCATTTTTAATATATATTAAGTTATCTCAGCTTTTGTAGAGTCTGATTTGGGTCAGGATTACAAATATGACACTCAAAAAATTTTAGAACATTCAATTTTTCCTAAAAAAAAAAAAAAAAAAAAAAAAAAAAAAAAAAAAAGGTGGGACACATACGTCCCACTGATCATTTCTGGGACCGATTTACCTAAGACTTTTTAAAATAATTTCTTACGTTATCCAAGTTATCCTGTCATAGGGTCTAAACAAGTTCATGATTCAAAAATTTGTATTGCACACCATATTTCAAAAATACCTGTGTAAACTTCAAAATTTGAAATGAAACATCTGTGTGAATCAGCTAAGCACCAAATTTTGTAACCTCTTTTGATGGGTCGCATGTGCTGTTTAAGACTTGATTTACCTTTGAATGCTACCATTGACTCATCAGCAGCCAGTGAAGTAGAAGGTTGATAAACTTTCAAGCAGTTTTTGTTTAGTGCCAATATAAGTGGTCTGATTTTGTACAACTTGTCAGTAGAGAGTAGACAAATTTTCCCCCAAATGAAATGTCTGTAAACATCGTCATCAACTTCACTTTCTGAATCATCTGGGTTGTCTGGCAGTGAAAACAAAAAATGCAGGATTCCGCTGTCTTGCAGCTTCTATAATAGGAAATTCAGATAATAGTAAACAACATACCGTGTTTTATTAGCGCAAAAAGTTACAGAAAAACTGTTTTTCTTTGAAACATGAGTACTACAATATCGCAACATAAAGGCACTATAGGGCTACACAATGCTCACTGGGACACATGCGTCCCACTAATTGTAAATTCACTGAAAAAAACTTTTGAAGTAAAATGAGTTTTAGAAAGCGTAATTGTTGTTTGTAAACATCTGAAAAACATAAAATCTCAAATATACTTACTTCGGACATTTTCAGAAGCGAGAAAACGACGAAAACCGATTCAAGGCACAATAAACGATGGTTACGGCGCGAAAATTCACGCTGCAGCCCTTATAAACTGTCACAGCCTTCTACACTGTAAGAATTTCAGTGCCTCGATTTTTTACCGCATTCTGAAGGGCCACCAACAGATGACAGCACTATGCAGAATTACGCAACTCGCCACCTACTAGTACAAATAAGGTCCGATGTTAGTGGACGTATATGTCCCAACAACCACGAAAGGGTTAAGATAGCATATTCCATTTTTATATGGTGAAAAATGCCACATTGTTGGCAGTGAATTGTTATAATAAGACAGTCCGACGTAGCAAGTTTTACGCATTCCACGGGCGAAAGAGATGCGAAAAGACGCGTATTGTGGGTACACCGCATTGGAAGAAAAAATGCATTTCCATACGAGAATGCAAAATTTTGCGAAGTAAGTGAATTTGTATTGAAATATCGAGTAAACTTCTAGGTTTATCTGTTCAAGTTTCTTGCGAGCAATGTTGGTCGGACAACACATGTAAGAGAAAAGATATTTTTAAAAGATACAAATACATGAAAATCTAACATAATGTGCCGTATTTGACGAATTTCTTATTTATACTTAGCCTGCATACTACGAAAGTTTGGGCGGTAAATGAAACCGCCCATTAAATAGATCTCCAAAACTCGAATTTTAAGATAAAGTTTATTTTATTGAAGTACCCAGCAGTGCGATAACAATGTGTAAAAACTTAATCATCATCACCATCATCATTAGAGACTGATTATGCCTTTCAGCGTTCAGTCTGGAGCATAGTACCTCTAATAAAATTCCTCCATGATCCCCTACTCAATGCTAACATTGACTTAAACCTTCCCAAAATGTTAGCTCAGTTAATGTTATGTGATAATATCACATGTAGGTTAGCACACAACACCTACCAACATTAGGCAGTAGATTAATGGAAAGCAACATGTATTAATTACATCTACTTTGATAAAAACCAATATATTAGATATAAAAACGTCTGTCCTTAGCTAATTTGAAAGCAGGGACGTCACTTATTGCGAAAGCAGTGCATATGGTACAGGGTTTAAATTTTAGCACGAAACAATTTTACAACTAGTTTGCTCAAAAATAAAGGTCTTGATCTCAGATTACCAATTTTTCCTTAATATTCGCTGTAGATGTGATGAAACGATTAAAAACTTAAGTTCATTGTTTACTTAACGTATTGTAATACCACGTCGATGTACAGACCGGTTCCCTTCATCATAAATGCTAATTTAACAGCGCCGTGCATAGTTCCGCTACTGCCAGATAGGCCTACAATGGCGGCGCTCGCCCGGTTGGCGGTACTCTCCCAATACAGGGCTCTAGTCAGCCATAAAAAGCCTGTATAGTAGAGTTGGGAAATACGATTCTTTTTTAGGACTCGATTCTTCCGATTCAACGCCACACTGCGAATCGATTCCTACGATTCGTTCACGATTCTTCAGTCTGCAGCGGTACGATTCTTACTTATACCACATTCTAAAACAAACAGTCGCGAAACTCAGTAGGGAAAAAAATGCAACCATTTGATCGCTGAAGCGATAGTAGCGCTCCAAGCGGTTGGGTAGCAAGCTCAGTAGCAGAAAATGGCACTATCGAAACGAACAATTTATTATTGCTCTTGTTTACATATTTCCTAGGCATTAACCGTGGTACGGTATTTCGTGACACAAATACGAAAATATTATTAAAGGAAAATCCCGTTTCCTGTTGATGTCAGTTTGTAATAATAACATGCCAGTGCATTGTAATACATACGGCTCACACTAGCAAGGTCGCAATCATAACATCCAAAAACGATTTAAGACAAGAAGCGAATTGTAACCTGGTGTGTTAAAGTTCAAAATAGATTAACAGTTATATAATGTACTGGTACGTAGTTACACGTTGCACATGTATTTTTTCTGCAGATTTTGAACATCTTAATACATCTGATACTGGCACTAGACACGATTTTTACATTCTTAGAGACTAAGTGTTACGTCTTATAAAAGTCCTTTTCGCTTTATTCTTGCTCAGATGGCTTGCATGTGCCGTTCCTGTCATGTTTTCATCGTACCTACTCCCCAGGAATATAAAGATACAGTAAAACCTTAAGAATCTTTTCCTGCTAAAATTTCAGTTTGTCTGTACACGTTAAACTACAGTAAGTTGCGTTTTATTTTACAATTTGCACAAACAAATCCCTGTTAACTTCCGACTATCATTGCTGCATCACCAATAGTAGACTGCTGTGCAAAAATTTGTTTGACGTCTTTAAACCTGCGAGTAGACCACCAAAAATAACATTGAAGAAAAATACTGGGTTCGTTACTTCTCTGTCTGTTACTGATACTACTTTTCATATTTGAGAAACTACAATTTATCGCGTCGCAATAAGCTCCGAAATGCAGTCGCATTTTAAACGTGTCGTTCGACTCCGTATCTGATTCACAACGGTTTCTCGCCTCTCGGTATGTTCTTACGAGCCGGCCGCTTGGCTGCGCTGTAGTCGCCAGGTTGCAGAAAACTACCGGGAGTTTCGTGACTCTTTACATTAGACTCTGCTAATACATCTTGCTCTTAGATGGTAATATATGTCTGTGTCATGGATGTTGGAAACCTCGTGAATCCTACGATTCGTTCACGATTCTTTCTCGTCTGCAATGGTATGAATCTTACAGAATACCAAAAAGGAGGCAATGGGTATCGGATTTTTTAATATTTGTGGAGCATAAAGTTCATACTTAAAATAATAATGAGCCAAAACCATTCGATTCAACTGTCAAAAATTATCGAGTAAATAGTCTTTGAAGATTTGCGAGCGGATATAAATACATATTACACTATCAACTATTTCTGCTATCGTCATAGCTCATTTAGTAGCGTTGTAGGTTTAGTGAACGTAGGTTACTTATTTCGAATCCTGCTGTAACCTTATAAAGTTTGTTTTCGTTCTGTTCGAATACTTCGGCCATTTAAATATAAATTTCATTAATCTATGGTAATTAACACATATCTAATGGTTATAAAATACTTATTATGTAAAATCAACCAGTTTCAGGAAACACTTCTACATAAATAAACATTAAAAATAAAAAACCGTCTCTAAATATTTAATTTCTTTCGAGATACAAGAAATTCGCTTTTCTATATTAAAATGTTTCTTTTTTGTAAAATCGGTTTCTTTCAGGAAAGATTAACATAAAAACCTAAGTAGTAAAAAAAGATTTTTGAGATTTCGTTAAAAACATTTAAAATACTGTTTTTGTATAAAAAGAATATTTTTGTGAAATTGAGTTTTTACAAAAACTATAACTATGTAGATGAAGTCAAAAAGTTTAAACCTCTCTAAACACAAAATATAGTCCAAATCGTTACAGCCATTTCCGGGATACGCGAAATATAAATGTGGAAGAATTTCTCGTTTAAATACACAACATGTAAACTGTATAAACGACGTATAGTCGTATGTATTGGCAGCTGTCTGTTTCACTGCGTTTCGTTTCTGCCATCTGTAATTCGTGAATAGGCTAATAATTAACGGATCATGATTTTCGTTCTGTGCTTCCTTTGTTCACACGCTTTCTGGCTTTCGTAATCATAAGGCACGATTCGCCACTTGCTTTCGAATCAGCCGACCGCGGTGGCCGAGGGGACTGAGGCGCTTCAGTCACGGTCTGCACGCCCACTACGGTCTGGGGTTCGAATCCCCCCTCGGGCATGGATATTTGTGCCGTCCTTAGTTGTAGGTAGTTCATAAGTAGTTTGTAAGTTTAGGGACTGATGAACCCGTAGTTAAGTCCCTTAAGCTTAACAAACATTTGAACATTTGAACTTTCGAATCAGGAATCGTTGGATCTTGGAATCGTCAGGAGACAGACTATTCTTTTCAACGACGATTCGTCCGGATCACGATTCGGTTCTCACGATTCTATATTTGTATTCGTTCAAATGAACGACTCATTCACGAATCGCCACAACTCTACTGTATAGGGAGAGAATGGCCATGCGTGATGCCCAGAGCCTAGTACGCCATGTTTTTAGCAACCTTGGTGGTATTTGTATGTGTGTATGTGTGTGAATAGTTACAGTTTGCATTTGTGTGCTGTAGAGTGTCTTAAATACTTCTGACAGCGATTTGACCGTACAGTTATACAGATGTTGTATTACAGTAGTGCTGCACTTGTGTATGTCTTCTGTTCAGTGGCGCAGCCAGGATTTGGTTATGTGGGGGCCTAATTTATTTATTATTTTTATTTTATTTATTTAGTTTTTTTTTTTTTTTTTTTTTTTTTTTTTTTTTTTTTTTTTTTTTTTTTTTTTTTTTTTTTTTTTGTAAAGCCGAATGAAGAGTTGCCAAGGCCTCCGTGGCCAATGACCCCCCCCCCCGTCACCCAACTGCGACCAAGCCACCTCTCCTCCGGCACCCGAGATATTAGGTCCTGGATTCCTAGTTTATTGCCTAAAAAAAGCAGTCAACAATCCGAAGATTGGTTTGAACACCACAGTGCTTTACTAGGCATGGTCCTGTTTGGAGATGGTATGCCGTTGCCTTCCTCCGACCTTCGAACTGACTTACCCAGCCAGTTATAGGGAGACCTACAGTATAACGTGGGTTCCGAACCACGGTGCTACTCGGTATTTTTCACTTGGGCAATATTGCCAGAGGTGATTACCTAAGTAGCTTAAACCCGAGGCTCCGCTCGCATGTTAGATCTGAAGAAAAAAAAAAACAGACTTCACCAATGAAAAGAGCGAAAAAACATGCTTTCGAATCGGCTGCTAACTAAATTTCGATCATTACGTCAGATGTCCAGGTTTGATATTGTTATCTGTTGTTCTGGTCTTCAGTCTGGAGACTGGTTTGATGCAGCTCTCCACAATATCCTATCCTGAGGAAGCCTCTTCAAGTCCACATAAGAACGGCAACCTGAATCTGCTTACTGTATCCACCTCTCGGTCTTCCTCTGCGGTTTTTAATGTTTGTATAGTCTATGGGACTTAACTACGGGGTCATCAGTCCCTAAATTTACAAACTACTTACGAACTAGGACGGCACAAATATCCATGCCCGAGGGGGGATTCGAACCCCCGACCGTAGTGGGCGTGCAGACCGTGACTGGAGCGCCTCAGTCTCCTCGGCCACCTCGGCCGGCTGCGGTTTTTACCCCACACATTTCTCTCTAACGCTAATTTCACAATTCCTTGATGTCTAAGAATGTGTCCTACCAATCGATCCCTTCTTTTAGTCAGGGTATGCCAGAAATTCCTTTTCTCTCCAATTTTGTTCAGTACCTCCTCATTAGTTACGCGATCCACCCACCTAATCTTCAGCATTCTTCTGCAACACCATATTTCAAAAGCCTTTATCCTCTTCCTGTGCGCACTGTTTATCGTCCATGTTTCACTCCCACACAAGGCCACACTCTACACAAATGTCTTCAGAAAGGACTTCCTTAAGCTTAAATCAATATTCGATGTTAACAAAATTTCTCTTTTTTAAGAACGCTTTTGTACCCATTGCCATTCTGAATTTTACATCCTCTGTTCTGCGACCATCATTTTTTATTTTACTGACCAAGTAACAAAACTCATCTATCTCCTTTATTGTTTCCTTACCTAATCTAATTCCTTCTGCATCACCTGATTTTCTTACACTGCACTCCATTACCCTAGTTTTGCTCTTGTTAATGTTCATCCTATATGCAACATTCAGCACACTGTCCATTCCGTTCAACTGCTCTTCCAGGTCCTTTCCTGTCTCTTACAGAATTACTATGTCATTGGCAAAACGCTACGTTTTTAATTCTTCACCCTGAACTTTAATTCCTTCTCCAAATTTCTCCTTGCTTTCCTTTATAGCTTGCCCAATGTACAAATTGAATAACATTGGAGAAAGGCTACAACCCGGTCTTACTCCCTTTCCAACCACTGCATCCCTTTCATGCCTTCTACTCTGACAACCGCTGTCTGGTTTTTGTACAAGTTGTAAATAACCTTATGTTCCCTATATTTTACTCCTGCTTGCTTCAGAACTTGAAAGAGTTTATTCCAATCAACATTGTCAAAAGCCTTCTCCAAATCTACAAAAGCTAGACATGTATGTTTGGCTTTTCTTAATCTATCTTCTAGAATAAGCCGTAAAGTGAGTATTGCCTGCTGTGTTCCTACATTTCTCCTGAACCCAAACTGATCTTCCTCGAGGTCGGCTTTTCCATCCTTCTGTAAATAATTCGCGTTAATATTTTGCAACCATGACTTATTAAACTGATGGTTCTGTAGTTTTCACACCTCTCTGTCCCTGCTTTCTTTGGAATGGGGATTATAACATTTTTCTTAAAGTCTGAGGGCTATGACAGATTTATTTAAAACTACATCTCTGTTTTAACCACAAATCCATAGTTGTGATAGGTGATGGAAAACCTTTGACCGGTAGTGTACCTTTCCTCCTGCCCCGCCCTGTACGTAAGTTACTTTCACCCTAAGCTTTCCACACCATTGTGATGGCCCAATAAGGTGAGGATTGGTGGAGGCGTGGATGCGCGCAAACAGACTGGAGAGTGATTGGCTTGGCCACGCCGCTGGCTCAGAGAACGAAGCACGGCCGCCGAACGAGACTTTACGGCCTGTTAGGGGCCCAGGATTCCGGGGCCCGCTGATAAATTCCCGGCCACGGCTGCCAACGTTACGGCTCTGTCTCTTGGCCCCGCAGCGCTACCGGTGGAAAATGGGCGGGGGATCAGAACGGAATCCTAAAGCACCGAAAGTTAACTAATGTTGTTTCCGTTACTTTTTTGAGGGCAGGCGTATTCAGCAAAGATTTCCGCTTCGCAGTGCACAGAATACTACACCAATGTCCAGAGATATATTTTGTCCCGATATATATATATATATATATATATATATATATATATATATATATATATATATATATATATATATATATATCGGGACAAAATATCTCTCTGGACATTGGTGTAGTATTCTGATTTGATGTTTTGAGAGCATTTCTGTGCACTGCGAAGCGTACATATGTGCCCAGCATTTCTCTTCTGTGTTTCCACGCGATTGTGGTGTCGGGCCCGGTGGGCTTGAGGTAAAGCACTCGACTGGAAACAGAAGGGTCGCGGGTTTGTAACCGGGCGGACCTCGGATTTTTTCAGTCTGCACTTTAACCCATCCTTCACCTCTCAACGATGTGAGGAGTGGCCAGAAACGACACATGGTACGGATTCCACGTTAAGCTGTAGGTCCCCTTTCCTTTCCCCTGCTGGATACCTTGGGGTAGGCTAGGGAAACGCAAGTCGCCGAAGTGGCGTCTAATTGAAAGACTTGCACCAGCCACACGAAATTGTTATTATTATTACCCGTTTATGGTAAAGTTTCCGTGAGCTATCTGCAACCGCGCACACTTCGAATGTGTGTATATATATATAAATGAAGGAAACGAAGCAGAGGCAATGAATTAAAATTGGTGCCACAGCCGAGATTCGAACCCAGGACTTCCTGCTTACTAGGAAAGCGCAATTGCTACTAAACCACCGTGACCTAATGGATACGGCAATTTAAGACAGTCCATGCAATCGTCATGTCAGTTACGTTTCGGTGTCTTAGTGGTTATAGCGGTTCCTACTGAGCAGGAGGTTCCGAGGTCTCCAGAGACTCTAGAGTGACTTCGATAATGTACTACTACAAAATAAATAAATAAAAGTGTTGAATTATTCGTCGGTGTTTGACAGAACATGATAATAATATCAAAAAAGGAACAATTTCATGATGTTCTGCAAACTTTATTTATTCCTCACAAACCGGCTTTCGACTTCTCAAGCCATCATCAGGTGATAAATAACTGTAGTATGCCTGTTTTCTTTCAAAGATGTTACAATTTACAAAGATGTTATCACAGAAAATTGACTAGTTCACAGGTAAGTATGCAGAGACGTTATGTCCGTGGTCAAAAATGATACATGACTGTTACTGATGTATTTTTTGAGAACTATTGCCGTGAATAGCTGGTCTGTGAGCGCTTCCAGATAATGGTTCTCCAATTCCACTTATTCATATATAAAGGAAAATAATCATCATTTCTTTATTCACTTAAAAGTAGGAAAGATAACATATGGATATGGGTTGCCGTTGTTATTCGAAGATGTAGAGGCTTGCACCGGATAGAGTTGCAAGGAGAGCTGCATCAAACCAGTCTTCAAACTACAGACGACAACAACCTAAAGAATTTCAGAAAGTGTACTTCAATCAAACTGTGCAATGACATTTGAAATTGCGAAGTAATGAAATTTTACATTATTTTAAAATGTTATTTGCAATTGGTTTTACTTCCCGAAATCCACTTTCATTTCTTAGGAAAAAACTGCTATTTGATTACCTCTCAATATCTCTTTAAACGCGCTATTGTGTACTATAAATGGCTTCGTTTTACAATTGGCATTTAAGCTGAGAGCGCTTCGTGCTGTCGAAGTGTTCTGCTATTGGTTGTTTCGAAAGACTCACGAGCGGTATAACTACGCGCAGTTAAAATGCAACATGGTTCGTTGACTTGGTATATGTGCTGCAGATAAAACAGATGTACATTCTGTTTATTCATTCTCTTACAGAAAACAATCTAGAGGAACAATGACAATATATAACTGTTAAATTGCAACTGTTGTTTTGCAACAACTTAAGTTACATGTCTCGCTGATAAAAGTGATTCTGCTGTTAGTATATCACTCTACAGTAAAGCGTAATAAATTAGAATAGACTAGAAATTTTGGAGTTCGATCTAATAACTAAGAATATGTGGTTCCCACTATATATTATACACTGTTGTATGTTGTTCATTAACTCGGATGAGCCCTCATTTGAGTTAGCGACGGAAAAAGCATTCGGAATTTTGTATTAATACCTAGTGCCTTAAAACAGAAGACGTTCTAATTCCTGTAGAAGTGCTTCTTTACAAGTAATCGCAAAAAATTTCGAAATTTCAATTGATCCTCAAGAAATTTGATAAAATTTCGTAGCCTTAATAGTTGCTACAGTGTAGTGCAGTATATTTCAAACCCTTGCTCGGGAAGTAGGAAGTACTTGCACCATAAAATAATTACGGGTTCAGTAATACAAAAGCGTATACCTAAGTGAACTATATTCAATGTCAAAATTATGGAGTTCTTTGTGTAACATTCATTATGAATTTAATATACCATTCATTATTTTATATTACAATGTGTTAATGATGAATAAGCGAAAAGTCTGAAAACTGTTCCTAGGAAACAATCGGTAGGTGAACATCTACATCTACATGGGATACGCTGCAAATCACATTTAAGTGCCTGGCAGAGGGTTCATCGAACCACCGTTCTACTGTTTATCTCCCATTCCATTCACGAATAGCGCGCGGGAAGAAAGAACACCTGAATCTTTCCGTTCGGGCTCTGATTTCTCGTATTTTATTCCGACGATCATTTCTAACTATGTAAGTGTGAGTCAACAATATATTTTCGCATTCGGAGGAGAATGCTGGCAATTGGAGTTTCGTAAATAGCCCATGCGGCAGTGATAAGCGTCGTTGTTGTAATGATTCCCATCCCAGATCCTGTATCATTTCCGTAACGCTGTCTCCCCTGTATCGCGACAGTACAAGACGAGCTGCCCTTCTTTGGACACTTTCGATGTCCTCTGTCAAACCCACCTGATAAGGATCCCACACTGGGAAGCAATACTCCAAAAATGGATGGACAGGCGTAGTGTATGCAGTTTCTTTAGTAGTTCTGTTGCATCTTTTAAGGGTTCTGCCAATAAAACGCAGTATGTGGTTCGCCTTTCCGACGACATTATCTACGTGTTCGTTCCAGTTTAAGTATGAAGTAATAGTAATTCCTAGGTATTTTGTGGAGTTTACGGCATTCACTTTTGATTGATTTATCTTGTAAACAAAGTTTAACGGATTTTTTTTCGTACTCATGTGGACTACTTCACTCTTCTCGTTATTTAGAATTAATTGCCAATTTTTACACCATAGTGACATCTTATTCAGATCGTTCTGCAGCTGGTTTTGATTTTCAGATGATTTTACTAGACTGTAAATGACGGCGTCATCTGCAAACAACCTAAGAGAGCTACTTAGATTTTCCCCTAAATCGTTTATGTAAATAAGGAACAGCAGAGAACCAATAACAGTACCCTGTGGAACGCCCGATATCACCTCTGTTTTAGTCGATGCCTTACCATCGATTATTGCGAACTGTGTCCTCTATGACAAGAAATCCCCTATCCAATAGCAAATTTGGGGTGATATAACATAACCACGAAATTTGATTAAAAGCCGTTTGTGAGGTACGGTGTCAAAAGCTTTCTGGAAATCAAGAAATACGGAATCGATTTGCGAACCTTTGTCGATAGTACCCATCACTTCGTGTGAGTAAAGAGCTAGTTGTGTTTCGCATGAACAATATTTTCTAAATCCGTGTTGATCTTGGGTCAATAGGTCATTCTGTTCGAGATAATTCATAATATTTCAATACAGGATATGTTCCAAAACCCTGCTGGAAATTGACGTCAATGAAATAGGCCTGTAGTTTAGTGGGTTACTCCTACTGCCTTTCTTGGATAAAGGTGTGACCTGTGCAACTTTTCAAGTTTTTGGTACAGATCCTTCTTTGAGAGAGCGGTTGTATATGGCTGTTAAGTAAGGAGCTATCGCTTCAGCACAATCAGATAGAAATCTAATCTTGATGCAATAAGTAATTCTGAAAAATTCGGAAAAAGATCTCCTTCTACACAAATTGTCTATACAATGGGACCTTTATTAATGACCATAATTAGCTTCTGATTGTTTCAGCAAGATATGTCTGTTGGAAATCATGTAAAAATAAGATAATAAGTTCCATTTCGAAAAATTTAAAAAAATAAAAATTCCTACCAACAATTTAGAAGAAACCTGAAGTAAAACAAAGAAGATTACATTTGTTTCTTTTGAGATAACACAGTTTTGTTACGGTTTGTGAAGGGGGTCGCAGATTGGAAAAGGTTGAAAACCACTTGTATAGTGTTCAGCGTCGCTGCCTTATGAGCGAGGATATACTGGTTTGATTCTGATTATCTGCTTCTGTATTATTCATTTTTAAATCCTTATCGAAATGTCTTTGATTATTAGTTTTATTCAGTTCTTGACTTAAACATCTTTATAATGGTAATAATAATCAAATTGATGAAATTAAATAAAGGTTAATACATGAAAGGAATTAAAATTACAGTCGCATGGATTCCAAATACAGAATGACAGGAACAAGAAATCTGACGTAATGACCTAAAGGTTTATGCAATGTTTACAACAATCTGAGAAAGGATTATGATTAAAATAACATTTAAACCAATTAATAGATAAAAATTGTGAACAAAGTCTTTTCGATAAAAATATTAAAATAACAAACGTTGAAGCACATAACAAGATCTGAACCTCTTGCACGTTAGGCAGACAAGATTTCAATTGTACTAAGCTAGGTGCAAAAAAAAAAAAAGGTGTTCGATTTTAAAGCTTTACAATCTTCCCAGCATTCTGTAAGTTTTTCTCGTTCGTTAGTCTCGAATGAAGGCCAGCGAAAGATAATGTTCCACCACCGAAAGTATGTTTCCCCCTCCCCCACAACATTCCGCACCCCTTAAGCCCTTTCTATACGGGACATGCAACACGCACAAGGAAGTCGTTGTCAACTGCAGCGCCCCTTTCGATAGACCGTCGAACTACAAAGAAGCGTTCAAACGATACGCATTTGTTGAGTCGTCTGCTTCACGCGTCTACTTCGTTTGTTGTCAACTTACAGCAAATGAATCGCCACGTTTACATCACTTTTCGAAACTGTATGATATGTTCTGATAATCAAAACATTTGTGTTTTAGACTGCCACTGTGAAACAGTATTTAATTGTTTTCGTGCAGTTCATGTGTAACTACGTCGCTCACACGTGTTAACGTCCTCATTATAAAATGCGATTACATACTACAAGCCCCTGCGGTTTGTGGCGCCCATTTATATGATGAACAAGCTCAGGTGTCTATACATAGAACTTTCACTTTGATAAATGCTCAAATAATGCTCACCGAAAACAAATATTTCATCTGTTAACGACAGCATGTTTCAGGTAAAATAGCAAATATTTTAGACGACGGTAATAAAGACGATTAGCAGTTAAAATTTCATATAACGTGTGTCCAATTTTTATAGGGTACAGAAATACAGCTCTTCGTAAGCTCAACAAACTGATTTGGATATTTTCAAATTCAAATGTTTGTAAATCTTATGGAACTTAACTACGGGGTCATCAGTCCCTAAACTTACAAACTACTTATGAACTACTTACGAACTAGGACGGCACAAATATCCATGCCCGAGTGGGGATTCGAACCCCCGATCGTAGTGGCCGTGCAGACCGTGACTGAAGCGCCTCAGTCCCCTCGGCCACCGCGGCCGGCTTGGATATTTTGACTGATTCTTTCGTCGGTTCTTGGTAGATCACCATATGACTTCTATTTAAACAACAGGTTTTCGACGTAGTTTGAAGTCTGAATATGTCCTAGTATGCCGAAAACCGGGTAACTAAGTGGAAATGAACGTATGGAACATACACAAAATACTACTTTGAAGTAAGTGTGACGTTGCACTACCAAAAACCCACGGATAAATCAGTGAAAATTTCTTGACTTACATTTGCACTACGTTTGTTTGAGTTTCATATTACCAGCTATATCTCTGTATTAAATAAAAATTGTACGCTGGTTACATTAAATTTTTAATGCAATTCCTCTATAGTATCACCTCCTAAAATACTTAACGACTGAATCGAAAAACTACGTTGCCCTGAGCAGGAGAAAAGTACACACTCTCAAACAAATTCCCGACTAGGCTTTGTTTGTCAGCTAGGTTCCTTATTCGGTTGTCTGCGCATGCGTGAAGCACTTCCATATGCGTGAGAATAGGATCCATCCTATTCCGTCTACTAGCGATCGTATGCGTGCATCTTGTGCAAGTGGACGCGTCTACACTGTACGAAGACGACGTGACCGGTGCATCATGGGTAATGTTGTAAGCTCTCACTTCCCGTGTAGAAAGGGCTTTACACTCTTTCGCACCACTGTTGCTTCTCTCTCCGTAGCTTTTTCTGGCGGTATTCTTAACGCTTTCCGTTTTGATTTTCGACAGAACTAAACACCATTATTTATTAGAATCTATCCATCTGAACGACCTCTTTCATTACGTATATTTGCGCGACGGCTGTCCATTTCAGCAGACTCGAAGAATACGCAGTCGCACATGGCCGGTATTACACTGTCAAATTATTGGACCAAGAATTGGACAAAAAAATTGGATGAAATATTGGTCCTTTTTTTGTCAAAGGTATTGGATGAAACGCTAAAGGGAGTATTACACTGTCATCCAATATTTTGTCAAAGTTGCTTCAAAATGGCTGTGTTATGCTCGGCTGTTGTTTATACTACAGTTGCGTTGAGTTTCCATTTATAAGAGAAGGAAACGAGAAAAGGAAACGTATTTGGATGAAACAGTGTGTGACACGGCGAGATACTTAAGTGTTCAATAAAATTTGTTACGGGAACGGAAAGATTTTGTCTTTTATGTAGTCGTTAGTACAGCCGGGCCGCAATTCACTACTAATTATTTTGTAGCTCTCCATTCTTCACAACTTGCAATAGAGTAACAGAGAAGGCTGACGCAAACAGTGTGTACGAATGAGATTGTAAGTTGATAAAGCAATTTTAATTAAATGACGTTTTAAGTGGAAACTGACAACACTTACAAAGAGAAAAATCTAAGTTGTTTATGGCGTTATTAACAATGTAAGGGGGAAAACATAGCTGATAAAGTAAATATGCTCTATTTATTTCCTTACAAAAGTTGTCTGACGTGTTTATATGTGTATATTTTCGCTTGCAAAGGGATGTCGATGTTTTGGATGTTGTTTCACTTCCCAGCACTTGACACACCAAGTTGACCCAAATCATACGTTATAAACTCTGCTTTGACCGTAAATAAGATCAAATTCAAATATTTGTAAATCTATCGGACCAAACTGCGTGGTCATCAGTCCGTAGCTTACAAACTACTTAATCTAAGGTAAACTAACCTAAGGACAACACACACACATCCATGCCCCAGGGAGGACTCGAACCTCCGCAGCGAGGCGTCTTAGACCACTCGGCTACTCCACCGCGGCCGTAAATAAGATTTAGGAGTTTTACTGTAAATAAGATTTAGGGGTGTCAACTTTCAGTAATACTTAGGGGTGTTACTCCTTCAATACCGAACGCATATTATTAATTTTTACATCACGGATTGTAACTCATAATAGCACTTTCACCACAGGTTACTGGGCTCGTGACGGACTGTATGAATTGGCCTTGTCGCATGTTATACAACGCCCATCAGCTTTGTACATTCCTATCAATTTTGTTGTTGCTGGAGAACACTACACAAACTTGCCACAAGTAGCCATGTCAAACATTAGCCTGTACTACTACTAGCGCTCAATCGGTCACATTTCTCACTGCAGGAAACAGAAGACAAGCGATTTGTTTGATCAAAAATCTAAACCGAGGCCTCAGATTTGATGAAATATTGGATGACATTCCCATTACACAACGTCCAATATTTCTTTGTCCAATAATTTGATAGTGTATTACCGGCCTATAACACTAACGTGTCTGTACCAGACTTGCCAACCTCTGAAGCTCAAATGGCCCATCTGCATAAAGTATCTCACGGTAAACAAAGACATGAGATGAAAAATGTCTATAATTTTAGTTACGGCAGCGTAGAGTGCTGATGTTAGCAACGACTGTGTCATATTCTTTTAAATCCCCATCACATACAACGAGGAGAATAATCTTTTATGCTGACCATAGTAAATAATTAATGCAATTCGTGCTCCATGATTGTCATGTGCAGAATGGTTGTCATATACTTCACTTCAGTAAAATGTTTATCTTTGTTGTTGTATGTACGTATCATAAGAATCACTACAAAGTGTTAGAGGCAGCACTTAAATGTTCCACATTCTTCTCACTTTTTGGAAAAATTCCCTTAGTCCCTTACTGAAAAATATTGGTCTAAACACCCCGCAACATGGGACAAAACCCACAGGTTGGCAACAGTGGTCTGTACAATGCCGAGTCACGTGCGCTGATCGTGAATTGTCGACCACT
Source organism: Locusta migratoria (assembly GCA_026315105.1). Taxonomy (NCBI): domain Eukaryota; kingdom Metazoa; phylum Arthropoda; class Insecta; order Orthoptera; family Acrididae; genus Locusta; species Locusta migratoria. Next base: position 134,695,786 of record CM048744.1, on the reverse strand, counting down.
GTCGGGCGCATTTAAGCCCTTTCTACACGGGAAGTGAGAGCTTACGAGATTACCCGTGATGCACCGGTCACGCCGTCCGTGTACAGTGTAGACGCGTCCACTTGCGCAAGATGCAAGCATACGATCGACAGTAGACGGAATAGGATGGATCCTATTCTCACGCGTATGGAAGTGGTTCGCGCATGCGCAGACTACCGAATGGGGAACCCAGCTGACAAACGAAGTCAAGTCGGGAATTAGAGAATGTGTACTTAAGAACGTAGTTTTTCGACTCAGGCGTAAGTATTTTACGAGGTGATACTATAGAGGAATTGCATTAAAAATGTAATATAATCTGTGTATAATTTTCATTGAATACAGAGATATAGCTGTTAATATGAAATCCAAACAAACGTAAAGCAAATGTAAATCAAGAAATTTTCACTGGTTTATCCGTCGGTTCTTGATAGTACAACATCACACTTACTTAAAAGTAGAATTTTGTGTATGTTCTAGACGTTCATTTCCACGTAGTTACCCCATTTTCTGCTTACTAGGACATATTCAGACTTTAAACTACATCGAAAACCGATTATTTAAATAAAAGTCAGTAAGGTCATCTACCAAGAACCGACGAAAGAATCAGTCAAAATATCCAAATTGTTGTACACGCCAATAGTTGTATCTCTGTACCCAATAAAAATTGTACACACGTTGTATGATATATTAACTGCAAATCGTGTTTATTACCATCTTCTAAAATGTATGCTATTTTTTTCTGAAACATGCTGCAATTAACTGATGGAATATTTGTTTTTGGTGAACATTATTTGAAGCTTAATCGAAGTGAAAGGTCTATGTATAGACACCTCAGCTAGTTAGTTCATCACATACGTAGGCGCCTCAAACCGCAGGGCTGGAAGTATGTAATCGCAAATGAGTACGTTAACACATTTGAGCGACGTAGTTACATATGAACTGCACGAAAACAATTAAATACAGTTTCACAGTGGCAGTCTAAAACACAAATAAATGTTTTAATCATCACAATATATCATACAGTTTCGAAAAGTGATGTTAACGCGGCGATTCACTTGCTGTAAGCTGACAACAAACGAAGTAGACGACTCAACAAATGCGCACCGTTTGAACGCGTGTTTGTAGTTCGACGGTCTATCGCAAGGGGCGCTGCAGCTGACAACGACTTCCTTGTGCGTGTTGCACGTCTCGTATAGAGAGGGCTTTAGATCCGTAACGTGCCGTCGGCAGTTGTAAAGTAAACGGTTAATACATACGTAAAAATCCTTATCGCCTAAAACTAAATAAACATGAAAACTCCCCAGAGCCTGCTGCGTGCGGCGCAGAACCGAGAACGGCACGAGGCAATGAGATGCAGCACTCCCCCAGCCGGACAGCTCAAAGAGATGAAAACGCGACGCGCGAGCAAAGCTGTCGTTTCTCATTGGCGCGCCGGGGGGCAGCCGAGCGGCGCAGAGACAATGGCGGCGCGCTTCCTGCGCGTGTAAATTCATTAGCCGCCGCGGGGCGCGCTGGCGTCGCGCCGGCCATGTTTTATTGGGGCGCGCGCGCGCTATCTGGCGGCGCACCTGCTGAAAGTCAGATGAGGGGCGAGCGATGGGGCCGCATTATACGCCTGATCAGGCGGGCCGCTGTTTGTCTTGGCGCGGGCGCCGGCGCCGGCTCGATGCGGCGATTTAGAGGGCGGTGGTCGCGCCGGGGAACACCACTCTTATCTCGCCGGCTAACAAGTGGCTCGGCCTCTTCCCCCCGCTCTGTCATCCACTTAGGGCGCCGGTGATAATTTTCCCGAGGGAAATGAATTCGAGAGCGTGTCGGCGAACGGTTGCAGACGACTGTCCGCGCGGGCCGCCGCACATTTCTCAAGAAGCACCTAAATATACGGGGAGTGAACGGAAATAAGAAAAACGCGGAGGTGTTCAAATCGAAAGTTTGTAAATCTATGGGACTTAACTAATGGGGTTATCAGTCCCTATTTAACCCTTAACAAATCAAGCGGGATTCTCTAGGGACACCAGAGGTGTGATACTTCTGCAACTATAAAAACAAATTGATTCTTGTGATTCTTGAGTTTCTCCCGGCGTATTTGATAATCAAAATATCCACGGGTGTACTGCCCGTCTATAGTATCCAACGGGCACAATATTTCGGCGATCATATATGTTGCCATCATCAGGTGAACTGACGGACTGAGCTCCTGGAAACGCGCCGGCACGGAGATCCGCACGATACGGCGGCTCGGAGGGAACTGGGTTCTAGCCCGGTAGCAAGCGATTTAAATACCCCAACATCAAATTCACTATGGAGACTGAAACGGAGGGTAAATTGCCGTTCCTTGACGTCTTGGTCAAGAGAAGAGCTGATGGCACTCTGGGTCTTGGTGTGTATCGCAAGACAACTCTCAATGATCTGTATTTACAAGCAGACAGCTGTCAACACTCTTCACAGAGGAATGAGGTACTTAAAACTCTAGTACATAGTGCGCGCACTATCTCCGACGCAGAGAGTCTACCCCAGGAATTGGAACACTTTAGAACTGTATTTCGAAAAAATGGGTACTCAGAGTGGCAGATTCAGCGGGCTCTCCGCCCAACCACTACAGCACAACCTGTGCAAACGGATGAAAACACGAGGGAGGATGTAGCCACTGCGTTCGTTCCGTATACCGGCTCATTCTCGGGGAAGGTCGCCCACATTTTAAAGAATCACCAGGTTGGAACTGTCTTTTGTCCGCCGAATAAAATTCGTGCACTGGTGGGGAGCGTCAAAGATGATCTCGGCTTGAGGAAGGCCGGCGTGTACCAGATTCCGTGTCAGTGTGGAAAGTCATATATTGGACAGACGATGCGTACCGTCGAGGATCGATGTGTTGAACACCAGAGGCACACACGATTGATGTATCCGAGCAAGTCGGCGGTCGCTGAACATTGTTTGTCGGAGAATCACGCGATGGAGTATGAACGCACTAGGATTCTGGTACAGACGTCGAGATACTGGAACTGCGTCGTTAGAGAGGCCATTGAAATTCGCACTAGTGACGACCTCATAAACTGTGACTGTGGCTATAATCTTAGCAAACCTTTGGAACCTGCGATTGGGTTAATTAAGAGTAAATCTAGCAAACGTAACGAAGTGACGACCACGGCAGACAGAGCCCTCACACCGACGTCATCTCAGACGCCGTCGCTCCGCGGACCGAGGGTATTTAAATGGCCCGCTACCGGGCTAGAACCCAGTTCCCTTCGAGCCGCCGTAGCGTGCGGATCTCCGTGCCGGCGCGTTTCCAGGAGCTCAGTCCGTCAGTTCACCTGATAATGGCGACATGTATGATCGCCGAAATATTGTGCTCGTTGGACACTATAGACCGGCAGTACACCCGTGGATATTTTGAAATTCATTCTTGTGATTTATATCTGTCTTGAATCCATTTAAGATACATATTTTATAATTTCATCTATGGCGCGTTTGGTAAAAAATTTCAATACAAATAAAACCGTACTTGGTGTCCTAGCGGGACTCCGTTCGGTAAACTATGTTACATATTTATTTATCTTTTTCTCTTTTTCAGACTTAGAGTGCTCCAAATTTACAAAAGTGGACCACAAGCAAATCTCAAGCGATAAAATTCTTTGGATGCGAAACGAAAGTGATCTCTGTGTCCCAGAAGATGTCTTGAGTAAATCTGATGAGGATTTTATTATAGAACGAGATGCATCAGAATTGGAAGATAACATTTAAATTAATTCACATGAAAGTGACATTGCCGGCGAAAATTCCGACGGGGTTTCCGATGTTGGAGTTCACTGCAAGGTCAGGACGAAAATTGACAAATTCTGTGCCTCCAGTGACTCGCAGTCAGTGTAACATTGTGAATGGATCTGTCAGAACAACGTGAGCAAGTGATGTTGCAATCACAGTGTGTGATGTTTTCAACATATTCTTTGATGACAAAATTATAAATTACTATACGCACCTTCACCAATGCTGAAGCGTCACGCATTGTTGACCATTACAAGGCAAATGCTCCCAATCAGAATTGGGAGAGACGTAGAATCTGTCGAACTGAGAGCGTTTTTTGGTGTGCTGCTTATTGCTGGAGCTCTCCGAATTAATCTCTGACATTGAAAGAACCATTTTAGATTATCCTTTTACACTACTATGTTGAAAAAAATAAAAATAAATGTGGGGTCCTTAGAGGACTCCAGGTTGGTAAACAACTTTGCTGACACAGGCTTGGTATGTTAAGGGTTAAGGGGAATTGGACGTGAAAATGACAGAAAATTCGATTTTTTCCCCACCTGATAGACAAATTTCTCTCCTTTCCAAAAATTTATGGTTTATTTACTTTTAAATAGTTATTACAGCCTAAAAGTACTCTTTGAACAAATGTCTGCAAGCTGGCCACGCTGATGCTTCAGGCAAGGAATATCACCATAAAAATTCCATGCCCTCCACAGTCATGGAAACAATAAAGCCAATATACAGAGTACTTGCCAGTGCCGGGTTCACTGAAACCCTGGAAATAAGCTTTTCGTGAACAAAAAGTAAATAAATAAATAAATTAAAAAGTGTTTTCAAACTATCATTCTTCGTTTAGTTCTTCTATCAGATCATTTTATATGCGCATTCAACGCATTTTTGTCGCATGAGAAACGATTTGCGTCGCGGATACAGCACATATACGAGTCGTAGCGCGGCCCCTTAATATAGGTGGCAGTGCCCTCAGCATTGCAATGCGCATGCGCGCCTGAGGTTCAAATTCTCTTCTGAACCCCCTGGAGGCAGCAAAAGGGCGCTCCCGCGGCAGGGAGGGGCGATGGAAACGCCGCTTTTAACATTGGTGTTGGAGCTGGTAGAGACAACAGCTCCTGGCTTACTGGAGCCCTGGCGGTTATTCAGGAATGGTCCCGAAGGAAGACAATGGAGCTACTGCGCACCTCTCAATGCGCATCGGGTAATCCTCCATGAAGGCAACATCCGCCCTTCATATCTGTTTTTGACGCATTAAGATTCACCAAAAACACTTCAAATTTGGTAAAGTATCTTATAACTATAAATTAAAGACGCATCAACTGTATAAGCCTTCAGAAGATCCGATCATGAATAATAACGAAGTCGCTGCTCTCCATCTAGCAATAATAGCCATGTGGTTAGCGGCATCGCGGTGCGGTGTCTAAGGTATTGGGTTTGAGACCGACTGCAAGGTTTTTTTTTTTTTTTTTTTTTTTTTTTTTACCCAGTCTCCTTTTTACCAGATACGGGGACAATAATGACGTTTGTATTGTCACTTGTCACATATCTTTGGACGTTTTTGCAAATGTGTCGCGATTTTGAGGGTAAATGACATTTATACTCTTCGTTGTAACAAATATTTAACTGTTTGAAAAGATGTAGGGGAGAGTAGCCTTTTCGTAAGCGTAAGTTTAGGGGGAGGGGGTGCTGGTTACAGTGTCATGTGACCCGATGGTAGTTTGTTTCTTCATCGTAACAGAGGGGGAATTACAGTTGTGCAAAAATGATATTTTGTATTAAAACAACTTCCGATTGAGGGAAATAAAGGGTAGACTGCACCAGCTAAGATGACTGAAAATGAAGGAAGATGTAGTTAAAAAACAAAGATATACATTGATGTCGCTTAGTAAATACGGTATGTCATTAACTGCCGTTGAAGCTGAGAATGTTACTCAGATTTCTCATATACTGAGGAAGGTCAAGCAAAAATTGAGTTCCTCTGATCCAAAAAGACTTCGAGAAAGTAACTTAGAGATGGATACAGGTGGATAGGTGTTTGTTCTTATGGAAAGGAGTGCTTGCGTCAAGTTGTTAAGATAATTAACGTCCATGATAGTTATGCATAAAACGGTGAAATATGATAAAACAGCCGAATGTCACAGATATATCTAAGACGGGCGTCCATAACCAGTTCCAGTTTTTAGAATTTTCTTTTTCTTGTCAAAGGAAATAGTTGGTGCTGCTGACCAGAAACTTCCTTCGCGACTTATCATGTGGTTTTAATTTTATACTGAGAATTAGCTATTCTTTTCATATATCACATAGGTTACCCCATCTTAATGACATTTTCAGAATCTTGCAACACTGTTTGTAATGGTACTGCAGCTTGATTCCGATTGCGTGGAACATTCTGATGTAATTCCTGCTTTGTTCTACACGATATTCTTATTCCTCTTCAGATTGCCTTCCATAAAGAAGGTTTTTCTGCGCCCACGACTATATATATGATGTCGAAATGGGTGTTTTTGCAGCAATCAGTCGTTATTTGTAAGAAACTGCTTTATTTTGCAGATCTAGATTTCGGCAAGTAACTTGCCATTATCAATGCTAAATTAAAAAGAAGTCATCGTCAGTATACAAACATTATATGAAATATAACACTGACGAATCAGGAAAGAATCAATAAGATGTACTTTACATACCACACATTTTTATTTATTTATTATTATTTTTTAATGTTAGCATGTTATGCAAGCGCATTGAATCATCTTCATAGATGGTCTGTAATACATTGTTTTCCACAGATGTAATGCTATTGCCAGAAAAGTGGGTTACAACTTGAGAGATGGAAGTTTATGCAACAATGTAAATATTTAAATTAATTAATTTCATTAATTTACAAGACCACTCATAAACAAACAAACAGTTAATTTAAATATCTCCATTGTTGCATACTGTTAAATGTTGCATACAGTTTCATTTCACAAGTTGTAACCCAGTTTTCTGGCAATAGTAGTATATCTAACTGTGGAAAACAATGTATTACAGACCATCTATGAGGATGATACAATGCACATGCATAACATGCTAACATAAAAATAAAAATATATATATGGTATGTAAAGTAAATCTTATTGACTCTTTTCTAATTTGTTAATGTTATATTTCATATAATGTACGTTTACAGATAATGACTTATTGTTAATTTAGCATTGATAATGGCAAGTCACTTGCCGAAATCTAGATCTGCAAAATAAAGCAGTTTCTTACAAATAACGACTGATTGCTGCAAAAACACCCATTTGGATATCTTATTCCTCTTGCCAGCCACCCAGGCTTCCCGTCAGCGTTGGTACCTTGTTTTGACCGTTCTAACGGAAAGCAGCCTCAAAGGGCATGCGAAATGTGTTAAGGAAAGCGTTATATTTGTCGTCTGTATTATCAGCACAATAAACACCTTGCCGATCCTGTTTCGTAATTGAATCGGTTATTGCAAAAAAGTCATTAATCAACTTTTTTTTACGAAAATGAGTTATCCATTGAAAATGAATGGGAAAGTATAGCCAGATTGATACGTACAAGAAGGGCAGAAGTCAGCTTTCAAATGGTGTCACTATTGACTGTTTATTGCTTCGTTCATTGCAAAAAGATCATGAGTCATTGACTCATGCCGTTTTTGCAATCACTGTTTGGAGGCGTATTTAATCGAACGCAGAAGTTATTGGCGGCGTTGCACTGCTTTCCCGCGTATTTTTTCGTCTGATTAGCATCACTGCAACAATCCATTGTTGTGTTTACAGCATTGTAGGTTCAGATAATAGGTAATTACTGTCGCATTCAGAAGTCACTTATTTGTCGAAGTGTAATTATGTCTGCGTCTTCTTCGTCTCTGAAATGCCTTCTATAGGCAAGAAACGGACAAGAAATGCTGATAAGTACAAAAGGAATATTATTCGTGATTGAAAAGTAAAGGGAGTGGAATACGTGAATTGGAAAGGTGAGAAAATTCAGCGTCGGAGTACAGGAGATGACTGCAAGTGAGTAAAATACGTGTACTTGATTTTTGTATGGAAGTAAATGCATATACCTGCATAGTATGGAATTCAAGCATTATCGTAATTGATAACTTCGACTCCTTCAGATGCAAAATGGGCTGTTTTTCTCTGTTTGATGATGACGCTAAGATAGATATCATTGCTCACTTGAATAGTTTCATTAATAGGAATCAACAAGATATCTTCCTGCAAGTGCTAATCGAAGTTCAAGATGTTAAGAGTAGAAGACCACGAAAAGTGGATCCTAAATTAAGAATGTTTTTGGCATACATAATGTGAAAACCAAGCAGTCACACTTTTATGTGTACCATGAAGGCGAAGCGAAGAAAGGCGCAAATGAGGTTTGCTGATTTCTGTATAATTACATTGACAAGTATATCTCTTAAGATGTGAATGAGTTTTATCTCTTCTCTGACGGGTGTGCTGGTCAAAACAAAAATCACCCAATTATTCGCTTTTGTTTAAAACTTGTATCAACTGGGAGATTTAGGAAGATGAAACAGTACTTCCCTATACGTGGGCATATTTTCCTTCCAGACGATAGAGATTTTGGGACCATAAAAAATTGTAAGACGCCATGACCGGATATACTTACCTGAAGAGTATGCCATAATGATCAAAAAGGCATCAAATAAATACTCAGTGGAAACTATTGATAATGTTGCTGTATTAGCCTTTAAAAACTGCTGGCCTGCCTATTTTAAAAAGGCTTGCCTCTCCGAATCAAGAGTGGGAAAAATTCCCAAGGAACAAAACGTTTCTTTTTCTCCTTCATACTTTTCAGTATGATGCACATTATCCACGGCAAGTGAAAACAGAGCAATTCATCGATGCTCTAATCGGAGAGACAGTCCAGCTCCTCCATAGCTTCAATAAGCATCCTGTACTTCCCATCGAGTTGGCCTATCCTGGAAAGCAAGTGCCGATCAATGTCAAAAAATACAAGATTTATTGAAAGTGAAGAGGTATATTCCAGCTGAATAAGTGGAATTTTATGACCAACTGCAAGAATGGTCAACGGAAGGAGGAACAAATAATGAAGATGATGATAAAGAAGATTGACTTGGTTTATTGTACTCTATTTTCATGTTGTTATAAAACACACAAATGTTGCGAAACATGTAACTTCAGATAATAATATTCACATTTTATTTTACTGTGTTAAATATTAATTGATTTTTCAATAAAATAGGCAATTATTTGCAAGTAATGCTTTCATTTGGTGCAACACACGGTCGTTCATTGCAGAAAGGTCATAAGTCAGCAATTTTTAAATTGATATTGTGGTTAAACTATTGATTACAAAACAAAAATACACAGTGCAACACAGTGCTTGGCATCTCACTAAATATTGATATTAAAATAACAATAAATAAATAAATGGTTTATGCTGTAGAACGTTTTTTCCTTCTCCTGAAAAATTTTACTTTCATGACTAATGGTCTTTTTGAAATGACCGATTCAATTAGCGTAGTTAAGTCCCATAATCTTTACAAACATTTGAACATTTGATTCAATTAGGTTTGAAAAGACCCCCCCCCCCCCCTACTGCAACACGATATTAGTGTTATTCCATGATTTCTTGCCGCCACACAGTGCGAAGTGTCCTATCTTTTATACAACAAATATTACCAGCGATACTATTTACATTTGTTATTTATCGAATTTAATAATTCGCAACATATAACACGAAACAGCGAGTGTTCAGCGACTCGGCTGTAGAGGCGTTGCGCAGGCTGCCTACATGCCAGGGGCTCGGCAGCCTCGGTGGTTTTCTTCGCACCTCGGGCGTATCGCATCCACCTTCAGTGCGACCGTAAACACGGCACACATGACAACGCTGTATCAGCCTCGCACCGACATCACCGTGGTCTCACGCCAGTCGGTTTCCCAACACGGCCTCCTCTTCCTGCATCAGAAGATCGTAAAACGCCGTTGCCTGCACGTGATACATCTAACACCCGAGCTGCTGCTTCAGAAACACAGGTTTATGACGCTTTTTAACAGCGTATTATTCGTGCGGAAAGAGGAAAGTGATTCACTTATACCATAGAAGTTTGACATTCTTGTAGGCGATCTGGTCAATAGATATAAAAGAATAGCCAAGCCAAGATCGATAATTATTTTATACTAGCTTAAACCCGCGGCTCCGCTCGCGTGTTCGTTGATTATGATAGATAAGCTATCTTTCAGTAGTGTGGTATGAGACTGGTTTTGCAGGATGAAGTGAAACACACATTTTAATCAACATTCAAATAAAAAAATAAAATTATGTGAAGTGTTTAATGATTTACAATAAATAACACATACATTATTCCTTATAGCCTGTGTTGCAATACCTTAACACGTATGGTGAAAGTAATTTCCAAATTCATTTTAATTTCATTTTAGGGCATTCTGGTAAACTACGTTATTTTTAGTATTGTTTGGAGCGTATATGTAGAGGTTTTTTGGCTTGCCCACCCTTGAGCAAGCGACGTATAATTGACCATGTGAAAAACATGAGGGCTGTAAATGGATTCCTGCGATTTTTTTAAACAGAAATTTCTTTTTTACTGCTTTATTTATTTATTCTTATATTTCCTTATTCGTATGCTTATCATTACAGAGAAAGAGCTGAAGACATTGTAGCACGCATAGACCAAAGATACGGTCTGTGGCATCACGATTCTCTGTATATAACCTCCTAGCTATAGAGTCGCAAGCGTCATCGCTGGCCTTCAGTCCGAATTTCTTTATAATTTGACAACTTTCAACCACTATATCTTCCAGTCCCTTATAGCTATAGGCATGGAACTGCTATGGTGTACAACGGGAGACTTCGGACAACAATTACACACAGACCATTCGTTTGCGTTCTGTAGTTTTCGCTGCAGAGCGAAATATTAACACACACACACGCGTAGAATTTTATATACACCAATAACTTTCCATCCCAATATACTCCTCCTTTTTATAATTATGAATCCTCAAGCAACAATGCAACCAATAAAACCATTTTCAAAGAGTAAATATAATTTTCAAGGAATAATTGTTGTTTCGCATTTCACGTTATATTTTTCAAATTACTAAATATCTATCAGATCGCTATAAAACCGTGCCTAAAACCTTCCTCGGGTATAAATTAGAAACTGTACAAATATTTAAGGCTATGCGTCTTGTCGTTCGGACGTGATAAGCGTACACCGAACAGACATTCACATTAATAAATATATATATATATATATATGTAAATAGCTATCCGAGCGCCATAAAACCGTGCCTAAAGCCTTCGCCGAGTAGACATTAGTAACTGTACAAATTTTTAGCTCTTTATGTCTTGTGGTTCAGACGTGATAAACGTACACCGAACATTCACTTTATAGATATAGATTTAGGTAACTAGTTTAGGCTCTTCCTTTTAACCTACGCCACCTTACTTGGTAAAATTTGTAAAATTGCAGTTTTCCAGGAATACTATCATTGATATGTCGTTATACAAATGAAATGTTTCCCACATCTTGCCACAATATGATGCTGTTTAAGTCAAAATAAATATTTGTTTTGACTTGACTATGACATGCCTATGTTATTGTTGGCAAAAAGCTGCACTTTTACTAGCCGTACGGAATGGCCGCTTGGTCTAGTCTCGATATTGCCCGTATTTTTCTCACGATAATTTCTCTTTATGCTGCGTCCTAGTTATCGTGTTTACGAACTCACTGGTATTTGCCCAGAAGGTCCGAGGTCTAAATGATCTTCTCATGTAGTTGTATGAAAAGGATGGAAGAATAGCGTTTAACGTCCCGTCAGCGTCATAGTCATTAGAGAGTGTTGTCGTGTGTTTGCGTTAGTCGTCTTACGCATGACCGACGGTCATAAAATAGTAGTTTGTGTTCTATAGTTCCTCTCAACAGCAGCGTCCTTGCCCAGGATTAAACACTGAAAATGCATGGGATATGGCTCGGCTGGAATTGACATGTTTCATCTCTAAACATTCTCGATATTTTGGATGAACGGATTCTTGATATTTTGGAATAACGGATACGCCCTAGTTATGCTACGAACTGGGCGGTCGTTCCCATCAAAGGTTTGAGTCCTTCCTCGGGCATAGGTGTTTGTATTGTCCTTAGTGGAAGTAGTTTAAATAGTTTGTAAGTCTAGGCACTGATAACCATAGTAGTTTGATCCAAGAGGTTTACAAACATTTGAACATTTTTTGCAATTTTACTAAGATTCCTATGTGGTATGGCTTATGTAAAAGACAGAGCCATTGACAGCAGTATAACCTGTCGAAATTGGTCAAATGTTCAAATGTTTGTTAAGCTTATGGGACTTAACTACGGGATCATCAGTCCCTAAACTTACAAACTACTTATGAATCAACTAATACTAAGGACGGCACAAATATCCATGCCCGAGGGGGGATTCGAACCCTCGACCGTAGTGACCGTGCAGACCGTGACTGGAGCGCCTCAGTCCCCTCGGCCACCGCGGCCGGCTCGAAATTGGTCACCAAAGTAAAAATAGTTGGCGATCTTGTCTCTTGTTTCATGTAATAAATTATTGTGTCTCGAGGTGCTGACGGACCACGATAAAGACGGAGGCTACAATTTATACTCGAAGACGAACTACTTTTACCAGAATTTGAAATTTATCCAACGGTGAAATGTGAATATAGCAAAAAAAAGTCTTACAGTCAATACACATACTCTATACATTAATAAATAATAGGTAGCTAACTTATGGAAGTAAAGGAAGACAATACTTGGCAATCATAAATCCAGTGCTACTGTACGGGTGTTCTTCGTAGAGACCTACCACTAATACCAAACTAAAACTACTATGAAGGATATAAAATACGTGCGACATTCATAAATAATGCACATTGGCGATTTGTTTTAGTAAAACGATGCAACCAGTTGCTTTTGTGGCTGTTTTTTATTCGTCCATAATTAGTCTTCGAGCCACGGCAGTGGAGATGTTCCAGGAGTATTATATAGTCTTGCACCAAGAGTAGGTAGACGCTGTGATAGTGATTCGTGTTTTTATTATCGGTAAGAGCATATCCATGTAGCACCTTGGACACTGGCAATTCACAAATCACAGAATGTTGCTACTCTTGGCGTCACAATTTTCCATTTAATGTCATCAATCTGATGCTGCTTCAGGGCGCGGACACAGCTCATAGCGGCCAGCCACTACATTTTATTTCTTCAGATCGATAGTCTGTAACTAGCTAATATTTTTATAACTAACTTAATACGAGATGAGCACATTAAGCTCTAAGCATAAACGTATCGTATTATAGTTTTATTTTCTGATGAAGACACCCACAGAAGTGTCAAAATCTAGATCAAGTACAATTTTTTTTATTTATTTACTTTTTCATTCCTGTTTTTTGTGTTATAATTCTGAGGACAAGGTTTCTAAAAATTTGAGAAAAACTGAAAGTACATATTCCAGTGTGTTTTTGAATAATTACAACACCACCACTCACTATTCAGACGATGTTTTGTTCTTTATGTTCCTGTAAAACGTTTTAGAAAAAAATCGTGACAATTACAGCCGGAAGCCTCTAATAAATTGCAGAACTCATATTTTTTTAATACACTCTCCATCATAGTTGACGATAGGGACGACATACTTGGTTTAACCGATCACCATCACATTTAGCCACTTCTGTAGTTTTTCATCGAGAAGGTTTCTATGCTCCGAACCCACCGTATGGTGCAAGGTGGAGGGTGCATTGCAATAGATGCCGACAGCAGATCATCACTTCAGAACGGGTCGACCGATTTGGCTAATTTTGTTGTTGTTGTGTTCGTAATTGCCAGGACAAGGTTTGTATCAGAGAACAGTTTTTGAAAATCGGGTGGAAGAGGAGAGCGATAGAAGGGGCTACATGAAGGAGATAATAAGCCATTTGGCTAAAATCTAAAAGTTTAGCTGGTTGTGGGGTGGAATATGGCGTCTCCGTGTAACGTGACCCATTTTTATTGGCCAGAACCTAAATGTTCAAAACTACCTGGAAATGCTGCAAGAAGTGTTCCCTTAGTCACTTGGACACGTTTCAAGCCGCTGAATCCAATCGTCGTACACTCGCAGGAGGATTTCCACCGACATGCAGGTGCACACCCCTTCATTGTGTTGTACGAAGTGGTGTCGGTTTCTTATTTTCTAAGCATATATGATTTGCTTCAAATTGCATCACAGAACCACGTCGTCCAATCCGGTGCCCAGGAAACTGACCATCTAACCGCTGACGAACAACTGCTCCGTAGTGTGGTGGAGACCCACTATCTTGAAAGTAAGAGGGAAAGCTGCCCTCTTTATTCAGAACAAAGGGAAACGCCTCTTGTAGCATTTCTAGGTAGTTTTCAGCATTTGACTTTCGGTCAATGAAAATGGGTCCAATTACACGGGGACCCCATATTCCACACCACACCATAACGTTTCCGTCACCAATTACTTTTGAAGGTTCCATGCAGTGAGGATTATGGTCACTCCAGTATCTTTGGTTCTGACCATTTACTTCACCACTAACAACAGAGTTTACTCCATTACTGAGCTAGACATTTTGAGCAAAAGTCGGATCCCGTTGTAGCTTTCGAACCATAATTGCTACGTCGAATCTGTTTACAGAAATGAACTTGTTACAAGATGCGGATGTTATTTGATATAGCACACGATTTAATTTCCATAAAAAAATGACCTAGATTCAAGAAGGTCTATTTAAAGACAGTACGTATCGTAAAAGACGACCTCGTCCGTAGTACCATACAGTAATATTGTTTCCCATTTTTTGCAGAGTCTATTTATTTTTATTTTGTTGTTGTTGTTGTTGTGGTCTTCAGTCCAGAGACTGGTTTGATGCAGCTCTCCATAATACCCTATCCTGAGCAAGCCACTTCAACTCCACATAAGAACGGCACCGTACATCTGTTTGAATCTGCTTACTGTACACATCTCTTGGTCTTCGTCTGCGGTTTTTACCCCACACACTTCCCTCCAACGCTAAATTCACTATTCCTTGATGTTTAAGAATGTGTCCTACCAATCGATCCCTTCTTTTAGTCAAGGTATGCCAGAAATTTCTTTTCTCCCCAATTCTGTTCAGTACTCCTCATTAGTTACGCGATCAACCCACCTAATCTTCAGCATTCTTCTGTAGCACCATATTTCAAAAGCCTCTATCCTCTTCCTGTCCGCATTGTTTACCGTCCATGTTTCACTCCTATACAAGGCAACACTCCACACAAATGCCTTCAGAAAGGGCTTCCTTAGGCTTAAATCAATATTCGATATTAACAAATTTCTCTTTTTCAAGAATTCCTATCTACCCATTGCCATTCTGCACTTTATATCCTCTGTACTGCGACCATCATTTGTTATTTTACTGCCCAAGTAACAAAACTCATCTACCTCCTTTATTGCTTCGTTACCTAATCTAATTTCTTCAGCATCACCTGATTTTCTTAGACTGCACTCCATTACCCTAGTTTTGCTCTTGTTAATCTTCATCTTATATGCACCTTTCAGCACACTGTCCATGCCGTTCAACTGCTCTTCCAGGTCCTTTGCTGTCTCTGATAGAATTACTATGTCGTCGGCAAAACGCAATGTTTTTAATTCTTCACCCTGAACTTTAATTCCTTCTCCAAATTTTTCCTTGCTTTCCTTTATAGCTTGCACAATGTACAAATTGAATAACAATGGAGAAAGACTACAACCCTGTCTTACTCCCTTTCCAACCACTGCATCCCTTTCATGCCCTTCAACTCTGAAAACCGCTGTCTGGTTTTTGTACAAGTTGTAAATAACCTTACGCTCCCTATATTTTACTCCTGCTTGCTTCAGAACTTGAAAGAGTTTATTCCAATCAACATGGTCAAAAACCTTCTCCAAATCTACAAAAGCTAGTTATGTAGGTTTGTCTTCCCTTAATCTATCCTCTAAGCTAAGCCGCAAAGTCAGGATTGCCTCCCGATTTCCTACTTTTCTCCTGAATCCAAATTGATGTGAATAATAGCTCAGAAACAGCCTCATCAAGAGTCCTGACTTCTGCAGCAAGAACAACACTACAAATACTGATATCTGAGTTGGTCCTAATATTGAAATGAAATACAAAGCCGGCCGCGGTGGCCAAGGAGACTGAGGCGCTTCAGTCACGGTCTGCACGGCCACTACGGTCGGGGGTGCGAATCCCCCCTCGGGCATGGATATTTGTGCCGTCCTAGTTCGTAAGTAGTTCATAAGTAGTTCGTAAGTTTAGGGACTGATGACCCCGTAGTTACGTCCCATAAGCTTTACAAACATTTGGCCGGCCGCGGTGGCCGAGGGGACTGAGGCGCTCCAGTCACGGTCTGCACGGGCACTACGGTCGGGGGTTCGAATCCCCCCTCGGGCATGGATATTTGTGCCGTCCTTAGGATTAGCTACTTCATAAGTAGTTTGTAAGTTTAGGGACTGATGACTCCGTAGTTAAGTCCCATAAGATTTACAAACATTTGAACATTTTTTTGAACAAACATTTGAACATTTTGAAATACAAAATCCCAAAGAAAAAACTTGATTGCAGCCGGTATGGGACGCTTTGAAGTGGAGGCGGGTGTCCCTGAGGGAGACTTGGGCCCAGAGATAGGGTGTTCGGCGCCCGGCAGTTGGCAGGCTTGGAGCTGAGCCGGCGGCGAGATAAGAGGCAGCTAATTGGCGCAGAGCCGCGCAACCGCAGCTGTCGCCGGCTATTGTTCTCAGCCTCCAGAACACGGCGCAAGGCGGCCAACTGCTGATACCCAATGTTCCAACACCGAACCGCGACGACGGCTACTAAAGGCACGGCTTTCCGAAAAGGATAGTGAACGCCGGTGCTAGGAATGACTGGGGGTGAACTAGTTTTACTGCTTGATGCGCATCAACACTGACGCTCAGGAAATAACTACCAAAAGTCACAGTACATCCTTTTATTTAAGAAAAAAAAAATCCCTTGAACCACAGACATTGCCGAGGTGTGGTGGCTTGCGTGCCTCAACGATACAGATAGCCGTACACAAAAATATTCAACTCATTATGGAGATTGGCAATAAATCAATTAAATTTTTAGATCTCAATATTGATATCAGTACAAACACACAGTGTTTCAAAATTTACAGAAAACTACAACTACAGACACAGTAATACCTTCCACCTCACAACACCCAGTAGCATATGCAGCTTTCCACTCAATGGTACACCGTCTCCTGTCTGTTCCAATGCCCAAAGAAAATCTCAAAGCAGAGTTGGACACAATAAAGTTTACTGTCTCAACCAATGGCTGCGATCCAGTCCCAAATGACCATACCTTGCCGAGGAAACAAAAACTAAAACTTCTAAAGAAGAATGTATAACGAGGGGAAAGATAGATACCGTCTACAGAAAAATAAATGAAACATTTGGAGACAAGAAAAGCAGCGGTATGAATATCGAGAACTCAGATGGAAAACCAATACTAAGCATCCATATTTCTTTGCCAATTTGATTATTTAGGCCTAGTTATAATTTTGTCCCCGGTTTCTAATATTTATTCCATATTTCTTAGGTTTTGTGTTTTGAATAACTCTTCAAACTTTAGATTCTGGTTTAATTTTATTTTATTCACTGTGATCATTGTTGTAAGAATTTGTTATCTTTACGCTGTTTCTTGGTGTATACTATCTACGTTCCCTTCTGCAGTAGTATTAATTTACAGATTTCATTTAAATATTTATTTGCACTGTAACTGCTGCATCAAAGAAGATATTTTTTATTTTTTCTGCATGTAACATCTCTTCTGGTTTGTTGACAACGCAAATTCTTTGACTAAAGTTCCGTAAATGTCTGACGAGGGCCTAAGAAAAAAAAAAAAAAAAAAAAAAAAAAAAAAAAAAAAAAAAAAAAAAAAAAGATTAACAAAATAAACAAATGCAAAGAACAAACACAAAATTGTGTGTTTTAATTTTCATAATCAATTTGTTCTACCAAAGAGCGACGGAATAATCGGTTAAAATGAGTTCTTTCTCCTCATCGTACATTTATTCGTCTCCTCATCCCAGACTGCGTATCAATTGTCAGCTGTCAATCTCAGTAGTTTAGTGGGCAGTATCGTGAGTTACCACTCTGGGGTCCAGGGTTCTATTCCCCGCTAGCGGTCTTGGGTTTTGTATCGTCTTCATCATCATTGACAGGAAAGTCGCTGAATTAGCGTCAGCATAAAAGACTTGCAACAAGCAGGCAGAAAACGACCCCATTTGGGGTCTAACGTCCATAAATGCCACACCATTATCATCTGTCAATTACTGTGGCGAATATTTTTTGTACACCAAGGCATTACAAACGTTCTCTAGGTGATCACAGGCAATCAGTACCCAGTAAATTCCACTTTGATCTCGTAATGAGCGAGCACAGAATAACATAGAGAGGCCTTATAATGACAGTGAAATGGATGGACAGAGAGCTCGACACCCAACCAACATGGCGGCCGCAGAGCATGAATCGTCCTATACTAGTGCCGAGTGCCACAGCTGCGAGCACAGGGTAGTTTGAGTGTTTAAAGTCATGCCTATAAAGGACCACATCAGAAATCTTGCTGTACTTGAGTCTTAAAGTAATTGGTCTCTACTTAGCCTGTAGTGTAGTTTATTACTCATAACGTATTTATTTCTGGTTTTTATTAATTTATCACGTAATTTCTCTTGATTTTGTGTTTTTTATTTTGCAGTATTATTAGTGTAATAGAACGCAGTACGTTGTTCTCGACGGCGAGTGTTCATCAGAGTGTATCGTCAGGCATGCCCCAGCTGAGTGTGATAGGACCGCTATTATTTTCTATCTATATAAATGATCTGATGGACAGACTACCTTGTAATTTGCGGCTGTTTGCTGATGATGCTGTGGTGTATGGGAGGGTGTCGTACTGTAACAGCATACAGGATGACTTAGACAAAATTTATAGTTGGTGCGAAGAATTGCAGCTAGCCTTCAATGTAGAAAAATGTTAGGTGATGCGCATGAATAGGAAAAACTATCCCATAATATTGGAATACAGCATTAGTAGTGAGCTTCTTGATGCTGTCGCGTCGTTCAAATATCTAGGCGTAACATTGCAGAGCGATATGAAATGGAACGAACATGTAAGGACAGTTGTGAGTAAGGCGGACAGCCGACTTCGGTTTTTTGGGAGAATTTTGAGAAGATCAGTAAAGGCGACGGCGTATAAAACGCTTGAGCGATCTCTTGAGTATTGCTCAAGTATTTGGCACACGCAGCAGATCAGTTTAAAGGAAGACATAGAAGCAGTTCATAGGCGAGCAGCTAGGTTTGTTCAAAAATGTTCAAATGTTTGTATAGTCTATAGGACTTAACTACGGGGTCATCAGTCCCTATACTTAAACTACTTATGAACTACTTACGAACTAGGACGGCACAAATATCCATGCCCGAGGGGGGATTCGAACCCCCGACCGTAGTGGCCGTGCAGACCGTGACTGGAGCGCCTTAGTCCCCTCGGCCACCGCGGCCGGCAGGTTTGTTACTGGTAGGTTCGACCAATGCGCGAGTGTCACGGAAATGCTCCGGCACTCAATTGGGGATCGCTGGAGGAATGACGACGTTCTTTTCGTGAATTTCTGTTGAGGAAATTTAGAGGGCCGCGATTTGAAGCTGGGTGTAGTACGATCTTGCTGCCGCCTACTTACATTTCGCGTAGTGATCACAATGACAAGATAAGACAAATTATGGCTCGTACGGGGGCATATAGGCATTCTCTTCTTCCTCGTTCTATTTGGGAATGGAATAGGAAGGGAAATTCCTAGCAGTGTACAGTGTATCTATATGTAGTGTATTATTGTGTTATTCCTGAAATTCGTCATGTCATTTATCAATAACATTATCACCGCTATACTTGATTGTATCAATGATTTCTTGTTCTTTGGTAAAAACGTGACATGTACAGTAGAAAGGAAGAAATAAATATGGCGTGTAGCGTTGAAAGGAATAAATAAATTTCTTCCCAAATGCAATAATCAATTACAAATGTTAATTCCTTTTCCATATATTTTAAGGTGTTCCTTTTTTTACAATATTTTTGCCATACGTAACTACAAATTCCAGATAGGGACAGCAAATCATACTACTATAAAAAAATAGAAGCACATTTTTCCCTCTGTCTGAGCCTTTAATCTTTTATAACTCGAGGAGTACCGAACGTATCGTCATGAGGTTTCTTTCAATTTCTTCTTTAGAATCCTGCGATAAACTTAGGCTGTAACTTGTGACACAACTAAAATATGAATAATAACATAGAATCGTTTTGCCGCTTCTGCACTTTAGTCAGCTCTGGAGCCTAAACTATAAGAGCTACGCCAGTGTACATAGTATAGAATTGCAGAACTCACAAAGATCTATATAAATAAATAAAATACGCGAGAGCATGTGTCTAACTTTTGCGAGTGAACCACATTTGTCATTTTTTATCTTCTAAAGCGCTGGCGCCAGATGGCTTCAGACGACAGATATGGAGATTGTGGCAAATCTATAAAAGTTAGACATATGGTCTGGCGGCCTTAAAAAAAAAAATCGTTCTGAGTGCTATAATTCTATCCTATGTACTTTGGCGCAGGTCTCGTGGTTTACGCTACAGAGGTCACGAAAATGCGGAAGTGGTGCACTATTATTTTCACTTCAATTATTTCACATTTTTCGTATTGACATTTAATAAAGCCAACGTTGATCACAGAATTATAACGAAGAAATTGAAACAAATCGCATCACATACTTTCTGCAGTTCGTGAGTTAAAGAAGTTTAAAGATTACCCGTGCAAAGCCGGGGCGGGTCAGCTAATTAGAATAAAACAAACTATTATGTCAAAATCGCCGCTCTACTGTATCCAAATTTGTGAGAAAACTAGTTGAGCTATAAAAAAAGTTGTTTAAATAAAAAGAAAAGTTCATTTCATTAACTACGACTTTCTCGCTTACGAAAATTTCCTGATCACAAAACAAAAAAGTGGCAGGCGACTAACTTTCTCATGTCGTAATTTTAAATTCATATAAAAGTAATAGTTTCAATTATTATTTTATACTAATACAATACCGTCAAACTGGGTGATTTACTGATCTCGTTGGCAACTGAACCTACAACACTTTTCCGCCAGTCGCAACAACAGAAAGTTTCCGTTCTATAACACAGCGAGAGCTTTCGACTAGGAGACTGTCCGACTGATTATTGCTTCGGTAAACAATCGCTACGAACGCGGGAGTGCGGGAACGGGAATTACAGTCTCCTGCATAAAATAAACGCGGAGGTGGAAATTAGAGATAATTCGTTGCTATGCAGCGGGAAAGAGAATATCAACCAAATCGTCCGAAATCACCCCGGTGTCCGAAATCACCCTATTTGACGGTACGTATTGTACTTGCTGAGAACACTGTTGCATTCCTTCAGTATTCACCAGACTGGGTGAAAAATTTGGTAATTATTTTTTTCTATCCTAAGCGGACCTAATGATAATTCTATTGAGGCAAGCGCCATTTGAAGAACTGCGCATTTATCGGCCCAGCTCCGTTTCTGCACCCATCCAAGATGGCTGCCGTGACTTCACTCAGTGATGTAGGCAGGATATTGTCAAAAGGGGAGGGGATCTGAATGGTTAAAGGCAAATTTACAAAGGGTCTTGTTTTTTATTTATTTTAAAAACAAACTTAGGCTAGCATTTTTTAAATATATTTTATACACATAGTATGCGTTTCTAAGACGTTCTTATAAATACTGCAACATTTTACATACGAAATTGAGGAAAATATTTGTTAAAAATTGTTTCAATATACGCCAGGAGAACCTTCAGTTGTTACTCCAAACGAAGTCAGATTATCAGAATGAGAAGTGTTTCTTTGTATTTGAACACTGGCAACGACACGGTTGCATGTCACCAAGCTCGCTGCCTGTCAGCCACGACTGTAGCTTGGTGTTTCGCAAAATTTGCATTAATTTTTGCATCAGTATAAATAACTTGCATATTGATTTAGGAAGCGTAAGTCTATAATTTTATTTCCAAGATTATTGGTTCTTTTACTCTTGTTGGATTGCAACGTATCCATCCTCTAGATAATATATTACTCTTAAACCTCGCATACTGAGTGAGGTTCCTTATGATATACTGAAATATTGACACTCCAAATAACGACTCCACTGTTATAAATAGATAAATAAGCTATTATAGTAATACGTATTTTGACTTACCATAACGCTAGTGGAAAAATGAAAGTGTTTTTCGTTATGAACTTATTTATAATTTGAAACTTATGTTAGCAGCACAAAAGAAATAAACGACAATGGCAGCATTCCACTATAGTGCTAAACATAGCAGTAATAGAGCAAGGCCAACAATGGACAACGACTAAAGGAGGACTGGACAATAGCCGATGCTGTTATCGATATATCGATAATTAAAATCTATAGATGGCTTTGTTGACTGTCGATAGTGTGTATCCCTTTTTCGGCGTATGACTAATAACAATACCATTCAGTTTCACTACACGGCAACTAGGCGAGTCTTTCTCATTTAGTCCAAATCAAATGTTTGTACAGCTTATGGGGATTTAACTACGGGGTTATCAGTCCCTAAACTTACAAACTACTTATGAACTAATTACGAACTAGGACGGCACAAATATCCATGCCCGAGGGGGGATTCGAACCCCCGAGACTGAAGCGCCTTAGTCCCCTCGGCCACCGCGGTCGGCTCATTTAGTCCCTTTGGAGGTTCGAGTCGACCATTGAGCATGGATGTGCGTTGTCCTTACCATACGTTTGAGTAGTATTTTATCGTTTAGGTGATAGAGGGGTCCGGACCCACAAGACCCCCCTCCCCTTGGGCTACGTCCTTGCTTCACTGCCTGTACGCTGATGTTGGTGGTATGTTATTCTGTGCTCACTGATCGTAATACACGATTTTGAAGCTTTGACTTTTGACAGAGGGTGACGATTAAAACTTTGAGACCAGCTGCTTCTACGTCTCTCGGTGGAGGACCGTGTGTGTGGGTGACAGCTGTACCCCGGTGGTGTAGAGGCTTGGTCCGTGCGGCCCGGCTGATGAGAGGCATTAGCCGTGTGGACAGGGCGGCCGTCTCAGGCGGCAATCAGCAGGGCTCGCCACTGGATTACGCGGTTTGCGCGGGGTGTGGGCAGAGGGCAGGGGGCAGGGGGCAGGGGGCGTGCACACACGCGTCGCTCACCTTCTAATTAGCGCTGCAAACTGGCCGTAATGCTGGCGCCACTTAACTGGCGCAACTCGCCGACAACTCGCGCGCCAGCGACCGGACACCGCCGCGTCAAGGACGGGCCGTTGCGTCACGTTCTCGTGGCGTCGCGCAGTGCTCTGACACGGCCGAACAACTGGCCAAAAGGCGAAAATATTCTCTGACATGATTGGAAATTTGTATACAGTAGAACCCCTCTAATCCGTCACCTTCGGGACCGGGACCATGGTCGGAACGAAAAACACGTCGGATTATCCAAAACATCTAATATTTGTTGTTGTTGTTGTGGTCTTCAGTCCGAAGACTGTTTTGATGCAGCTCTCCACAATACCCTATCCTGAGCAAGCCTCTTCATCACCACATAAGAACGGCAACCTACATCTGTCTGAATCTGCTTACTGTATCCATCTGCCGGCCGCGGTGGCCGAGGGGACTGAGGCGCTCCAGTCACGGTCTGCACGGCCACTACGGTCGGGGGTTCGAATCCCCCCTCGGGCATGGATATTTGTGCCGTCTTTAGTCTTAGCTAGTTCATAAGTAGTTTGTAAGCTTAGGGACTGATGACCCCGTAGTTAAGTCCCATAAGTTCTACAAACATTTGAACATTTGATTTTGTATCCATCTCTTGGTCTTCCTCTTCGATTTTTACCCCCACAAACTTCCCTCCAATGCTAAATTTACGATTCCCCGATGTCTAAGAATGTATCCTACCAAGCGATCCCTTCTTTTAGTCAAGGTATGCCAAAAATTTCTTTTCTCCCCAATTCTGTTGAGTACCTCCTCATTAGTTACGCGATCCACCCACCTAATCTTCAGCATTCTTCTGTAGCACCACATTTCAAAAGCCTCAATCCTCTTCCTGTTCGCACTGTCTATCGTCCATGTCTCACTCCCATACTAGGCAACACTCCACACAAATGCCTTCAGAAAGGACTTCCTTAGGCTTAAATCAATATTCGATGTTAACAAATTTCTCTTTTTCAAGAACGCTTTTCTACCCATTGCCATTCTGCATTTTATATCCTCTGTACTGCGACCATCAGTTGTTATTTTACTGCCCAAGTAACAAAACTCATCTACCTCCTTTATTGCTTCGTTTCCCAATCTAATTCCTTCAGCATCACCTGATTTTCTTACACTGCACTCCATTACCCTAGTTTTGCTCTTGTTAATGTTCATCTTATACGCACCTTTCAGCACACTGTCTATTCCGTTCAATTGTTCTTCCAGGTCCTTTGCTGTATCTGACAGAATTACTATGTCGTCGGCAAAGCGCAATATTTATCAAAAAAATATAAGAAGACATTTAGTACAAAAAATTATCCAGATTTAGGTTTTCCGTGATTCCCTAAATCACTCCAGGCAAATGCAAGGGTGCATCTTTGAAAGGGCACGGCCGATTTCCTTCCTCATCCTTACCCAGAAAATTCCAGTGTGAGCTACGTCTGTAATGACCACGCTGTTGACGGGACGTTAAATCCTAAGCCTCCTTCTCTCTCTCTCTCTCTCTCTCTCTCTCTCTCTCTCTCTCTCTCTCTCTCTCTCTCTCTCTCTCTCTCTCTCCACATTCCGATCCAAGTTAGGTTAGTACTGCACAAATATTTGGAAACTTCAAATCAAGTGTCCCAGAATTCTTCCTCGCGCATCACATTGCATTGCTGTCCCGACCTCCGTGTTTTTCCAATCTATCGCTACCGAAAGCGTCTAGTCGATGTTTGCGTGAAGACTGGCCCGGGATACATATCCGCTGATACGCCAGATCAGATCTTGTAATATGTTGAAGCAGCATGGACTGCTTTACCTTAGAAACGCATCCACATCATATTTGATTCAATGATGAGGCGTTTAGCAGTGACTACAGGCAACAGTAGCAACAAATATCAATCCTCGTTTCATCTATCTCAGCTTGCCCTTTCCTCATATGACACCTTGCGAGCAACGGATGAAGGGCAACAGGCGGATTGTGTTTTACTCGATTTCATAAAAGGAATTTGACGCAGTGCTACACTGCAGACTGCTAACGAAGATACGAGCATATGGAATAGGTTCACAGATTTGTGACTGGCTGGAACACTTCCTAAGTAATAGAACGCAGTACGTTGTTCTCGGCGACGAGTGTTCATCAGAGACGAGTGTATCAACAGGCGTGAGCCAGAGGAGTGTGACAGGACCGCTATTTTCTATCTATGTAAATGGAAATGAGCGTATGGCTTTCTTGGCCGGGAGATCACTTATGGGATTGTTCGGCTGCCTGAATGTAAGTCTTTCTATTTGACGCGGCGTGGGCGACTTAAGTGCCAATGATGATGAGATGATGATGATGATGACAACACAAAACACCCAGTCCCCTGCCGGGAATCGAACCCGGGTCTCCTGCGTGGTAGTCAGCGACGCTTCCACTCAGCTACGGATGCGGACTATCTATGTAAATGATCCAATGGACAAACTAACTTGTAATTGGCGGCTGTTTGCTGATGATGCTGTGGTGTATGGGAGGGTGTCGTCTTTAATTGACTGTAATAGCATACAGGATGACTTAGACAAAATTTCTAGTTGTGTGAGGAATGGCAGCTAGCTCTCAATATAGAAAAATCTAAGGTGATGCACACGAGTACGAAAACCAATCCCATAATGTTCGAATACAGCATTAGTAGTGAGCTTCTTGATGCTGTCGCCTCGTTCATATATCTAGGTGCAACATTGCAGAGCGATATTAAATGGAGCGAACATGTAAGGACAATTGTGAGTAAGTCGGACAGTAGACTTGTTGGGAGAATTGTGGGAAGATTTACTTCATCTGTAAAGGAGACCGCGTATAAAACGCTTGTACGACCACGTCTAGAGTATTGCTCAAGTGTTTGGGACCCCCAGCAGGAAGACATGGAAGTAGTGTGTTACTGGTCGAGTCGACCAATGCGTGAGTGTCACAGAAGTGCTCCGGGAATTCTGATGAGAATCGCTGGAGGAAAGACGACGTTCTTTTCGAGAAAAACTGTTGAAATTTAGAGGACTGGAATTTGAAACTGACTGTAGAACGATCTTCCTGCCATCTCATTACTTTTCGCGTAAAGATCACAAACACAAGATAGAGAAATTAGGGCTCGTACAGAGGAATATAGACATTCTTTTTTCCTCGTTCTATTAGCACTGCCTTGTTGCAAAATGATAATGCGTCCAAACACACAGGCAGAACTGTTTAGGCGTCCTTTGAGCAGCATCATATAATTATCAAACATCTATCCTGGGCAGCAAAACCGCTATGTGTCAACATAAGTGGACCACATTGAGGACTGTTAAAGCAGAGACCGTTTTATAATTCGCCTATATAATTTAAACAAGAAATGACCGTAAATAATATTCATATAAATTTCCAAGGACTTCCCAATAAAGAAAATGCATTTCACCTGTAAAATACCAGCTTTTATTTATTTTTGAACCCATACTTAATGCAATACATTAAAGAAATCTTGGAAAATAAGAAATATCAAATCTTATATATTACAAATTGTTTCATGTCACAAATCATTTCGTAATATCTAGTCCTCATCAGCTGCATCAGTCATTTTGTTGCCGTTGGCCAATCGGAAAGTTGTTTTTATAAGTACTCATAACCTTGAGTATACATTTCTCCAAAATGTTCAAATGTGTTTGAGGTCTTATGCGACCAAACTTCGCGGTCATCAGTCGTTAGACTTACACACTAATTACGTGACTAACTTAAACTAACTTACGCTAAAGACAACACAAACACTTATGCCCGATGGAGGATTCGAAACTCCGACCGTAGCAACCGTGAAGACTGTGACTGACGCGCCGCAGACCGCTCGGGCACTGCGGCCGGCTGTACACTTCTAGTTTCTTCTAGTCATCTACCTTCTTCTAGGGGACTTTACCTTCTGGATAAGCTTTGTTGCTAGGAAGAGAACGGGTTTCGAACGTTTTTCTGTTTCCCTGTTTTTCTTCGGGATTCTTCGACCAGAACTTTCATCAGAAGTTCTCGCCTTCGTGTGGAATGGTTACCACCAATCTGTGAAAGTCGCCAGTGACTATATCCTGAAAGGTGACTCTGCCTATAACCCTGGCACAAGTGTCTCACATACTTTGTTTCTGCACGACTGAGAAGTTTCATCGCTCTTCTTCGCGGGTTTGGATGTGATGCACATAAATGATTTCTGTGCTAAAGAATGTATCTTGGTGAGCTCTTTACAAATTGGCATCTGACTCATACTGCTAAAAATATCACATATGTGGTTTCTGCAATATTCCATTCAGTTATTCTCAAAGTCAATGCTGTGCTACGCACTAGTAATAAATAATTATTGCGTCTATATTATGTGTTCATAATATTTTGCTTAGTATAAAATTCTAAAGTTGGAGAATTTCAATTTTTTTCCAACAATCTGTGATATTTAGTCGTAACTTACGGGACATTAAATCATTTCTTGAAAAATTTCAAAAGAACAAGGGGCATATTAGCATGAGGTATATATTTCTTCATTATTTTTCCTATGCAAGATCTGGACGATCAGGAGTAAAAGACGGGCAAGGAAAATGTCTAGAAGAAAGAAGCTTGTGTGCATTATCGTAATTATTATGTGGTCAAAACGGAAAAACAAGCAGGACGAATAGAAGATGAAGAAGAAATGTAAATTAATATAAAGGCACCTGATAAGGCGATAGTGGTGCTCAAACGCTTAACGGGATCTAAAATACCAGGGTCGTCCACAAAGTAAGTTCCGTCTGTTTTTATCCGCGTCAGCGCTACGATCGCAGTTGCGAGCATGCACGGCAGTTACTCTGACTCAAGGAGAAGACATTGTACGGCATTTTCAGATCGCTGCTGCCGACGTGTGCTTTGTAGTGCTTCTTTATAATGTCAGCCGTAATTTAAAATGCCGCCGCGTGTAAAATCAGATCTCGATTCTTTTTCTAAATTCAAAGAAAGTCAAACCAAAGGAAATTCATCGGTAAATATGCGAGATTTAAGGACAAAATGATATGAGTGATTCAATGGTTAGAAGATGGGTCAGACTGTTCAATGAAGGACGTGAACAAGTGCACGATGAACAACGAATTGGACGCTCGTCTGTGAGTACTGATGAACTGGATCGCACAACTGAAGAGAAGATTAAGCACAACCGTAAGTATACACTTAGTGCCCTTGCTATGGAAGTTCTGCAATATCACGATCACTAATTCATGAAATTGTTTCTGAAAAACTGAAATTTGCTGACGTTGGGTACGCAAAATTCTTACTGAACAAGACAGAAAACAACGGATGGGCAGTGCACTTCAGTTTTTGACGCGCTACAATGAAGAAGGTGATGGTTTTCTTTGTCGGATAGTCTGGGGGGATGAGACATGGGTATCGTACGACAGCTCTGAAACAAACCGGCAATCATTATAATGGAGGCACACTTCATCCCCAACAAACCATGACACCTCGAAAAATCACGTGCAGCGTTTTTTGGGACAGGAAAAGCATTTTACCGTATGATTTCTTACCACGAGGTGTGGTTACTGCGACACCTTCAAGAAATTGTAACGCGTAACACAGAACAAGCGCCGAGGATTACTGTCAAAATTATTTTTTGTTTTTCTAACGATAATTCCAGGCCTCATACGGCGAATGTGACCAAACAACTCATACGGGAATTTCACTGAGTCATGTTTGATCCTCCTCCGTACGGTCCAGAGCTCACTCATAGCGAATATCATCTCATCTTACACCTAAAATCTTTCCTTGGGGGTCAACACTTCAACGATGATGGTTGAATATACAGGCGACGACCTCCTAAGAAGAATACATACAAAAACTTGTGCGATGCTATGACAATAGTCTTGTGTAGTTCGCGAACTAACTAGTTCGGAAGAGCGCTCCCACAGGCGAACTACGCGAACTAGTTCGCAGATCCCTCGCCTCTTAGGTCGTCCGCTCCTTATACGACGACTGAACGGAGAACAGCGAGAGGACGCGAAAGCGCGCAGAATCGCATGATGCCCTTCTGCCAGTTACCTCCATTTCGAGCTGAGATGCAGCTCAGCTGTAGTTTCATAGTTCACTGCCACAAGAAATTTATTTCAAAAATAAAGTACTACGAGTACTCTGTATGCAAAGTAGTTGAATACCATTGTATCACCCATTCGTGTAAATAACTGGTTTATTTGCCTAAGTACTTGATGTCGAATTGCCAAAAACTACGGAAATAGCACACGCTTTGGCAACACTGATTCATTATATAAAAAAAGCTGTCATAAAAAAAGAGCTCTTTTAGTAGCGGTAGCAAAAGCCGAAAGGAGCGGACGAACTAGGAACAGCGGACGAACTAGGAGCAGCGGACGATTATGCCAAACGTATCTCGCTTCATAGTTCGTTGGATTCTTTTCCGAAGACCGACGGGCAATAGCGAGAGGGCGCGTAGCGGAATTAAAAATCACGTGTTTGCCTTCTGCTGATGAGTCATTTCGAGGTGAGCGTCTGCCTGCTAGATTACATAGATCAGTGCTACAAAATTTCTGTTTTGGTGTGTTCTGCACTCTGCAATATCTGACTAATAAATTCCATAATGCCAAGATATAGAGATAACTCTAAACTTAAACGCGAGAAATTATCCACAAACTTTTTCTTTTTGTTTGCGTGATATCGTTAGCGGCTCAAGCAGCAAGCGCATGAAGCAGCTAGGTGGGGGAACTTCCCCTCCACCTGCACGCGCAGATCACGCCGCTCAGCCGTCACTGGACGCGGACGAACTAAAAGAACGAACTAGTTCGCGGCAGAGCCGCGAAATAAAGTGAGCGCTCCCGATCGCGAACTATTATGCGCAATCAAAATATCCACGGGTGTACTGCCGTACACCCGTGGATATTTTGATTATCAAATACGACGGGAGAAACAGAAGAATCATATGCGCAAGTCTAGTACAACATATGACAGACATAAAAATCGTCCAACTGCAAAATTTGTCTCTTTTGATATTACAAACTTGTATACAAACTTTCCCATTGAAGATACAATATGGCCGCGGGGACTGAGGCGCTACAGTCACGGTCTGCACGGCCACTACGGTCGGGGGTTCGAATCCCTCCTCGGGCATGGATATTTGTGCCGTCCTTAGCATAAGGTAGTTCGTAAGTAGTTTGTAAGTTTAGGGACTGATGACTCCGTAGTTAAGTCCCATAAGCTTAACAAACATTTGAACATTTATTTGAAGATACAATAAATATCATAGAACAGAACCTACTACCACACAGAAAAAAATCCAATAGAGAGAATTATGAAAGCTGTTTGATGAACCCTCTGGCAGACACTTAAATGTGCGAACTATTATGCGCAAGTATATATGACAAGTGCCTAAAAAATTTGGAAGCTAGTTTAACAGTAGTATATTTTTGTACAATAAAGGTATGTTCTGTTTTTGTACACGTTTGTTTTATATGACGAAACGGAACTTACTTTGTGGATACACCTCGTATTACACCGACGTAACAATTCCATACATACCAGAAATTTGCCGTCAAGGAAGCCGACAGAGCCCTTCTGTGCTGCAGACGACAGGCCGCCTTGTAATTTTCTGCGGTATCCGAAACGGAAAGAAGGCCTTGGCCAGAGTGTTGACCTTATCGCCGCAGCAGAGTTGCAAAGCCCGGCGCCAGCGCGGATGTTTGCAGATGGCAGCTGCGTAATGGACGACGCACCGCGCAAGTCCGCCACCCCAGGGCGTTCTCAGTTTTCGTTTCCGTCCCATAATTGGACTTCCTGCGCAAAACGAGTTTAATCTTTCGCTCCCATTCCGTCAACAGCCTCCTCGCGTATCGCCTCGCCTCTGTGAAGCTGGCCGGCCGGGGAATGACGTACTGCTTTGGCAGGTCTTGTGTTACGGCCAGAGGCTGTTTTTCAGCTCTTCTGTTCTCCCTCCACCGCGTGGTCCGTAGCAGATCTAATAAGCTTACAGATTCATTTCTCTCTAGTACATTCCAATATGTTTGTTGTCAAAAGCATTTTCGCATTTACACTTATTGAAAATTACCTTTTTAAATGAGACTCGCCATTTTCCTCGAGATGGAAAAGCATCTTTCTACGAAGACAGTACGGGTTCAGGAAAACTCAGCTTGCCCTTTTGACAAATTGACAAATGTTTGTTAAGCTTATAGGACTTAACTACGGGGTTATCAGTCCCTAAACTTACAAACTACTTATCAACTACCTTATACTAAGGACGGCACAAATATCCATGCCCGAGGGGGGATTCGAACCCCCGACCGTAGTGGCCGTGCAGACCGTGACTGGAGCGCCTCAGTCCCCTCGGCCACCGCGGCCGGCTTGCCCTTTTCACACATGACATCTTGCAAGCCATGGATGAAGGGCAACAGGCGGATTGTGTTTTTCTCAACTTCAAAAAGGCGTTTCACGCGTTGCCACACTACAGACTAGTCTTGAGTAGTTCGCGAACGAAATAGTTCGGAAGAGCGCTCCCACAGGCGAACTGCGCGAACTAGTTCGCAGATCCCTCGCCTCTTAGGTCGTCCGCTCCTTTTCCGAAGACTGACGGGTAACAGCGAGAGGACGCGAGAGCGCGCAGAATCGCGTGATTCCCTTCTGCCAGTTGCCGTCTTTTCGAGCAGAGATGCAGCTCAGCTGTAGTTTTAGTAGGGGTAGCAAAAGCCAAAAGGAGCGGACGAACTAAAAAGAGCGACCTAATTCGCGGCCGAGCTGTAAACTAAAAGGAGAGCTACCGTTCGCGAACTAAACTATGCTCGATAGGTCGCGAACTAAAATATGCATGATAGGTCGCGAACTAAAATATGCACGATAGTTCGCGAACTAAAATATGCACGATAGGTCGCGAACTAAAATATGTGTAATAGGTCGCGAACAGAATTTAAAATTACGTGTTTCCCTTCTGCTAATGAGAGCCATTTCGAGGTTAGCATCTGCCTGCTAGATTACATAGTTCAGTGTTACAAAATTACTGCCGCAGTGGAGTAGCCGAGCGATCTATAGCGCCTCGCTGCAATGTGCGCGGTTGGCTCGCCGTGATGGTTCGAGTCCTCCCTGGGGCATGGGTGTGTGTGTGTGTGTGTGTGTGTGTGTGTGTGTTGTCCTTAGGTTAGTTTACCTAGGTTTAAGTAGATTGTAAGCTACGGACTGATGACCACGCAGTTTGGTCCGATAGATTTACAGACATTTGAACATTTTTGAACAAAATTACTGCTTTGAAGTATTCTGCACTTTGCAATATCTGACTAATAAATTCCATAATGCCAAGATATAGAGACTTAAGCGCTAGAAATTATCCACAAACTGTTTCTTTTAGTTTGCGTGATATCGTTAGCGGCTCAAGCAGCAAGCGCATGAAGCAGCTAGGTGGGGAAACTTCTCCCTCCACCTGCATGCGCAGACCACGCCGCTCAGCCGTCACTGGGAGCGGACGAACTAAAAGAACGAACTAGTTCGCGGCTCCCGATCGCGAACTATTATGCACAAGTCTACTACAGACTGCTAACGAAGATAAGGTCTTACGGGCTTACAGATTTGTGACTGGCTGGAAGACTTCCTAAGTAATAGATCGCAGTACCTTGTTCTCGACGGCGAATGTTCATCAGAGACGAGTGTATCGTCAGCCGTGCCCCAGGGGCGTTTGATAGGACCGCTATTATTTTCTATCTATATAAATGATCTGATGGACAGAGTAAGTCGTAATTTGCGGCTGTTTGCTGATGATGCTGTGGTGTAGGGAAATGTGTCATCTTTAACTGACTGT
Source organism: Locusta migratoria (assembly GCA_026315105.1). NCBI lineage: Eukaryota > Metazoa > Arthropoda > Insecta > Orthoptera > Acrididae > Locusta > Locusta migratoria. The sequence continues at coordinate 134,662,968 of CM048744.1, read as the reverse complement.
AATAACATACAGGATGACTTAGACAAAATTTCTAGTTGGCGCGAAGAATGGCAGCTATCCCTCAATGTAGAAAAATGTAAGGTGATTCGTATGAGTAGGAAAAACAATCTCATAATATTCGAATATAATATGTAAGGACAGCCAACTTCAGTTTATTGGGTGAATTTTGTGAAGAGAGACCGCGTATGAAACGCTTGCACTGTCTCAAGTGTTTGGGACCCGCAGTAGATCAGTTTAAAGTTCATAGGCGAGCAGTTAGGTTCGCGACTCATAGGTTGGACCAGTGCGCGAGTGTCGCAGAAATGCTCCAGGAACTCAAATGGAAATCGCTGGAGGAAAGACGACGTTCTTTTCGTGAATTTCTGTTGAGGAAATTTAGAGGGCCGGAATTTGATGCTGAGTGTAGTACGATCTTGCTGCCACCTACTTACATTTCGCGTAGTGATCACAATGACAAGAAAAGAAAAATTAGGGCTCGTACGGAGGCATATAGGCATTCTTTTTTTTCCTAATTCTATTTGGGAATGGAATAGGAAGGGAAATGCCTACTAGTGGTACAGTGTACCATCCGCCACGCACCTTACTGTGGATTGCGGAGTATGTATGTGGATGTAGATCGCATCCCCTTCAGATTTTGTGGCAAGTGGAGGTCCCGACTAAAAGTGATCACAGATCCAGCATTAAAAGAGGAAGAGATTGTAAGAAAGAAGAGATGTGTAAACACTGAACTGTTCAAGTGGAAAATGTGCATCATGGAAAAGCGTCAAATGCCGCGTTGTCTTGGCTTTGTGACCACGGTGTTGGCTACAAAGATGGAGGTCCGTGTTTAACACCCCGAAGTGCTGCATATTTTTTTGTTCCTCAAAAATTATCAATTCTCCGTCCAGTCTTCGACATGTCTGCTCATTGTGTTAAATTTTGTGTCTGTGTTGTGGTGTAACGCCCTTACGACACAAGTGTTCTATTAGCAGTGGAAAGGCAGTGGGTTTTGAATGGAGACGCATACGTTTGATGACAGGACGTCAGTTGAATCCTCCACTGGATAACTCGACTGATGTTACACAGCATATGTGACAGTGTGTGCGTCATTGGATTTGAACCGCTTATAGTCGCACTTAGCTTGTACGCCTGGTGAGTGAGTAAGATATGCCTCTTTCTTCGATTTATGCGTTCGTATGAATTTGAAAATGATCACTTCCAAAGAAATGATGAAAACATAACTAAAGGTATTAAACTCAGCTAACACAGCGTTGCAGCCAAAGCGACTACACGGACTGTCTTAAAGCACGTCTCCCTCCACACCATATACTTTAATTCTGCATCGTGCTATTCCAGTGTAGGAGAGCCCTGGCAATTTGATACGCATTTCACACGGAACATGTGGCAGAATTAAAGTATATGTTGTGGAGGGAGACGTGCTTTAAGACAGTCCGTGTAAGTGCTTTGGCTGCAACGCTGACTTAGCTGAGTGGTCTAAAGTGCCTTCCTAGTAAGTAGGATGTCCCTGGTTCGAATCCCGACCACAACATAAATTTTAATTCAATGCCTTTTTATGTTTAATACCTTTGGAATAACGAGACAATGTTGTCTCAAGGAATTGTGTTATTTGTTGAAAACATTACTGTTTGTCACATAAGTGCCACATATCAATACAACAGTTTCACAACCACAGACGTTTCCCTGTGCGCTGTCAAAATACGTGTTTTAACGGTTTTGAAGTTTTTTACATGTACAATATCGAATTTTGCGTATGTCCAAGCTAATCGCAACATATCCTGTAATTTCGGAGAGCGAAGTTGATTATGTTTATTACTTTCTGTTTTCATTTCTGCGAGAGGTCTCGTCTGCTCTCACTACTATCATATTTACTTCAAATGTCTGTAAATCTATGGGACTTTAATACTCCGGTTATCAGTCTCTAGGCTTACAAACAACTAACGCGCGAGAGCTCGCGCTATGAGCATTTTGCTCACAGTAATTTTAAAACAATCGGCATTTTCTCAACAATACCTGCAGGGCTTTCGTTCGCTCAGTAGCTGAGTTTTACACTTACCCCGACCGGTGCACGCCGTTGTTGTTGTGTCAGTGTGTGTGTGTTTCACTGGCAGAGGTCAATTGGTTGGACAAGTCGTCGCCGTATGGCATTTAGCTCGTCCACGTAAGTATATGTTTCGCTAAACAAAATTTTTAGAATGTCGCTTTACGGTTACTGCTCTTAGTCAATTGCTCGTAAACTAACACTATTTTTAATTTTTGTAGATGGATAGACTAGAAGCAAAATTTATGTCATGGCTTGAAGAAGATGACCTAGATAACATGGAAGATGAATCTGCTAGAGGTGATAACATAGAAAGTGACTTAGACAGTGAATTCAGCGATCACTGTAATGAAACGGAACAATCATCAGAAGAAAGTGAAGGTGACATTTCTTCAATCCAATCAAGAGGTCAGTTATTTTACTTTGGCAAAGAAAAGCAAACAATGTGGTGTTACAATCCAGGTCGTTCCAATGTGAGGAAAAGAGCGCACCACCAAATAGACAAAGATTTTTGTTCAAATGTTCAAATGTTCAAATGTTTGTAAATCTTATGGGACTTAACTACGGGCTCATCAGTCCCTAAACTTACAAACTACTTATGAACTACTTACGAACTAGGACGGCACAAATAACCATGCCCGAGGGGGGATTCGAACCCCCGACCGTAGTGGCCGTGCTGACCGTGACTGGAGCGCCTCAGTCACCTCGGCCACCGCGGCCGGCAAAGATTTTTGTTTTGACATTTTTCGGTATCTTTCGTATTCCGAAGATGAACAGAATTATCAGATAATTTATTCATACAGGCAATGATGTTATTACATTAATATAAAGAGATACATCAAGATCGCATTTTTTTTCTTTGTGCAAGACGACCGGCTTCGACTCTCATGGGTGTAGCAGAGACAAGAATAGGACACCTCTGAGTGCCGAAACCGGTGGTCTTGCATAAATAATAAAAAATAAAATTTGCGTTCTTGGCATTTCGCTTTATATTTTTAAAAATTTCAGACTTCCGTGATAATTAATTTCTTTTTTGAAATATCATTTATGTTTCATTTGTTTTCTTGGACCCAATTTTAATTCGTACTTACGTCCTTTCTCAACGTTAGTGAAGTGTCATATCTTAAGTCATATCTTAAGGGGCCCCCACACGTTCAGTAATATTGTCAGATCGTCTGAGGGCGCGTATTGACTTAATGCCAATACTTAAAATATTGACGAGAAGTATTGATAGCCACCAAAATATTTTCAGTATTGTCAATATACACTGAGCATGTGAGGTCGAATACTGACAGTTTGTCAATATTCGCCTTTCAGATGTTGACACAGCTTCATCAAACAGCCACAAGGGAGTAGTATGCTTTGCTATTGTGTTCATTCGCTCGCCAATGTTTATGTTTTCATTTCATCAACGTATGGGTAGCGTTTTTTCTGCTTGTTTGTGTGCTGTTTGTGGGGATTTTAAAAGTGAGTAGACCTATGATGACAGAATTTATTGATTGCTACCAACGTAATGAAGCCCTATGGAATCAATATTCAAAATAATATATGGTACGGCGGGGGTGGAGATAGAAAAAAAATTAAATCTATAAACCAATTCAATGTTATGGTTAAAGTTTATGTTATCAAGTCCACTTGAGACAGTTTCCTTGACACTTTCCTATCTTCCCTTTACCCCACGTTACCGTAAACAGCGTGCTGACACGTATAGTTGTAATAGACCGAACGTTGCACGTGAGTCCCGTAGGCGGATGTCACTTAATATCTGACTAACCTGGTGTCTTCTCTCTCCTAGATGTCCCCAGCGCAGAAGCAGCACACAGGTCGTAGACTCGAAGTTTTCTGAGGTGAGGCTGAAATTGAGAGTGGTGGATACTGTGGCTTTCCAACTACCATTAACGAAGTTGATGAATTCCTTCGGAGATGCCAGTGGCTCTTTTATTTTTACCAATCACACGAATACAGAAGCCACAAACTGCATGTTGACGTCAATATTAGTTTACAAAATTCACAAAATGAAAAGTCATAACACACTTTGACATACATTGCGCGCACTTTACAAATATTGTTTGCACCATTATCGACCGATTAATACAAAGCTGGTTATCGCAAGTGCCGCTAGATGTTTACCGTGTCGGGGCTCGCAGTGAACTGACTAGCATTGAAGCTGGGCTCCACGCTAGCGCCTAGAGTTTTGGCGCCAACCGACACTTCTAGAACGCCACACTCACTCTTTACCTAAAATACTTAATCTAATAAATCTACAAAACAATAGTGTAATCACAAACAATTAATTAACATACATTCTGGCAATAAAATTGATGACTGAATTTTTATTTATTAAATAATTAATAAAATAGCTGGTAGGTTGTGGCGCGTAAAAATATAGCAACAGCCAATGAAATCACTCTTAGAGAAAGGGGTGGAGTTTTCCCACGGTACCGTATTTACAATACCATCTGGCTATCTGGCACAGCCTCTTCCTACTATCCCACGTCTATTTCATTTTAAGTATATGAAATTATGAAACACAATAAAGCAATGGTTGCTGTCTTGCAAGCCAGTACCGCCACAATGGACAGAAATTAAAACAAAACAAAATTCAGAGTACGAAGAGCTTCTTGCAATATGTCGTTCGTGTTACGCAGAAGTAAAATTGTAAGACGTTAAAAAGTCATTGCGGGCTAATTTCTTCAAGTATAGAATTTCCGAGTTGCGTTACTGTTCTTGCCGCCGAGCGAAATTTCTCACCAAATCACCTATAAACAAAACGTAGTGTATAGAATTTATTGCCTGAATATATTACTGCAGGGCACATAAAATCGCTTCACAGGTTTTTATCACAATTTCTCTGATAGTATTTGGAGACATTACGGCACTATAATTCAGACATTCAAACGATCTGCTTGTCGTAAATAACCTTAATGTAACACCCAGTCTCTCATCGAATCCGATTTCCTCTCTCATTACAGTATTTTGTTTCTCTCTTTTATCCAGTATCATCGTCGTAATATGCAGTACTCATACGAAAGTAATTAATGAAATCATCTTTCATTCAATCATTCTCGGATCCATTTCGTTTTGTTTCTGTGGTTTGCAAGCAGTAGCTAATATGAACGCAGCTTACGCTTTCTTCAGGGACGTAGACATGTTAACACTGTGCTACCACCTTTCCAATTGAAAAATATTGCCGGCCGCGGTGGCCGAGGAGACTGAGGCGCTCCAGTCACGGTCCGCACGGCCACTACGGTCGGGGGTTCGAATCCCCCCTCGGGCATGGATATTTGTGCCGTCCTTAGTGTTAAGTAGTTTATAAGTAGTTTGTGAGTTTAGGGACTGATCACCCCGTAGTTAAGTCCCATAAGCTTAACAAACATTTGAACATTTATACATCTCCTCCAGCAACTTCGACGCTCTGTAGCGTTATTGGAGAAGGTCTCCGGGCGCAGATTTCGATGCTCACTTTGTTCCTCAAGACACCTCCCACATCCCCTACAAGTTCGTTGTTGTAGTAGTGTAATTCTGAAACACACTGACGAATGGGACACACACCCATCTATATCTTCGACGTCCATTTACTGCGGGAAATATGCGCAGGACGAAATTTTGTGAGAGACATTTTGGCCCACTTTAGGTTACGGTAGTAACACTAAAAGTGGGCCTTTGGGATCGTCTTTTGACAGCTCGAAATTTAAAAGAAAATAACTGCTTAACTATTCATCTGACACGAAAATTTAATAACCGAATTTGTAGAGGAGAAAATTCTCTACAACTTTGCTCTGTTTTTTTCATATCTTGTAGCGTTTCAAAGATATTTGCAAAAATAACGGCGATTTTGGGATGTTTGTCTGTCTGTCCGTAACGTGTTCCCTGTTTTTAAGACGAACTGGTCAACCGATCAGCACCAAATTTTACAGACATGATTGTAGCCGCCAGAGACCAGAACCTCCCTTTTTCAAATTTTTCGGACGAAAAATACGTAGTAATACCAAAAAAAGCCGTTTGTAATATAATTGTAATTGCAAACGAACCGTTCATCTGACACGAAAATTGAATAACCTAATTGGTAGAGGAGACAATTCTCTACAACTTACTTCCCTTGTGGTTTTTTCATATCTCGTATCGTTTGAGACATATTTGAATAAATAATGGAGATTTGACACTCTCCATTGAATTAACGAAAACCAGCCGTTCGGAGATGTCACGTGACATTACTCGCCCAGAACCCTCTCTGCATACGCCATCTTGCGTTGCGTATTTGATGATTTTCTTATTGTGACTTATACATTGTCATCTCAAAGAAATGGTGCACTGAAGAATTAACAAAAACACATCTTTCTTCGTACGATAAATAATAATCTAGTGTCTACAAATGCCATATTAGCATCAGTTAACAACGGCCATCAATAGTATGAGATTAAAGAACTCAATTTTTTTTATTGATAGCCGTAGCGTAGTCGGCAAGGCGTTGGACTATGACGCTAAAGGTCGGTGGTTCGGAACCCGCCACTACCTACATTTTTTCCCTAAAAGGGTTTAGACACTCTTATTAATTTTTTATTATTTAGATTATTGTTTTGGTCCAAAATGTTTGCAAACACTTATAAAACTACAAATCTAAAGTGGCCCGTAAAACACGTCAGTGCGATTTTTTTTTTTTTTTTTTTTGCTAGCATGTGAGGAATCGCGCTGCGAAGCCCGAGTGCGCGAATTTAGATTCACCCTCTATTGAAGAATTGACAAACTAGTATTGTCAATAAATATTGAACGTGTGCGGGCTCCGTTGCAGATGACTTTTGAAAACATTTGAGTTGATACCAATGTGATCTAGATCTACACGACTACTCTTCAACCCACATTTACTAACCTGGCAGAAGGCTCAACACAGAAGTTTTTTCTCGTCTGAGTATATAAATACACCATCCTGACATCGTTCACAGGTAACCCATTTTTCTAGTCAGCAGTTTTTAATCCTGGTGGTCTCTGGGTAAAGAGCTCACCTGGAATCCGAGGGGTCGTGGATTCGGAACCCAGTCGGAAGATTGATGTTTCAGTCTGCGTTTTAACCCAGTCTTCAACCCTGAAAGATGTGATGAGTCGCCAGAAACGACACGTGATTAGGATTATATATTAAACTGTAGGTTCCATTACCGGAGAAACAACGAAGCTGTAAAATTTTTGCAGCCTTATAAAAAGTAAAAATTCTTATGGACACACAATATTTCCTACCGATAATTCGAAATTGCAAAACGAAAAAAGAAATAGAGAAACAAATCTGACATTGGACGCTCCAGTAACTAAAAAGTATAACGTTAGGTCAATAATCACTTACTATGAAGCGAATGAGTAATTTTGGAGTTGAGCCGAACGTGGTAGCACGCGACGCTCCAGAAGTTTTCGAATTACCTAGCAAGTTTAATAAGGTGGCTGACATTGATAGATGTGGACGTCAACTCGTTGGGACGCTGCTGCTGCTGCTGCTGTAGGGAGCGCGTTGTGTTTGGAAATTGACAAGTAGGCGATCGAGCAGACGAGAGATCTGCCAAGTTCACATGACAGCTGATTTACAACTATCTGTGAGAACAACACGGAATTATCTGAGGTAGATTTAATGCCTGAGGCGCGTAAGATGCATTGTAGTGACGTCACATTACTGGAAGAATGAATTTCTGTATCGTTTAATTTGCACTGTTTTTGCTTGTCGTGTCAGTGCACTTCATTAATACAACGATTTTCTCACGAATTGATGAGCTTATATCTTTATAATGCCTACTGTTCAAATGTCTGTAAATCTATCGGACCAAACTGCGTGGTCATCAGTCCGTAGCTTACAAACTACTTAAACCTAGGCAAACTAACCTACGGACAAACACACACACCCATGCCCCAGGGAGGACTCGAACCTCCACGGCGAGCAACCGCGCGCTCCGCAGCGAGACGCTTTAGACCGCTCGGCTACTCCGCCGCGGCTATAATGCCTACTATCAAGAAGTGCTTTTCATAGCATCTGTACCTTAACGTAGGCAGACAGCCATTCCATAGCGTTTTTCTTCAGTATGATTAAAATCATTAAGACTACAGCCATACTCTTTATTAAATTTCATTGACTGAATGATCAATTGTTGCTTGATAGAATATTTGATAGATGATCACTAAAAACAGACGACACTGTTGTAATATTCTAAAATGTATATTGATTTATACAAACTTGATTTTGACTCTTGCGCCATCATCAGGTACAAAGATTACTATATACAAATCTTATGTCAAAGATTTTACTAAACGTACATCAAAGAATTACATAAATAGGCAAAAGATAAAGCCACTGTAGGAAGGTACACAAAGAACTGGCGCGAAGTTAAGTATTGTACTAAATGGCTAAGATAGATATGGGACAACATGAAAGAATTAATTACAAAAGTAAAAAAAAAAATCTGTAAATAATTAACATTGTTTCTTTGCGAAAAAGGAGGCACATGGAATAATTATAATGACTTGGGAAAAAATTTTGAAAGAGGTGGTAAAATAAATGTGTGACAATCATAAAACTATTACAAAGCAAGTACTATGATTAGGCGGGAGTATTATTATTATCTGCAGTTAGAAGTGGAGAATAAGAGAACTCTGTTTGGCTATTGAGTACCTGACATGGGCAAATAGACATGTGTTTATTGATTTTTAATCTTGCAAGGTGGTTCATCTTATTACCTTTCTGAATGTGGTGTATAACTTCATATTGGACTTTATAACTGTGACCCTCTTTAAGTAAGGTGTCTGCAAAAGCGGAATCACACTTTCTGAGTCTCCAACTTCTGTCGTGTTCTTATAGGCGCGTGGAAATAGCTCTGCCAGACTGATCTATGCAGTATTTTCCACAAGCACAAGTGATTTTATATATTTCACTCTTTTCCAAGGCTGGTATGCTATCCTTACCATTAGGTAACATGTGTGTCAAAGAGTTGTACACATAAAATGATGTTTTTAGGTTCCTTGATTTTAGTTTCATACTAATAATCACCTAATCACTGTACTTATTTTATAATAGTTTTATGATTGTCACACATTTATTTTACCATCTCTTTCCAAATTTGTACCAAAGTCACTGTAATTATTTCATGTGATCTATTTTGCAAAGAAATTTTTTGTTGTCGAATTGTCACTTTCGTAGGAGTTGTCATGTAATTAATTCTTTCATATTGTTGCATACCTTTCTTAGCCACTTAGTACAATACTTAACAATTTCGCACCATTTTTTGAATACTTTCCTACAGTACGTACCTCATTTGCCTATTTATGTAACTTTTCATGCATATTTTGTAAAATCTTAGACATAACATCTGTGTATAGTAGTCTATGTACCTCTTGATGGCGTAGCAGCCGAAAACTAATTAGTATAAATCAATAAATACCTTTATTATATCTTCCGAAACGCATGGAAATCCTCACCGGAGGTGTCGTGATGTTACCTTTTCCCTGAGGTAGAGGCGAAAACAGGAAAGTGTTCTCCGCCAGTACGTAAACCAGAGGAAATAACTTAGCACATGGAATAAATTTATATGAGTGAGAAGATAAAAACGCTTTCTACTCCACATTACGATTCATTGATGTCTGGTAAAATAGGAAATGCGCCAAGGCTTTTCATGCTCTTGTGTTATTTCAGAGAAAACTTATTCAAAACGATTTTCATATGTATGTGATTATGAAGAGAACTGCACAGGCAAAGAGCATTCTAGAATATCTCAACCGCCGCGGTGGAGTAGCCGAGCGGTCTAAAGCGTCTCGCTGCGGAGCGCGCGGTTGCTCGCCGTGGAGGTTCGAGTCCTCCCTGGGGCATGGGTGTGTGTGTGTATGTGTTTGTCCTTAGGTTAGTTTACCTAGGTTTAAGTAGTTTGTAATCTGCGGACTGATGACCACGCAGTTTGGTCCGATAGATTTACAAACATTTGAACATATCTCAACCAGCCACTAGTGCGTGAAAGAACCAACAGTTATCTATCTGTTACTTGAGATGATAATTTATTTCCCATTCTCTGAATTTCCAGTCATTTTATATCTGCCTACAGTCCCTCTTCCGTCGCATGAATTTTTCAATCTTAGCGTAAGTATTGAGCTCAGCGTATTCAATTGCTAATACTTGTACATCTACATTTACAGACAGAGAGCGCAATATAAAACTTCCGCAGCACATACACTGCTCAAAACAAGTAGTGGCACAGGTGAAATATCGCGCACAATATACATAGGGTAACGTCCTTTATTCACACATTGGTTGCAATTGTAATTTGTGTGTGATACAGTACGATATCTTACTATCTCTTTACTTGAGGTTTACATGGCGTTTACTTAGAGCGGGGCACCATGGACCTACCGTAACAGTGAAAAAGTCATTCTCGTTGCCCTCTAATATGGCGTGCAATGAGTTTGAACGGCCAGTGCACTTGCACATCTACGTGGCATGGACTGGACGAGGGATCACCTCCTGAGGGATATTTGCCCATTCTTTCATGAATGCAATATCTAGCTCTGTAAGCGTTGTGGGAGGTGCTGGTCTGGCTGAAATGTGTCTGCCAAATGAATTCCGGTCATGCTCAATCGCGCTTAAGTTCGGTGAGCAAGCTGACCACTCCATTCGTTCAGTTCCTTCAGCTTCAAGCACGTTGTCCACCAACGCAGCTCTGTGGGAACGAGCGTTAACATCCACCAGAAGGATCTCGTCTCAATACCTCTGAGCAGTCAGAGCGCTATTCTGAACGACATAGAGGTCGTTAAAATCTCCAATACTGACTTCTGTCCACACCATTCGTCCATCATCGTGATATAGTGATGTTTCCTGTACATAAGCAGGATTGTTCCGAGTTCCACGTGTTCTCCAGATGAGGGAACGACGATTGTCTACTAGCGATCGTATGCGTGCATCTTGTGAAAGTGGACGCGTCTACACGTTACGAGACCGGCGTGACCGGTGCATCATGGGTAATCTCGTAAGCCCTCATTTCCCGCGTAGAAGGAGCTTAACATTCCATCCCTTAGAGTGCCGGACATTCTGCTTGCAGGAGTGACCCCAGCTACACTTAGTTTCTTTATCTTCAGTCTGGCGCAAAGAATTGTCTGATCTTTGAAATAAATCCAGAACTGAACACAGAGCATCTAAATCACATACAACTCCGACGCCAAGGGCCCCACTACAGACTTCTCTACTTCGCAAACAGTCTGTAGAGTCACTACGATATGATGCTGTGTCACCCCTCTGTCATAGTCACCTCTCAGTACTTTCGGGGAGAATAATTTGCGTGAAGCCATGTCCGTTGATTTCCCTACTGAGTGAGCGGGTACCACTTTCTACCTGCCCTGTTTCATTACAATGAATGTGACCAGTCGGACGATTTAGAAACTAAATAAAAGATCTATAGGTTGGTTTAGACACTAGGTTTACCAAGTAAGGTATTTAAGGTAGATCTAGCACGTCAATAAACTCGATTCTGTTTTTAAAAGCACGAAAACAAAGATCACGTCAAATGGAGTAGGAGTTATGTCAGGTGTGCAACAGGGAAGTGTCCGTTGCTGTTCACGATATATATAAATGACCTTGCGGATAACATCGGAAGTTCACTGAGGCTTTTTGCGGATGGTGCTGTAGTATATAGAAAGGTTGTAACAATGGAAAATTGTATTTAGATGCAGGAGGATCTGCATAGAATTGACGCATGGTGCAGGGAATGACAATTAAATCTCAATGTAGACAAGTGTAACGTACTGCGAATACACAGAAAGAAAGATCCTTTATCATTTAGCTGCACTATAGCAGGGCAGCAACTGGAAGCAGTAAATTCCATAAAGTATCTGGGAGTAGTCATTAGGAGGGATTTAAAATGGAACGACCATATGAAATCAGTCGTCGGTAAAGCAGATGCCAGACTTAGATTCATTGGGAGAATTCTTAGGAAATGCAGTCCGAAAACAAAGGAAGTAGGTTACAGTACACTTGTTCGCCCACAGCTTGAATACTGCTCACCGGTGTGGGATCGGTACCAGGTGGGATTGATAGAGGAGGTAGAAAAGATCCAACGGAGAGCAGCGCGTTTCGTTACAGGATCATTTGGTAATCGTGAAAGCGTTACGGAGATGATCGATAAAATCCAGTGGAAGACTCTGCAGGAGAGACGCTCTGTCGCTCGGAACGGGCTTTTGTCGAAGTTTCGAGAACATACCTTTACAGAGGAGTTTAGCAGTATATTGCTCCCTCCTACGTATATCTCGCGAAGAGACCGTCAGGATAAAATCAGAGAGATTAGAGCCCACACAGAGGCATACCGACAATCCTTCTTTCCGCGATCAACACGTGACTGGAATAGGAGGGGAAAATCGATAGTGGTACTCAAGGTACCCTCCGCTACACACCGTCAGGTGGCTTGCGGAGTATGGTTGTAGATGTAGATGACGTGATTGGCAGTCTACAGAAATTTCCGTATCCCGTCAATTGACGTGATTGGCACTCGGAGTGTTAAGAACGAATGAGGAAATAAGGTCGCGACAGTCAGCAATGAGTAAAGCGACTAATGATGATCTGCATTCAGGGCCACGTGGGGACCAGCTAAACTGAGAGGTGCCAGTAAACCGTATCAGCCGGCCGCGGTGGCCGAGGGGACTGAGGCGCTCCAGTCACGGTCTGCACGGCCACTGCGGTCGGGGGTTCGAATCCCCCCTCGGGCATGGATATTTGTGCCGTCCTTAGGATTAGCTAGTTCATAAGTAGTTTGTAAGTTTAGGGACTGAAGACCCCTTAGTTAAGTCCCATAATCTGTACAAACATTTGAACATTTGAAACCGTATCTGCCGTTCGCGTAGCGCTGTGCGGCCTACCCGCCGACCGGCGCCTTTTATAGCGCAGAGAGAGAGAGGTCTTTCTGCAGTGGGCGAGTCCATCAGCCCCGTGCTGCAGTGTCAACACACTGCGCGGCAATAAAACGAGCGCCGCTACGCGCTGTCACGGCCCTTTGATGTAGCGGCAAACACCCTCTCCCTGTCCAACTTACCTCTGCCCCATCTGACGCTGGGGCGCGTGCTCTTCCCTCAGAGGTACCACTGCAGCAGGCTGCAGAATAAACCACTCTCGCTGCAGCGAAAGGAAGCAGTGGGAAGATCAGGGCTTCACCCTTGCAGTACCAAAGGGAGAGGGGGGGGAGAGGGTACCTTATGCCCACCCCCTGAAAATATTCAAATCTACTCAGGTACTTTATTTTTGAAAATTTTGTCAAAAATATTTATTGTCTTTAATGAAGTCTTCTTCTATTGTTTTACATTTTTCCTATCTACATCTACGTAGAAACTCTGAAAATCACATATGCCTGGCAGAGGGTTCATTAACCACTTTTATAAACTTTATTTATCGTTCCATTCTCTAATAGTGCACGGAAAGAAAGAACACCTAAATCGTTCGTTTTCGATCTGATCTCTTATTTTGTTCGGATGGTCAAGTTTCCCTATGTAGGTGGGTGCTAGCAAAATATTTTCACATTCAGAAGTAAAATTCGGTGATATAAATATCAATTTAAATATACATTCAGCAACCCTGAGACGGTTTTCCGTCTCGAATATGTCTTGGACATATTCGAGACGAATATGTATTGGACATATGCCTAGTGAGCGTGGAGGTCCAGGTTCGATTCCCGGCCGCATCACAAATTTTAATCCATTGCTTCTCCTTTATCTGTAATGTCTTGGACATATTCGTGACGAAAAACTGTCTCAGGGTTACTGAATTTATATTTGAATTGATATTTATATCATCTTAGCAGGAATGTTCCAACATGTTCATTGCCGAAGTGCTATTCCGCTGCATGGAGAGCCTTGGCAGTAGTGGCAATTATCTTTGGAACACAGAAGCTGAATTAAAGTTTGTGACGAGAAGGGAAGTCGTGCTTAGACTATTCCGAGGCGCCTTAATCGTTAGTGATGCGGTCGTCTAACGGTAAGACGTCTGTCTAGTAAGCATGGATGTCCGGGTTCGATTCCCGGCCGCATGACACATTTTAAATTATTGCTTCTCCTTTATCTGTAAAATTCCTGATTGAAATAAATCTCCCCGCAACGAATAACGTCGTTCTTTTAATGATTTCCATCTCAAATCGTGCAACATTTCCGTGACGCTTTCCTCCTGTAACGTGATAAAACAAAACGAGCTGCCCTTCTCTGGACCTTCTCAATGTCCTACCGTCAGTCCCACCTGGTGAGAGTCCTACACTGGGCAACAGTACTCCATGAGAGGACGCACAAGTGTGATGTAGGCAGTCTCTTTGGAGGAGCTGTTACATCTTCGAAACGTTCTGCTAATGAAACGAAATCTTTGGTTCGCCTTCCTCACAATATTTCCTATGTGTTCTCTCCAGTCTAAGTTGTTCGTAATTGCAACTCCTTAGTATTTGGTAAAATTTACGGCCTTAAGGTTTGACTGATTTATCGTGTAATTGATGTTCAGCGGACTTCTTTCAGCGATCATGTGTATTACTTCACACTTTAATTATTTAGTGTTAACTGCCAATTTTCGCAGCATGGAGAAATTTTGTCTAAATCGCTTTGCAGTTGCTTTTGATCCTATGTTGACTACACTAACAACATCATCCATGAACAATCTAAGGGAGCTATTCAGATTGTCTCCTAAATCGTTTATAAACGCAAGGAAGAGTAGGGCACCTATAAAGCTTCCTTGGGAAATGCCAGATATCACTTCTGTTTTACTACTAACTGTGTCCTTTCTGATAGGAAATCGTGAATCCAATCGGACACTTTAGGAGATATTCGAAAAGCACGCACTTTCATTAAAATCCGCTTGTGAGGTACAGTGTCAAAAGCCTTCCGGAAGTCCAGAAATATGGAATCGATTTGAGATCCCTTGTCGATGGCACTTATCACTTCGGGTGAATGAAGGACAAGTTGTGTTTCGCAAGAGGGATACTTTCTGAATCCGCGTTGACTATTGGTTAATAGGTCGCTCTCTTCGAGGTAGTTCATAATGTTCGAACAAAGTATACGTTCTAAAATCCTACTGCAAATTGACGACAGTAAGATGAGCCTGTAATATTGGAGATCACTCCTATTACCTTTCTTGAATATTGGAGTGACCTAGGCAACTTTCCAGTCTTTGGGTACGGATCTTTTGCTGAATGATCGGTTGTATATGATAGCTAAATGTGGAGCTATTGCATCAGCATACTCCGAGAGGAATCTATTTGGTATGCAATCTATCCCGGAAGATTTGTTTTTGTTCAGGGACTTAAGTTGTTTTATGACTCCAGCTTAATCGGAAAATTTCAGTTTAAGGGTGGTGGTCATGAAGTACCCCTCCCCCCTTGGTAGCAGATGTGACTTCCCACAACGGTCGTCTTACTCCACAGATAATAGGAATACATGACCTTAGGACAAACGGACATTATATTTCTCTGGGCTGGCAGCAAAATGGTCTCAATAACGATTCATTTCCCTTTGGTAGTTTATTGTTTCCTGTTCAGTGGCACTTAGTCCAGTGTTAGATACATCTGTGATTGAAAATTTATCGACAGTCAATATCACAGATTTTGGATGAATCTACAGATTCGTAAATAGAATTTTATGAAACTGGCAATGTAGGGAGTGAACCTGAAGAGGAATGTGTTGTGTGCGAGGATGTGGACAGTGGTAATCTACGGATCAAATTAGGTGAAAGATAAGAAAATCATTACTGAAAAGAGTTTTACATAAAATATTCAGGTTCTGGATCCTGATTATACATTAATAGATCTCTCAAAAGTATGTTATTAATGTAATTAAACAAGAATTATTAAATATTATTTATTCTTCCACTTTTATTATGATGGGACAAGGTATCCATCCACCCCTTGATAATAGACATTACTGAAAATGGCTTGGTATTGGGAGGGTTAATGACGCCCCATCGACATCGTGGTCACTACAGACGGACCACACTCTTTGACAGTTTCTGTCAGTCACGGAGAACCGAATGCCTCTGCAGTTTTTAGAAGAACCATAAAATGTTCAAATGTTTATACAGCTTATGGGACTTAACTACAGGGACATCAGTTCCTAAACTTACAAACTACTTATGAACTAGGTAATACTAAGGACGGCACAAATATCCATGCCCGAGGGGGGATTCGAACCCCCGACCGTAATGGCCGTGCAGACCCTCGGCCACCGCGACCCGCGAAGAAATATCCCTCATTTGCCTGGGTCGTTCGCAAAAGAACGGTTCGTCGTTCAGTAAGTGCTCGTATAGTCCGCGTCACGTAAGAACGCGTCCCTGTTTTCAAAAGTCGTGCGCATCGCCCTCCATTACCGCACTTTCAGCCACTAATGTTCATTCTGTAGGCGCGTGGCTGGCCGCGAGTTACGCAATGTTTCTCCCACAGGCGCAACTGTTGGCGCTCGGCCGTAGCTCCTCCCATCATAGCTTACCTTAATTAGTGCAAGCATTCTGTGATGGCGTAATGTTAAATTTGCAAAAATTATTACCTGAAAAAAATTGAGCTTATAGCAAATTAAATTTGAAATAGAGTTTCTGTCTAATAAAATTCCAACAAAGATAGCGAAACGTGCCAGAAAAATTTGAAAAGTAGCAAAAACTATTTTAATTAAATAAAAAACGATAAATCCTTTGGGGAAATGTTAATTAGGAAGTTATAGGTCTTAATATTATCTATCGATAGGTTTTTTGTGCCTATCGATTGCTTTGTAAATTTTCGAGATATATCAAAAACACTTAAAAACCGTTAAAAAATAGATTCCTTACAACTCCTCAACATTCATGTTTCCAAACATATTATTCGCCATACGTATGGTACGAAATAATTCAAAAGGGTACTTTTTCGAAAACATTAAAAATATTAAGTATTTTTCAAGATATATCGATTTTTTCAAAAAACTGCTTCTAGAAAATTTGCTAACGTTGCTCAGGGGATCGGCGGTTTTTGGTCTGTTTTCTTTGTTAAGAGTTGTAACGTCATGCTATTAAATAATTTTGTAGATTATGTTAATTATAAGTACCAAAGAATGACTTTGGAAAACTTATAACCTTTGGGACTGTTTTCTGTAACTATTTCTATTTTCATGTTATGAATGGAACTCTTAAAGAAATATATTCCCTCCAGAAGGTCTTAGAGCAAGAAAATTTGCTTTAAAATCTCTTAAAAATGTCGACAAGGTATTTCCTTAACATCTCCTTTCATAACATAAAACTGAAATAGTTAGTTGAAGAAAACAGCCCCTAAAAAGTGAAAGTAATCGAAAGTCATTCTCTGATACTTATAATTAACAAAACCTAAAAAATTATTTAATAGCATGATATTACAACTCTTCACGAAGAAGAGACACCAATAACCGTTACTCTAGGTTGATCCCCTGACTTAATCTAGCCAATTTTCTAGAAGGCCGTTTATTAAAAAAATCGATATATCTTCAAAAATACTGAAAATTTTTATTTTTTTTCGGAAAAGTACCTTTTTAAATTATTTCGTACCATACTTATGGCAAATACTAAGTTTGGAAACGTTAATGTTAACGAGTCATAAGGAATATAGTTGTCAAAGGTTTTAAACTGTTTTTTTTTTTTAGATATATCTCGACAATTTACAAAGCAATTGATAGTTACGAAAAACCAATCGACAGATAATCTGAAGACCTGTAACTTTCTAATTTAAAATTTTCCCAACGGATGTATTGATATTAATTCATTTAAGGAAAACCATTTTATGCAACTTTGCGAATTTTTTGGGCGACTTTTACCATTTCGGCTCGAGTTTCAACAAATAGAAACTCTATTTGAAATTTGATTTCCTATAC
This sequence comes from Locusta migratoria, assembly GCA_026315105.1. Classification (NCBI taxonomy): domain Eukaryota; kingdom Metazoa; phylum Arthropoda; class Insecta; order Orthoptera; family Acrididae; genus Locusta; species Locusta migratoria. The sequence goes on along the minus strand of CM048744.1, from coordinate 134,645,099 downwards.
GTTCATATCTTTTGCTTTCAGGTAATAACTTTTACACCCACTTCTCCCTAATGCTTGGACTACATTGCTCCGCTCCTAAGCGCGGAAGCGCGTTCCTGCCTTATGCCAACTATAGTCGGTCGCACTTGACGGTCTAGATTTTCAGAAGATCCAGGAAATGCTGCATGGCCGTTCCCGTTGCAGACCCAGGAAGCGTAACCGGTCTCGTTTCGTTCACTCTGTTTCAGTTCCAGCTCTCTGCTCGATATCAAGCTATTGTCCATTTCGTTCATTCTGCGCTCCCCCATGTTCACTGTGTTTCAGACCCTTTCTGAACTACCGGGTTTTCGCGTATTCTGTTCAGCATCCATCGCCAGTAATTTACATTTTACAAGTATTTTATGATTTTGTAACTTAACGCGCATGGAAATTGTAATCTCTGTTATACATACTTTTTCGGGTATCAAACTGGCAAATATGCTTTTTTTTTCGTAATATTTACCAACGACAGAATACATAATTATCGCGACTTTTTTTGTTATCATTCGGACATTCATTTAATGCGAGAGTTGGAACTGGAAACTACTATTGTAGCTGGTAGGACACATTGTCGACATACCTACCTTACCTCCGAGCAATGGAGGAAAACGCAGTCACTTGTGAGCGAGTGATCTAACGTAATGGTGTCACCATGTTTTCGAAACAGGACCGTCAATGCAAAAGTATTACTGTTCGTTTTTGGAGCATCACCTGCGACATGAATATGGATTGGTAAGGTGTCTGTCTTTTTTTTCCGGACTTGTCCGAAATAAATGTATTTATGCTTGTGAAAGACCTTCGGAAAAATAAAAATATGAAATCGATTGGATATCCCTTGTCGATAACACTCATCACTTATTGTGAGTAAAGAGTTATCTTTCTTTTACAAGAAGTAAACTTCCTGAATCCGAGTTTACTATGGGTCAACAGGTTGCTCCATTTGCGGTAATTCATAATTTTACATCAAAGTGTAAGTTCCAAAATATATTTTTGTCCTGCACACCTTCCAGCATAATGCCTAACTATATTTCTTCGAAATCCAGAGGACTTTTAAAGACGAATTGCGTCTGTTAACGAAATCCGAATTCGTTATTGTACACCATAGTCAAAATGTCAGTCGAAATAACGGACAAACGTTGGTGATGAAGAAGGCTAAGATGATTTCTTCAGCTGGTAAGACGGTACCCGCTGTTTTTTAGGCCTCCCAAGGACCTGAAATATTAATAAAAAAAATTGAAAAAGCGGTACCATAAAGCAGATTTGATGGATCGTCCAAATTTGCCTGACGGAAAAAAAGACCAAGGTTGACTCGCAAAAAAGCCTCTTTTCGAGGATAACACATATTGTGATTTGAACTGATTTCTCATTCGCTGTATTCTCCGCACGCAGCCCGAAGTGACTTCTTACTGTTGGCTTTAAAACTCAAACGAATAAAACTAGCTTCCTTTGAAACTTTGACACACTGGGATACAAATTTTTATCACGTTAGGAAGTCATAGTTACGGTCAACGAGTATTTTGAATAATTTAATAGATCCCCTTTTCTTGGTTGAGTGAATCGCTGGACCAAGTCGGCATCCAATAAAAGTTTTGCCGGGCAGAGTGAGTAGCAATCTGAGTCTGTTTGCTGATGGTGCTGTGGTGTAAAGAAAGGTTTCGTTATTGAATGATTGCAATAGGAAACACAATGACATAGACAAAATTTCCAGTCGATGTGAGAGCGTAGAAAAATGTAAAGCGATGCAAATAAGTGGTATGTTGCTTGATACAGACGCGTCAATTAAACGTCTATGCTTAACGTTTCAGAGATAAATGAAATGGAACGAGCATGTAAATTCAGTTGTGAAGAAGGCGGATGGTCGACTTCGGTTTATTGGAAGAATTTTGGGCTACGTGAATCATCAATAAATATCCCGTCGTGATGAGTATTAGTCAACTGTTTGGGATCTACAATAGATGGTTTTAACGGATGACATAGAAGCAGTTCAGAAACTGGTTGCTAGATTTGTTACTGGTAGGTTAGATCAATGTGCTGGTGTTACAGAGAGCGTTGGCGAACTCAAATAAGAACCGCTGTGGGGAAGATGACGTTCTTTCGAGGAACACAACTGAGGAAATTCAAAGGGCCTGAATGTGAAGATGCGTGCAGAATCATAGTACTGTTAACTACTTAGATTTCGCAAACACAAAGATAAGAGATATTAGGGCTCGTACAAAGGCATACACTCAATCCTCTTCGCCTCGTTCTCTCTGGAAGTGAAACTGAAAAGAAAATGACAAGTAGCTGCACGAAATCCCCTGCACCACGCAACTCGCAGTGAATTGTGGAGTATAAACGTAGATACAGATGTACATCGCTCAAAGATGTCCACGTTGAGAGATAAAGTGAGTTGTTCGGAAAGGAATACTTTTTTTTGCCATTTTTATCAAACCATTTTCGCCAGTTATTTTGAAATAATTGTCAAATTAAAAATGGCACGACTCGGTAGAAAAAGCTTCCATCTTCAGACATGCCTTCACAAAAATTTCAGAAACTCGTAGGATCTTTTCATAAAGAAAAGAAATTACACTGATAAAATATTTTCAAAAATCTATATTTCACTTTTATTTCATGAGGTAATTTTATTCGAACTAATGTACAACCTCTGACGATAAACTTCGGTGAATGAATTCAGAACGGTCAATCGGGCAATGGCGAATCCGTTGACAACCTGCCCTTATCGTAGATCAGTTGAGCATCGGGTGTATTCCGTGTTAAACCTGTTGGACGAAATTCTTCATGCGTTGGTTCTGAACTGAGAATAGGGCAATGAACGAGCTAAGGAAAAGAATAGCATGCGATGCTGGAACATGTTTATGGGGATCAAGTACTGTCTATGAAGATTCTGTATGAGTGTTCCACCCGTTTTCAAGGTGGCCATCAACACTTACCACTGAGAAACAAGAGCAGTTTATTAAGCTCTTTTCTCATAATCCACAATTAAATCCTCGTTCGTTTCTTCATCGCTGAGTTTTCGTAGCTCGTGGAGCAGTACACAGTATGGTAACAGTAACATCACCACCACATTCTATAGTTTTTTCAGCATCTTATTTACGTGAGGTTCGTTTTTGAAGATTGACAGCCATCGGCAAGAAGTATACATAGCGAATAAATCCGAAAAATCAAAATGCGTGTCGTAATTTCCAATTTTGTAACATTCAAAGAACTGGTGCTGAAAATGCAAATTGATATTTTCCTTTAGTTTCATCAATTTATTTCCTACAAGCCATGCACTTATTTCTTTAACTTTATACTGAATGTGTAATATTCTAGAATATTACACAATTGTCTTATTTTGCAGTCAAAATGAATAAGATACCGGTAGTGAAGAAAACTACGACGGAACAGTTAACATGATTAAAAGTCTTATGGAGAAGTTAATAAAGAAACAATTACTCTTAGTCATCCTTTTCCGAAGGAAGTTTATTAATCCCGCAATCAATAAAAAGACGCATGAAATGGAGTTCAGTTTAACCCTGGAAATCCAAACGATGATGTTGTTTACGACAACCTTCTGAAGATTTTATAATCTGGCGAGATACAGTAAATGTTAAAATTCTGCAAAACACTTTTATTGTTTTTAATCACATCATGCACCAGATTCCACAAATATTCTATTCTTCAGTTATATGAGATTAAAAAAATTAAGGTTTAGTAATAAATGCAACTTGAACAATGAAACTCATATCCCAAATTTTTTGCTTTATATTTGCAGATCTGTGTCTTGTAAAATAGTATATTATGACTAAAAATTGAACATCGCATTTAAAAAAATCGTGTTTGTTCTAATGTTCCTGGCTCATGGTAATTGTTATTGAGTGTGCTACTGTTACTAAGAGCGTGTTAAAAGCAGTTTCAGATACTAGACCCTAGATACACATCGAGAAATCCTTAAAGAATATCTTAGCGAGTCATATCAACAACATTTGACAAATTTTTTTGGTTTTCCACTTTTTAGCGTGAACATAAAGTACCCACTACTCCTCACCGCGCCCTTTGTCATTTACGGTACCAGAAATACGTTGGTTTCGCGGGGATTAAGGCAGCAGTGACACCAAAACCTTTGTTAATCAGTGGTGTAATCTGCTTGCTGACAGGTGCATTTCTGTATGAATTGTTTCGGAATTATCACTGTTTCCTTGTGCCTTGTTGTTTTGTTTTTCTTACCATTTTTTCCTGTTAAGAAGCAAGTACCATTAGCGAATGCCATCTGAGCGCGCGGAAGGTAGCGCCTACATTCCGCTGTCAGGTGACGCGTGTTGCGGGCGAGTATACATTGTAGGGGAACGAAGCTCCGAGCGGTAAACTGAAGTACGGGGTACCACCCATCGTTTTGCCGTCTGACGTAGCAGAGGTGTTATTTTATTTATTTATTTTTTGTGTGACACGAAACAGTGATCATTCTTCTTCTGTTACGAATGTGTCATTACAATACAAAGTGATCAATTTGATTCACCCATCTACCTCCCGAGCCCCATTTTTTATTAATAATAGTTTCCAAATGACAAGCCAAGATCGCAAAGTAACAATTTATTAAGTGACGACCGGTTTCGGTGCACTGTGTCACCATCATCTGCCCATATATATGTTATAATCTGGTCATCTTGTTAAAAAAAATGGGTATAAACTAACAAGTGCAACATTGCACTTAGTCACTATGTAAAAAAAATACATAAGTTAAAAACATGACAGCTTCCAAAATTTTGGAGCTGTTCATGTTTTTAACTTATGTATTTTTTTTATATAGTGACTAAGTGCAATGTTGCACTTGTTATTTTATACCCAATTTTTTAACAACATGACCAGATTATAACATATATATGGCCAGATGATGGTGACACAGTGCACCGAAACCGGTCGTCACGTAATAAGTTGTTGCCGCGGTGGAGTAGCCGAGCGGTCTAAAGCGACTCGCTGCGGAGCGCGCGGTTGCTCGCCGTGGAGGTTCGAGTCCTCCCTGGGGCATGGGTGTGTGTGTGTTGTCCTTAGGTTAGTTTACCTAGGTTTAAGTAGTTTGTAAGCTACGGACTGATGACCACGCAGTTTGGTCCGATAGATTTACAAACATTTGAACATTTTTGAATAAATTGTTAGTGTGCGATCTTGGTTTGTCATTTGGAAACTTTAAAACGAATTGATCACCTCAATACCAGACGATATCAGGTAATTTTTCCTTTTATTCATAACTTGAAACGTTGATTGTTCATAATGCAAAAAGTTAAGATTTATTCTACGAGTAATTTTTTTTTTTTTCGTTGAATGTTATTTTCCGCGCTTTTTCCTCCGTTTAGGATATCGCCGCCCATGACGTCATGGGTCCAAGCCGACAGGTGGTATCGTGTGCTTCAGTATTGCCGCTACGAGACTGTCATCAGAGGAACAGGAAAGTGGACATTTGGCGCAGTGACCGATGGGAGAGATTGTAAATACATTGACAGTCGCTCCTGCGAGCCGAGTGCCAACTTATTTTGCGCGGACTTACCGAGAGCGGCAAGGCCTCGCAGAGGGCGCGCGCTGGCCGGCTGCGGCTAGAAGGCGTCGCGGCAGGTGCGGGCGCGCTGGGGCTGGCCGTCCATGGCGTGGGGTGGGTGGCGTGGGTGTCGCGTGGCGCGCCGCTGCGCCCGGCTCGCTCTGAGCCCCGCGCCGCTCGCCGCTCGCCTCGCAACTGGCGGCGCGGCCCGCCGCGCACCGCTCTATATGGGCTCGGCGCGCGACCGTGGCGCCGCCGCGGCCGCCGCGCGCACTACCGCCCACGCGGACGCCGGCGTCGCGCGCCGCGCCGCACAAAGACGCCGCCAGCCTCGCGTTTCTCACAATCGATGCAGCCGAGCAGCGGGATTCAGTTACGCACTGCATACGTCACGTACGTGATGGACGCCATGGTATGCTGCTCGATAGAGTTGGCTACTGAGTTGATGTTTCGACTCAGTGAATCGAGTCAGCGAACTCGGAGCCAAGCAGCGGGATTCAGTTTCGCGCTGAATACGTCACGTACGTGATGGACGCCGTGGTATGCTGCTCGACGTCCGGGGGTGTAGATAACTGGGAAGGATCGAACCAGTGGCGGACTAAGGCCGTTGGAAGCCAGGGGCGGCGCCGAAACAAAATGAGACCCCCCCCTCGTCCACTTGAAAATACATGTACTACTTTTAAAAAAGAAATTGGAGGCCGCCGGCCGCGGTGGCCGAGGAGACTGAGGCGCTCCAGTCACGGTCTACACGGTCACTAAGGTCGGGGGTTCGAATCCCCCCTCGGGCGTGGATATTTGTGCCGTCTTTAGCATAAGGTAGTTAGTCCCTTAGTCCGCCATTGGGTCGAACATCATCCTCCATCGGTACAGGCTCAAATGTTCAAATGTTTGTTTAGCTTATGGGACTTAACTACGGGGTCATCAGTCCCTAAACTTACAAACTACTTATGAACTACTTACAAACTAAGACGGCACAAATATCCATGCCCGAGGGGGGATTCGAACCCCCCCCCCCCCCCGGTACAGGCATATCGCTCACAATACAACTTGTGTTCCAACAAATTCCACTAAGAACATTGGCCGTGGTGGAATGGCTGAGCGCTCCAAGGCGCCTTGCTGCAGAGAGATAGGTCAGAGGTTCGAGTCCTCCCTCAGGCATGTCTATCGATGTTGTCCTTAGTATAAGTTAGTTTAACAAGGGGAACACCAAGTATGGAACCAACGGAATTTGACGGGTGGTAGGTATTTAATGAGGAAATTCCTCCAGACCATCAAGCTAAAAGGATTTTTTTCCAATGGGACTTGATTTCTAAGAAAATCGAAATCAAATTCGCAGCAAATTACCACGCGTAACGTGTCTACTTATACACAACATACCTACGACTCATCAAAATCCGTTGGTGCCATATTTGGTGTTGCCCTTGTAAGTGTTTTGTAGCTCTAGGGACTGATGTCCATAGCAAAATGTTCAAATGTTTGTAGAGCTTATGGGACGTGACTACGGGGTCATCAGTCCCTAAACTTACAAACTACTTATAAACTAGCTAACACTAAAGACGGCATAAATATCTATCCCCGAGGGGGGATTCGAACCTCCGACCGTAGTGGCCGTGCAGATCGTGACTGGAGCGCCTCAGTCCCCTCGGCCACCGCGGCCGGCTGACCATAGCAGTTTGGTTTAATAGGCTTACAAACATTTGAACATTTTAAGCACATTGGCTCCTTATTATCAGAGATAAGAGACGTCTCCATTGACGGAAGTATATCCCTCCTATCACCGGATCACGTGATCCACTTCACGTTTTTTATGGCAGTCGAAAAGGAAGGTGTGAATGACGTGAAAAATGAAAGATGATGGATGCATAAATCAAAACGAAATACTCCCTTCTTAGTGTCTAAAAAAATCTTGCTGTTTTGGAGAATGGACAAACGAAAAGAAAAACCGCAGAAAATCGTAAAAAGGATTACTCTTTCAGAGTCAATCCCAACGCATTGCTGCGATAATTTAAAACACAAAGCCACTACTGCACCTGACAGTTCTGCAGTAAGGGGTCCATGGGCTATTGAAACGGCAACCAGTATATTTGAGAAACAATCGAAAGTGATGATTCGTGCAAACGAAACTGAAACAAAAAGCAGGAGATTAGAGATAACTTGCATATTAACGTTTTTCCGGTTAATCTACAAGCGTCGTCTGATATCTGTGGATTAACGGCACAGTAAGAAAATTCTCGAATACTTCATTGTAACGGGTGATTAAAAAGTCAGTATAAATTTGAAAACTTAATAAATCACGCAATAATGTAGATAGAGAGGTAAAATTGACACATATGCTTGGAATGACATGGGGTTTTATTAGAACCAAAAAAAGTATTGCTAGACGCGTGAAAGATCTCTTGCGCGCGTCGTTTGATGATGATCGTGTGCCCAGCCGCCACTTTCGTCATGCTTGGCTTCCCAGGTCCCCAGACCTGAAGTCGCAAGAGTATGGTGATCGACCGACATCTCTAGGGATGCTGAAAGACAACATCCGATGCCAATGCCGCACCGTAACTCCGGACATGCTTTACAGTGCTTAGATAGAGTTGACCACGACTACTTGGAAGAGGTACTCCGTAATATGAAACACCATGATACTACCGTCAACGTCATAATGCGCCTTCTTCGAGGAGCGACGTCCCGTGTACTATACAATGGTCGCCTTACTCAGCCAATATCGATACAGCGTTCGGTGCGTCAAGGCTGTCCGCTTTCTGCATTGTTGTATGCTTATGCAATGGAACCGTTGCTTTGTGGACTCCGTCAGCGGCTGTCAGGGATCTCACTCGGTGGCCGTGTATTTTGCTGCACTGCTTATGCTGACGATCTCGTCCTCGTTCTACGCAGCGATGCAGAGATAAGAGAATCACTAGCGTGGGTGAGCACATATGGTGAAGCATCTGGCAGCTGTCTTAATGTCCGAAAATCATGTGCCATGCCTATAGGTGTTTGGCTTCCTGCAGACAGCGCTGCTCCTTTGCGAGTAACTACAGCTATCCGATGCTTAGGACTCGAATTCACAGGGGACATGCGCCGTACGATCGCCCTCAACTGCCGGCGCCTACTAAACCAGTTGCGCGCTGGTCTTCTCGATCATCGTCTCAGGGCTCTCGACCTTCTACAGCGGACACAGTATGTTAATATACATTTGGCGTCACGTATCCCTCACGTTGCACAAACCCTACCTATTCCGCCATCCATGGCATTACGCATGTTAGCTGCACTGGCTTCATATGTTTGCCATGGCTTACTATTCAAGATAAGATACGAGACCCTCACTCTCCCGAGAATCAGAGGCGGACTAGGCCTGTACCACGTGCCTGACAGAGCGACAGCCCTCTTCCTCAGCTCTCACATTATGTTGTGGCGCCGTAATCCCACATGCCTTACCAGCCTGTTGCTGGAGGCCTTTGCACCGCGCTCTCTCTCTCTGCTCCTATCATGCTTTCAGATATTCCGGCGCCATTCTTTTACTTCCGCCGCCTTTTCCTCGAACTGAGCTATATCAACACTGCGATACTGCCGACACGCTTGATGTCTACGAAGGCGATCTACGGCTTTCTTCAGAAGAACCGATCACCAAATGTGATTGAAGGGAAGCATCCCAGCGTCAACTGGAGTGTCGTTTGGCGCTCGGTGAGTGCTCCTTACCTTGGCAATGACGTCCAGTCGATATGATACCTGACAGTCAATAGGAAACAAGTGTGCCAGTCACGACTTCACAGAATTCACCTCGCAGACACACCACTGTGCGTCGCCTGTGATGTAATGGACACGGCCGAGCATCGACTCGTATGCGGATCGGTGGAAGGCGTCTGGATGCTGGTGCGACAGATGCTGGCTTTGATTACCCGTACGACACCTCATCACATACTTTCCCATTTGCTCCTCTTTCCAGACTCGGGACATTACTCACAAACGAAGACAAACGCTGTGAAATGGATATGTGGACATGCGGTTCACTACTTATTTGTACATGGAGAGAAAAACGAACTTGATTTTTGGAACTTTCTGAACGAACGACATTGCACGGTTGTCCGCAATCCAAAATACGGGCAATATTTTTCAAATTTTCTTTATAGTGTTTTTCGTAATCCACCCAGAAGTTGGGGTGTTCCTGCCATGAAGTAATAGATCATTACTTTTTTTCCGGGTAAAAAAAAATTTAAAAAAATAAAAAAAAACTTAATAAATCGAATAAAATGAACTTCAAATGAAAAAAAAAATACAGTGCTGTTCACAACATTATTCCTCGACTACAGACAGCTATTGTTGAGGAATGAAAGTGAACACATTGAGTATTTCCTGTAAAGAACATCGTCTTTGCTTTGTGTTAATTTGTTATGCTAATTATTGCTTTTCTGATCAGAGGAAGCGCCATCTGTCGGACTTTTTTAACTTTCTTTATTTATTTATTGGTTCTAATAAAATCACATGTCATTCCATTCTAAGCATGTGTGTCAATTTTTACCTCTATATCTACATTATTCCGTGATTTATTAAGTTTTCAAATTTATACTGACTTTTTGATCACCCGGTACTTATGTAATTGGGCTTTCAGATGGTTCTGCCATAGGTATCTTAAGTATTGGTTCACATTTGTAAGTTCAAGGTGGATGGCAGCATACACCGTGTGGCCGAGGATCCACACAGTCGCATTGTTTGGTCTTGGGACAGGCCTTCATGTCTGGTGCTAAGACATACATGGTCTGGGCCGTCGCTGACGCCGTCCAGTTAATCAGGGCTACCACACTGGAGACACATGCCGGCACATAAATCGGTGTTCTCGGGTTTTGAGGGCACTGGTTGGTGCCCAGCGTGTTCTTGACCATGCAATACTACATGGCCAAGAAGTCCGACAATAACACTGGTATTTGGATGTTGGCCCACAATTGGTTCCATTTAACAGACAGCTGATTGACTTCTAACATGTGAACTGGTGGCTGGCTTCTCAGGGTCACATACAGACTTAAATAGTCCTTATCCTATTAGTGGTCACATCCAGGATGAAGTTCCTGGCAAAGAACAACTCCCATGTATAGGACAGTGTGAAGTCCTTTACTGAAATGGGTGCACACTCTGAATGTGGCCGGTGATGAGCCATGGTGACAGCTGTTATGCTACTGTAGTTCGTCTGTTATAGACTGTCACACAATCATTCCACTTTTCGCTATACACTCTGCAAATGGATGAATGCGTAAAGACAAATTTCTGCGCCACTGCTGAAATCGAAATTCCCACACCTTGGGCACTAATCATAATTTCCCATTCGGAAGGTATCAACTCACCACGACATTACATCTTATACAAATCACTTGCACAACTTGTTGCAGAAGTTGGAACATTATAGAGTAAGGGGAATAGCTCACAATTGGTTCACCTCTTACTTTATTAACAGATAGCAGAAGGTAATTTTCTGCAGTATTGGAAATAGCTGTGATGTGCACTCACAATGAAGCACAGTTAAGTGGAGGTGCCCCAGGATTTTGTTCTGGGGCCACTGTTGTTTCTCATTTATGAGAATCCTAACACTGACTGTCTTATGGCCTGGCTTAAAAAGTCTGGACAGACGATTTATTCCACTTTGTATTAAGCACAAGAATTGATCTGCAATATTTTTGTTCACAGGGAACATGAGGCATAATTAAAGTATATGGTGCAGATGGAGACGTGCTTTAAGACAGTCTGTGTAGTTGCTTCGTCTACAACGCTGTGTTAGCTGAGTGGTCTAAAGCACCTACCTAGTATGTAGGAGGTCCTGGGTTCTAATCCCGGCCACTGCAAAAATTTTAATTCAATGCCTCTCCTTATGTTTAATACCTAAAACAGTCGATCTGCAGGTGGAATAAATCTGCCATGACACGCAGCCCTACACATCAGAAAGCAATGCACATCTCAATCCGAGACAGGTAATAAGTACTTAACTGTGCTCACAATGAACCAAACAAGTACTCTTGTAAGAGGAAGCAAAATTGCTAAGGGACTTCACCTCAACGAGTAGGGGTGTGTGGTGTTAGTAGGGCCTCAGTAAAATAAGGTAATTTCTACTGACAAGGAAAGTACTTGGGCTCGAACAAACACATACACACCAAAATCGTATGAGAGATAATGTAAAGATCCCTTATTGCACTAGTGATACACCCGCATCTGCAAAACTCTGCAGTCGTCCGTTAGAGGTCTCTGATTGTGCCATGCCGCATTGCACTTTGACCTGTCGGTTCGCCAGTAGGGACGGTGCAGTGTACTTCCGAAGTTGCGTTTTGTGACGTTATTTGTGTGGTGAAGCGTCAGTTGGGGCGGCGATTGTTAATCAATCTTGCTAATGTATTGCGATTAGTTGAGATGAAGTTACGAAGAACCCTTCTTAGTGAAGATGGTATTAGTGTAGAAGATGAATCATTTGCAAATGTTTGTTCAAAAAATGTTCAAATGTTTGTAGAGCTTATGGGACTTAACTACGGGGTCTTCAGTCCCTAAACTTACAAACTACTTTTGAACTAGCTATCACTAAGGACGGTACAAATATCCATGCCCGAGGGGGAATTCGAACCCCCGACCGTAGTGGCCGTGCAGACCGTGACTGGCGCGGCGCAGTCCCCTCGGCCACCGCGGCCGGCAATCATTTGCATGCTTTCTCGTATCTGTTATGGTACATAAATATGAGCATAAGTTAGATACTGTTGTTTCAAACTCATAATAATGATAATAGGGATGATAATGACGAACAACTCATTGCAAGCGGTAGTGCTACGGTAAGTGCGGGAAGAGGCGATGGAAGCAGTGGCAGTGAATACCAACAGTCTTTCGGGTAGAAGGTTAAAGTTGCAACTATCATCACGGCTTTTGATGACAATTCGCTAGAGAACATGTATGATGATTATTACATAAGTTATAGTTAAGATACCTGCATTACGTACGGCGTCTACAGTTACATCTACAGTGCTATCTAGAGCATTGTTGCAGAGCTTTGCAGAAAAACGACACCCACCAGCACATTGAGGTGTACGTAGAGATCCTGTAACCAAACGTTCATACAGATATGTTTGTTCGAGATGTACTTTCCTTGTGAGAGGTAAAATTTAATTTATTAGCTTTAAGAAAAGTGGAAAAACCAAAAACAAATTAAGTTAAAAAATATGAAATGAAATCTTAAGAAAGAGAAAATAAAAAAGGGGAGTATAATATTCGACCAGCATCAGTATCATTTTGATTGTCAAAGGCACAAGTAAAAATTAACAGTATCATGAAAGAAAATATATAGCTATTATAGTTTGACTGATTTAGCGTCTAGACATTAATTTACAACTGGAACATGAACTAACAAAGGCTGTGAGGCTGCCGTAGTAAATGCAGTATAACACTGTTCTGGTGTCGGTGTCATTTCACGGAAGCAACTTCGCAGAGACAAATAAATCTAGCTTTGCATTAGCGTGCAATTTATCATTTGCTGCGTCAGCGGCTGCTGCGTCCGCGACTCTGAAATTCTATCAAAAAATGCCTTTTCAAATCTGGAACTCAACTGAATCAGCTAAAAACGTCTTAATAATTTTGAGGAAATCAAGATCCGCTGACTTCCCTAGTATACATTTATGTGGCAGTGTACGCTAAATTATCCCACTGCCGTGCCTCCTCGATCTTGTCCTCAAATATTAACTAGATATTGTCGACAGTACAAACTGCCCTCTGCCTGCTCTGTGAAAGTGCCGTAATTACAGGTGAAGCCTACTACTCAACACTAGGCACTGCACGTGTAACACTACATCGCGATCGTAACCATTTCCGCCAATTTTGGACTTTTACGAGGTAGAATTCACGTTTTTTTTTTTTTTTTTTGTTTTTTTTTTTTTCTCTCTCTTCATGAAATCAGTTTACATCTTTGTAATACAGAATAGTCAAGGCCACAGAATAAGTTAGCCAAAACACCCTAAATTAGAGAGTCATCCTTTTTTGGAAAACTAGTATAAGTAGTACCTCCGTCTTGTTACTCTCTCTCTATGTATTCTGTTCCCTTTGTGTTAAGATCTCTGTGCATTAAGCTTTCTATGTAACTTACTCAGATCTAGATATGTTTAGTTCGCTTCTATTCAGGAATAGTGACTTGGCTAGTTCAGTATTAATTAATTGGAGATTAATTCATTTCTTAAAGGTGTAAAGACTTTGATAGTGAGAGATGAAGTATCGAAGTATTACGCGTTTCGCGATATTATCATCTATAGACTCTAGATCGGGTTTAGGCAACAGAAGATAGTTAAAATTCTGCCTCCCGAAGAGATAATCTCAGTATTAGTGGGGATAGAATAATAATTGTTTTCATTTATAAAGAAGAAGTGTAGCCTATGAACTTTGATTTAGCAGACTTGAAAATATTATGAACGCTAACTTATATCAGAGATATTGTGATAAAAGTTTATTGTCAGGAATCGAATTCCCGAACTGTGAATACTTACGTGTGACTTTGTTCAAGTGTACTTATTGTAACTCATGTCTAAAGAAAAATATATATAGGACAGTGAAATTTTAAAAAGAAAAAAGTGTCTTAACAGAGTTCTTCCGTAGTTAGGACCTTTACCAAATCAGTGATATTTTGAACAGTGTTAAATGAATATCTTTGACTGTGATAGATCGCAATATGTAGTAAAATTTACTTAATCCGCTATTCAGTGAAATGAACCTTATTGAAAGCAAACTTCCAAATACTATTTTATGAAAGGTCTAAATAAATTAATTTTTGTATAACTGACTTCGTTTAAGTGAATTGCCGGGACAGATAAAAAGATAAACTTTCAAAACAATTCATAGCCCCTGAGATAAAGATTCTGTATGTTCAAACATTGTATTAAAGCGAAGAATATTAAATAGGTCAGAAAAGTAATACTTTGCAGTACGTTCAGGCGAAATAAGAAACAATAATTCAATTCGATCGATCAAACAGGAGTTCCAACCTAAATTTCTGAAATAATAGCTAAATAAAATTTGAGAGCCTATTAGACTATCAAACCGAAGAAGACTAAAGTTACGCAACTGCCTACCATAAATAATCATTATCAATATTTTCAAGAACAGAAAGTTACCTCAAATACGAAGAACGTTACACACACTAACTGTTTTGTGCCACAAGGCAAACCACAACAGACCGCTAAAATATTCACAGACGCGCTCGTGTGTACCACGAGAAGAACTTCCCCCAGTAAGTGGTGTCCTGTAGCACAGTTAAAATGTATCTTTCACATCCTCCCCTCTGCTCATAGGCAATGCCTTCTGTTCTCTTTTAAGCCTATCAGGAGCGCGGTTGCAAAAGCTAGTAGTTTTCCATATTTCGCCTCTTTAATACGGGTTAATTTTACATGCCAGCTAGGTGTGTTTGGGAAGCTGACGCGTCCAGAAAGTAAGTTCCGTTTAGTAATAAAAAGAAATTGTACACAGATACAGAAGAAATTTTTATTGCCCAAAATTCTAGAGCTCTTAAACTACTTTTACACATAACTTCCGAAGTTTTGTAGGCACTTGTCATAGCGTGCCACAATCTTTTGCATGCATCCTTCACAGAAGGTTGCCGCCTGTGTATTCAACCATGTGGTAACAGCTCTTTATCATCGTTGAAGTGTTGACCACCAAGGACAGATTGTAGGTGTAAGAAGAGATGGAAGTCGCTAGGAGAGAGGTCCGAGCTGTATGGAGGATGATCAAACAGGTCCCATTGAAATTTCCGTAAGAATTGTGTGATCACATTCTGTGTGTGAGGTCAGGCATTATCGAGAAAAACAAATCTTTTGACAGTAATCCTCTTCTTACATCTACACACTGCAACGACGATGACGAGCTGAAAGAACATGTTACCATGGTTGAATACACAGGAGGCAACATTCTATTGAAAAAGGCACACAAAACCTTGTGCCATGCTATGACAATTGCCTACAAAATTTAGGAAGCTATATAGAGAAGTAGTTTAACAGTTGCAGATTTTTGTACAATCAATATTTTTTCTGTATCTGTACCCGTTCGTTTTATATAACCAAACGGAACTTACTTTCTGGACGCGCCTCGTAGATGGATAGACTAGAAGCCAAAATTATAACGTGGCTTGAAGAAGGTGACCTAGAAGATATTGAAGAGGAATCTGCTCGAGGAGATAATATAGAAAGTGTCTCGGACAGTGAACACAGCGATCACTGTACTGAAGCGGAACAGTCATCAGAAGAAAATTAAGGTGCCATTTCTTCAATCCAATGAAGAGGTCAGTTACTTTACTTAAGCAAAGGCAAGCAAAAAAGTGTTTTTACAATCTAGGTCGTTCCAATGTGAGGACAAGAGCGCACAATATCGTTATTGGTAGACAGGGGGTAAAAACACTGGCAAAAAACATTATCGTTTCAAATGTTTGTTAAGCTTATGGGACTCAACTACGGGGTCATCAGTCCCTAAACTTACAAACTACTTATGAACTACTTACGAACTAGGACGGCACAAATATCCATGCCCGAGGGGGGATTCGAACCCCCGACCGTAGTGGCTGTGCAGACCATGACTGGAGCGCCTCAGTCCCCTCGGCCACCGCGGCCGGCAAGTCAAGTGGCCCAGCGGTCTGCGGCGCGCCAGTCACAGTCTGCATGGCCGCTACGGCCGGGGGTCGAATCTCCCCTCGGGCATAGATGTTTGTGTCGTCTTTAGTGGAAGGTAGTTCATAAGTAGTTTGTGTAAGTTTAGGGACTGATGACTCCGCAGTTAAGTTACTTTAGCTTAACAACACGTGAACATTTGAACTGACGACAAAGTAATTATGTCAGAGTCAACAAAGGTCCTGGAAGAGCCATTAAACGGAATGGACAGTGTCTTGAAAGGAACGTTTAAGATGAACTTTAACAAGAGTAAAACGAGGATAATGGAACGTAGTGTCAGACAATCTGCCGATGCTGAAGTAATTAGATTAGGTAATGAGACAATAAAAGTAGTAGATGAGTTATGCTATTTGGAGGGCAAAATAACTTTTGATGGCCAAAGTAAGGAAGATATAAAATTCAGAATGGATATGGGGAAAAAAGCGTATCTGAAGAAGCGAAATTTGTTGATATCCAATATTAGTTTAAATGTTAGGCAGTCCTATCTGAGCACTTCGTCTGGAGTATAGTACTGTATGGGAGTGAAACATGGACGACAACGAGTTCAGACAAAAAGATGATTCAAGCTTTTGAAACGTGGTGTTACATACGAATGATGAGGATTGGATGCGTAAATCACGTAACTAATGAGGTGTTCAACAGAATTGGAGAGAAAAGAAGTTTCTAGAATATCGTGACTAAGAGAAGGGATAGGTTGGTGTGAGACATTCTGAGACATCAAGGAATTGTCAACTTAGCATTAGAAGGAAGTGTTTTAGGTAAAACTCATAAAGGGAGACCGAGGGACGAAAATAGTAATCAGATTGAAAAGAATGTAGGTTTCCGTACGTATTCTGAGATGAAGAGGCTTGACAGGACAGGGTAGCGTGGAGAGCTGCATCAAACCAGTCTGCGGAATGAAGACCACGACAACAACAGGCTAAATAACGACGACTTTTCGAAACTACAATGCAAATGAAGTTCAGAGCAGTGGCTGATTTCGGAAAGTAATAAACGCTACAGTTTTGCCTCTACCACCAGTCACTGCGGCAGTGCCGTTAACGAAATACAAATGTTCAAATGTTTGTAATTCTATGGGACCAAAGTAGTTTCGTCATAAGTCCCTACTCTTTCAAACTACATAAACTAAGTTAAAATAACCCAAGGACAACACATACATCCATGCTCGCGGGAGGATTCGAATCCCGACGCGGGGTTATGTGGCGGTACAAACAGCTTTTTTTCCTTGTTTCCAGGTTCATCAATGATTTGCGGTCGTTTTCATTGTTCGTACTTGGTCGTCCGTTGATTATTTGGCTCAGCCTTTTTTTAATTATTACAGAGGACATTCAACTATTTGACCGGGCGCGCTGAGCCACGGCGCCTGGCTACTGCTCGACTGCTCTCGCGCGGCAATGATATGCCTTCTGGCATAACAGTAAATTCAAAGATATTTCTGTTTGCTGATGACATTTCGTAGTGAAGAATGTTGGCAATATTAATGCACAATGAGATAAAGCAGTTAAAGAAATAATTGCATGGGTTGTAGGAAATAATTTGGTTCTAAATTACAGAAAGACTTAGTTTTTACAGTTTCTCACAGACAGTTCACCAAAAAGAGCAATTTCAGTGTGAGCGAGCGCCAGTCATGGGATCTAAGCGGAAATATAAGTCAGTTGCTGAAAAACGAAAGTTAATTGTAGAAGTGAGGGCAGAAGTACAGAAAAAGAAAAACGTAGCAGCTGATTTTGGAATTGCGGCAAGCACACTGTCAACAATAATGAAGAATGAAGACAGAGTGATAACCGCAGGGACAGATCGGAAGTGACAACTTTAACATGGCTGTCGTTCGTTTTGAAGATTTCTTGGATGTGGGCAGTGATGTCGCCGTAGCAAATGCCGAGATCTACATCTACATACAACGTAAGGTGCGTGGTGGAGGATACACTGTACCACTACTAGGCATTTCCCTTCCTATTCCATTCCCAAATTGAACGAGAAAAAAAAGAATGCTTATATGCCTCCGTACGAGCCCTAATTTCTCTTATAATGTCATTGTGATCACTACGCGAAATGTAAGTATGTGGCAGAAAGATGGTACTACACTTAGCTTCAAATTCCGGACCTCTACATTTCCTCAACAGAAATTCACGAAAAGAACGTCGTCTTTCCTCCAGCGATCCCCATTTGAGTTACCGGAGCATTTCCGTGACCCTCGCGCATTGGTCGAACCTACCAGTAACAAACCTAGCTCCTTGCCTCTGAACTGTTTCTATGTCTTCCTTTAAACTGATCTGCTGCGGGTCCCAAATAATTTATCAATACTCAAGACATGGTCGTACAAGCTTTTTAGACGCGGTCTCCTTTACAGATGAAGTACATCTTCCCAAAATTCTCACAATAAACCGAAGTCGGCTGTCCGCCTTACTCACAACTGTCCTTACATGTTCGTTCCATTTCATATCGCTCTGCAATGTTACGCCTAGATATTTGAACGACGCGACTGCATCAAGAAGCTCACTACTAATGTTGTATTCGAATATTATGGGATTGTTTTTCCTACCCATGCGCAACACCTTACATTTTTCTACATTGAGGGCTAGCTGCCATTCCTCACACCAACTAGAAATTTTGTCTAAGTCATCCTGTATGCTATTACTGTCAGTTATAGGCGACATCCTCCCATACCCCACAGCATCATCAGCAAACAGCCGCAAATTACAAGTTAGTCTGTCCATCAGATCATTTATATAGATAGAAAATAATAGCGGTCCTATCACACTCCTCTGGGGCACGCCTGACGATACACTCTTCTCTGATGAACACTCGCCGTCGAGAACAACGTACTGCGTTGTCTACGTAACGACAGCTAACGAAGAAGAAGACGGAAAAAATGATGAAGAGGCAGGGGCAGGAAGGGGAGATAGAAGCATCACCTCCAATGACAGCCAGTCATCACGTAGGGCAAAGCGGCTCTTGATATGATCAGAGTGTGCGTGGAGAAGTGCGAGGACGTGGGGATAATGCGTTCTCAGCCAAAGTAATTATAGACAATGAAACTGACTCACAAGTGATCAAAAATTTAAATTATGGATTACTTTTAACTTCAGTTCACACATAGTGTGCATTCTGTTATTTAATTACATTCTTTTTTACTGTGAATGTATTCCCCAGGGAAGCGTTACAGGTTCCCTACTCTTCCTTGTGTTTATAAACGATTTAGGAGACAATCTGAACAGTTCCCTTAGACTGTTCGCGGATGAAGCTGTCGTTCATCGGTTAGCGAAGTCAACAGAGGATCAAAAGCAACTGCAAAGCGATTTAGTAAAAAATTCTACATGGAGCGAAAATTTGCAATTGACACTCAGTAAAGAAAAGTGTGAAGTAATACACATGACCAGTAAAAGAAATCCGCTGAACTTCAATTACACGATAAATCAGTCAAACCTTAAGGTCGTAAATTCTACCGAATACCTAGGAGTTACAATTACGAACAACGGAGAGAACACATAGAAAATGTTGAATGATTTCCAGTCCATGGTGTACACAAAATAAGCCCATGTATCATTATACCCGTTTGTACTGGTAATTTTGTGTAAATTCTGTCACGCAGATAATCTGAAGATGCCCTGCTAAGGGCGAAACGCGTCATTAATTAATAAAACAATTTGCAATCAAGACGGAATACTGAAGGAATAGAAAATATTGTGGGGAAGGCGAACCAAAGTTTACGTTTCATTGGCAGGACGCTTCGAAGATGCAACAGCTCCACCAAAGATACTGCCCACAACACACTTGTGCGTCCTCTCCTGGAGTACTGTTGCCCATTGTGGGTCCCTCAGCAAGTGGGAGTGGAAGACATTGAGACGGTTCAGAGAAGGGCAGCTCGTTTTGTTTTATCACGTTACAGGGGGGAGAGCATTACGGAAATATTGAACGATTTGAGGTGGAAATCATTAAAAGACAGAGGCGTTATTCGTTCCGACGAGATCTGTTTAAGAAGTTTCAATCACCGACTTTTACTTCTGAATGTGAAAATGTTTTGCTAGCACCCAGCTACATAGGGAGACATGACCATCCCAATTACATAAGAGAAATCAGATCGAAAATGGAACGATGTAGGTGTTCTTTCTTCCCGTGCGCTATTAGAGAATGGAACGGTAGAGAAAGGTTATGAAAGTGATTGATGAACCCTCTGTCAAGCATTTAAATGTGATTTGCAGTGTATCTATGTAGATGTAGATGTAGATTTTTATTTGACACAAATTGTCGTCTATTTTAGAAAAAATAAAACTATGCATAACAACCTATCTTGGCCTGTATATTACTAAAACCAAAGATAAACCTAAAGCACACAAACGCGAATAAAGAAAATCACATTATGTGCAGTAAAAGAAAAAAATCGTGAAGTTTTCTGGAACACCTTGTTTTATCGAATCATCGATATAGCGAATTAATGTTGTCTTCCACAGAGATTCGATATATCGAGGTTTGACTGTTTATAAATTCATCCCGTATTTAGAATGGAACGTTTTGCTAAAATTACAAAGAAATCGGTAAAGAACTTTCTGAGATTAAGGCACAAACGAACATTTACACTTTTATAACGATCCCCATTTATTACATATAACTATACATATACCAGATACCGTTCCAGTGGGTACTAAAAACATGTCGCAAATCGAACGCAACATTATATAAAAATTTCAAAGCAATTTGGGATTTTTGACAAACAGACAGACACGTCTTTACTAATATAGTCACATGGCAGTCAGTACTGACCACGTGTAATGCCAAGAGTAACAACATTGTCAATCTCGCATGGCTCTTCTTCCATAAACGTTCAACAGTATTGCAGCCCAGGCAACGGTTCACATGAGTTCCCCCTTCCCTCCTTTGCAGCCTGTTGTTGACTGGCGAAGCTTTGTGGACTGAAACGAAAATTCCACGCGATAAGGCAGAAACGGCAGTCGCAGATTATCCTCCTAGCTATCAAATAACCGCCTCTGATCACCTGAAGATCTTTACATCCGCCAATTCCGAAAAAGGCAATCAGTGCGCAACCACCGCACCTGGGACTTTCGCATACTAATGGCG
The DNA here is from genome assembly GCA_026315105.1 of Locusta migratoria. Classification (NCBI taxonomy): domain Eukaryota; kingdom Metazoa; phylum Arthropoda; class Insecta; order Orthoptera; family Acrididae; genus Locusta; species Locusta migratoria. The sequence goes on along the minus strand of CM048744.1, from coordinate 134,623,841 downwards.
AATTTTTCGACATTCTATTCAAACGTTAATAGCAGGTTTTCAGACTCGACAGAAAAAAAAATTTCTGGCTCCGCGGATTTCGAATTCCGGAAAAAGATGTGTATAGTGAACGTATATTGTGGGTACTTTCTCCGAAACAATTTCTGACACATTTGGTGGTGACCGTACGTTACCTTGTTAAACTGTATGCATGCTTTTGCCATTTCAGACGAGTAACGAGCAGATGATACGGTACTTTCTGTTTGGAGCTCAAAGTGTTTGAAGGAATGACCTAATTCATGAAATTACTTTCCAAAGTGTTTTGAAATGTTAATCGACATGCTTTTGTTCCACCAAACTACATACCGATTTCACTTTTACCGGCATTCTCAAAAATCCTAGAAAAGGTTCAATGTTCAAATGTTTGTAGAGCTTATGGGACTTAACTACGGGGTCATCAGTCCCTCTAGAAAAGGTAATGTACAAGCAGCTTCTCAACAACCTAACCTCAAATGACGTATTGTCTGGAACACAGTTTGGATTTCTGAAAGGTTTCGATATCGAGTAGGCTGTTTAAACCTACAGTGAGAATGTACTCAATTCATTAGATAATAAATTACAAGCAGCAGGTATTTTCTATGATTTATCAAAGGCATTTGATTGTGTGAATCATAACATTCTTTTAAGTAAATTAGAGTTCTATGGTGTTATGGGAATTGCTGAAAAATGGTTCAAGTGGTACCTTGCTAACAGGAAACAAAGGTTGTCAGTGCAAGGGACTAGTGAATTAAGCCAACAGTCATCATCAGATTGGGAGTAAATTACATGTGGTGTTACACAAGGATCAATCTTAGGACCACTGCTTTTTCTTGTGTACATTAATGACCTCTTATCAGTTACACTGCCAGAAGCAGAGTTCGTTTTGTTTGCAGATGATACAAAGTATTGCAATAAATAGCATGTCGAGCTTACTTTTATAAAGTTCTGCTAATGATATTTTCATTAACGTTAATAAGTGGTTTAAAGCCAACTCATTAACATTAAACTTTGAAAAGACTACATGCATTTCAGAACATGTAAGAGATTTCCATCCGGTATATGCATAAAATACGAAGAAGAGCAGGTAGAAGAGGTTGACAGTATAAAATTCCTGGGATTATAGCTTGATAATAAATTCAATGGGGAGGAGCACACCACAGAACTGCAGAAACGACTTAACAAATCTGTATTTGCAATACGAGTGGTATCAGACATAGTAGGCATAAAAATTTTAAAAAAGCTTGCATACTTTGCTTACTTTCATTCCATATTGTCATATGCTATAAAATTTTGGGGTAACTTTTCAAGTCAATCAAAAGTTTTCTGAGTCCAAAAGCGTGTAATACGTATTACCTTTGGTGTAAATTCACGGAAATCCTGCAGAAGCCTCTTCAAAGAACTGGGTATATTAACTACTGCCTCTCAGTATACTTATTCCTAAATGAAATTTGTCATAAATAATATATCCATTTTCCCAACAAACAGCTCAGTTCATACCTACAATACTAGGAACAAGAATGATCTACACAAGGACTTAAAAGCACTTTAGTTCAAAAAGGGATCCACTCATCAGGGACACATATTTTCAATAATTTACCAACAACCATAAAAAATTTAGCTACAAATAAAGATCAGTTTAAGAGGAGCCTAAAAGACTTTCTAGTGGTCAACTCCTCCTACTCCACTGACGAATTTTTAAATAGAACCAAACGATCTGTGTATCTGTATTCATAATATTATTAGTATTAATATATTAATAACTTGTAAAAAGTGTATATACCTCTATTAGTAATATTATATTATCAAATTAAAAAAAGACATGTTCCACGTCCACGAGGATCACCTCAACACGGATGTATGGAACGAACGAACCAACTAATCTAATCTAATCTAATCCAGAGGGTCGGCATGAAATCGTCGACCCGGCGGAGATAAATTTTATTTACACGTTTTTGATAATGTATGCAACACACGATCACACAGACAAATCCATAAGCACGTGCGTTCAGGTACGTAAGCGTGCGCAGCGTCGGCGGTAGTTCCTGGTAGACCATCCTTTTGCAGCAATGCAAGCTGCATTTCTCACGTGGGGACTATGGTAGAGGTGCCAGATGTAGTCTTGCGGAATGGCCTGCCATGCAGTTTACACCTGGTGCCTCAACTGAACTGAATTCGTGCCGGTCGTGCAGACAGCGCAAGATGACGTTTATCGGGTCCCAAACATGCTCAAGGGAGTGGGGGGGGGGGGGCAGATCTGTGGATAGTGCTGGCCAGGGTAGTTGATGAACACTTTGAGAGCACGTTGGGTGGTACGGGATGCTTGTTGACGTGCATTGTTCTGTTGGGAAAGCATATCGCCTTGGCGGTGCAAGAACGGTAGCAACACGGGCTAAATGCTGGTTTCGATGTATCGTGCACTATTGAATATTCCCTCGACGTTCACCAAAAGTGAACAGCAATTGTAAGATATGGCTCCACACAATAATGTACTATCATTCGTTAAGGCGTCTTTCATCCACGCCCTAATATCGTTCAGCCCCCTCCAGTGGAGTCATGATAGGCGCTTATGGAAGGACAAATGGAAACATGTTGTCTTCTGTGATGAGAGTCGCTTCTGCATCGATGCCAATAACGGTCGTACCTTTTGGCGTAGTGCAGGAGAGTCCGAATATCTTGAGTGTATACTCTTTCAAGTCTGGAAGCAAGCATGAGTAAAATATAGAGAGCGTAAGGTTATTTTACAACTTGTTCAAAAACCAGACAGCGGTTGTCAGAGTTGAATGCCTGAAAGAGATGCAGTGGTTGGGAATAGAGTAAGACAGGATTGTAGCCTTTTTCCAGTGTTATTCAATTTGTACATTGAGCAAGCTATAAAGGAAAGCAAGGAGAAATTTGGAGAACGAATTAAAGTTCAGGGCGAAGAATTAAAGACGTTGCGTTTTGCCGACGACATAGTAATTCTGTCAGAGACAGCAAAAGACCTGGAAGAGCAGTTGAAGGAAATGGGCAGTGTGCTGAAAGGTGCATACAAGATTAATATTAACAAGAGCAAAACAAGGGTAATGGAGTGCAGTCTAAGAAAATTAGGTGATTCTGAAGGAATTAGATTAGGTAACGAAACAGTAAAGGAGGTAGATGAGTTTTGTTACTTGGGCAGTAAAATAACAAATTATGGTCGCAGTACAGAGGATATAAAATGCAGAATGGCAATGGGTAGGAAAGCGTTCTTGAAAAAGAGAAATTTGTTAACATCGAATATTGATTTAAGCCTAAGAAAATCCTTTCTGAAGGCATTAGTGTGGAGTGTTCGCTTGTATGGAAGTGAAACATGGACGATAAATAGCGCGGACAGGAAGAGGATACAGGCTTTTGAAATGTGGTGCTACAGAAGAATGCTGAAGATTAGGTCGGTGGATCGCGTAACTAATTAAGAGGTACTAACAGAATTGGTGAAAAAAGGAATTTCTGGCATACCTTGACTAAAAGAAGGAATCGATTGGTAGGACAAATTCTTAGACATCAAGGAATGGTGAATTTAGCGTTGGAGGGAAGAGTTTAGGGTAAAAACCGCAGAGGAAGACCAAGAGATGGAGTTGAAGTGGCTTGCTCAGAAAAAGATATTGTGGAGAGCTGCATCAAACCAGTCTCCGGACTGAGGACCATGACAACAATAACAACATACTACTGAGACACAGGGGGGCCGACACCTGGAATCATGGTGTGGGGAACCATAACCTGCACTGGCCGTTCTTCTCTGGTGATCCTCGAGAGAACATTGAATAGTGCACGATTGACTGAAATCATCATTCAACTCGTCTTGCTACCGTTCATGCACCAACAAGGGAATATGCAGTTCCAACAGGATCATAAACGTGTCCACGTGTAACCCATACCACCCAACGTACTCTTCAAGGTGTACATCAACTACCCTGGCCAGCACAATAACCAGATTTGTTCCCCGTTGCGAATTTCTGAGACCGGATATTTCACTGTCTGCGCGACCGGCATGAAATCTGAGGCACCATGAGGAAACTGCATCGCAAGCCATTCCACAAGAGTACATTCGGCACGTCTACGATCGTCTCCATGGGAGAACTGAAGCTTCCATTGCTCCAAAAGGAGGGCATACACGGTACTAGTGTCAATATTGAGCACGCTGTGGTGACTGTGCGTATGATTATGTCTGTGTAATCGTGTGTTGTATACATCCTCAAGACTGTGTCAATTAGATTAGATTAATGCTTGTTCCATGGATCATATATAAGACATTTCGTAATGATGTGGAACGTGTCAGTTTAGTAAATGTTGTATTCACTTGACAACCAATATTTTAAGGATTTTTATTACATTTTTGTTGTTGTTTTTTATTTTTTTTATTTCTTTTCTAAGTTTTTCATGTACATTGTAGAAGGAGTTGCCATTCAAAAATTCCTCTAATTTTTTTATTAAATACTAGATGGCTAAAATTTATCTCTGTTGAGTGGACGAATTCATTGTGTTCTTTTTCATTTTCCAGGAGTGTGTATCCACTACCACACCTGGAACAGAATGTTAGTTCTTAATGCACCGACTTTAACTTCTTAGTATTTTATCCATTGTAACCTCCACAGTAAATTCACCGTATCATGTTAATGATACGTCGTTTAGCTTCTGAACTACTGTTATTTGAGTGAAATTAGAGACAATATTTACGAAAACGTTTGAGCTTGCCAAGTAAGTTCTTTAGTTGAAGCTTTATGTCCAGCTCATTGCTACGAACGGTTCTGTCGATTCACAAGTGGTCCACATTCATTCGAAGGTGACTCACGACCATAATTACTTCAACTGACGGCACTCGCATTCAGAAAATCAACCCTCCAATGAACGCCCACCGTCATCTACATCTACATTGTTACTCTGCATGGCAGGGGGTTCATCGTACCACTTTCGTACTATTTATCTGCCATTCCATTCTAGGATAGCATGCACCAAGAAAGAATACTTGTCTCTCGGTTAAATCTCTGCTCTGTCTAGTCTATGTAGGTGGGATTCAACTATGTTTGTCGCTTTTTTTTTCTGCGCCGGGTTACTTACATTTTGCGTTCTCTCTCTCTCTCTCTCTCTCTCTTTTTTTTTTTTTTTTTTTTTTTCCTCCGAGTTATATTTTCACATTTTTTGTTTTTTTGAGTCTCCTACCGTCTATTCAACTCGTACTATCAAACCATATCGAAAGTAACAAAACAGGTACTTCTGGATCTATAAGGCCCTTCTGCTGTAACGTAAGAGAAATGCAACAGATGCATACAAATTAGAAACTTCCGTTAACACAAAGGGAAAAACCAAAATCCTTCGGGTAGTAAATCCATTACACTATAGAATAAACCAAAATATATCTTAGTAACGGAGCCATAAATGAAAAATATAATGGATGTAAAAAATTTCACTTAAGATAAGTCCCTACTGAACGCAACGGGGTACACCTTCTTCATAATGGTCTGCAACTGAGTAGAAGAACGAAACAAAAAGCGAACTTACCCAATGGGTCTTAAAGGAAATGGGAGGATCCTATTCCCACAACGTGAAAAGAAAAAATTAACGAACAGAAAGAAAGAAGATTGATGGCAAGTTTTATATTTCCCAGTATTCCCGTCAATGATATAGTCGCAATTTAGTGGCCATGAAAGAGTGCCACCGTCTACATCTACATCTACATGGAATACTCTGCAAATCACATTTGAGTGCCTGGCGGAGGGTTCATCGAACCACCATTACACTATTTATCTCCCATTCTATTCTCAAATAGCACGCGGGAAGAAAGAACACCTGAATCTCTCCGTTCGAGCTCTGATTTCTTGTATTTTATGCTGATGATCATTTCCACCTATATAAGAGGGAGTCAACAATATATTTTCGCATTCGGACGAGAATATTGGCGATTGGAGTTCCGTAAGTAGCCCACAACGCAGCGATAATCGTCGTTATTGTAATGATTCCCATTCCAGATCCTGTATCATTTCCGTAATTCTGCCTCCTCTATATCGTGTCAATACGAAACGAGCTGCCCTTCTTTGGACTCTTTCGATATCCTCCGTCAAACCCACCTGATAAGGATCCCACACTGGGCAGCAATACTCCAAAAATGGACGGCCAAGCGTAGTGTATGCAGTTTCTTTAGTAGTTCTGTTGCATCTTATAAGGGTTCTGCCAATAAACGCAGTCTCTGGTTCGGCTTTCCCACGATATTATCTACGTGTTCTTTCCAATTTAGGTCTGAAGTAATTGTAATTCCTAGGTAATTTGTGGAGTTTACGGCCTTCACTTTTGATTGATTTACCTTGTAAACAAAGTTTAACGGATTTATTTTCGTGGACGACTTCACACTTCTCATTATTTAGAGTCAATTGCCAATTTTTACACCATACTGATATCTTATTCAGATCGTTCTGCAGTCGATTTCGATCTTCAGATGATTTTACAAGACGGTAAATGACGGCGTCATCTGAAAACAACCTAAGACAGTTACTTAGATTTTCCCCTAAATCGTTTATGTAAATAAGGAACAGCAGAGGACCAATAACGCTACCCTGTGGAACGACCGAAAATCACCTCTGTTTTAGTCGATGCCTTACCATCGATTACTACGAACTGTATCCTCTCTGACAGGAAATACTCTATCCAGTCGCAAATTTGGGGTGATATACCATAATCACGCAATTTTATTAAAAGCCGTTTGTGAGGTACGCTGTCAATAGCCTTCTGAAAATCAAGAAAGACGGAATCGATTTGCGAACCCTTGTCGATAGCACTCATCACTTCGTGTGAGTAAAGAGCTACTTGTGTATCGCATGAACGATATTTTCTAAATCCGTGTTGACCTTAGGTCAATAGATCATTCTGTTCGAGATAATTAATAATATTTGAACACAGGATATGTTCTAAACCCTGCTGCAAATTGACGTCAATGAAATAGGCCTGTAGTTTAGTGGGTTACTCTTACTGCCTTTCTTGAATATAGGTGTGACCTGTGCAACTTTCCAATCTTTTGGTACAGATTCCTCTATGAGGGAGCGGTTGTATATGGCTGTTAAGGAGCTATCGTTTCAGCATAATCAGATAGAAATGTAATGGGTATACTATCCGGACTAGAAGTCTTGTTCTTGTTAAGTGATTTTAGTTGCTGCACTACTCCGATGATAACTACTTCTACGTTACTCATTACGGCCTCTGTTCGCAATTCGAAATCTGGAATATTGGTTTCGTCTTCTTTTGTGAATGAGTTTCTAAAAGCTATGTTTAGTAACTCCGCTTTAGTAGCGCTGTCATCGGCAGGATCGTCATTACTATCACGTAGTGAGGTTATTATTTGTGTTTTGCCCCTAGTATATTTAACGTATGACCAAAATCTCTCTGGGTTTTCAGTCAAATTTCGAGAAAGAGTTTCGTTGCAATAAGTATTGTAGGCATCTCGCATTGAAATTCTTGCTAAATTTCGTGCTTCTGTGTAGGATCGCCAATCCTGGGGATTTTGTGTTCGTTTAAATTTAGCATGTCGTGAGTAAGTTGGTATAATTGTGGAGTGATTTTGTGTGCTGGTGGGCATTCCACAAATAGGTCATGTACGCTACACCAAGTCCGAGTCGGAGGGTGGTTATTGCAAAAGCAGAGTGCCCCAGTAAACACAGGGTGGAATTACGCCTGGTGCGTGGAAGCAGCTGTGTTCGGTATAGTGAACTACTTCACCGTCACACTCATCAGGTTGGTTTCGTTAATGAAGGCTATCATGCCTCGACATAGCTCCCGTACAGCTGACACACCAAGACACTGGAACCAATGTCACGGTTGTCAGGAACATGGCACAGTGTACAGTTTGGTGATACTATAAAATGTCGGCGAGTCGCTGATTTGTCTTGATAACATTATTAACCCTAGTTTAGTAACATAAGTCAAACTGACTGCTGCGTTGAAATTGTCTGTGAGCTGTGACGTTTTGAGGAAATACTGATGAACAAGTGTACACGAGTAGAGTGTTAGTTACGAATCACACTCGTCGAATTGACGAACTCACTGAAAGACGGGTGTTAGCAGCGAGCGTTAAAACCAGTTGTTACACTCCTGGCCATTAAAATTGCTACACCACGAAGATGACGTACTACAGTCGCGAAATATAACCGACAGGAAGAACATGCTGTGATATGCAAATTATTAGCTTTGCAGAGCATTGACGCAAGGTTGGCGCCGGTGGCGACACCTACAACGTGCTGACAATAGGAAAGTTTCCAACCGCAGCAGTTGGCTGGCGTAGCCTGGTGAAACGTTGTTGTGATGCCTCGTGTAAGGAGGAGAAATGCGTACCATCACCTTTCCGACTTTGATAAAGGTCGGATTGTAGCCTAACGCGACTGCGGTTTATCGTATCGCGTCATTGCTGCTCGCGTTGGTCGAGATCCTATGACTGTTACCAGAATATGGAATCGGTGAATTCAGGAGGGCAATATGGAACGCCGTGCTGGATCCCAACGGCCTCGTATCACTAGCAGTCGAGATGACAGGCAACTTATCCGCATGGCTGTAACGGATCGTGCAGCCACGCCTCGATCCCTGGTCAACAGCTAGGGACGTTTGCAAGACAACAACCATTTGCAAGAACAGTTGGACGACGCTTGCAGCAGCATGGACAATCAGCGCTCAGAGACGCTACCCTTGACGCTACATCACAGACAGCAGCGGCTGCGATGGTGTAGCAACGACGAACCTGGGTGCACGAATGGCAAAAGTCATTTTTCGTATGAATCCAGGTTCTGTTTGCAGCGTCATGATGGTCGCATCCGTGTTTGGCAACATCGCGGTGAACGCTCATTAGAAGCGTGTATTCGTCATCGCCATACTGGCGTATCACCCGGCGTTATGGTATGGTATGGCATTGGTTACACGTCGCGTGATCGCATCGACGGCACATTAACAGTGGCCGTTACATTTCAGATGTGTTACGATCCGTGGCTCTACCCTTCATTCGATCCCTGCAATACCCTACATTTCAGCAGGACAATGCACAATCGCATGTTCCAGGTCGTGTACGGGCCTTTCTGGATACGGAACATGTTAAACTGCTGCATTATAGACAATGATAATAAGGTAAGGAATAATCTTTATTTAGAATGATAATATACAGTGACGTCTGCTTGTAAATTAAATTTATCCATACGTGAACAGCTTGATCAGCAGAAAGCTTTCTTGTGTTCCTAGTCCTTAAACACATTTGTTTGCCTCCCGAAGTACCATAATCTCTATCAGGTACGTCTTAGATACTCCATGTCCTGTATGCAATAACGTCCCTCTCTGAGAAAGACTACAGGCCTCTTTTTTATCACGGTCAGTCCTTAAAAAAGCATCTGTCAGCCATTCAAAACCTCCAAAAATTTTAGTAGTTTTTACACTAACATTAAATATGGCATCAACACATGTAATAGGATCACTCAATAACTCTTTTTCGGCAAAGCAGTTCGTATGGAAATTTAGTCTTCTGAAACTGAAGGCCTCGGAGAGAGATAGTCATAAGTCACAACTTTTTCGAAATAGAGTTTTTCGTACTACGGCATTCATAACAATACGTTCTTCATATTCTGTTTAAAAAGATCACTCTTACTGCAACAGGTGGCAGGCTATGACGAAGTGTCGTTTTATGCTTTGCCATGTGGTGATAGTTTCAGAAGATACATAGTAACAAGCCACAGCAAAATGGAAGATGGCTTAGGGACGTCTGAAGCAGCTTCTGACCATCAACGAATATTTGTGACAGACAGTAGTGGAACAGAAGAGCTTTACCCTTTGCATATGGACAACGATCAGTATTGGCATCCATCAACCAGCAGTTCCAGCTCACGTGATGTTTCAGTAAGTGTATCAAACTGTTTATTTCTGGTGTCCTGTGGCTTGTGACTTAGTTTCTCTCAACCTTTGCAACACATCTGATAGCCATCCCGTATGTTTATGATGTAACTTTATGGGAACCTTTCTATGACTGCTTCAAGCTGCAATAATGTACTTTTAAATGCAACAGGTGTTCAAAAAAATTTTCATTTTGGCGATATTTAATGTTTTGTGTGGCTTATGACTATATCTCATGCAACATTTTATATTATTTTGCTCTCCTTTTTATAGATTGAAATAAACAGAGTTAATGAAGAATCACCTGCAAAATCAAAGCCTTCACGGAAAAGTGAAATATTGATCAGTGGAAAAAAGTTAAGGCGAATCGTCTACGAAATGCTGGTCAGCAGTGTAAGTCTTCAAAAACTAACAAGATTATCAGGCAGTCACTATAGGAAATCCTGTAATTGTTCAAATAAATAAGAAGAAAACATTTTTCATTCCTTTTGGGAGATGGGAACTTAAATGCCCAGAATACCTGCCTGATGAGCTGCATAAAAGTGGCGCCGAAAAAGCGGAGGTTTGTTCAGTATTTAAATATGAATGATCTAATATGTTGTAAATTAATATCATTTTGTTATATGTGTCATAATTTATTTTACAGCTATCCAAAAAAGATTTGCAAGGAAAAATCATCCAGCGATATTACCTTTTTGTATTCCGTGAAGGTATGTGGAATGGAAGTCATTTTCTGCAAGAAGCTTTCTAAAAGTTTCATGATGTACGGAGCCATGTGTGAAGAGTGAGGAATTTACAACAGCAAATGAAGCAGGGATTTGAGGTGTTGAAAGATGATGAAAGAGATTTGTATTTTACTCTGTGGCCTAGTAAGTCATTTACTCAGACAGGGTATAGTAGATATATACATATTAGGAAGATAATATTAACTCAATTGTTTTATTTATTTGAGGAAAACATGGAAACTACCCACATAAATCCCAAGACGAAGCTGTACAAGGCGTTAGAGACTTCCTCAATGCAATATCAAAATATAGCACTCATTACATTAGGCAACAGAACTCCAACAAAGTGTATTTGGATTGCGATCTTACAACTGCATCATTATATCGGGATAAATACTCCCAATACTGCAAATAAATTCAGGTCCCTATAGTCTCTGAAGGTAAATTAAGAGAAATTTAAGTTTGAATCTGAAGATCCCTTCAAGCTAAATATAAAGCACTGTTATTCGGACATAGGAGCTTTCATGGCAGTGGATACTCGTATCAAGAGGAAAGGAAGGATTGTTGAATCAGGCCAAATCAGCTGTCAATAAAATATAGAAACCCACTACCGATTAATCAGAAAAAAATGATGATGTAATGTTTCTTACGCCATACATACCTGCAGCAAATCAACATTTCTTTCGATCATGTACCAGAAATAACGTGAACAATGATGAGGTAGAGGAATTTATTTGATGTAACTATATTAATGAAAAGTAATTTATATATCTTAGTTATATGTAATGTATGTATTAATGTGTAAGAATTATGAATACTACTCGCTGTGTTATGAGTATTTAAAAATAAATCCTCCAAATTAATATTTTATGTTTTATTTTCTGGGAGACATAGTCATAAGCCACTGTTGACTACATCTTAATTAGAATCACTCTAAAATTAATATTAAGTAGCGTGAAGAAAGTTGGCTATTTCACAACATTCTTAGCAAGTATTAAGCAAGTGTTTGCAGTAGAAAGAAGGTTAATATTTTGTATTAATATTTTCAGATTTCCATGGAACTTTAAAGTTGCTGTATCTCGAAACTAGTTCGATGTGGCTTATATCTCTCCAACCCCTTCAGTTAATTGAAACTTTTTGAACACCTCTGTATTTTAGTTATGTACTAGATGAAAACCCGGCGTTGCCCGGGTATTTATTTATTTATTCCTGCCTTGAGTTAGTACCTCTCCTAACCCTTCTCTCTCTGTCCATCTCCCTTTTTTTTAATATCATTATCGGAGAATATATAAGAAATAATGACGTTTTCCTCTTCCGAGGCAAGTTGTCTGAATATGATCTATTAAAAGTAGATGTACTGTTGTAATAAGTGTATAGTAACGCAATGCAAATTTATCTACGAAGTTTAAATAACAATCAATGTAATTAATTTCACTCATTTTTGAGGAAATGTCGCTGATAAAGCGGAACTGAAAAATATTCCTATCAGATTGCAGACGTCTATGCACTTGTCGTTTATCAGGAAAGTAAGTAGTGTAGATCAAACCACACGTAAAGATGCACTCGTTTCGAAGAATCCAATCACGAAATTCAACAATAATGATTGTATTAATAACACAGATGGATCACTTGATGTTATGCGCGAAATGTCAAATCGATTTTTTTAAAGAGATGGATTAAAAGTAATTTCTTTGTACTGCTTTATTTATTTATTCTTATATTTCCCTATTCATATGCTTATCCTTACAGAGAAAGAGCTGAAAACATTGTAGCACGCATAGACCAAAGATATGGTCTGTGGCATCACGTTTCACTGTATGTAACCTCCTTGCTATAGAGTCGCAAACGTCATCACTGGCCTTGGACGACTTTCAACCACCATATCTTCCACCCCCTTATAGCTATCGGCATGAAACTGCTATGGTGTACAACGGGCGACTTTGGACAACAATTACACACAGATCATTCGTCTGCGTTCTGCAGTTTTCGCTGCAGAGCGAAATATTAACACAGACGTAGAATTTTATAGACACCGATAACTGTCTATCCCAATATACTCCACCCTTTTACCATTATCATCCCTCAAGCAACAATCCAAACCAATAAAACCATTTTCAAAGAGTAAATATAATTTTCAAAGAGTAATTATTGTTCCGCATTTCGCGTTATATTCTTCAAATTACTAAATATCTATGAGATCACTATAAAACCGTGCCTAAAACCTTCCTCAGGTATAAATTAGTAACTGTACAAATATTTAAGTCTCTGCGTCTTGTCGTTCGGACGTGATAAGCGTACACCGAACAGACATTCACATTAATATATATATAGCTTTCGGATCGCCATAAAACCGTGCCTAAAGCCTCCACCGCGTAGACATTAGTATTTGTACAAATGTTTAGCTCTTTATGTCTTGTGGTTCAGACGTGATAAACGTACAAGCAAGCGCACTACCGAGTGTGCTATCCCGACACGACTCACGATACCGCCTCACAACTTTACTTCCGCCAGTACCTCGCCTCCTACTTTCCAAACTTCACAGAAGCTCTCCTGCAAACACGCAAGACTGGCACTCCTGGAAGAAAGGATATGGTGGAGACATGGCTTAGCCACAGCCTAAGGGATGTTTCCAGAATGAAACTTCACTCTTCAGCGGAGTGTGCGCTGATATGAAACTTCCTGGCAGATTAAAATTGTCTGCGGGAACCGGGACTCGAACCTGGGACCTTTGCCTTTCGCGGGCAAGCGCACAACCGACTGTGCTATCCCGACACGACTCACGATACCGCCTCACAACTTTACTTCCGCCAGTACCTCGCCTCCTACTTTCCTACTGGCGGAAGTAAAGTTGTGAGGCGGTATCGTCAGTCGTGTCGAGATAGCACAGTCGGTAGTGCGCTTGCCCGCGAAAGACAAAGGTCCCAGTTTCGAGTCCCGGTTCCGGCACACAATTTTAATCTGCCAGGAAGTTTCATATCAGCGCACACTCCGTTGCAGAGTGAAGTTGCATTCTGGAACTGTACGAATGTTTAGCTCTTTGTGTCTTGTGGTTCCGGTGTGTTAAACGTACACCGAACAGACATTCACATTTATAGATATAGATAGATAGATAGATAGATAAGGGTAAGAATAGAAAATTTAAGTACACCTTCTACTTTCCTAAACGCGTTTCGCTCGTCTGCATCTTCACACACGCACAGCGCTCGACCACTCACTTCACTGGTAGGCACTGGAGAATATCTCGCTGGCGCGCAGGTACGTCAGATCAGCAGCAAGGCTACAGGTCACCCTGGCACGGTGATTGATGTGTCAAGGCTTCACTGCGGCCAGACTTTGAGGCCGAGTTGCGCGGAACTTGTCGATAATACTCCATTACGCCCTGAGTGCTCTTAATGGACTCGTTTTTTCGAGACAGCACGGCCGGAATATTAAGTCCGGCAAAGTCCGAAAAAAGTACAATGACGTTTAATTTCGACCAGACGCCGAATTACTTTAAAAATCTTTCGCGGTAAATGACGCAAGTTCTCGTTCGGGCACCACCTCCCCTTCTCCCCCCCCCACCCCCTTCGATAGAAAAGAAGAAGAGAAGGTTGGTGTACTCGCTAAAACCAGGCTGTGCTACTCGACCGCTGGCGGTATATAGTGCGGTCTGGCGGTTTTCTGTGTCCTCTTTTCGCGGTTCGGTGTTCCCGCAGTGGAGAAGTTCCACCTGCCGCATTCAGATTTAATGCCGCTTTCTCCTGCCAGCTGCGGCTTCCCACACAGAGCCGTTCAAGTATTTAAGAGCGCGATTTATTCTTCAATTCTTAAAACTCGGCCGGGCTACCCTGCCTTAGCGCTCCGCTAGAAAGACGACCGACGTTCGTTTTAAGCAAGATCCGCGCAATCAATTGTTTCTTTTTTTGTTTTTATTTTTTTTTTTTTTTATTTTTTCCGTTTTTGCCGCAAGAGATTTTCGTAACGTCGAAGAGAAGATGGTGGCAACGTTAATAGTGTTACGCTTATACATGAGGGAGTTTAAAGGGAGGGAGGGTACCCCGCCATATAGCTTCTTGTCACTCCATTACTATATGAAGGACCTTATGAGATTGCTGGCCGCGGTGGCCGAGCGGTCTGCGGCGCGCCAGTCACGTTCTACACGGCCACTACGGTCGGGGGTTCGAATCCCCCCTCGGGCAAGCATATTTGTATCGTCTTTAGTATTAGCTAGTTCATAAATACTTTGTAAGTTTAGGGACTGATGACCCCTTAGTTAACTCCCATAAGCTATACAAACATTTGAACCTTATGAGATTGTAAATATACCTTATGAAAATAACTACTGGTTAGTCAATCCTAGAACTAGAGTACCTAAAGGACTGTATCCTTACAAGGATCATAAAGCTTTTATTAATTAACTAGCTGTAAATCCAGCCGACCGTGGTGGCCGAGGGGACTGAGGCGCTTCAGTCGCGGTCTTTACGGCCACTACGCTCGGGGGTTCGAATGCCCCCTCTGGCATGGATATTTGTGCCGTCCTCAGGATTAGCTAGTTCATAAGTAGTTTGTAAGTTTGGGGACTGATGACCCCGTAGTTAAGTCCCATAAGCTATACAAACATTTTTTTTCTGTAAATCCAGCGTTACACGGGTGTTTATTAATCCTACACTCTCGCAGTCCACATCCCCTTTCCCCCCTCTCTCTGCATCCACCTCTTTCTCTCCCATCTCTCTGTTCGTTTCCACCTTTACCTCTCTCGACAAAGTTTTCTATAAGATACCATACAAACATTTATGTACCCAGTAATCTTCCTGTTGGTTTAACCCTTTACTGACCAAATTATTTCCAGAAGTTGTAGACTTTTTATGAATACTGTATTGGGCTAAGAAGCCATACATAAAATCATAGTTTAAATCTTGAAAGTGAGAGTTTAGCCTACGGGTATAAAAAATAAAATTAGTGGGAACTGTTGTTCCCACCAAACTTTGCAGTAACTGGACTTGATAATTAAAAAAATGTATATCCTTTATTTTTAGTACAAAAACATATGAAACATTTGATTTAATTCTATATTAGTTCATATTGTCCATTGTGTTCACGAAGGTAACGTACTATGCAGCTTAGAGAAGCATGGTGCTACAGACAAAGGTACATGACAGTTGCTACACATAATTTTTGTCTTTTTTTTGTGGTACATTGGCGGTACCTTCTATTTGTAGTACCTTTTGTTGGCAATAAGTTCCAACTTTCGCCAGACGAACTTCATCTGGAACTCCGGACACGCCTCTTTATGGTGTCTGACAATGAACGAGTCTTCCTCTTTGCTTTACGACTTGAGAAGCCGGAGATGAGCTGCCTTGCCAAATGTAACCTAAATGTTAGCTGGTCTCCTTGTGTAACTTCCACATAAGGCAGACATTGACAACTGCCAAGTATACAAGAAAGAAGAGTAGTCTGTGCCACCACTTCCATCAACAACGACCTACAGCATACCGTTTCGCAGCTGATCAAATTGATAGACTCCTCCCATTATTTTATTGTACTTTGATACATCCAACGAGAGAATACTTCACTTCTGCTACCATCTTTTGTTAAAAATCTGCTAAGTATTTGGTGACTGAAAATCGTCATCAGAGTCAGCACCGAAATCTGAACCTGCTCCATCTTCTGCTAAAGTGTACAAAATTCTCAAAACCTCTACTGGCATGAATCAGGCATTCTAAACAGTAAGAAACAAATATTAACTACAATGCCGATTGCACAGCCATGTGCACTACACTTCACATACGTTCAGTGGGAAGTATAGTTCCCACTAACTTATCTTCTAATATTTACGTGCCGGCCGCGGTGGCCGAGGAGACTGAGGCGCTCCAGTCCAGTCCGGTCTGCACGGCCACTACGGTCGGGGGTTCGAATCCCCCCTCGGGCATGGATATTTGTGCCGTCTTTAGTATAAGGTAGTTGATAAGTAGTTTAGGGACTGATGACCCCGTAGTCAATTCCCATAAGTTTAACAAACATTTGAACATTTTTTTGAATATTTACGTAATTTTCATTGATAGAGCATACTATCTCCCCTGTAAATATAAAAGTAGACAAATAGAAAGCAAGTCACTTCACAAGCAAAAGTAAAGCACACTATACAAAAATCGCTGTTATGGTCGAAACAGTGGCTTGTTTTCCTGAAAAAACTGCGCTTCTGCATTGACTAACTAACAATGTAGAAATACAACCACTTTCGCGCGCCTGTTGATAATCTATATGTAGTTAGCACAGTCTAACACACATGGTAGCACAAGTTACAAGTGTGAACGCTGAACTTATAGTGAAAACAAGTAAGTGGGAACTATATATCCCATTGGTCACTAAAGGGTTAACAGTCATGTGTGCAAAAATTCATAAATATTGGAGCACAACGATGCATTTTGTAAAATTCCGTAAGTTAAGTATCCTCCATCATGCACCGAACGAAATTTCAAAGTTCAAATGTTTGTTAAGCTTATGGGACTTAACTACGGGGTCATTAGTCCCTAAACTTACAAACTACTTATGAACTACTTACGAACTAGGACGGCACAAATATCCATGCCCTAGGGGGGATTCGAACCCCCGACCGTAGTGGCCGTGCTGACCGTGACTGGAGCGCCTCAGTCACCTCGGCCACCGCGGCCGGCGAACGAAATTTTCTATAGACAGTGACATTCCTCTTGCTCTTAAGGTAGAGTGTGCAAAATTTCATCAATATCGGAAAAAACTATAGATTTCTATGCAATATAAACGCAGGGTCACACTGAAAAACGCACTTTATTGTTCTCAAATATTCCAGTTTTATTTCATACATCCCTTGTTCTGAGAATAAGGAAAACAACAACAACAACAACAACAACAACAAAGGATCTGTGAAATCGGTCGAGCCGCTCTCAAGTTATGGCGCGACCAAGGTTTTTGTGTCCCTGGCTCGTCGCCGCTTTTGTGTCTCGTTTCCGTCGTAGGTGTCGGTGGCCGAGTGGAATGAGACCGACACAGGAATAAAGATAGCACGCTGGTGCAGGTACGGAGGGGAGCAGCCAGAAACTAGAAACACCAGAGTAAATTAGAACGAGATATATATTGCACAGAATTTATACAATACTTAACTTTTACATTGCTCAGTTCTGTAGATACATAGTTCAGCTAGAGGCCTGCCTAGTACTGCTTCCTAGTGCCTATACGATAGCCAAGTCTTCACTGGTACGTATCTGATTACGAAGGTCCTAACTGGTTGCTATCTCAGTCCCAAGTGAACGATGTCGTTCAGTGGTGGCCACGAGCGGAGTTGCAGCAGAGGGCGCTCGTGGCTGTCGTCGTAAGAACGCCGCGCCGTGCGTGCATGGCGGCGCGCGGCGGAAGTAGGTGGTGCGCACTTTGGACTTGTGCGACACCACAAAGGCATTTAGGAATCCATTATTATATTGCAAAGTACCCTCCCCTATGCACTGTATGAAACGTAAGGTAGACGGTGCGCTTCCTCTTGTTTGAAGGTTAAGCGTGCGAAATTTTTTGAAGATCGGAATGAAACTATAGATTTCGTGAGTCTGTAAAAGAAGTATTTTCCGCCCTGCACCTATCACAAAATACTGTCTTAGCTGACGTTTTCTACCTATAAACTACATTCCTGCCAAATTTCAGCTTCATAGATGAAGTAGTTTTCGAGATTTCGTGTTTAGTCAGTGAGTGAGTGTCCTTTGGCTTTTATATACAATGAGATTAAGAAAACACATAGCTTAATTTTGGATGCAAGAGAATTAAGGGAGAGTTGCAGATAAAAATAAATAGTAACATGCAAATCTGTAATGCTAACTTTATTTGATACATGGCCATGCCTGATACGACAGTTTTACGGCATCTGCAGCAAACTGTTGTGAGCGGTAGACTTCTTTTCGTTTCATCATTTTGTGTTGAGGGGGGAGGGGGGTCGGTTACAAAACGCTTCATAAATGTCCGAAATTACATGCAAACTTTGTTGCAGGTCCTTAACTACTTCCATTTTCCAATAATTGACGCATAAATCTGGGTATTCTCATGCGGTGTCCTCTCATTATTTATGACTTCATATCTCCTGAGGTATGTGTCGTGCTCTTATGTTTTGGAGTCAGGAACCTTCGCGCGCGTACGGTGAACAGTTCACCAAAGTTCCATTGCAATCGAATTAATGGTTTACGACGAATATATATATATATATATATATATATATATATATATATATATATATTATTTGAAAATGTGTATATAGTATGTGTCATGTGTTTTAGTCTTTAATAGATAATACGTAAGTAATAAGCATTTTTTAATGTATGTATGTATGTATGTGATATTTTGTGGTATGTCACAATGAAGTAGAAAAGATCCTACTCAAAGACGGAACAGGTTAAAGTTTACTATGCGACATATAAGTAGTGTTACTGTAATTTTGGTAGTGACATTGCATCATGGCTAAATGGAGAGATGTAAAAACTTACTTCTGGACACGAGAGTAGTATTGTCACAAAGTTGGAAATGCTGACGAATCATGAGTTGGACGGAACGAGGTTAAATTTTATTACGCGGCGCGCAGAGAGCGTGGCTGCACAAATACATTGACTGTTAAAATACGCATATTGATTAGAGGTACTACGATTTTCTCGAGGTTGGAACTACAAAATGAATGAATTTCTCATTTTAAGACTTGTATTGCCTTATATGGCGGTTTAAAATGAATGAATGATATGTCATGATTTTCATTTCCACTTACAAGGCAAGTACTTGGGCTCGAACAAAAATATCTGTATGAACGTTTGGTTACAGGATCTCTACGTACACCTCAATGTGCTAGTGGGTGTAGTTTTTATGCAAAACTTTGCAATCACGCTCTAGATAGCACTGTAGATGTAATTGTAGACGCCATACATAATGCAGATATCTTAACTATAACTTATGTAATAATCGTCGTACATGTTCTCTAGCGTATTGTCATCAAAAGCCGTGATGATAGTTGCAACTTTAACCTTCTTCTCGGAAGACTGTTGGTATTCATTGCCACTGCTTCCATCGCCTCTTCCTGCATTTACCGTAGCACTACCGCTAGCAATGAGTCCTTCGTCATTATCATTCCTATTATCATCATTATGTGTTAGTGTTACAACGGTATCTAACTTATGCTCATATTTCTGTACCATAGCAGATACGAGAAAGCATGCGAATGATTCATCTTCTACACTAATACCATCTTCACGAAGAATGGTTCTTCGTAACTTCATCTCAACCAATCGCAATACTTTAGCAGTATTGATTATCAATCGCCGCTCCATCTGACGCTTCACCACACAAATGTCACAAAACGCAACTTCGGAGGCACACTGCACCGTCCCTACTGGCGAACCGACAGGTCAAAGTCCAATGTGGCAAGGCACACGCAGAGGCCTCTAACGGACGACTGCACAGTTTTGTAGATGCGGGAGTTTCACTAGTGCAATAAGGGATTTTTACATTATCTCTCGTACGATTTTGATGTATATGTGTTTGTTCGAGCCCAAGTACTTTCCTTGTTAGACATAAAATTTTTGTCATTCTTGTGTAAGCAGTTATAGCGTAAGGCATTATTAATTAGAATGAAGTTTTTATAGCACACTCGTCGATAACGTATTATTTAATATGTAACATGTTTAAATGGAGCTTCACTCCAATGAATATTATAAAGTTTTAACACTTCCAAGGTTTAAGCAGCCTTCAGCTGCGGAATAATCTTTTTAAAGAAAAAATGATTTTTTTGTAGGTATTAAGTAACTATTTAGGGTATGTTGAGTGCACAAATAGAATATTCATATGTAATTGGAAGGCAAAATTGAGTTTCTTCCAAGCATTTTAAGCTCACTTTTCGTAAATTGACAACAGAGCTTTCTGCGGGAAAATTTAAAATTCTTGATCCGCAATATTTATTTTTTTGGACACAGTCGAAAGTAAAGGCAAAATGAAGTAAAAATGCATGTACAATAAAGATATGACACAATTCACATGTACATATTAGTATTTTTAGAATGGAAATTTTGTTTCATCTTTTGACTACATGTGGTGCCAGATAGGACTGTATTGCATGCAGCGATCTGCAATCCGTGTGATTTAATATTGAATCGAATAAACTGTGATCAACAGTGTTCGATAGTGCTTGCATGTTGATAAAACAGTCAGTGTACAGTGATCGGCAAGACTAGGCAAGTGCATATTTAACTAGTGCTATTACTGTGGCGATTATTCACTGAATTAGTGACGTACAAGAAAGAATAATAATTCATGCTCAAATACGTGCAATAAAATGTGTATATATTAACATTTAATTAGTGTATGTGGGTGCAGAAGATGCCAGAGCCTTAAAGAACTGCATAGCTAGTCGATGCGGACACTTGAGGTTCCTGTTACTAGCGCTACAAAAAAGTGACGATAAGAAGTGGAAATGAAATCACGAAGAGACAGTTATGAATATTAATGAACAAAGTGACTTCTCTGTTTTCAGGAAGACTTGCAATTAAAGGTACTGTAATATTTGTATAATGTTTGTTTCATGTTACGGTTGCAAATCGATACATTTTGGAGTCATGTTGGACCCTGGGGGGCCTGTTTTCCTGAAGAAGACCTGTATAGTCGTCAACAGTTGCGACGGCATCGCTCGACGAAACTGATATTTTATGAGGCCACAGATACACACTTCGCACACGTAGTGGTAGGAGCAGATGTCGCTCGACCTACACCACAACATAAAAATAAAGGATCAAGAGCCCCTGTACTCACATGTAGGATGTTTCAGCTTTTAAATAAATATGAAAAGAAATAACTATTATCGTGTGATTATATGTCAATAATGAATTGTAGTCAAGTGTACCATGTTTAGTTATAGATTAGATTAGTACTTGTTCCATAGATCATGAATACAACACTTCGTAATGATATGGAACGTGTCAGATTAATTAAATGCGTCTTTACAAATTATTACTTTGTACCAAATATTACATGACACAATATATTTTTATTTTTATTCTTTTTTTCAGAATTACTAATTTATATCTAAAAATTCCTCTATTGTGTAGAAGGAGTTGCCATTCAGAAATTCTTTTAATTTATTTCTAAGTGCTAGTTGGTTATCTTTCGGCTTTTGGTGCTGTTTGGTAGGTACCCAAAGACTTTTGTGGCAGCATAATTCACCCCTCTGTGCCAAAGATACATTTAACCTTGAATAGTGAAAAGCTATTGCTTTTGAATTCTGTGGGATTGGTAATAACAAATTTCATAAGGGAATCTATATACTGTGAAGCTACAGTGAAGATGTGATGTCCGTTTATTCAGAGCATTTAATATTTCATTGGTGAAAGTAAATATAGCATATTCTGTTGAAAAGACTTTCTGAAAACCATACTGACATTTTGTTAAAACTTTATTTTTACCTATGTGTGAAACTACTCTAGAATACATTACTTTTTCAAGAATTTTGGATAGAGCTGTCAGAAGTGAGATTGGGCGGTAGTTGTTGACATCAGATGTGAAATAGTTAAAGTTTCATGTCATTTTGTTAGATTTATATGAAATAATGTAGATTTAAAAGGTTCATGGGGTTATATTCTTAGGAAAACAAAATTTGTTGTAAAGGCATAGGGTATTGATTGATACTATTGATATATATCGCGATGTTGTGTTTGGATCGAGATGGCGTTTGTTAACAAGTGAACAAACCCCATCTGGGGGGCCTGTGAAACACTACATCGCGGTCGTAGCATTAGGATTGCCATTTTCCGTCATTTGAACTAACTCTGTTATTAATGGGTGGCCGATGATTACATTTCAGACACTCCATCGTCTGGAATCGATTCGAAAATGCCTCATGCGGATGGCATAAGAGGCGTTGATGAAACCACCCCTTCCCTTGAGGCGTTAATTCCAAAACGTTTCTTCGGCCGCTACGGTCGGGGGTTCGAATCCCCCCTCGGGCATGGATATTAGTGTCGTCTTTAGTATAAGGTGGTTCAAAAGTAGTTTGTAAGTTTAGGGACTGATGACCCCGCAGTTAAGTCCCTTAAGCTTAACAAACATTTGAACATTTCCAAAACGTTTCACTGTCCAAAACTACAGATTGCAGTACAATGACCAACACGATTACGTTCCTTACACGTTCGTCGCTCCAGACACCTTCTGGACAGTTGAACCCTTCTCTAAGAACATCATAGGTTCGCAAAGCAAGTTAACGTGGTCCGACGCCTGTGGAGTGTAACACGACAGCAACAGCAATTTTTGTTCTGGCATATAGGGGGGAAACACTAGATATCATTAAGAACCTTCGAACAAAGTTGATCCTGATCCGATGAAGCAAAGGTTCTGTTAATAATTTTTATTGCCCCCGCAAGGCGATGAAGTCCCAAACAGTGCGAACAGAAAAATGGTAACGGCATATAGAATCATCGCTGCTTTGGATGACGTTGAAATTTCTTCCACTCCTTGCAACACAGCAAAAACCACGGTCGCGCTACACGCCATAGGGGTCAGATCACAGTAATAGGGTTGCAGACTTAGGTATTCATATCCCTTTAGGACCTGAAGAATTATTAAAATGTTATTTCCAAAGATTTTTCTTATTTTCTTAGCTTTAAATGTTACTAGAAAAATAAAAATTCTCGTGTTCAAAATTTTGGAAGGGGGGAACCAACACGATCTTGAGGGTCAAATAATTACTAACACAAATTATTTTAGAGAACCAAAATTTACTTGCCAAACTGTTCACTATTTAGTTTTGATGTCCAATGTTTGTTGTAGCTATTTTAAACGCAAATTTGTCCTTCTTGGGTTTTAATTGCCAGAAATATTGTTCCCTCTGATATTTTTCATGTTTGGGTTACATTCATATACCACAGCGAAGTCAAAGTGCAAAATTAATACCCTTGATTTTTTTTTTAATTCTGAGCCAAGCTCATTAGCATTCCATCTGTTGGTCACAGACATCAATTTCACCCACGTTTTCATTGTATTTACGCACCAAAAGAGACACTCAACTTCAATACGTTTCTTTTCAATTTTCGACCAACGGTGCACACCCTCAGTCGTGGAGCCACAGCATGTTGCTGCTTTCTACCTCTACAATCAATCACGGTTTTGAGCAACATGTTCTCTACTTGGCCCACGAACCATCTAGCTTGCCTCAGACACGAGCAAGCCCTTTATTCTATTGGCCATAATTGCTCCAGTTGCATAGGTCTTCATTTCAATCAGTTTCTTCAGTAAGAGCAATGACGTGAAATGTCTATTGCGTTAATCAGCTTGCAAGGATGCGTAAAGGGGTAGCTGATAAAATCTATCCTCAATAAATGAAGACTGAACGTCACGATTGTGATGGTGGAGACACTTTGAAGCATTACGGACGCAATTATCACCCAAAATAGATATTTCGGTAATAGAAAGATACTTAGGAATATCCAGATAGAAACTGCATGTAATAACTTTCTCAGAAGTATACATTTACAGAACTGCAGCAGATAAGGCGAAGCCATTACATCTCACAGAACGACACTGAAAGACAAACAAGCTTAACAACGTCACAAAGCAGACTTAAGCCCCTTTTACACTATCGACTTTGTTGCGAGAATTGACTACTCGAAGCGTAGACGGCTTTTCTGCCGTCATGTAAATCAGAAGCCAACCACGGCCCGGGTGCGACTATGACGTTAATAATCTTTCCATTGTGCCGAGCGTACAGTTCTAAATTTTCGAGTGCGGTGAACACTGCGTATGCGCAGAAGCGGCAGCTGCATTGCCCAGCAGAAGACGCGAGCTACTGTTTTGTAGAAAACGAAGGCACATGTAAGTAATATAGTACGGAATAAAAACCTCATGAGCCATCACTGGCATTTTTACTTCACGTTTTCCATCAAAAAATAATACCAATCATGTTGATTATGGATTACTTTTTATTTTTTGTAGAAATGGAGTGGATTGCCGGCCGCGGTGGCCGAGCGGTCTGAGGCGTGCCAGTCACGGTCTGCACGGCTGCTGCGGTCGGGGGTTCGAATCCCCCTAGGACATGGATGTTTGTGCAGTCTTTAGTATAAGCTAGTTTATAAGTAGTTTTTAAGTTTAGGGACTGATGAACTCGTAGTTAAGTCCCATAAGCTCTACAAATATTTGAACATTTTGGATTAGATGAAAGAAAGCGTTAAGGCTCTTATTTCGGCTTATGAAGAGGAGAGAGCCCTCGTATATACATTACATCATTTACATTACAATAAGATAATTTAAACCGCGTCTAGTATTATTTGTGATATTTGTGCGTTACGGTGACTGCAGATAATCATTGAAAACATCATATGTTTTCTAGAATTCACGGAAAGAAATGCTCAAATTAGTGGCAAAGAAAGTATCAGCTGTTTGACCGAAAGTTACGGCTGAAGATGTTAAACTAAATTTGGCATTCTGCGTTCACATTACGGCACTGAGTTAAAAAAAATCGCTAGAGTGAAAAGAGTAGGTGTTCTGCAGCAGAAATTTACCATCCACGATCGTATCCAAACGCTTCCCTTCATTCCTTAGCGCTCTTTCTTTTTGTTCAAAATGTTCAAATGTTTGTAATTCTATCGGACGAAACTGCGTGGCCATCAGTCCGTAGCTTACAAACTACTTAAACCTAGGTAAACTAACCTAAGGACAACACACACACCCATGCCCCAGGGAGGACTCGAACCTCCACGGCGAGCTCTTTCTTTTTGTCTTCCTGCAAAGCGGCGGCTATTACTATTGCTGCAGCCAATACCACAAAATTTTCATCCATTTCGCTGTGTTGGATAAAAGGTTGTGATTAAAATGCAAATCAGTACACGAAGTATTACGACAACAACAGCGCAAAGGCCTCACAGCAGACAGCGTACACACAAATTTTGAATCTATCGTATAAATGCAAACGATCACGCAAAACAAATGAAACACGGAACCATCAGATATGCTGCAGTCGACACACTCGATTCGAGTAGTCAACCGAGACAAGAAAGATGCGATTTAGTGGCATCCTACGGTACTACATGGACTAGAGAAGCCTCATGTTCCTACGTCTCCTGCTGCAACTACATTCAACATTCAGGAAAATACAAGTGTAAGGTTTCCACTCGC
Organism: Locusta migratoria; assembly: GCA_026315105.1. NCBI lineage: Eukaryota > Metazoa > Arthropoda > Insecta > Orthoptera > Acrididae > Locusta > Locusta migratoria. Next base: position 134,598,105 of record CM048744.1, on the reverse strand, counting down.
CGGGTCTGCAAAGTTGTCAGGAACGTCGTGCTGTTGCTGACAGCAACTCAGACTTTCGGTGCGAGAATCGGCGCACCAAGAGAAGCGGTGGTCATATTTGACGTCCTTTTAGGCCACTCTAACACATCTTTTCGTCTCGATTGTAAGCGGTGATGTGTCTGAAATGTTTTCCTCGCCCACCCGCAGGAAAACAGCGTGACTTCAACAGGCGTCCCACCTCTCCGGAGCTGCAAGTAACTTTTAAATACCTGATGTGTTCATTTTTTCTATTGGTCATGTGATGTGTATGATATTTTTTCCTTAAATTGTTGTTGGTGGCAAAAGTGATCCTTATGTCTGTTTTTTTTTTTTTTTTTTTTTTTTTTTTTTTTTTTTTTTTTTTTTTTTTTTTTTTTTGAAGTTTGGTTATTTTGTCTGAAATGGATCCTATGTATGGTACGGTTATACATGGTGAGTCGCTAACTGTTGTCACCAAAAATAACTCCGAAAGTATGATAGAAGCTGAAACGTTTGTGGGACAAAAGTTGTATGGGACAATAGGAGCCAGAATATGACGGTTTTTAGTTGCTATGTGGAGTCGCTTCAGAGATATAAACGTCAACTTATTCTTTCAAATGGCGATCGTGTGAAACCCAGCTCGCGCTATTCGTCCATGAGATTCAGAAGGCCATAGACACGGGTTCTCAGCTAGATGCTGTGTTTCTTGACATCCGCAAGGCGTTTGATACAGTTCCCCACAAACGTTTAATGAACAAAGTAAGAGTATATGGTGTATCAGACCAATTGTGTGATTGGATTGAGGAGTTCCTAGATATCAGAATGCAGCATGTCATTCCCAATGGAGAGAAGCCTTCCGAAGTAAGATTAATGTCACGTGTGCCACAGGGGAGTGTAGTGGGTCCGTTGCTGTTCATGATATAATAAATGACCTTGCTGATAACATCGGAAGTTCACTGAGGCTTTTTGCGGATGATGCTATAGTATATAGAATGGTTGTAACAATGGAAAATTATATTAAAATACAGGAGTATCTGCATCAAATTGACGCATGGTGCAGGGAATGGCAATTGAATCTCAATGTAGACAAGTGTAGTGTGCTGCGAATACATTGAAAGATCCTGCATCATTTAGCTACACTATAGCAGGTCAGCAACTGGAAGCAGTTAATTCCATAAATTATCTGGGAGTAGGCATTAGGAGTAATTAAAATGGGCCGGCCGCGGTGGCCGAGGGGACTGAGGCGCTTCAGTCACAGTCTGCACGGCCACTACGGTCGGGGGTTCGAATTCCCCCTCGGGCATGGATATTTGTGCCGTCCTTAGTTGTGGGTAGTTCATAAGTAGTTTGTAAGTTTAGGGACTGATGACCCCGTAGTTAAGTCCCATAAGCTATAAAAAGGAATGGCCATATAAAATCAATCGTCGGTAAAGTAGATGCCAGACTTAGATTCATTGGAAGAATCCTAAGGAAATGCAGTCCGAAAACAAAGGAAGTAGGGTACAGTACACTTGTTCGCCCACAGCTTGAATACTGCTCACCAGTGTGGGATCCGTAGCAGGTGGTGTTGACAGAGGAAGTAGAAAAGATCCAACGGAAAGCAGTGCGCTTCGTTACAGGATCACTTGGTAAGCGAGAAAGCGTTACGAAAGTGATTGATAAACTCCAGTGGAAAACTCTGCAGGAGAGACGCTCTGTCGCTCGGTACGGGCTTTTGTCGAAGTTTCGAGAATATACCTTTACCGAGGAGTCTAGCAGTATATTGGTCCCTCCTACGTATATCTCGCGAAAAGATCATGAAGATTAAATCAGAGAGATTAGAGACCACACAGAGGCATTCCGACAATCTTTCTTTCCGCGAACAATACGTGACTGGAATAGGAGGGAGAACCGATAGTGGTACTCAAGGTACCCTCTACTACATACCATCGGGTGGTTTCCGGAGTAGGGATGTAGATGTAGATGCCATAGTTTGGTACTTATTTTGTGAAAGCGGCTATCACGATGACCCAGTGGTGTGTAACAGCAAGATTGAAGGTCAAAGAAGGTCAAGAAGGTGACAGTAATAAGTACTGTGAAGCCGACCTGTTCCAGCGCGCTAGAGTAGCGACAAGAGCTTGGCAAGATGGGTCTCTGACGGCATTCTGGGGAGTGAAAATTTCATTCGAATTGCCATGGCAATGCCTCCAAGTGCAGAAGTGATACGGAATACCACTTAGTCCTTGATAAGAACACTGCAGCGCTGTATTGACACCAATGATCACCACTTCGAACACCTTCCATTAATAGACGTTCATGCTATCTTTTTCGCTCCAGTCATGGTCTGCACGGCCACTACGGTCGGGGGTTCGAATCACTCCTCAGGCATGGATATTTGTGCCGTCCTAGTTCGTAAGTAGTTCATAAGTATTTTGTAAGTTTAGGGACTGATGACCCCGTAGTTAAGTCCCATAGACTATACAAACATTCGAACATTCGAGCCATCTTTTTGACATTCGTTGACCTTCAAAGACCTTACTGTTACACAGTGGCGCAGCCAGTGTTTGGTTCTGTTATGGGGCTACTTTTTTAAGCCTATTGAATTTATTAATCTACGACTTATTTTTATACTTTTTATAATTTAACCAATTATTTATATTCTTCTGGGCCTGCTGCGTCATGTATGTCATTTAGAGGCATTGTAAGTTATTGATAACAAAGACGCTGCTTTTTATTAAATTATTTAATATGACAGGCCTGACAGGCGTGTATGCTATCTTCAGGTCTACTGTAAAATACAAAGGTGGGTATACTATTTAATTTAAGAAGATAATTGTACTTTATACATACATTGGTATCTCTTCTTACCCTTGTAAGATCGCTGTTTCTCTTATATGTATAGGTTCTTATTTACATAAGTAAAAGAACTGGTGTTGTTATAGCTCTTATATAGCTGTATATATGCTTTAAAAAAATAATTCTCATGTTTTCGATGTTTGGCAGCTATTTTGACAGTTATGTCCGCGATATTACGAGTTTACAATGCAATTATTTCTTTGTTATTATATAGAGCATATCTGGTCTTATTAGTATGTCAATAGGATGTTTCATTACTAGTGTGTAAATGATTAACCATTTATTAATTTGTGGAATTAGTTTTGGTGTAATTTTTGGGTTTTTTATGAATCATAATAATTATATGCTTTCCAGTGATTACTTTTAATTTCGTGGCAAATACGCTCGGTGTAGACGTAAAGCGTCGGTTTGTTCTCCGTCATAAACGGAAAGATTTTTTAAAGCGAAATTTTTTGGGCTCAATCCATAGAGCAGTCCCAAATTAGTGCTGTGTGATATTCGGTTTATCGAAATGAATTAACAGAGACAGTAAAACACGACAGCCGGCCGCGGTGGCCGTGGGGACTGAGGCGCTCCAGTCACGATCTGCACGGCCACTACGGTCGGGGGTTCGAATCCCCCTTCGGGCATGGATATTTGTACCGTCTTTGGTATTAGTTAGTTCATAAGCAGTTTGTAAGTTCAGGGACCGATGACCCCGTAGTTAAGTCCCATAACCTATACAAACATTTGAACATTTTGAAAACACGACAATTAACCAGTACTCCGGAAGCGGCTGTGAAGCGCTTCTATAAGGCAATTGCAAACGGCGCGAGGCGTAGCGCCACACGCGAAGGGGCAACTCGGGCAAAGATGATGGCGCGAACATATGTATACCGATACGACAAGTGCTGTACGACAGTGTAGCTGTACGACCTTTGCATAAACCGAATATCACACAGCCTAATTTAGGACTGCTCCACCGATTGAGGATAAAAAATTTCGCTTTAAAAAATGTTTTGTTCGTGATGGGAAACAAACCGACCCTCTCCATCTACACAGGGCGTCGCAGGAACGGCGTGAGGAGCAGAATTTATTTGGCCTGAGTCCAGCTACACATTGCAAAAAAGAAATTGCAAATATCTGCTATCTGCTCAAACACCAGAGAAAATGCGCCTGGCGAATCTTAGGTGAAACACACACACACACACACACACACTATATATATATATATATACAGGGTGTTTCACTAAGTGTGTTTGTCTCTGTAACTTATAAAATAATAGGTGACGGGAAATTTTAATGCAGTAGGTCAACGCAAGAAATATTACACTTTCTGCGGAGCTATGAACATAGATTATTGTATCATTTTCCAAAGAGTTACAGCACAAAGAAATAATTTTTTAAATGGAACAATAGTTTTTTCTATCGTGTATTGGTTTCGTTGAAACCAGCTGCGTCCAAATCAATTTAAACTACATTCCTATCACTGTTAGTTTGGGAGCTACAACCCTTCAAAGTTCCGGGGGCGGAGGCTGCAATAGAGTAGCTGACTGGCCGAGTGGCTATACCCTGGGGCACGGCCCACTGTCTCATGGCCACCAGCCAGTCAGATACGCTGTCGTAGCCTCCGCCCTCTAAACGTTGAAGGGTTGTAGCTCCCAAACTAACAGTGATATGAATGTAGTTTAAATTGATTTGGACGCAGCTTGTTTCAACGAATCCAATGCACGATAGAAAAAACTATTGTTCCATTTAAAAAATTATATCTTTGTGCTGTAACTCTTTGGAAAATGATACAATAAACTATGTTCATAGCTCCGCAGAAAGTGTAACATTTCTTGTGTTGACCTACCGCATTAAAATCTCCCTTCACCTATTATTTTATAAGTTACAGAGGCAAACACACTTAGTGAAACACCCTGTATATACAGGGTGTCCCAGCTATCTTGTCCACCCAAAATATCTCAGCTATTGGAAAACGACTTTCACCGGTATCAATGTACGGCTGGAGCCCATGAATGTACATATTTGGAAACATTCTAAAACGAAAGCAAATGTGTTTTTTTAACACAAACTTATGTTTTTTAAATGGACACCCTATATTTTTTCTTCAGCAATCCATAGGATGACAAATCACATAAACAATGGCGTTGATTGCATCTCAATATTCCAATTACATCCCGAGATATTGCGACGCGAAGTTGACGCTTGAAAAACCCGAAATGCGCTGTTATCGCACGTCCTGAGGCTCAGGCGTGAACCCCATGCTGCCTGTAATCGCGATGTGATTGACATGCGTAATCGCTCTTCCATACTTACCAAGAGGTCCGAAACGAATAATACGGTCTGCTGCCATCAACTCTCATAAGCACATAATGGTTCCCTCTTGGACGTTTTATGTATCTACGTACACAATATGAACCAGTACCGATCGGTATACACCAGTCAGGTTGTCTTATTAATCCTGCACACCCAATATAAGGTTTATCGAATGCGTTAAATGACCCATTGTGCCTTTCGCGCACTCGTTCATCCATGGCCTAGCTCTACCTAGGCACGTGTCCAACGTAGTTCCAACTACAGCCACAGTTACCACTTCGCCTTGTTTGTGATTTGCGACCCATGCAAACTCCTGTACTCCACCACCCTCCGAGCATCCCATTTGTTGTTGCTTTGGCGTGCAGTACACCGCTTGCCAGTGTAGTCGTGCATCAGAGTAATCTAGTGACGGCATGGAGGTAGTACACATTGTGAATAAACGTTGTGTTGTGGAACTTATACTGTATTATGTACACACATGAAGATATGGTAGAAATTCTGATGATCTATGGAGAATGTACGTTGACGGTAAATACGTTATTAGATTGCTTGTTTGTTTATAGTACTGTTAGAGAACATTATGATTATTATGTTAATATGTCTGCTTTCCACTCTACATACCTGTACTGTACCCTGTTGTAGGCGGGCGAAATTCTGTTGAGGCAGAGCGACTGTACAGGAGACGATTCCCTGACAAGCCATCGCCTTCGCCTTTAGAACGGACCTCTTGGTAAGTATGGAAGTGCGATTACGCATGTCAATCACATCGCGATTACGGGCAACATGGGGTTCACGCCTGAGCCTCAGGACGTGCGCTAGCAGCGCATTTCGGGATTTTCAAGCGTCAATTTAGCGTCGCAATATCTCGGGATGTAATTGGAATATTGCGATGAATCAACGCCATTGTTTATGTGATTTGTCATGCTATGGATTGCCGAAGAAAAAATATAGGATGTCCATTTAAAAAACATAAGTTTGTGTTAAAAACACATTTGCTTTCGTTTTAGAATGTTTCCAAATATGTACATTCATGGGCCCCAGCTGTACATTGATACCGGTGAAAGTCGTTTTCCAATAGCTGTTATTGTTCCAGAGATATTTTGGGTAGACAAGATAGCTGGGACACCCCGTATATATATAATTTTTGTAATGACAAAATAGCCTGAAGATGAGGTACAGCCTCGAAACATGTAGCTGACTTAGCAATATTTACAGTTGTAACAAAAAATTGTGAGTGGTAGCGGTAATTTAAGTGACCTGTTAACATTGTAATACATTGCAGAGGTGGCTTTTGTAAATTGCATTCAAAGAGATGAGGCTTGAGAAGTAATTCGATTTGTTTTTACCCCGGGCTGTGCGAATCTCGCGGCGGAACAGAGATCTCAGCAGGTCAGGTCGGGACAGGGCATCGCCTGCGGAGCCATTAAGTTCCGCTGGTCGTAAATAACAGCAGCAGGAGGCAACGCGAGAGCCAGGGGCGGAACAACCGCTCGCGTCGGCTGGCGCTGCCGACTGCTGCTTCCCAGCGGACGACATTTCACATTAGGGGAACATCCGTTTGTAACCGGTGATGTGTGGAATATGTGTGGGCGACTGTTTGTCTGCTGGAGCAGTGGCCGACAACCACTTGTTTGCGACCTGTTGCGAAGGGTATCCTAGAACTAGGAACATCAACGTACTTACTCCGCTAATCACATTTAAGTGTCTGCCACAAGGTTCATTGAACAGCTTTCTTAATACTCTGTATTGGATTTTTTCTGCATTGTAGTAGGTTCTGTTCCATGATATATCTTCAATGTGAAAGTTTGTATATAAGTTTGTAATACCAAAGGTAAAGCAGTCAATAATCCGAAGATTGGTTTGAACACCACAATGCTTTGCTAGGCATGGTGCTGTTTGGAGGTGGTATGCCCTTGCCTTCCTCCGACCCTGGAACAGACTTACCCAGCCATTTATAGGGGGCCTACAGTTTAACGTGGGTTCCAAACCACGTCCGCACGGCCACTACGGTCGGGGGCTCGAATCCCCCCTCGGGCATGGATATTTGTGCCGTCCTTAGTTGTCAGTAGTTCATTAGTAGTTTGTAAGTTTAGGGACTGATGACCCCGTAGTTAAGTCCCATAAGCTTAACAAACATTTGAACATTTTGAACATTTCCAAACCACGGTGCTACTCGACATTTTCCACATTAGCAACACTGTTAGAGGTGAAAGAAGTGGAAAGTGACAGATAAAAATCCTAGGACTTGGCGGGGATCGAACCCGCGACCTTTGGATTGTAGTCTGGCACTCTACCACTGTGCTATGGAGCCGCACTTGTAATACCAAACCAAATTTTGCAATTGGGGGATTTTTATGTCTGCGATATTTTGTACTAATGTTCTACAATTTTTATTGTATACTCGCTGTAAACCCGCCGTTTCCCGGGTGTTTATTTATCATACACTCTCGTAGTCCACATCCCCTTTCCCCCTCTCTCTACATCCACCTCTTTCTCTCCTATCTCCCTGTTCATTTCCACCTTTCCCTTTCTCGGCAAAGTTTTCTGCTAGATACCCTCTGTCATGAACCATACGTTTATGTACCCAATGATCTTACTCTTGGTTCGTGTGCAAAAATTCAAAAACGATTGGAGGAAAACTATGCATTTTGTAAAATTCCGTAAGTTAAATACCCTCCACCATGCACCGAATGAAATTTTATATGGACAGTGACATTCCTCTTGTTTTTAAGGTAGAGTGTGCTAAATTTCATCAATATCGGAACAAAACTACATATTTCTATGCAATAAAAAGGCAGGGTCACATTGAAAAACGCAATTTGCTGTTCTCAAATATTCCAGTTTTATTTCATACAACCCTTGTTCTGAGAATAAAGAAAACAAAAAAAAAGGATCTGTGAAATCGATCGAGCATTCTCAAGTCATGGCGTGACCAAGGCATTTAGGGATCCATTTTTATGTTGCAAAGTACCCTCCCCAATGCACTGTATGAATCTTAAGGTAGACGGTGACCTTCCTCTTGTTTTTAAGGTCACACGAGAGAAATTTCGTGAAGATCGGTATAAAACTGTAGATTCCGTGAGTCTGTAAGAGAAGTGTGCTCAGCCATACACCAATCACAAAATACTTCCTCAGCTGACGTTTTCTACCTATAAACTACATTCCTGTCAAATTTCAGCTTCACAGGTGAAGAAGTTTTCGAGATTTCGTATTTAGTCAGTGAGTAAGTGAGTGTCCTTTCGCTGTTATATAGATAGAGATTAAGAAAATAGATTGCTTAACTTTGGATGCAAGAGAATTAAGGGAGACTTGCAGACAAAAATAAATAGTAGCATGCAAATCTGTAATGCTAACTTTATTTGATTCAAGGTCATGCCTGATGCGGCAGTTTTACGGCATCTACAGAGAAACTATTGTGAGCGGTACACTTCTTTCCGTTTCATCATTTTGTGGTGGGATGGGGGGGGGTGGAGTCTGTTACAAAACGCTTCATAAAAGTCCGAAATTACATGCAAACTTTGTTGCAGGTCCTTAACTACTCCAATTTTCCAATAATTAACGCATACATTTGGGTATTTACCTCAGATCGAATAGGAGCAGATTGTTTATGTATCTTAGGGTGCCCACGTAATTTTGGTGTTGTAGAATTGATGGATGTACATGTTCTTTTATCATATTAGTAAAGACTGTGTGGCATTATTTTATGGCTTTCTTAGTCTGAGCAATAATTTTGTTCGTGGGATTATTTTATGAGATTTCAGGTATCCCATTATTGTTAAAGAATTCATAAACCTTTTGTGTGTACTCTTTTTATTTATATTAAATAGACTATTACCTTTGTCAGATTTGATTGCTAAAGCATTATTTATTAGTTTTTCGTTAATTTGTTGTAGTGTTTTGATATCTGAATATGTATTATTCCTTTTTCTGTTTTTAAGTTCTCTTCGTATTTCATTTGCTATTTTGATGGTAATTTCATTTTGTTGTTTTATAGGCAATTTTGCTAAGTCTATAGCTGCTTTTTACATGTTTTCGCTCATTAGTACCAAATACAGCATACTTTAGTCCTTTATCTAGTAACTTTTGTTCGTGATCATTAAAAACTTTTTCTGTCATTTTGACAATTCTTTTATGAAAATTGATAGGAGGCGTAATGTGGGTATTTTTAGCAATAGTAGGATATTGATTTTCGATAAGGCGTTTGATTTTATGCTTACATCTAGATCTAATGTAGATTATTATATCTTGTACATATGTATGTATAAAGTTTGTAATAATATGGAAAATTAATGGAGTGTTACTGTTACTTAATTTTAGATGGGCTATATACACATCTTGGTTCAGGCGTTCTTTATAAAACATTTTGTCATTAATTTCTTGTTGTTTCCATAATTTTGTTCCAAACTGCTTGATGTTTGGAATCAGTCGAGGTTCTGCAGACATCTTGATGTTGATGTATGCTGGAACCAGTGTCTTCTCTAAACACATTTTGTCGAATTCCACACATTAGATAAGTTTTATAAATTTTGTTTTTAGTCTTAGGTATTTCAGAAAGCTCCCCATTGTAGTTTATGACATTAGAGACAATTTTACACATCATGCAAGGATTACGACGTATCACAGATGGTTCGTAATCTCCTCCAAAACAGAAATTTCTTTGTCGATTTTCAAGGACAAAGAAGTCGATGGAGGACACAGAAGAATAGGTTACCGCAGGGCAGCGTGCTTGTTCCACTGCTCTTTAACATTTACACTAATGACCAGCCACTCCCGGAAGACACTCAAAGTTTTATATATGCAGACGACCGGGCCATTACTGCCCAAGGAAACACCTTCGAGACCGTGGAAAGCAGACTGTCGGAAGCCCTTGAAAAACTCGCCATCTATTACAAGGAAAACCAACTCACGGATAACCCAAACCTGTGCATTCCATCTGAGGAACAGACTAGAAGCTTAAAGTGTCATGGGACGGAATACCGCTAGTGTATTGTGCAACCCCAAAATATTTAGAAGTTACCTTAGATAGAACCCCCACTTACAGGTATCACTGAACACCAAGCAGAAAGTAGCTGCAAGAAACAACATCGTTCGCAAACTAGCGGGCGCTACATGGGGTGCAGAGCCCAGCACACTGAGGACCACAACTCTAGCCTTCTGTTATTCAGCTGCGGAATATGCATGTCCTGTGTGATACAACTCAAGCCATGCTAAACAAGTGGACATACCGCTTAAAGAATCCTGCCGCATCATCACAGGTTGCTTAAAGCCCAGTTTACACGATGATCACGCTAGCAATGAACAGATCACGTTGCGCGCCATCTAGCGACGTAAACGCGGAACTACTAGCATTTCGTGAGCGCAGACGGCGTTTCGTACTAGCTAGTACGCTTTACGATAGGTTCCAAATTTGCTAGTAGCAAAGTGGGTACACATGCACAAATGTGAATTCGTTGTGTAGTTTTCAGGTTTGTGTGTGGAAATAGCCGTATCCTTACCGGTATTGCTTGCTTTGTTGAAGTGATACGTCTTGCATCAGTGGAGTGGAACTGAGCAGGAACTGCGCTTCCGATTGAGGCATACAGGGTCGCTGCAGAAAATCCTCCCGATTGTAATAAGGTACAATGACTTATTTATGAAAAAAATAACAGAAAAGGGTAGATTTAAATGAACTTGAATACGTCTTGTTGATTAACTTCATATTTTTAAAATTCTATAATTTTAGCATGCCAGAAAGTCAGTTGCACATAATCTCGAAAGTGTGAAGCTAAAACAAAGCAAAATTTAGTTGACTGAGGTACCATTATGGATCAGAAATTAAAATTGCTGTGCAGACTTCAACAGCAATATTTGTAAGAGTCGGTAGAGAAATTCTTTTTGCAAAGGTTAGACTTTCGAAAAAATCTCCTGTCGCCAGAAACTGCAATGTTATAGCGAACCTGCAAAAAATAACAATTACAGGAGGTAACTACTGACGCATAACTTTAACGAAGCTGAAAATGTAACTCAAGTGTAAAACTTATTTCGTACGTTCAGCTTGGCGAAATACAAACTCTCTCTCTCTCTCTCTCTCTCTCTCTCTCTCTCTCTCTCTCTCTCATTGCCGTATTTTGTCCTTGGCGAACGAAAGCAACTTGGTAAAACATTCAGCACTTAATATTCGTAAAACAAAAAAATCTAAATTCATTGAGGTCCTCTGGTATGAGTTACTTCATTATCTGCATGCAGTACACATCTCATTACTTGTCTCTTCCTCTCAACCAAGGACAAATCCAACTATTTCTTCTTCATTGTACTGTTATAACAAACATTGCCACAGCTCCTGCAACCGCCAACAGTGTTCGCTTCTTAAGTTGAATATTATCAGCTATGACATACACCCAAAGATGAACAATCCATGTATACAAACAGTAATAAGCCCATATTTTCGCACAGGCGCTGTTGTTAGTTGTAATGAGACGTGTAGACGGAAGTTTATCGTATTAACGCAACCAAGCCAGTATGATCGCATGTCATTAGTACCGATTTGGTACGCTTGGAGCGCTGCAGCAGACAGTTGTCTTTCTTGTAAACTTTCGATCGTCGTTTAAACTCTCTGTAAACTAGGCATAAAGCCAACACCGACGGATAAACTGCACTGCCTAGCTGGTATTGCTCCCCTAGTATTAGACGCAAAGTGGCTGCCAGCAAAGTCACGTCTGCGGCACACCCACTTTTCGGACAACAAACCGCCCGTCGTCGACTTATCTCAAGGAGGAGTTTCCTCCATACGACAGAATGCCTCACCGGTACACCACAGAACACAAGAACAGAAATGTGGCGAAATAAAATTGTCCATCTCCATGACTGGTTTGTACCAATGGAAGAACTTCCCCCAGGACACGGTGAGAAGTGGAACGTCTGGAGATCTTTAAATAGACCGCGTTCCAGAGTTGCAGTAAGAAAGAGCAACATGCATAGATGGGGGCTATCGGATGAATCGGTGTTGTGCGATTGTGGACAAGAGCAGACTACTTCCCACATTATGCAGTGCGAGTTATGCCCAAGTACCTCCACAGTCGAGGAGCTCATAAAGGCTACTCCCAATACGCTGGACGTGGTCAGTTTTTGGTCAAAAATCTCCTAACATTACAATTACCTGTTGTACGTAACATTTATCCTACATTTTTGGTTATAAATTGTATTACTCTCCGGACATGGCCAGCTTTATCCGAAAAGTCTTAGCCCTACAAAAAACATGTTCATGTAATATCTACGAAGAGCCTAATAAACCTATCTATCCGATGTCTATTTAATGTACGTATAAAATTTGATGCTTATGACACGATTAAATAAATTGACGTTTACATCTTTTACACTTCTAGTATAATGCTTTATTTATTTTTATACAATGAGCTCATTTCGGCTTTTACTCCACCAAAATTAGCTTTCATAATACTTCTCTATCGTTCCATTCTCTAATAGAACGCGCAAACAAGGAACACCTAAATCTTTCTGTTTTAGATCTGATTTCTATCATTTTATTTTGATGATCATGTCTCCCAATATAGGTGGATGGTAACAAAATATGTTCGCATTTTGAGGAGAAAGTTGGTGAAAGAAATTTCACTAGCAGATCTCGCTGCCAAGAACAATACATGTATTTTAATATTTTCCGTCTCCCTCGTATCGCAATAACGCAAAACGAGCTATATCTACAATCAGTCCCACTTGGAAGCGATCCCACAATGCATAGCAATACTGTAAATTACGAAGTACAAGTGTAGTGTACACAGTTATTTAGTAGAACTGCTGCTTCTTCTAAGTGTTCTGCCAATGAAACGGAGCATTTGGACTAAAATTGTTCGTTGTTATAATTCCTATTTATTTATTTTAATTTACGCCCTTTAGATGTGACTCATTTATCGTATAGATGTATTTTTTAATGATGATATCAATGACTTTACACTTTTCATTAGTTAGGGTCTATTGCCAATTTTCGCTTCAGCAGATATCTTATATAAATCGTTTTTCACTTGCTTTTGATCTTCTGGTGACTTTACTAACTGATAAACGACAGTATTATCCGCTGCTCAGATAGTCTCCTACATTGTTTACAAAAACAATAGGAGGCTTATACTAGGTTTCTGAGGAAAGTCAGATATTCTTATTTTCTCGATGACTTTCCGTGTACAGTGTTCTTTCCGACAGGAAATCGCTAATCCAAACGCACAATTGTGGCGGTATTCCATAAACACATAATTTGATTTATTATGTATATGTTTGCTATTGTTGTTTCCAGGCTGTTCTTACTTGCGATGCATTGTAGTTTGTTTTATACCTTTATAAATTACGAAATTAACCGGCCACAAAAAGGCAATGACAGTAGTACTTCTCTAATTCCACGTGTTTCTCGTTTGAGCAATCAGCCTAAGTAATAGAACATGAAAAAAAAAACTAAATACGAAAGATATCTTTCACAGTGAGACGTAGTGAAACCACATGACACGATAAGATACAGCCACGCCCTTCTCTGTCTGTCTTATTTCCAATTTTCCTATGGCTTTCCGTGCCATAGCTTCGGGTAAGTCACGTTGGTGCATTGCACTAACTCCCTCTACACTACCTGAATCCAACTGCTTCTATAATTCGTTTGGTAGAGTAAACACAAATCAACATCAACCCCCTCTACAGCAACTTCTGTTTTTACCACCATCTCGGTTGCAGTAATGTTGTCTCCACTCCGTAGAACAGACAGAAATATGTCGAACCATTTTAGTTCATTCTGCCGATGACAATACATCAGAGCCTAGATATCTCAATTAATCTCCTAACAGTTAGGGCCTAACTGTTTGACTAATGTACATAAAGAGTAGGTATTCATGTTGCCATCCTGCTTGCGTCAGTTAAGATTGTCACAGACCCACTACCATTTATGCTTTCAAGCGTTGACGTGAAGTAGTAGTCGAGCTTCACCAAGGAAGTCGAGTATTGTCATTAACCACTTATCGGTAGTCGATGCTGATGATGATCTGAATGTATTTCGTTGCCGCGCGGAAGTAACCGAGCGGTCTGGAGCGCCGCGTTACGGATCGCGCGGTCTCCCGCGTCGGAGGTCGAATCCTCCCTCGGGTATAGATGTGTGTGTGTTGTCCTTAAGTAAGATTAACTTAATTTAAGTAGTTCGTAAGACTAGGGACTGATGAACAACATAGTTTGGTCGCATAGAAATACAGACATTTAAACATTTGTATTTCGTTAACGGCACTGTGTCGCAGTGACTGGTGGTAGGTGCAAAACTGTAGCGCTTATTACTTTCCGAAGTCAGCCAATGCTCTGAACTTAATGTACATTACAGTTTCAAAAAGTCGTCGTTTGTTGTTGTTGTTGTTGTTGTTGTGGTCTTCAGTCTGCAGACTGGTTTGATGCAGCTCTCCACGCTACCCTGTCCTGTGCAAGCCTCTTTATCTGAGAATACGTTCGGCAACCTACATCCTTTTGAATCTGCTTACTGTGTTCGTCCCTCGATCTCTCTCTACGATTTATACCCCCACACGCTTCCTTCTAATGCTAACTAGAAAATTCCTTAATGTCTCAGAATGTGTCTCACCAATCTATCCCTTCTCTTAGTCACGATATGCCAGAAACCCCTTTTCTTCCCAATGCTGTTGAGCAGCTCCTCATTAGTTACGAGATCCACCCATCTAATCTTCATCATTCGTCTGTAGCACCACATTTCAGAAGTTTCTATCATCTTTTTGTCTGAACTCCTTGTTGTCCATGTTTCACTCCCATACAGTGCTACACTCCAGACGAAGTGTTCAGCTAAGATTTCCTAACTTTTAAACTAATCTTGGATATCAACAAATTTCGCTTCTTCCGAAATGATTTTTCCCATAGCCAATCGGAATTTTATATCTTCTTTACGTCGGCCATCAAAAGTTATTTTGCTACCCAAATAGCAAAACTCATCTACTACTTTTATTGTCTCATTACCTAATCCAATAAGTCTTACTTCAGCAACGCCTGATTTTCTGACACTACATTCCATTACCCTCGTTTTATTCTTGTTAATGTTCATCTTATACTACCTTTCAAGACACTGCCCATTCCGTTTAATGGCTCTTCCAGGACCTTTGCGGACTCTGGCATAATTACTATGTCATCAGCAAGCCTTCTTGTAATGGCCTCCTAATGATTTTCGATTTCAGTAAAGCTGTGATTCGTGGTACTGAGTATTCAATAACATCATACGGTGTTCAGAAAAGCTCATACAGGCAGTAATGCCTACAATATAACTGATCTATTACTAAATCGGTTAGTAATACAACAACCAATTTCTTTCGTCATTCTTGCTTTCGTTCCCGTGATTAGTTTCTAATGACGTCATAGACGCAGTTGTCTAGCAATGGTCAATATTACGTAAGTCGCTACCCGAGTTCGCTGCTGAGATCTCTTTTAAGCGTCATTGACTATATTTATATAATAGCAAGGGCAAAGAAGTGTTAACCGTGCTTCATAGGAGTGATAGACGGTGGCGGAAGACCAAGGAAAACTCACAACGGTATTTCAAGAGCAGCGAATACAGTGTGTTATTTAGAGCGCACCGTAGTAACTGAATGTGCTGTGGGTCAATCCATAACCAAGAGATACCGCTGAAAGATAAAACAAAATGGAGGGAACGAGAAACGGCAGCTAATCTACATGGTCGAAAAGGTATGACGTTTATAAATCTGCGTAACAGTGATAATTAAACTAACGTGTGCACTGTCGTGAATCTGTGTGTGTGTGGGAGTGTGTGTGTGTGTGTGTGTGTGTGTGTGTGTGTGTGTGTGTGTGTGAGAGAGAGAGAGAGAGAGAGAGAGAGAGAGAGAGAGAGAGAGAGAGAGAGAGAGAGAGAGAGACAGAGACAGAGAGAGTGAGAGAGATACTGACAGACGTCAAAGTGTTTGCCATTTACCAACTAAATAGAAAATATTTTTTCGCTCAGTTGCGTTGGAGCCCTTAACGACAAATGTGTATACGGACTTGCTTATATTTTTTGGTGTATAACTTAGTTAATTCCAGAGTTCATCGCATGATATAGCCTAATGAGGTTCTAAAATTCACTTTGTCACATAACCTGTCATGGTCATAAATCTCTCCTGTTTGTCTATGTTTTATAGATGAAACCTTATTCAACAGTAAAAACGTGATTGTTTATCCTCGGAGGCATGTACTTTTACTGCACTACCCAGAACATACAACTTCCAAATAAAATTTCCTCTGATATTGAAGGTATCTCGATGGAGTTATGTAGTATACCTTTGATATCCGTCAACCAAGTCATATGATGCAAATAAATGATCAAATATTGTCAGTTTATGTAGGTTTCAATTTCATATATTAAATTAAAGGGATGCAGTGGTTGGGAGAAAGACGGGGTTGCAGCCTTTCACCAATATTATTCAATTTGTACATTGAGCAAGCTATAAAGGAAATCAAGGAGAAATTTGGAGAAGGAATTAAAGTTCAAGAATTAAAATCATTGCGTTTTGCCGATGACACAGTCATTCTGTCAGAGACAGCAAAGGACCTGGAAGAGCAGTTGAACGGAATGGACAGTGTGCTGAAATGTGCATATTAGATTAACGTTAACAAGAGCAAAACTAGGGTAATGGTGTGCAGTGTAAGAAAATCAGGAGATGCTGAAGGAATTAGATTAATTAACGAAACAATAAAGGAGGTAGATGAGTTTTGTTACTTGGGCAGTAAAATAACAAATGATGGTCGCAGTACAGAATGCAGAATGGCAATTGGTAGAAAAGCGTTCTTGAAAAAGAGAAATATTGATGTAAGCCTAAGGAAGTCATTTCTGAAGGCATTTGTGTGGAGTCTTGCCTTGTATAGGAGTGAAACATGGACGATCAACAGTGCCGACAGGAAAAGGTTAGAAGCCTTTTAAATGTGGTGCTACAGAAGAATGCTGAAGGTTAGGTGGGTGGGTCACGTAACTAATGAGGAGGTACTGAACAGAATTGGGAGAAAAGGAATTTCTGGCATACCTTGATTATCAATTGGTAGGGCACATTCTTAGACATCAAGGAATCGTGAATTTAGCATTGGAGGGAAGTGTGTGGGGTAAAATGCGCAGAGGAAGACCAAGAGATGGACACAGTAAGCAGATTCAGACAGATGTAGGTTGCCGTTCTTATGTGGAGTTGAAGAGGCTGGCTCAGGATAATGTATTGTGGAGAGCTGCAGCAAACCAGTCTCCGGACTGAAGACCATAACAAAAACATATTAAATTACACTATTAGTCAATCTTTCAGCCACTGCTGACGGAGGTATTTACAGGAAAATTATCTGCCGTTGACAGCAGTTCCAGAATTATTTCATGAAATAATAAATGGTACAATAAATTCTATCATAGTTGAAGTTCGGCATGTATAGCGAGTAAAAGTAAGTGATCAAGATTATCGGTGAAATCAAAAGTCATTTTGTGTTAATAGCAACTAGGCCAGTTTATCTTTTGTTATTACTGTTACTGACATCCTTATTATTTATAGACTGTAATGGAAAATTTGCAACCAATTCCAAGAGAGAATGGGTGTACTCAGAACACAAAGCAAAAATTCCAAAATAAATTTTTGAAATCAAAATGGATAAGTACCACGCGTTATTCTAGGTGTTCTCTATTAGACACTGAAAAGTACTTTCTTTTAGCTACACAATATTCGTCCAAGGGGAGAATTGATTCAGACTAAGGTATGTTTGTAAACGGAGGCTTTCACACCGTTTGACATTGTTAGTAAAAATCTTATCGGCATTGGACCGCATGGTCAATATATCAAAAACAACCGATGTTTTGGCCACCGTTGCAAGAGGCCTTCTTCTGACACCCTGTTATATTGACGATGCCGTGCAATGCCCAGGAGAATTTTACGAAGCTGTGTTTGTTAATTGAGTAATTCCTATTTCTTTAAGATTCCCAACGATACGGAATTTAGCGGTATCTAAACTGTGGTATATGATGTGTATTACGGTCATTAGGTGTGATTTGTGTAATTTGTATTGTCGATCGTGAAAGAATAGGGTAAACCCTTCAGCGCCTACTGAAACTAGTTTTTATCCAAATGCAGTCATGAGACTGCTGAACGTAAATTCTATATTTGATGCAGAAATAATCTTCAGCCATTATGATAGTACTCTATTGATAACCCTGAATGCAACTACAAGAAGGAGGGGAGGAATTACAGTCACTATTATTGTGGCTATGTTAGGCGTTCACCTTGTTTTGTCCAACAACTTTATTTCCTACATCAATTTACGATGGTGCGACCATCTCACTTATTGAGGTCGATACCAACAGGGTTAGATGTGTGGCTATTATTATAACCACTCTGAGAGAAATCAAGTAATAGACAAACAGAGTGATGATAATTATTAAATTCAGAATCTCACAAGTTAAAATTATCGATTTGTGTTTTATCACCTCTTCCTATCTCTCTCGGCAAAAATTACAGGTACAATACATGTTATGTATATTTAACAACAAACTTAAGCAGAAGTAGGGCTCAAAGCATGCTAGTGATTGGTCAGTGGCTTGTTAAGCTTACACGCGAAGTCGCCACTCCGTGCAATAGGCCACTGTAAACCACACGGTGCAGCGGCCAGTCAAACAACGCTACGCAGTGTGGGCCTACAGCGGTCCCAGCGCCAAATTGCCCAGAGCATGCCACCCAGAAACTATGCGTAAATATAACGTTACCAATAGGTTTACTTAGGCGGCATTTATACACAAAGCAAGAGGAACGCTCAGTTTCCAGGAGTACAAGCAAATAAACTTAATTACACTACTAAACACGAGAAACTAAGACGTTGTAAAAGGTTCTGGCCATAGATGTGAAAGAGGAGGTCTATCTTCTCCACTTATCTGGGAGCTTCAAAAACACTTAAATCCAAAAACTCTCGACGTTTTCGCACATGTGTATAATAATCGATTCATAATGTCATGTCGTATAACATAATATATGGTACAATGCAATCCAGCTTGGCAAATGTTCAAATGTTTGTTAAGCTTATGGGACTTGTAGCTGCTAATATACATGGTGTTACATATGCTAGTAGCTCGTTCTAGAAATTATAAATTTCAGTGCTACTGAATGAGTTCGGCAGTTAGCAGCATATAACAAATGGACGTCGAAGATTGAGATGGGTGTGTGTCTCATACCGTCAGTGCGTTCCAGAATTACACTACTACACCAACAAACTTCTACGGGATGTGGGAGGTGTCTTCAGGAACAAAGTGAGCATAGAAACCCATGCCCGGAAACGTCATCCAATGACGCTACAGAGCGTCGAAGTTGCTGGAGGGGATGTCTAGCGGCAGGAGCTGGTGCCTGTAACTTGGACTCTCCGTAGCGTCGTTGAATGGCGTTTCCGTGCATGGGTTTCCATGCTCATTTTGTTCCTCAAGACGCCTGATACATCCCTTAAAAGTTTTCGGTGTAATTATGAAACACACTGACGTATGGAACACACAGCCATCTCAGTCTTCGACGTCTATTTACTGGCGGAAACATGCGCAGGATGAAAGTTTGTGTGCCGCGGTGGAGCAGCATAAAACAAAAAGCTGTCTAAAGAACTTCACTGCGGAGCGCGCGGTTGCTCGCCGTGGAGGTCCGAGTCTTCCCTGGGGCATGGGTGTGTGTGTTTGTCGTTAGGTTGGTTTACCTAGGTTTAAGTAATTTGTAGCCTACGGACTGATAACCGCGCAGTTTGGTCCGATAGATCTACAAACATTTGAACATTTTTTTGACATTTTGTGGGAGACATTTTTTGTTATTGGCAGGTGAGAAGTCGCGCTGCGAAGCCCGAGTGTGCGAATTTAGATTCATCCTGTATAGCTGACCAGCTTATGAACTTCTTGCTGCTAGTAGTACATAATAATTATAAGGAATTTTTTTTTTCAATATTTTCTCAGTATATACGCACTATACATTAATCGTGGTATTTTTATAGCTTGAAATAAAAAGTCATGCATTAAAAGGTTAACATTATGGATAAAATCCTGTAATACCAAAAGGTACGAGTCATACCTTAATTAAAAAAATAGTAAGGCAATCGCTCTGTAAAAGCGGAAAACCCGGATTCGGACCCCGTTCGGAAACAAATTTTCGTATGCGCCATTAGGTAGTACATCTATACCAGTGCTTTCCAAACTTTCCTTCATGGCGACACCCTTTTTCAGCTTACAGTTTTGCGTGACATCCTTTCACTAATATATACATATGGTAGAATTTAGATGGTTCTAGCGGAGGGGGGTGCCTCAAATGTAGTATGTAAACGAAACTGAAATCCTCGTACGAATTGACATGTTTAATGTTGATCCTGACTGCAGCAATTACGTACACTCCTCGCAAGAAAAAGAAACATTAGGAACCTCGGAGATGTACAACAGAGTAACACCGCAGACGACAATGCCCAACTCACACAGTAACACTTGCTTCTTATACATACGACCTAACTTCAAAAAAATGTTCAAATGTTTGTTAAGCTTATGGGACTTAACTACGGGGTTATCAGTCCCTAAACTTACAAACGACTTATCAACTAGCTTATCCTAAGGACGGCACAAATATCCACGCCCATGGGGGGATTCGAACCCGCGACCGTAGTGGCCATGCAGACTGTGACTGAAGCGCCTCAGTCCCCTCGGCCACCGCGGCTGGGCGCGACCTAACTTCCGAAACACGAGAACTGAATTTCGGAAACCGTTTTACGCTGTCGTGTGTACATGTCAGGGCCAGATACGGTTTTACTGGATCGATTGAAAACGGCATCTGGAAATTAGCTGCTCGGATTTCTGATTTAGACAGCACAGCGGCTGTTCCCTTTCAGTTCAATATTATCACAGTATTTTCAGAAATAAAGAGGATGTATTTATGACAAGTGATGAATTATTATTTCAGTTCTATTGTTAGGTTCTTGCTTCACCACGAACTCGGAAGTCCCGACATATTCGGAAAAAATGGAGAAATATTTGTGATAAGTAAGAATATGGTACCAGAATCTGTTACATACAGGAAACTGAGAGAAAAAGTATTAACGCATACCAGGGTTCGAACCAACGATCACTGCATTTAAAATACAACTCTCCGTTAATCACCCGGCTATACTCCATACTAAACATCGCTACTGAACAGCTTTAGTCAGTGGACAGTTGTGACTACTTTTACAATTTTTGACAGCTTTTACAGCCACTGTGTCATTGATTGACATTTAATTGTAAGAAGCGCTACCGTGAGTAGCGTGGTTTTGATAGATCCATTAAAAAACGGTCAGGTGCATCTTTTTCAGAAGAAAAGCAGACTACAGGTTCGTTCAAGCAGCTGACAGTGCCAGCAAATTGCGCATGGGAAGAGCTGTTATCGAGTATCAACAGAAGCTCTGCGCATGCGCAGTTTGCTGGAATCTGGCAACTGGCAGCTGCTTGAACAAACCCTGAGTGTCCACTGCTGCTGAAGCAGAGCTGCCGCCTAGCGGATGACCACACAATTAATGTGCACCGACCATTGTTTTTAATAAGTGATCCGTTTTGCACTGAATGAAGAGAAGGATGATTAGCTGCAGGCGAGTCTTCAGGGTAGTATGAAGAGAAGGTTATTTTGAGTTATTTTATGACAAGATTTGTTTGTGTTTATAGTCTAAATTTGTTAGTGTCGCGACACCCTTGATACCACTACGCGACACCCCAGTGTGTCGTGACACCCAGTTTGGGAAGCCGTGATCTATACTTTATACAGTGGAGCTGTAATAAATTCGCTGTTCCGAATAACCTTGGATAAAATATTTGCTCACTCTTAATTGGACACCACGCGGACCACTTATTGGAAACGAGTGTACTGAACGGTAGCGGAAACGGAGACAGACGTACTCTCACGAAGCACTCATGCGACATGTCCGGGTCCATTTGGGAAATATCGCCGGCAGAGCTGGTAGCCGCTGCGCTCCAGGGCGCGTTCGTGAATCACTGGCGAGTGCACTGGAGGGAATTCTTTATTCGCGGCGTCCACGTCTGCGCCGGCGGTAAATAATGGAGTCCGGCAAGTTGCGGACGGCCACTCAGCGCCGCGGTCACGTGATTGATGTCGCTGACGGAGCGGCGCGTGGGGTGGGGGGGAGAGGGGGGGCAGGCCTAGCAGGGGAGGGGAGGGGAGGGGAGGGGGACGCGGATCGTTGGCGGCGTCTCGGCGCAGAGAGGCTGCGAACCGTGTCACAGCCGCCGCCGCAGAGATATGCACTCCACACGCGATATCTCAGAGACATACCCTCAGCCGAAGCACTTCGCCTCACCCGGGCACACACACACACACACAAGCCCCAGGGAGTTGGCCATCCCGTGTGAAACTTTCAGGTGCGCGATGCCCACAGCGTGCTGCGTATTCCAGCCGAGCCCCCACAATTCCGCGAGCGGACAACTGCGAACAGCGCACAAATTGAATAGCGCCTCGGCGCCCATTATCTACGTCTACATCTACATGGGATACTCTGCAAATCATATTTAACTGCCTGGCAGAGGATTCATCAGAACCACCATTATACTATTTATCTCCCATTCCATTCTCGAATAGCGCACGGGAAGAAAGAACACCTGAATCTCTCTGTTCGAGCTCTAATTTCTCGTATTTTATTCTGATGATCATTTATACCTAGGTAAGTGGGAGTCAACAATATATTTTCGCATTTGCAAGAGAATGTTGGCGATTGCAGTTTCGGAAGTAGCCCACGCCGCAGCGATAAGCGCCGTTGTTGTAATGATTCCCATCCCAGATCCTGTATCATTTCCATAACGCTGTCTCCACTGTATCGTGACAATACAAAACGAACTGCCCTTCTCTGGACTCTTTCGATGTCCTACCGTCAATCCCACCTAATAAGGATCCCACACTGAGCAGCAATACTCCAAAAATGGACGGAAAAGCGTAGTGTATGCAGTTTCTTTTGTAGGTCTATTGCATCTTTTAAGGGTTCTGCCAATAAAACTCAGTCTTTGGTTCGAGTTTCCCACGACATTATCAACGTATTCTTTCCAGTTTAGGTCTGAAGTAATAGTAATTCCTAGGTATTTTGCGGACTTTACGGCCTTAACTTTTGATTGATTTATATTGTAAACAAAATTTAACGGATTTATTTTCTTACTCATGTGGACGACTTTACACTTCTCATTATTTACAGTCAATTGCCAAAATTTAAACCATAGTGACATCTTATTCAGATAGTTCTGCAGTTGGTTTTGATCTTCAGATGATTTTACTAGACGGTAAATGACGGCGTCATCTGCATACAACCTAAGAGAACTACTATGATTTTCCCCTAAATCGTGTATGTAAACAAGGAACAGCAGAGGACCAATAACACTACCCTGTGTAACGCCCGATATCACTTCTGTTTTAGTCGATACCTTACCATCGATTACTACGAACTGTGTCGTTTCTGACAGGAAATCCCCTATCCAATCGCAAATTTGGGGCGATATACCATAACCACGCAATTAGATTAAGCGCCGTTTGTAAGGTACGGTGTCAAAAGCCTTCTGGAAATCAAGAAATACGGAATCGATTTCTGAATCCTTGTCGATAGCGCCCATCACTTCGTGAGAATAAAGAGCTAGTTGTGTTTCGCATGATCGATATTTTCTAAATCCGTGTTGACCTTGGGTCAATAGATCATTCTGTTCAAGGTATGGTGGCAAACTTCCGCGCGAACTTTAAATGTGCATAAGATTCTTACCGCGTGTATTTATTCAAGTTAAGTCGTGTAAAACTATGTCGCATTTAAATATATAACTAAAAAACAACTTCAGATTCTTTGAATATACAGCAACTACAGGTTGTGTGTAAATTTATTACACATACGTTGCAGAAATCTGCCAACGGCGTTTCTTCTTCCTAACTAAACAAAATTATAATATTTAGTCTTTAGTGTTCTAAGTGCAGTATATGAACGGAATTTATCATCAGACACGATTTTTGGCTCTTTCTCAGTATATTCAACAATGTTGAAACCTTTGTAAAATCATTAATTTCGGAAGTTTCACAACACTTTACGTACTTGCCTGAGTACCTGCTGTATTCGCCAATATTTCGATATTTTATAGCTTAAAAATGAAACAAGGTTACCTGAGACAGGTTAATGTTAAAAATCGACTGTGTAAATGAAATATGCCATCAGATACATAGCTGTAAAATAGCGTCTTTTCTTGTGAATACAGCAGCCAGTCACTACCAAATTCTTTTAAGATCACGAAGGATGCCTTAACTGTTTATTAACTAAGTGCATCTAACATTAGCATTAGAGTAGTTAGCACGAATATTGGTCAATACCGAGTAGCACCGTGGTTCGGAATCCACGTTAAACTGTAGGTCCCCCTATAACTGGCTGGGTAAGTCAGTTCGAAGGTCGGAGGAAGGCAACGGCATACCACCTCCAATCAGGACCATGCCTAGTAAAGCACTGTGGTGTTCAAACCAATCTTCGGATTGTTGACTGCTTTACCTTTTTACCTTACAATCGCATGAACTGCTAAAAAGTCAGCAACTATCGTCATACGATTTAACTGCACAATGTGCATCCAGTGTGTCTACGTGTCATTCATATATGAAATTACGAACACCTGCAAATCCCTTTCAGTTGTTATAACTATATACAAAGCAGAACACTTTAAATTCTTTGTTACAAGTTGCTAATATTAATTTCATAAACAAAACTTCAAACTGCAACTGATCTTGTGCCCCCAATAGTTAATCTACACAATTAAAAATGAAAATTTTTGAAATTCCTGTTCACCAGTACTGCCTAAAGTAGGTCGTTTTTAAGAACCACTAGTATTGTAAAAGCCAAATATTTATTTCATTCAATGCTGTGTTGTCTTGACTGACAGCCTGTTAAGCAAGAGTACCTATCTCTGAACACAAGTAGCAGGGCTACTAGTATTCCTGAGAAATATATATGGGAAGACAGTATTGTTTTTATTCCTTTCTTACATCAATTTGTGCAGTTAAACGCTGAGCAGCTCTTCACCATCCTGCTTCATGTTACTGCAGTAGTCAAACTGTGCAGACGTGACCACCAACTAACTATATATACCGCAGTAGCTATATAATAGACGATTTATCTCCTAACAACGCTCCTATTTATCTGACGCTTGTCACTATCATGGCGGCCGGCCGAAGGTTCAAATTATCCCGCGACAGCAGCGCCGATAGTGAGTCTAGTTGTTTTACAACGACTTTGATTTCGGCACGGTGGACGTATTCCTCAGTCTTCCATGCCTTACCTGGAGATGTCTTACCAGGTGCTCAGTCGGAATAACTAGTGCTATATTTAACGGCGACTAGCGGCAAGTCTGACGTTGATATGAACATTCTATTCACCGGTAAAATTTTGTGCATACACTACGCTTGTCCGTCCTTTTATGGCAGTATTGCTGCCCAGTGTGGGATCCTTATCAGGTGGGTTTGACGGAGGACATCGAAAGAGTCCAAAGAAGGGCAGCTCGTTTCGTATTGTCACGATACAGGGGAGACAGCGTTACGGAAATGATACAGGATCTGGGATGGGAAACATTACAACAACGGCGCTTATCGCTGCGGCGTGGGCTACTTACGAAACTCCAATCACCAACAATCTCCTCTGAATGCGAAAATATATTGTTCACTCCCACTTACATGGTTAGAAATGATCATCAGAATAAAATATGAGAAATCAGAACCTGAACGGAGAGATTCAGGTGTTCATTCTTTCCGCGCGCCATTCGAGAATGCTCCAGACGTGCAGAATAAAGCATTTGTTATTAGTTCCGCTTCGCAAGGATGGAATTTATATTCTGTGTCTATAAAAAATCGATGTGTGTATGTAATTTATAGGTTGCTATGTTTTTCGTAATATGATTAAAGTCGCGCGGGAGTATGTAGTGGGACGTGTATTGAACCGTCCACTCTTCTTCTCATAAAGCTCAATTTTATTAGATAATTAATGAATACATTATTTTGAATGTTATTAAGATTTGAGAACACATACTTGTGTGAATTTTATTTGTGTTTGTTTCATGTATTACAACGGTGCTGCTATAGTACGCCGTGACGAGTTCTCCGCCGACGTCAGCGAGAAAATGCTGGTCTCTATCGTTGATTAGCCGAAGGTCGGCGCGCTGAACATGAAGATACTGCCTGCTGTTGCGGACCGCGATTGACAATTTTTTTTCCGACAACAATTATTATTAAAGAAATGTAATAGAAATATATTTAAAAATTATTAGTCTGTTTTTGTAAGGACACGATGTCAGATTGCAATTGTGATTATTGAGTTTTCTGACTGTAATTAAGTCATATTTATATGAATAAAAAGTTTATAAATGAATTTACTGACGTGTTTACAAGATTACTAAATTTCAAATCAAAATCTACAAATAATTTTTCTAAAGTGATGAATTATTTTGAAGTGAATTTTGAGTGTGATCAGCACGACTTATGATGAAAGTTGGTGTCACTAAAGTTGCACGAAAGTTGACACTGTTTTATTGATTGAATATATACGAGTGCTGTGAAACAAAAAACTCTCGTAAACCCCTCAAGTAAAATGTTACTCAGGGTTTGCGAACTTATAGAATCTGACTGCAGAAAGCAATCCTGAAATATTTTAAATATTCAAGTCAAGAAACTTAATATCAATAATTTGAAAGCTAATATTATCGGCAATGATAATTATTGTGAATTGGTGCTAGTTAACTTCGGGTTCGAAGTCACGGTCATTTAAAGAAATAAAATCAGAGTTCATTAAAACTAGTACCACCAGAAGTAGCCGCGTGGACTGGAACGCCACATTACGGTTCGTGTAGCCTCCTGCGTAGGAGGTTTGAGTCCTCCCTCGGACATGGGTGTGTAACTTGTCCTTGGGTTAGTTTAACTTAGTTTAAGTAGTTTGTAAGCCTAGGGGACTGATTGCCGCCGTAAATTGGTCCCATAGAATTACAAACATTCGAACTTTTTTTATGATTAAAGACAGTCAATACCATTCTCATGCTATCTTCAGTGTCTTTATCCATATTTACATACTAATAACACAGTCTAATATATATTTAAAAGTTGACGTCTGCCACTAGGAACGACAGTAGCGCTCCTAGGCCGAAACTCACAATTAAAATAGCCTTCCAGTAGGACTCTTGCGTTCTTTCCAAGTAAAAAAACATTCACCAACATCTGAATGGGACGTAAAGAGAATTTTTTTCCTCTATCGTTACTTCACGCTAATATACAGTCAGCAGGCTGTCAACAGCACGACACGCTGCACTTCAGCCGCGAGAAAATTAAAACAAACACGATGAATATAAAATATGGAGTATTTAAGATCTTTGACAATTAGAAGTTGTTGGCGAACACATAGCAAGACAGATGAGAAAACATGTAGCAAGTTAAAAAATCTGGTGCAATCGTGTCGTTAAAATCACACTGAGAAACCAGGACATGTTACTCGACAAAAAAAACAATCGGATACGCTGGTTAAAACGACATATTCGACACTTCTTTGTGACCGGTGGACACAGTGATAAAATACTACAGTGATGCACTAGGAGACACACTTGATACTGAACGAGGCGCTAGATTAAAAACGCGATTGAGCTGTTCTGAGGATCCCGCAGGGAAGGCAGAGTAGAAGGGTAGGAAGCGCGGGAGGAGGTGGAGGAATGGGGTAGGAGAGGGTGGAAAAGGGGCGTAAGGACTCCTGTGGTGGGAGGGGTGGGGGAGAAGGGGAGTTGCATCCAATGGGAAAGGGTTACGGTTGGTAGGACGAACAGTTGTCGGGATGGAGGGAGTCATCTGGGATGAGGAAGTGGTGGAAGTTACCCTGAGATAGGATATGGAGGGTATGTAAATGTAGGGACAGAGGGAGGGATGCAGTGGTGAAAGCATGGCGGAGGCCAGGATTGGTTAGGTTTGGGTAGACCAGTGAGTTGCGAGATTCTGTTTTGCGGGATATGTAGAGGAGCCAGATGTGTTCAAGAGACTGTAGGAGGTGGGGGAACGGGATGAGGTCGCACAGGATCTGCGTGGAGGAAGCCAGGCGGATGCGGTAGGCGAGGCAAAGGGCGTGGCGTTCCAGGATTTGTAGAGTTTTGTAGTAGGTAGAGGAAGCAGAGACCCAGGCTGGATGGAAGCTGCAGAGGACGGGACACATGATGGATATGTAGGTGTTGAGGATGGTGGATGGGTTGAGGCCATACGTCCGGCCGGAGAAAAGTTTAAGCAGTTTGAGGTGGGGCAAGGCTTTCTGTCGGACGGTGCTGAGGTGGGGAGTCCAGGAGAGGGATCGATCGAGGGTGAGGTTGCATTATTTAGGGTGGAGGTGTGACGGATTGGATGATCGTGGAGGATAAGGTAAAAAAAAGGGAGGTGGAAGAAGGTGGTGGTCCAACCTATGATGATTGCCTGGGATTTATCGCGACGGATGGAGAGGAGCTACCAGTTACACCATGCAGCAAGTTGGTGAGGTGAGAATGGAGTAAGTGCTGGGAGCGGGCGAGGGAGGAGGCGAGGGCTAGTAAGGCGATGTCATCAGCATATTGCAGGAGTTGGACGGTTAGCTGGGGTTGAGGCATGTCTGGAGAGTAAATGAAGTACAGGAGGGGTGAGAGGACGGAGCCTTGTGGCGTCCCGGCAGAGGGGTAAAACAAACGGTAGTTGGAGTGACAGGCAATGACACAGGAGGGGCGGTGGGTGAGGAAGGAAGAAGCGGACATAATTAACAGGAAGGGCATAGAACTGGAGCTTAAAAAGGAGACCAGAATGCCATACATGGTCGTAGGCTTTCTCAATATCGAGCGAGACGAAGGTGGCAGAGTGATGGGAGTTAAGCTGGACTGAAAGCATATGGGTAAGGCGAAGTGATACTCAATGGCAGAGAAGGTAGGTCGGAAGCCACATTGGGAGATGGGGAGGAGCTGATGTTGACGGAGGTGCTGATGGATACGGAGGGAGAGGATGGTTTCCATGACCTTGCTGAACACGGAGGTGAGACTAAGGGGATGGTAGGAAGAAGTCTGGGATGGGGGTATATCGGGTTTGTGGAACATGAGGATGCGGGAGGTCTTCCACAGGTCGGGGTAGAAGCCGGTGTACAGGACGACGTTGTAGAGGGAAGCGAGGATGGCGAGGAAGGAGGGGGAGGGGCAGCCCTTAAGGTGCCCCTAGCTGAGACGACATGACCGGGAGCAGTGTTTCGTTTAGTACGGAGTGTAGCTTGGATCTCTTGGGCGGTGATAGGCGTGCTTAAATCTGATGGAGGAATGTGCTTCACATACTGGGAGCCAGGGGTGAGTGGGGGAGTGGAGGTGTTGGTATACTCATGGACATCGGAACGCAGAATTAGTGTTCCATAGCAAAAGTTACATTGTATGCCCCGAATGCTTTCGAGTACGCCAAATATTAGATATCGGTATACCCTCACCATAAAACAACGCACCTTGTGTACAATGTGCTACAAGGTGCTACATTGAACAAATTACAAAAACCACAAGAAAAATACGTTCAAATGATACTTCTTGCAAGAGGTCGACATCGACATTCGTATCGTATTAATGACGCATTGTCGTGAAACGTATGTCAGAATCTGTAGTGACCACCATGGTGCACGTTTTTCACGACAATTTATTAAGTCAACGAAAGTACTCTCTGGGTTCCTTATCCAGTGAAACGAAACTAAGTTATTCTATAGAGACATAAATCCCAAAACCAAACACACATTACAGTCTGGTAGATCAAAGGCACAGTTACTAGCACAGTTCAGTTCGTCACTCGCAATCCACAATGTAAACGCTCCAGCAGCTTCAATCCGGGAGGCCGCCGACGAAGTCGATAGGAGTCGATAATCGTGCGTAGTGGAGACGATCCTAGGCGGCGAGAGCGAACACCAACACTGGCTCATCGGCTGGCGAGCCTGGCTTAAGTAGGTACCTGGAGCCAATCAGATGGCAGACGGATACTCAGTCGGTTCACAGAGCCACCTGTAACAAATAGACGCTATTACTTCTTTTTGTTTTGAAGTTATGTTTGTGTATTCTCTGGCCTTGTGCTGGCATCTGGCAGGCGCTGGTTGGTCTCGCGCCGCCTGTCCAGTTGCGTTGCCCGCTTCACAGTCCTGTTGTGAGGTATGCCGGCTGGCAGGCGTTTGGCCGGCGGCATCAGAGCAGAATCTGTGCTGTTGATGTTCAGTGTAATGAAAGTATATGCTTGCATCCGTTATACTCAGAAATATGTCTTTCATAAGGGGTGACTTCAGTATTGCTCACCGTAATCCAAAGCGGAATCCATGGGCTGGTACCACGTTTGTACCCGCATCTCCAGACGTTTAATATTGACATGGATATGCCCATGCTCTGGGGGTTCAGTAAAACATCTAAGCGACCAAAAAAATGACGCAAGTGATCACGTGACGTCGTCGCTCACGTGACGTCAGGAGCAACGCAAAGCCTTCTCTAACCAGGCCTCAGAACTAGTAAGCAAATTATTCAGGCCCGATACTATCGCAGTCGACTTATATTTCACTAACTGTTTCTATGACGACTCGTTTGGTCTCCCTTGTTACGTATGCACCGGCCTATAGTTTGAAAACGATCTACGGAGTGCACCGAAAGAACGCTTGGATTTATTGATTGAAACTTTTCCAGACGAAAATGTATCCGACTTCAAGGTATGTCAGATTTGTGAAGTTATAATGGAAGTGATGAGAGATAATCAATATCAAATAATACGCATCGTTCTCGAGTGGCAGCTAAGGGAGGGGGACATGAATACTGAATTGCGGAGTAGTTTATCAACTTTATGCATGAAACACTAAACCTCTAACTGAACAATAACGCTTCAATCTGCAATGATGCACTTTTCCCACGTTACTTTTGAGTATCAGTGTAGGAAATAAATTCTATCTATATAGATTAGTTTTTTCATTCCCTGCTCGTATATAAACACATTTGTTTTTGTAGCTGCCTCCAGTGCTTTAGGATGTGCTATTCTAATTACGTTTCCTTCTGCTTTTCACTAGCTGTATTCGGACACGGGGTTGTTGTGGTATACTAAAGATTAAATTCAAAAGAAAGAAAGCATTTCTGATATGTGTAATTTCATTATGCTTTGTGACTGGTAATTGTATATGGTGTCATTTATGCCCTGCTTTCCTCTGTCCAATCTGCCTCTCTCCTGGTTCCCCTATCTTTATCCATATCCTCCTCATCCTCCCTGTTCATATCGTCCTCCCCATCCCATCCACTCCCCCACCCCTGTCCATCAGATACTCCGTCCCCCTCTTTCTGTGCATATCCTCCTCCAAAAACGGTTCAAATGTTTCTAAACGGATTGGACCAATCGTCGTCAGTCCCAAATAAAATAAAAATATTCAAATATTTGTAAACCTATGGAACTTCTTCGGTTATTACCGCCTAGGCTTACAAACAACTTAAACTAAATTAAACTAACCTAGAACAACGTACACACCCATGCCCCAGAGAGGGCTCGACCCTCCGACGGCGACCAACCGCGCGCTCGGCAGCAAGGCGCCTTAGACCGCTCGACAACTACATCGCAGCAGCTCCTCTCTCCCTCTCTACGTTAAATTCCTCCCCTTCCTCTGTCTCCTGTTCCAACACTGTTTAACGTACAAACGTGTTTAGTATTACGTTCATAACCTTATATCTACGAAATTTCTTGATCGAATGCTTTAAAATTTTGACACAATATTGCGTTGCTATACGTGCGGGTTTCTATGTACCCTATTTTTGATATACGTCTTATATTAATATACATACATTTTAATGGAAATTCACAAAAGGTTATATATACATAATAGTCAAAACAATTAGGGCATCAGTTGAGATATTTAGGTTCTGATACATTGTCGTCGGCAGAATAAAGTAAGATGGTTCGTCCTTTTTCTGTCGGTTCTACGAAGTGAGGATAAAAACATAACGACCACCGAGATAGTGGTATTAACAGAAAGTTGCTGCAGAGCTGGTTGACTTCTATTTACTCTGTCAAACGAATTAGACAAGCAGTTGGCTTCAGGTAGTGTAGTGAGCGGGTAGTGGAATGCAACAACAACGTGACTTACCAGAAGCTGTGACATGAAGAGCCATGGGAAGGTTGGAAGCGGGACAGACACAGGACGATTTGGCTGAGGCTATTGAGTGTCCCAAAGTGTAATTTACAGGACCAGGACGCGATTTCAAACAACGGGAACCGTTGAAAGAAAGCAAGGCCAAACTCGTCCATGGGTAACATCAGCAAGACAGGACAGTTATTTCGCCGGCCGCAGTGGCCGAGCGGTCTGGGGCGCGCCAGTCACAGTCTGCATGGCCGCTACGGTCGGGGGTTCGAATCCCCCTTGGGACATGGATGTTTGTGTCGTCTTTAGTATTAGGTAGTTCATAAGTAGTTTGTAAGTTTAGGGACATGACACCGCAGTTAAGTCCCTTAAGCTTAACAAACATTTGAACATTTTGACAGTTCTTTCCAGTTAACATCGCATCGAAACATGAAGCTGAAACGCACCGTCCAAGCAGCAGCGGAACGCGAAATATTAACACAAACAGTCCGAAATCGCCTTCGGGAATGTGACCTCTACGCACGGATGCCAGTGGTGTGTGTCCCATTAAAACTACTATACCGTTTAGCCGCAAAAACTGCCCAGGTACAGTTCACAGATTAGTCAAGGTTTTGTGTTCATCCGGACAACTGCCGTTTCCTCATGTGGAAAGAACATGTAACTCGGAACAATCCTGCTTATGTGCAGGAAACATTACCATATCATGGTGATGAACGAATGCTGTGGACAGGAGTCATTATTGGCGAACGTATTGGCCTCTATGTCGTTCAGAATGGCGCTTTGACTGCTCAGAGGTATAGAGATGAGATCATTCGCCTTTTTGTTGTGCCCTACGCTGATGTCATAAGAATTTTCCTTCTGGCACATGATAATGCTGGTCCACATAAAGATGTTTTAGTGGACAACATGCTGGAAGCTGAGGGAATTCAACGAATGGAATGACCAGCTGGTTCACCGGACTAAAACCCGACTGAGTATGTTTGGCATGCACTTGGTAGACACATTTCAGCCAGACCAGCACCACACGCAATGTTTGCTGAGTTGGATATTCGTGAAAGAATGGTATAATATCCGTCAAGAGCTGCTTGATAACCTCATACTGTCCATGCCACACAGGTGTGCAACTGTACTGGCTGGCCGAGGTGATCACACACCGTGTAGAGGTGCATCGCTTTAAGTATATGTAATGTAAGTGTCAAGTAAAGAACTGACAGCAAAGTATCGTACATTACCACACACATTCTGAATAAAAAACGTTACGATATGCATATTGTGTACCATATCTCACCTGATTTCCTAATTGTTTTCAGCAGTTTAGTTGGGCAAGGTTCGCCGAGGAAGTTTCGTGAAGTTTTGAAACATTAAAGACAAGATACTGGCGGCACTAACATTGTGGGTGTCAGTCAGCCTGGATATAGTTTTGCAGCGGTTTCAGCACATCCAACACGATTAAAACTGGACTCTGTTG
The DNA here is from genome assembly GCA_026315105.1 of Locusta migratoria. Taxonomy (NCBI): domain Eukaryota; kingdom Metazoa; phylum Arthropoda; class Insecta; order Orthoptera; family Acrididae; genus Locusta; species Locusta migratoria. The sequence continues at coordinate 134,564,393 of CM048744.1, read as the reverse complement.
CACGATTCTTAAGTATTTAGAAAAACAAAAACAAACATTCGTACACTTTCACATGGATGACACTTCATGCAGCCATCTGGGGCTCACATATTCTGCTGGCACCTCTTAAATTAAAAAATTACAAATATGAAATAAAACACACCACCACGCCTATATGCGGGACTATGACGAAAGAAAGCTGTGAAGGAAGGCAAGATGACGTTTGGGGAGGAAATTAAAATTCAGGGAGAAGAAATAAAAATTCTGCAGTTTGCCGATGACAATGTAATTTTCTCGGAGACAGCAAAGGACCTGGAAATCACTCGATCGGAGTGGATATTATCCTGTAAGGAGGGTATAGGAAGAACATTAATAAGGGCAAAATAAGGGTAATGGGATGTAGTTGAGTTACATTAGGCGATGTTGAGACTAGCAGCATACTCAAACAAACACAGTCATGGCACTCCCGCAGAGTTTTCTTATATATACGGCGACAGAAGCGCCCCTAGCGGCTGGAAAGCTACATTCCTCAATACTATATGGGATGAGTGCGAATAGTATCTTTTACATTGATTTTAACATAATTTTTACGATAGGGAATGTATGTAGTGCCATAAAGGTAGGTAATAACTTAAAAATAGCTCCACATTTGTCTTTCTCAAGTTTCCTTAGATCCCTGACAAGGTACGAAGCGGTACATTACAGGACACTTTATTTACAATTATCGTGTCACCTAAAGCTTCTACTGAATAATTCCATTTTCTATTAAAAATTAAAAATTGCTAGGAAACACCAGAAGACCTGCCCTTTAGCCGAAAGACGCCACTTTTCTTATCAGGAACGTTAAGTTTTCTTCACTACATTTCCAGCCAGTACAGCTGTAGCTGAAGGAGAAACGTTGCAGACGTGGCAATAAAACGGCAAAAGCAATCAAACTGTTTCCCAACTAAAAAGAACACAGTTCCACAATTGTTGCTACACCAGAACCACAAACCACAAGAATCTTCAAAATATTGGCTCTTCAAGCCAAAGTAATTCCATTCAAAAGAATATGCGCGTATAAGAAAGACAAGTGAGTTGTAAAAATGTGCGAATCATTAGACTCCACACTGAATTGATGTTCGTTAACTGTCTGTCATGGTAAGAATGTTCAAATGTTTGTATAGCTTATGGGTCTTAACTACGGGTTTATCAGTCCCTAAACTTACAAACTACTTATGAACTAGCTAACACTAAGGACGGCACAAATATCCATGCCCGAGGGGGGATTCGAACCCCCGACCGTAGTGGCCGTGCAGACCGTGACTAACGCGCTTCAGTCCCCTCGGCCACCATGGCCGGCGGTAAGAACAGACCATAATAGAAAATTACGTTTCTCTTATGTTTATATTCTACTTCGTTTCAGCACAATAAGCAGAAAATGTACACAAATTCGTAGGTATTTGTTCGTGACGAAGTAGTTGTTTATACCACTGAACCAGTTAAATTCGGCTGTTTTACATTAATTTTCGTCTTATGAACGTCTCTGGATATTTTACTAACGCTTGTAACGGAAAAATTTTACTAACTATTTCGTCAATTACGTACAAAGATAATGATAAACAAACATCACTCCTTCGGCGGCTTGCCCACCGCTAGGAGCGCTAGCGTCGTTGCATCTGTCAGCTGGTAACAACTTTCACAGCAGTGAGTGTCGCGACTGTATATGTTGGGCTGTGGTAGTAGCTTTAGGAAACAAGAAAATTAAGGTATAGATGATGTCTTTTCTTTGAACTTTTAATGGCTGGCTTAGAGACGATATAAAAAGTAGAATACCATTGGGAAGAAAAGCTTTTTGAAGAAGACATAGCCGGCCGCGGTGGCCGAGAGGACTGAGACGCTCCAGTCACGGTCTGCATAGCCACTACGGTCGGGGGTTCGAATCCTCCTCGGGCATGGATATTTGTGCGTCCTTAGGATAAACTAGTTAAGTAGCTTATAAGTAGTTTGTACGTTTAGGGACTGATGACCCCATAGTTAAGTCCCAGAAAAAAGACATTTCATAGGATTAAATCTTAATTTAAGTTTATACATATGGTGTTTGTTCTCTGCGACATTTCGCAAAGACCAGGCAACATATCTATAATCGTATGAGTTCCCCAAACAGACAAATGACAATTTCTTGCCGATGCACAAAGTACGCTCGTTTCCTTGTGGGAATGCATATAAAACAGTGAACATGAGTATCTAATGCTCTACGTAGCATCGTAAGGTGCTAGAAGTTGAGTGTTTGGGGAGGACGGTAAGATTGACTGGATAGTGGGAAATGTGGGTTTGACTCCCAGCCCAGCACAGATTTTCAACTTCGTCACTGATTTTATTTCAGTTTCCTGCGCCGGTCGACATTTTTTAATGTTTCGTATTCGTTCATTAATGTGTTAGGAAGTCTTATCTGAAGGTATTTGTCTGGACTGCAGCCATTTACGGGATAGATACGTGAACGATAAGGAGTTCAGACAAGAAGAGGATATAAGCTGCTGAAATGTGGTGCTGCAGGAGAATATTGCGCTTTACATGCGTAAATCACTTAAATAATGAGGAGGTACTGAACAGAAAGAGGAGAAAAATTTCTGGCATATCTAATTCCTGTTATACCCAAAAGAAGAAATTGATTGAGACACACATTCTAAGACATCAAGGAATGAATGTGCGTAAATGGGTAAATATCTCAGAGGGAGACGAATGGGCGTAGGTCACCGTTCTTATACAAAGATGCTTGTACAGGAGAGAGTAGTGAGGAGAGCTGTATCAATGCGGTCTTTTGACTGAAGACCACAACAACAACGCGAACGAAATAGACCACTCAAACAGTTTTCATGGAAGGACGAAAGCTTAGGGCTTAGCGTCCCGTCGTCTTTCTTTGGAGTATGCTAACGGAGGTACGAGTATATGGAATAGGTGCCCAAATATGTGAGTGGCTCGAAGACTACTTAAGTAATAGAACCCAGTACGTTGTCCTCGATGATAAAGTGTTCATTGGACACTAGGGTATCGTCAGGGATGCCCCAAAGAAGTGTGATAGGGCAAAATTTTTCTTTGCTAAGTAAAAAGAAAAATTTTGTAGAGCTTATGGGACTTAACTACGGGGTCATCAGTCCGTAAACTTACAAACTACTTGTGAACTAACTTATACACAGCACAAACATCCATGCCCGAGGGGGGATTCGAACCCCCGACGGTAGTGGCCGTGCAGACTGTTACTGACGCGCCGCACAACGCTCGGCCACCGTGGCCGACCTTTCTCACTATATAAATGATATGACGGGCAGAGTGAGTTACAATCTGCTGCTGTTTGCTGATGATACTGTGGTGTACAGAAGGGTGTCGACATCGAATGACTTTAGTAGGATGCAGGACGACTTGGACCAAATTTCTAGGTGGTGTGAGGAATGGCAACTAGAAAAATGTAAGGTGATGCACATGACTAAGAGAAACAATCCCATAATGTTCCAATGTAGCATTAGTAGTGCTTGACAGAGTCGCGTCATTTAAATGCATAGACGTAACGCTGCACCGCGACATGAAATGGAACTAACATGTAAGGACAGTCGTGGGGAAGGCGGATGGTCGACATCGGTTTATTGGGAGAATTTTGGGAAGGTGTGATTCGTCTGTAAAGGTGACCGCATATAAAACGCTTGTACGACCTCGTCTTGAGTATTGCTCAAGTGTTTGGGATCCCAACCAGATCGGTTTAAAGGAGGATATAGAGGTAATTCAGAACCGGGCAGCTAGGTTTTTAACTGGTAGATTCCACCAACGTGCGAGTGATACTGAGCACTCTCCGTCACGCACCTGTGGGTGGATTGCGGAGTATGTATGTTGACGTAGATGTAATCTTTCATTGAGGTAAAGCAGGTCAGGACATTGTCTATCTCTCTCTCTCTCTCTCTCTCTCTCTCTCTCTCTGTCTCTCCTTCCTGCCTGTCCTTTCATATGTTAGCATTAGTGTGCGCATGCGTGCGTCAGTGTGCTTGTTTGTGTGTGTATGTGTATGTGAGAGAGAGAGAGAGAGAGAGAGAGAGAGAGAGAGTGTGTATGTGTGTAAGTTCATTTACTACCCTATAACGAACGTGTAATGTCGTCAGCGAGCACTTTCTCAGTAAGTAGATCATTATGACACCTGGCTGCTATCAATAACGGATCATAACATCGAGTTACCGTCCGGGCGACTCTAATCTAGATTAATCCAAACGTGTGAAGCCCTTAAGGATCCAGTATTTCTTTCAATAGAGTCAAGGTCTCTATCGTGTGTTCTGTATATCAGTTCTCTGGTGACTTTTAAGTTTCATTATCAGAAACAAGGAATCTATATGCTTACTACTTGGCTACTAATGCCTCGAGCTATGAAAGCGTTTGGCGGCACTTGACAGGAATTGGTCAAGGTACCAGTCAGTGGTGCGAATTAGCAGAACGGAAAACAGAAAGGTATTGCCGATTTTCTTTCATTTTGTGGGTTACCTACTTTACAACAAAACTGATAATCACTAACTGTTTATTATAAAAAAAATGTTCAAATGTTTGTAAATCTATCGGGCCAAACTGCGTGGTCATCAGTCCGTAGCCTACAAAGTACTTAAACCTAGGTAAACTAACCTAAGAACAAACACATACACCCATGCCCCAGGGAGGACTCGAACCTCTATGGCGAGCAACCGCGCGCTCCGCAGCGAGACGCTTTAGACCTCGCGGCTACTCCAGCGCGGCTGTTTATTATCGCAAAGAGGTAAAATGATTGCCCGTTATCTTAATAAAATTAATTTTATCTATATCTGCATACATACTCCGCAATCCACCTGAAGGTGCGTGGTGGAGGGTACTCAGTACCGCTACCATTTGCCTTCCACACGTATGTTATATGATCTTTCCATTTCTTATCACTGTGCAGCGTTACGCCTAGATATTTAACTGACGTGACTCTGTCTAGCAGCACACTACTAATGCTGTGTTCGCACATTACGGGCCGCTGTGGATTACCAGTGCGCACTGCGGCGCCGTTCTGCGGTGCGCGCGGACGTTCGCCGTCGGGGGTTCGAGTCGCCCCTCGGGCATGGGAGTTTGTGTTGTCCTTAGGTTATTTTACCTTATTTTAAGTAGTTTGTAGGCTATGGACTAATAAGCCAGCAGATGAGTCCGATAGATTTACAAACATTTGAACATCACGGGATTGTTTTTGCTACTTTTCTCCATCACTTTATATTTTTCTACATTTAGCGCTAGTTACCATTCGTCACACCACCTACAAATTTTGTCCAAATCATCCCGAATCATACTGCAGTCATTCAATGACGACACCCGTTTGAACACCACAGCATCAGCAGCAAACAGCCACAGAGTGCAACTCACTCTGTCCGTCAGATCATTTATATAGATACAGAATAATAGCGGTCCTGCTACACTTCCTTGGGGCACTGCAGACGATACCCTAGACTCCGATGAACTCTTTCCATCAAAGACAACGTACTGGGTTCTATTACTTAAGTAATCTTCAAACAAGTCACATATTTGGTACCTCCTCCATAAGCTCGTACCTTCGTTAGCAGTCTGTTGCGGTACCGTGTAAAACGCCTTTCGAAAATCCAGAAATATGCAGTCAGCCTGTTGCCCTTCATCCGTAGCACGCCAGATGTCTTGAAAGATAAAGGAAAGCCGGCCGCGGTGGCCGAGGGGACTGAGGCGCGCCAGTCACGGTCTGCACGGCCACTACGGTCGGGGGTTCGAATCCCCCCTCGGGCATGGATATTTGTGCCGTCCTTAGTGTTAGCTAGTTCATAAGTAGTTTGTAAGTTTAGGGACTGATGACCCCATAGTTAAGTCCCATAAGCTTTAAAAAAAAAAAAAAGGGAAAGCTGGGTTTCGCACGATCAATGCTTCCTAAAACCGTGCTGATGCATGGACAGAAGCTTTTCCGTCTCAGGGAAATTTACTGTATTAGAACTGAGAATACGTTTAATAATTCTACAGCAAACTGATGTTAATGATATAGGACTGTAATTTCGTGGGTCCGTTCTATTGCCTTTCTCATACACGGGAGTTACCCTCTTAGTTCAAAGTAAGGCATTTGTTTCAACCTCGCTGTCGTTTTAAACCAGCATTTTAATAGTACTATTAAATAAAATTGTGTGAAATTGCGGGATCAGTCTCATTGGTGTGGAAATATACTCGAAAATAGAACGACCCAACCGTATATCGAGCTTTTTACAGCGCTCTCTCCAGTCACAGGGGAGGTACGCCAGCTCCCGTTCGAATCAGCCCAGTGGTTTAACGACGACGTCCTATGCGCAGGCCAATCGGAATGTGCTCTTTAGGTTGTTTTCCACGCCCCACTAGATGAACACCGGTCTGCTATCCAAATCCCTCAGATGATTCAGAAGAGTGTAAAATTTACACACGCTTTAACGTGTATAGCACTATACGCCCGCAGAGGAGAACCCATAATTCCTCCCCCACAGAGACGGAGGGTGGGGGAGGAGACGGGGTAATAGGATAGTGGCAAGAAGAGCATCCAGCCAGCTACCTACTAACACAGTAAACGGCCCCACACACAAGCGACGAATCGTAGCAATTCGTCGCATGCGATATTGCTGCTACATCTACATCTACATGGAATACTCTGAAAATCAAATTTAAGTGCCTGGCAGAGGGTTCATCGAACCACCTTTATACTATTCATCTCCTATTCCATTCTGGAATAGCGCGCCGGAAGATAGAACATCTGAATCTCTCCGTTCGAGCTCCGATTTTTCGTATTTTATTCTGAGGATCTTTTCTACCTATGTAGGTGGGAGTCAACAATATATTTTTGCATTCGGAGGAAAATGTTGGCGATTGGAGTTTCGTAAGTAGCCCACGCCGCAGCGATAAGCGCCGTTGTTGTAATGATTCCCATCCCAGATCCTGTATCATTTCCGTAACGCTGTCTCCCCTTTATTGTGACAGTACAAAACGAGCTGCCCCTCTTTGGACTCTTTCGGTGTACTTCGTCAAACCAACCTGATAAGGATCCCACAATGGGCAGCAATAATCCAAAAAAGGACGGACAAGCGTAGTGTATGCAGTTTCGTTAGTGGTTCTGTTGCATCTTTTAAGGGGTCTGCCAATAAAACGTAGTCTCTGGTTCGCCTTTCGCACGACATTATCTACGTGTTCTTTCCAATTTAAGTCAAAAGTAATTGTAATTCCTAGATATTTTGTGGAGTTTACGGCCTTCACTTTTGATTGATTTATCTTGTAAACAAAGTTTAACGGTTTTCTTTTCGTACTCATGTGGACGACTTCACACTTCTCATTATTTAGAGTCAATTGCCAATTTTTACACGATAGTGATATAACCTAAGGAATGAACGACAATACGCTAACGAAACAAATAATTTCTATAGGCCGCCAATCCAGAAAGTATTGTTATCTGATGGATAAGAAACGATAAAATTTGAAATTGGTGGTTTTAGTACTTCAAAACGTGTACACATTGTCCCCTCTTAGTACAACACAGGGAATGCTCCCGCAACTATGTCAAACAGACACAGCACTTCTTCTTTGGGATGTTGTTTGACTCATGCGCCGCTCATATTGTTAAATCGTTGACTTGACATGTCACCTCAATTCCGGGGTCATCAGTCCCTAAACTTACAAATTACTTATGAACTACCTTATACTAAAGACGACACAAACCTCCATGCCGAGGGGGGATTCGAACACCCGACCGTAGCGGCCGTGCAGACTATGACTGGAGCGCCGCAGACCGCTCGACCACTGCGGCTGGCAAAGAGCTTACAGTAGAAGAGATTCGTTCCATAGCGCCGAAGATGAATGCGCTGACAGTGCCATTAGGTGGCGTTTCCGGACATGGGTTCCTATTTTCAATTTATTCCTCAGGACAACCTCTCGAAATTTGTCGGTGTATTTTAGAAACACTAACTACAGTTAAGGCGACAACGGCAGATCATCATCTCTTCAGTGCGGATGCATAACAGGTCCGAACTGTTTCGAGAATCGAGGGCCGGCCGCGGTGGCCGAGGGGACTGAGGCGCTCCAGTCACGGTCTGCACGGGCACTACGGTCGGGGGTTCGAATCCTCCCTCGGGCATGGATATTTGTGCCGTCCTTAGTCTTAGTTAGTTCATAAGTAGTTTGTAAGTTTTCCAATGTTGATTGGAATAAACTCTTTCAAGTTCTGAAGCAAGCAGGAGTAAAATATAGGGAACGTAAGGTTATTTACAACTTGTACAACAACCAGACAGCGGTCGTCAGAGTTGAAGGGCATGAAAGGGATGCCGTGGTTTGGTTGGAAAGGAAGTAAGACAGGGTTGTAGCCTTTCCCCAATGTTGTTCAATTTGTACATTGAGCAAGCTATAAAGGAAAGCAAGGAGAAATTTGGAGAAGGAATTAAAGTTCAGGGTGAAGAATTAAAAACATTGCGTTTTGCCGACGACATAGTAATTCTGTCAGATACAGCAAAGGACCTGGAAGAGCAATTGAACGGAATGGACAGTGTGCTGAAAGGTGCATATAAGATGAACATTAACAAGAGTAAAACTAGGGTAATGGAGTGCAGTGTAAGAAAATCAGGTGATGCTGAAGGAATTAGATTAGGTAACGAAACAATAAAGGAGGTAGATGAGTTTTGTTACTTGGGCAGTAAAATAACAAATGATGGTCGCAGTACAGATGATATAAAATGCAGAATGGCAATGGGTAGAAAGGCGTTTTTGAAAAAGAGAAATTTGTTAACATCGAATATTGATTTAAGCCTAAGGAAGTCCTTTCTGAAGGCATTTGTATGGAGTGTTGCCTTGTATGGGAGTGAAACACGGACAATAAGCAGTGCGGACAGGAAGAGGATAGAGGCTTTTGAAATGTGGTGCTACAGAAGAATGCTGAAGATTAGGTGGGTGGATCGCGTAACTAATGAGGAGGTACTGAACCGAATTGGGGAGAGAAGAAATTTCTGGCATACCTTGACTAAAAGAAGGGATAGATTGGTAGGACACATTCTTAGACATCAAGGAATTGTGAATTTAAGGTTGGAGGGAAGTGTGTGGGGTAAAAACCGCAGAGGGAGGCCAAGAGACGCGTATAGTAAGCAGATTCAAGTGGATGTGGGTTGTCGTTCTTATGAGGAGATGAAAAGGCTTGCTCAGGATAGAGTAGGGTGGAGAGCTGCATCAAACCAGTGTCTGGACTGAAGACCACAAAACAACAAGTTTAGGGACTGATGACCACGTAGTTAAGTCCCATAAACTATACAAACATTCGGACATTTTTGAGAATCGAGGACATGCCGCGAGTACTGACAAGGGACACACTTCGAATGCTCGGAACCACCCGAAACAGAGTTTGTGACACTTGTGAGAAGACATTTGTGATACAATGGAATGTGAAGACAGTTGTGAGAAATCCGGGGCACCCAGGTGAAGGCACGAGCTGCCTCACAAGTTGCTACAGTGTCCTTTCCGTGTTTTTCAGCCTGTGGATCGTGACCCCAGGGGGAGGTAGCTAAGTGTTGCTCGGGGTGTCGCCGTCACAAAATAACTAGCGACTCAGTAATACAAAAACATATGCTTAAGTGAATTATATTTAATGTTAAAATTACGGAATTCCTTTTATCATGCATTGTGTAGGTCACATATTGTTTTATAATACACGTGTTAATAATGAGTGTAAAGTGTGAAACCTGTTTTCAGGAACAAATTTATAGGTAAAACAAAATGTCATAGTAAGTAATTCTGAAAAATCTGAGAATCTACTTCTTTACAAATTTCTATATATTAGGACCTTCCTTAATGAGCATAATTCGCGTATGAATCTTGCCTGAAATGGGAAACATTCGTTAAGCATGACGGAAATCATGTAAAAATACGATAATTGAGTTCCATTCGGAAAAATAAACAAAAAAAACCTTCGTCCAACAATTTAAAAAAAGCTGAAGCAAAAGAAAAATATTAAATTTGTATCCTTTTACGTAAATTAGTTTTGTTACGATTCTTGAGGAGGGAGGGTCGCCAGAAAACTTTTACTCGGAAGGGTGTCGCATATTAAAAAAGGTTGAAAAACCACTGGTTTAAATTACCGCTGTGCATGGTGCCCGCTAAGACTGAGAAAAAATGGCTTTCGTCAAATTATAAAACGCAACTAATATTTTTCTGTACCATGTATATCGTGTTTTAGAAAGTTATTACAGCCTTTTCATTGCAAGGGCGTTCGTTTTTTACATGCATTTGACAGCACTCCCAAAAAGAAGTACTACAGCTTCATCAATATCCAATAATTCGAAAATAAAAGTAAACGGAAAACATTCACTCTGCCAAATGAGTTCCAGTATATAACAAACATAAAAATAGAAAGAACATACAACTATGGTATCAACCTTCTGCAATAGATGTTCAGTATATTGCCAGTTGAGTGCATTCTTTAGCTCTGTCCGACCACCAGTTTACAAATGATATATCATGGTTCTCAAGCTCGAAATGTTTACCTATCAGATTTGAATGTACTTTTTTCTTCACTGCCATCACAAGTTCTCGGAAGGCAAGAGGCATATTACTGCTGTTGACACATTACTGGCGTACAGAAAATGAGACATCAAACATTTTTAAACCTATTAAAACTTACGTGCCTTGGCGGAAAGCTGCAGGGACCTTTAATTTGCTCTGTTCCAGGGAGTTACAAGTTTGTTTTCTGAATCTTTGCAAGTATCAGTTGTCACGTTAATCAGTTTTTGTGGGAATGTGTTCAAGACTATGGCTCGGTTTTATTTTCTTTTTCCTTTTTCTTTTTTTTCACTGGAAATGTTTTACAATTGTTAGCCTATGTTCTGGAGAGCTCGCTTGAGAACATGTCCTTCAAGACTTTTAAAGCTGTTTTGTAGACTAATGACTCAGTAAGAAATATATGGGAATGTATACGTGGAAATGCACTCAAAGGCATCGCTGCAAGAACAACGGTTGTAAAGGCTAAGACCAAAACTTAATAATCAAACATTTTACTGATACGGTGAAAAGTCTTCGAGAAGATGCAGAATACTAAGACAAACTAATTTTAAGAAAAAAAAAAAGAAAAGAAAAAAAAATCTTTGAGACGGGCGAGGCTACCGAAAGACATTTAAAATATTTCGAGGTTCATGTCAACACAAAATATTTTCTAGCCTACGAACAAAACTTGTAATGAAGAAAAAATTGTCAAAGGCACTGCCATGCCTTTACTCAAAAAACTGCGTAATCCACTGGAACTCTTGTAAATATGGTTAATGGACGTGAAGATTTCACAAAGTCGACTAAACGTGTCGAAACATGAGTCACACTGTCAAATTTTGCCACCCGATTGAAAATACCACAATTTCAGCCAAATATTACTATCTTTATATTCTGGATGAAGCTGCAAATTATTTGCAAAAACATTTTGTGAGCGCCAAAAGGCACGCAACAGGAAGATCAAGCTCAGGCGCAGTAAAATCGTTACCTTTACACGGATGTGCGAAATAACCGCAGAATTGCATCGTATTAAGTGGCAAACAATTGGACCTGCACAACATCAGCAGAAAGGCGTCGCAGGTATAGCTACAGAGAGGAACTGCTGGCCAGGTAACAGGTTCTGGATGTCCCTGTAGACCGCCTGCTACCTGCTCGCCCGGGTCTTCTCATAAGTGTGCCTCCTCGCAAGTGTTCCAAACCCCACGAAACCATGCTTAGAATAACAAGCAAACATAAAAAATAATAAATAAAAAAAATGGTGTGCGTCATTTCCATGCAAAACGCCACTCTTGTCTGTTAGCGCCAATAGATGGTGGCATAGTTGTGTGAGTGGTATAGCTGCATTGCGTATTTGTCTCTTGGAGTGTTCGCAAGCGAGCTACTGTGTAAACTGTTTACAGTTGCGACGAGCGGAATACGGAAATGAGCGAATCACAAGTATTGGTACATGATCGTTATTTCATCGTGAACCTTCAGTCTGTGATTTACAATCAGTTTGCTCCACCTACGTATAAGCCTATGTTGCAATATGCTCGACGAAAACCAGAATATGACACTGACATAGCAACATCATTGGAAAATGTAATTAGTGTGGTTTTTGATATTGGACTGCATGAATGTGAAAGTGATTTGGAATGTGATAACGTGGCTTTAGTGAGGTATGCACGTTCTTCTTCCCCACCGTTTTAACCACTTCATCTAAATCTCGCATCTGGCTTTGAGGACTAATTCAGGCACTTTCAGGTTTGTGGTGCTGCTCTAAATGTGTGTTTTGCGCTATTATAAGTACTTTAAGCAGAGAGTTTTTGGCGCTGCTGATTGAATATGTATCGATAAACTGACGCCATTAAATCTAATTAAAGTTTGTTTGTTTGTCTTTTTGTTCGAATCTTATGAACGGCCATACCGATTGTGATAAAACTTTCTCTACTCATTGCTTGCACGCGCGCAAAGGTTATAGACATACTAAAATTAACTTATTGTCGTTCATGGCGGAAGGTGCTTTACTATAATTAGTTAATTCGTTTCTTACGTCTTCACGCTGAAATGGTTGGACGGATGTGAATGAAATTTTGGACAAAGGTAGCTTATACCCTGATTAATACATGGACTACCTTCAGTAAGCCACCTTATGGTGTGTGGCGGTGGGTACCTTACAATGGGTTAATAAGTTTCCTACTCCTTCCTGCTGAAAGTGAAGAACATATTTGAATGAAATTTGGAATGGAGATAGATTATACCCAGCAATAATACATGGGTTTCGTAAGCCACCGTACGGTGCGTAGCGGAGGCTCCTTATAATGGGTTAATTAGTTTGTTTCTCTTCACTCTGAAACATCTGGACGGATTTGAATGAAATTTGGAATACAGATAGGTTATACCCTGAATTAATTCATGAGCTACCTTTAGGAAGCAACCGTACGACGTATGGCGGAGGGTACCCTACAGTGGGTTCACACGTGTGTTACTGTGCACGCTGAAACGAATGGACGGAATTGAATGAAATGTGGAATGAAGATAGCTTATACCCCAAATTAATACATGGGCTACCTTTAGGAAGCTGCCATAGGTGTATGGCGTAGGGTACGTTACAACAAACATCTACATCGAAAATTTCTGGCAGATTAAATTTGTGTGCCGGAACCGGGATCCGAACCTGGGCCTTTGACTTTCGCGGGCAAGCGCTCTACCGACTGAGCTATCCCGATACGACTCTCGATGCCGCCTCACAACTTTACTTCCGCCAGTACCTCGCCTCCTACTTTCCATACTTCACAGAAGCTCTCCTGCGAAACATGCAAGACTAGCACTCCTGGAAGAAAGGATATGGTGGAGACATGGCTTAGCCACAGCCTAAGGGATGTTTCTAGAGTAAAAAGTAGGAATGGAAAGTAGGAGGCGAGGTACTGGCGGAAATAAAGTTGTGAGGTGACATCGTGAGTCGGTAGAGCGCTTGCCCGCCAAACGCAAAGGTCCTAGGTTCGAGTCCCGGTTCCGGCTCAATTTTAATCTGCCAGGCAGTTTCATATCAGCGCACACTCCGCTACAGAGTGAAAGTTTCATTATGAAAACATCCAAATTGTTTGACTGGTCAGCATGAAGGTCAGCACACAAATGTATGTTTTCATATAGGAGATTTTTATAATCTACGAGCCAGTGAATTTAGCATGGCGGAGGGTACCTTGCGACTTTGACGATACAGTTTGACCAGTTACCATGAAACGTGGTGTATAATAGGTATGATTTCATACATAGAAGGGAGAAGAGTAGGTGGAGGAGGAGACGGACAGAAAGTGGAGGGAGGAGACGGACAGAGAGAGGAGATGTTGGCAATCAGGTGAAAGGAGATGAACAGAGGGAGGGGGAGGAGGAAATGGACAGAGAAAGGGACAGCAGGGGACGGGGGGAGGAGCAGGTGAACACAGAGAAGGGAAAGGAGGAGATGCACTAATGGAAGACTGGATGAAATAAGAACCTGGGCACGCCGGGTTTTCAGCTAGTTACATATAATTCCCTTGCTATGGTACTGATATCTTGTTTTTCTCTGATAAAATGTTACTTGAGGTACACTGGGACGTTTTGCATGGAAATGCCGCACACCGCTGTCGTATTTATAACTGCATGTATTCCAATCATGGTTTCGTGCGGTTCTGAGCGTTAGAGGTCAACAGTGTCCCTTACGAGTCGAGAATTTAGTCTGACGGAACGTGAGCTAGGTCACCCCGCGAGGCAGCGGTGATTGAAATTAGTCTTGCGCATAATAGTTCGTAATCGGGAGCGCTCACTTTAGTTCGCGGCTCTGCCGCGCAATAATTCGCTCTTTTAGTTCGTCCGCTCCCAGTGACGGCTGAGCGGCGTGATATGCGCGTGCAGGTGGAGGGGGAAGTTATCCCACCTAGCTGCTTCTTGCGCTTACTGCTTGAGCCACTAACGATATCACGCAAACCTAAAGAAACAGTTTGTGGATAATTTCTCTCTATATCTTGGCATTATTGAATTTATTAGTCAGATATTGCAGAGTGCAGAACACATCAAAACAGAAATTTTGTAGCACTATGTAATCTAGCAGGCAGTCGCTCATCTCGAAATGAGTCATCAGCAGAAGGAAAACACGTGATTTTTAATTCTCCTACGCGCCCTCTCGCTATTTCCCGTCGATCTTCGGAAAAGAATCCAATGAACTATGAAGCGAGATACGTTTGGAATAATCGTCCGCTGCTTCTATTTCGTCCGCTGCTCCTAGTTCGTCCTCTTTTTGGCTTTTGCTACCGCTACTAAATGAGCTCTTTTTTTATGACAGTCATAGTTTGTTTTATTGTGAAGATGTTGTGGTCATGCTATGAAAGTCTGACCCTAATTCCTCCGTTTTTCTTCCTTTGGTGCACATAATTCATGACCGCTCCATTAGAAGTTTGCACCAAAGGGGAACAACGAGAAGCGGTCGTAAGGTGTATCAGGACCCAAAATCCATCAAAGAGTGTAGGCACAATACGGAAATAGTGTCTCGCCACAGCGGAGAGTCTACTAATGTACTGAGAAATTAAAAAAAATTAAAAAATAAAAAACACGCATTGGGAGGGAGCGGGACGACCACTAACGGCCATAAATGATGACAACACTAAGCTGGCACGTGACAGACAGGCGAGTGACTATTGATGAAGTTGTATATCGTCTGAAAGTTAGTCATGGGTCTGCCTATGAAATCAACCATAAGTTAAAGCCTGCAATACTAACAAACGCCGAGGACTTACAATAGGAAAAGGACTACAGGGGGTATGTTAAACCGGTCCTATATCATTTCCTTTCCTCCTCCATGTTGCCATGGTTGACGCACAACAGTTTGCGTTTGTACCGCAATGACAGTGTACGCGAGGGTTGTAGTTACTCCCCACTGTACTGAGTGAAGAGTAGACACTCTAAAAGTTCACCAACCTGATGTCTTCCATAGATGTCCCCACGCAGATGATAGCACGCAGGTCGGAGTTCTTGATTGAGGCTAAAATTATTATACTATTGGCAGCAACTGATCTAATTACCGAATAAAACTGAATTCCTCGGGAATCGGAATGCCAACTGATTTATTTAAAGGAAGCAGAAAACCTGTAACCTATATAATAATATCAACTTGACACACATTTTCTTAACTGAAAGTAAACATAAAGTCATTTAGCCTCGATCTAAGCTGATTAAATAATGTTTTATTACCGCCTATGTATGCATGTTACTCCACCGAAAGCGCGTACTGTAATCACATGTTACTCTTCCGACTGCCTATTCTGAACTGAAGTGTGGCGGCTCGATGCAAGGCTGCCTTCCCTCCACAATTTGGCGCGCAAACATGATCGCCGTGCATCGTCCGTCCTATATAATTTGTTTTGTTTATTGAATTAGCAATTGTTAATATGTGTTACCTACTCAGGGCATAGCTTAGCTTTGAGGGGTATTTCTAAATTGAGTCTGACATTGAATAAATAATTACTTTAATAAATATTAACAAAAATATTAATGCGTTTTGGTGCGTGACCGCCAGTGCTACAGCCAATCGGCGTCCAGTGCCTGCCGCTCGCGGACTTCCCTAGAATTCGGGGAAATTTGTCAGTGCTCTTTCCCATGAGAAACCGACCTATTGTATCACCTGACGTGGTTCTCACCAACTTTTACCATTTGTCTCCTACTGGTCCTAAACGGCTGCACTGAAGCTATACTTAGATCTTAATAAGATGGCTTTAAGCCATAAATATTACAGACTTCTGTCGAAAGGTGTTGTGTTGCACCACAATGTCCGTCCACGTACAGCTGCCCATAATGCTCGAAACACTCCTGACGCTCAGGTTTGCAGTAACGGCTCATCCTCCGTGCAGTCCTGATCTTTTCTCTTCTGACTAATGTGATCCACTCAAAGAGGCATTAATGGCGTCGTCGAGTCATCTCGGACCAAGAAGTGGACGAAGCGGTACCTGCGTGGCTCGCTTGCACAGCCGAAAACCTTTTCTGAGGGTATCAGGAAACTTCTGTAACGCTGGAGTATGTGCGTTGAAAAGCAAGGAGATGATGATAACGTATGGGTTCTCTTTGTATTGTGATAAACGTTACGGCTACATTGCGGATAATTTTTGTCTTACCCTCGTATTCAATACAGTATTAATATGCAAATATTTATTTACAGTATGAAACGTAACAGTGGTTTACCAAGATTAGTTTATTAGCAGATTAAAAATACTGCTGGAGTGGAAGCCACTAGCCCAAAAGAGGATACGTTCATTTACAAGTTTTATTTAAAACTTCAAAAATTTTACATTACTTGGATCACTGGTAATGACAGAGTAATATATACAGGGTGATCAAAAACTCAGTATAAAGTTGAAAACTTAATAAATCACGAAATAATATAGATAGAGGTAAAAATTGAAACACATGCTTGGAATGACATGGGGTTTTATTAGAACCCAAGACGCGTAAAAAATCTCTTGTGCGCGTCGTCTGGTGATGATCGTGTGCTCAGCCGCCACATTCGTCATGCTTGGCCTCCCAGGTCCCCAGACCTCAGTCCGTGCGATTATTGGCTTTGGGGTTACCTGAAGTCGCAAGTGTATCGTGATCGACCGACATCTCTAGGGATGCTGAAAGACAACTTCCGACGCCAATGCCTCACCATAACTCCGGACATGCTTTACAGTGCTTTTCACAACATTATTCCTCGACTACAGCTATTGTTGAGGAATGATGGTTAACATATTGAGCATTTCCTGTAAAGAACATCACCTTTGCTTTGTCTTAATTTGTTACGCTATTTATTGCTTTTCTGATCAGATGAAGTGCCATCTGTCGGAGAGTTTTTGAACTTTTTTTTGTTCCAGTAAAACCCCATGTCATTGCAAGCATATGTGTCAATTTTTACCTCTCTATCTACATTATTCCGTGATTTATTACATTTCAATTTTATACTGACCTTTTTATCACCCAGTACATATACATAGTACCTGATTTTTAAACAAGAAAAAAAC
Source organism: Locusta migratoria (assembly GCA_026315105.1). Classification (NCBI taxonomy): domain Eukaryota; kingdom Metazoa; phylum Arthropoda; class Insecta; order Orthoptera; family Acrididae; genus Locusta; species Locusta migratoria. The sequence continues at coordinate 134,546,901 of CM048744.1, read as the reverse complement.
TGCTGTCTCAGCGTTTTGATTTATTTATTTTTTTTATTTTTATTTAATAATTTTTTTACTTGCCTTTAGATATGTCAACAAATGTTTTTCAATTATCTTAAAACAGTTAAAATCGGCCACGGCCGTAATGCCTTGTGAAATGAGAAAATTTAAAGGAACTTTAGTAACTTTAGAAGGAATTTTAGTAAATGATATTAATTGCTCCACCATAAATTACAATGTATTAATTAATCATTTAACCAAACTTCGCCAAAGCTACAAGTAATTCGTTCTTCTCTCTCTCTCTCTCTCACACACACACACACACACACACATACACACTTCTCAATATTTAACCTTCCGATAGGCCCGCCTTCTAGTCAGCCAAGGAGTTCACGCTTATTTTCCAGATACCTCTTGATAATAAGCCTCAAAAAGACACAAACATTAAACTTGTATCGTAAAAGAGAAGGCTAACACAAAGAGGGAGATTTTCGACTCTCCCACTTTCCGAGAAAAGGATACGAAACTTGTCGCCTCGTATCTGACACATACGCGCTCCTGTCGAAAGGTTAAGGAGAGCAGACTAAAACATTCCCAAGTCTTTTCTTACAGTAACAAGTAGGTACCTATAGCATAAGGAGCTGGTTGTGAGACACTAAACTGTTACAATGCAGTTAAATAAAAAAGTTTTTTATACAGGGTGAATCACCTAACACTTGCACCGCAAATATTGCGGAAACGGAAAGTACGATTGATGTGCGGTTTTCACAGAATATATTAGTAGTCAAAGACCCGTATTGTTAGCCAATAGACAGATTGTAAAAATACCGAGAAAGTTTATTTTTTATGCAAACTTACATTTTTTTAAATGGAGAAATGGTTGTTTCTATCATTCACTGTAATTTTTGCCACCAGCTGTGTAGAAAGAATTTTGAATGACATTTTTATCACCTTTAGTTTGGCAGCTACAACCATTCAAAGTTTTCGGGGCGGAGGCTACGACAGCGTAGCTAACTGGCTGGTGGTCATGAGACAGTGGGCCGTGCCCCAGGGGCTAGCTACTCGGCCAGTCAGCTACGCTATCGCAGCCTTCGCCCCGAAACTTTGAACGGTTATAACTGCCAAAATAAGGGTGATAAAAATGTCATTCAAAATTCTTTGTACACAGCTGGAGTCTAAACTTCCAATGCATGATAGAAACAACCGTTGTTCCATTTAAAAAACTGTATGTTTGCATAGAAAATACAGTGTCTAGGTAATATTAATATCTACCAATCCATTCTGTGAAAACCGCACATCAATCGCACTTTCCGTTTCCGCAATATTTGCGGTGCAAGTGCTGGGTGATTCACCCTGTATAGTGGCACCATTACCAAGATATTTTAACACAACAGCATCCGTCGCCATTGGCAGAACGCATACAACTGAAGTTGCATAATACACGATTATTTAACTCGTCTCGTCACAACCAAAATAGTGCCTCTGTAATTTTGTGTCCCAGCCTCGTCGCCGCTTTTGGTGTCTCTTTTCCGTCGTAGGTGTCGGTGGCCGAGTGGAATGAGACCGGCACAGGAATAAAGATAGCACGCTGGTTTAGGTACGGAGGGGAGCAGCCAGAAACTAGAAACACTAGAGTAAATTAGAACGAGATATATATTGCACAGAATTTATACAATACTTAACTTTTACATAGTACTGCAGAATGTTGATACATAGTTGTTAGAGGCCTGCCTAGTGCCTGTACGATAGCCAAGTCTTCACTGGTGCCTATCGGATTCCGAAGTCTTTACTGGTTCCTAACTCAGTCCCAAGTGAACGATGTCGTTCAGTGGTGGCCACGAGCGGAGTTGTCGCAGAGGGCGCTCGTGGCTGTCGTCGTAAGAACGCCGCGACGTGCGTGCATGGCGGCGCGCGGCGAAACTGGGTGGCGCGCACTTTAGACTTGTGCGAGACCACATGTAACACACAAACTACTGTTACAAACAGGTGAAGCACAACAACGAAACATCAACACTCCATTGGTGGAGAATAATTTAAAGGAAACTACATGTTTAAACAAGCAGGGAAATATTAAAAGAGTGTGTGTTGTCCTTAGGTTAGTTTAACTAGGTTTAAGTAGGTTGTAAGCTACGGACTGATGACCACGCAGTTTGGTCCGATAGATTTACAGACATTTGAACATTTTTTGAAAAGAGTGATTTGAAAAACATTTCGCACAATTTAAAAACCAAAACACATCGATCCTCAATTAACCACTAATATTGCACGAGGTTGGCTTCACACTGTATACCTCTATCAAAATAACGATTCGCATGTCGGTACCACAACACCGAGTCACACCTCAATAAGGAGAGACGGTAACACGAGCCACAAAAGTTGAAATGTATTCCGGCAGCAGGAGTTAGTGACTATTATGTAGGTGGCTTACCGTTAATTCTGATAGCTGCAGACACTCAGAACCAGCCGAAATGCACCCCGGCGCCCACGCCTTCAGGAGAGAGGAACTCGCCCAATATCAGCCACTCGACGCGTCTAACACCAACAGGCCGCTGGCCGATCGCAGCGTCCTCTAGTTCCGCGGCAATCAGACTGTACACTGCGGCACGTGCGACCTACACACACCGTCGAGCACATCCGCCTGCCCGCTGGTACCTTTATGGAGCCCCTATCACCACCACCTAGAGAGAAGGCCGCGGCGCTCGCGTGTGACGTCAGGCAGAGTAGGTTGCGCGCGCTTAGCTGGCTCGGTGCTTCGGCATAGTGGGCCGTGCCTCAGCGGCTACCCAGTCAGCTATGCGCGCGCAACCTACTCTGCCTGACGTCACACGAGAGCGCCGCTGCCTTCTCTCTAGGCGGTGTTGCCCCTATACGTCACAGCAACTTTATGACGTCACTCACTGCCGTTCAGCCAGACCTCCTGGTACACCACTCCTCGTCTCATCATGCGTTCTCTTCTGCTCCCCTTTTCGCCTGTCGCCACGCGCTCTTATCACGTGACCCAGCCAACCGCACCGCGACCGGTCCAAGGTTTATCTAGATAACTATCCCTCACTAAATCAGAGACGTTACGGCTCACAGTATATAAACCATGGAGGTAAGAATACAGGGAATGCCGCTACGTATCCCAGCCGTTACTACGCTTTGAAATCACATGGCCGCCATGACACTCTGACCAAACCACTGACAGTGTGTTACAGCTGTGTCTGTATTTGCAATCGCTAAATGCATCTTATACGCATGGAACGTCCTCAAACTGGTTGTTTCAAGTTTTTGTTTAAAATAAAATCTCGAAAACCCAAATAAATTCGCGTTTATTATCTTTAAAAATAGTTCTTACTAAAGTATTAGGAATCACAAACGTGGGTTCTTTCTTTAGCTAATCTGACGATCGTCAGATAAAATAATTCAATTGAGTGAACCAACGCCAGATTTACGTGATCAGTGACGATATCTTTTCTTTGTGTAGTAAGTTTCATTAATATTTAAACTGGGCCGGGGTATACGGGGTGTAGCCAAGACTGGAGGGCGTCATCTCTCTAGGGAAACTGGCCTCAGTATTCCAGGCCGAAATCACTGCCATCAGGGCATGTGTGGAGGAGAATTTGCGTAGGTGCTACAAAGATCGTAGCATCTATATGTTTCAGACAGCCAGGCAGCCCTGAGATCACTGGCAGCTCCTGCAACAAGGTCTAAAATTGTTGCAGAATGTCACAGGGCTCTGGTGGAGCTAGGGGAAAGCAATAGAGTAAACCTATTGTGGGTCCCTGGCCACTCTGGGATCAGTGGCAACGAACATGCCGACAGATTAGCCAGGATGGGGGCAGAGACTCCATTTATTGGACCGGAACCTGTCCTTACAATCACCAAGGCAATGATCAAATTGGAGCTACGTAACTGGCTTAGAAGACAGCGCGTAGAATATTGGACCAAAGTCTGTCAACAAAAACATGGCAAAGTAATGATGCCAAAGCCATGTTTTAAAAGAAGCTCTGCAATCCTGGGCCTGAACAGTAGAGAGATTAGACTCATGGTTGGATTTCTGACAGACCATGGGAATTTCAAAAAACACCTACATACAATGGGAATAACAGAAGAGGACCCTAAATGTAGAATCTGTGATGACGGTAATGAAACTGCATCACATCTCATCTTCGAATGCATTGCATTGGAGAGTAAAAGGCACATAACATTTGGGAAAACCAGACACGAAGAAATTGTGTCTAATAAAGAACTGGTAAAGGGACTCCTTGCACTGTTCAAGGGCATTGGTTGGCTTTACTAGATATACAGGGAGCGATACCGCACTTTAAACTTAGTTTCGGTACGGGCAGTGGCGGGTTGGACCAAGAATGTTTTGGCTTCCCTGAGAAAATGAAATCAAATCAATATTGAAACTAGGTATTGCTTTCGAAACCATTGACTTAACAAAAATCAAATTTATACTTAACTCCTTATTCGTTCGTAAATAGTATGTTAAGTGGTGGGAAATAACTTTCATCTTTAGGAAATCGAAAATCATAAGAGAAAAATACGCTACATTACAAAGATGTTGTATACGTTCGTTCACAATAAAAAGTGGTAAAGTCACACGTTAACGAGGGAATTTACACATGAAATGGTATTTCCTTTTATTTCGCGTCACGATCATAACGATTCGTACACATAAACATCACACAAGTCACATAACAGTGGAAAATCCTTCCAAAAACGAGCGACAACCATACGCACACAAGGTAAATACAGCAGTATTCTGATCAGATCAAGATGGCTACCCTTGGCTTCACAGCTGTGGCGTCAGAGCACCTCCGTTTATTCTTACCTCCGTGATATGAACCGTCTATGCAAATGAAATGAAAGATGTTTGTTTCTTTTTTTTGCCATTCCCTCTTAGCCTACTTTCTCGGATTTTCTTCCCGATGGGCCCCACTTTCACTGTTCCGCTGATGCTCTCATTCATTCAGTTACCTGGAATGTATGGTTGATTATGGTTTAAAATATTTCGTTTTTTTTTTTTCGTTTTTTAGCAGCTTAGGTAATAAACAGTCATGGCGCGTCTTCTAATTATGACTAACGCTATTTTGATTTTATTAAAGCTTACAGTTTTCGTTGATGTTCTTCTACATGTGTAGTTTGTTGCCTCAGGTTGCTGTTTTCCTTACGTCCTAGTGATCTTTCAGCTCAGGTTGCTATTTTTTTCCTTCCTTTATCTCAATGCGATCTTTCAGCAGTATAAGAAGCAACTGAGGAGTAGAGGGCAGAAAACAACTAACAGATTTGTTATTTCGTGATTGTAACACTTGGTACTGTCTAATGCGTCGCGTGATATTGTTCAGTTTTAATTGGAAATAGGTCGAAATAAGGCACATTTAACAGTAACATATTTAACATTTACAGTCTGTAAAATACGTGGTAACATTTTTTCTTCCGAAACGATCCCCTTATTCAATGTTTCATTGTTTCCATTAGGCAAAACATCGACACAGCCTAAATTAAATTAATTAGCCAATTAGAATGCAGCGGTTACACAGAGGCTGAATTACGCGGTATTAAATGACGCTCGCAACAATTTCTCTCGGAATGACTAACTTTTTGTCCACTGAGCTGATTGAATCTGCAAATGCGATTGCCTAGTCGCTCGTTTTAGTTACGACGACGGCACGTACTGCTGTTCCGCGCTGCTAAAGCATCTGGCTCGGAGGGACGGCTGAGGGGCGTGTCCCGGCATTAAACATGCATGAGGCTGGTTAGCGGGCAACAAGTGGCCAGTAGCTCCCAGCATCACAACGTGCCGCCGCCACCACCACCGAGAAATGTGCCTGCTCGCGTCCGGAAAGTAAGTTCCGTTTGGTAATAAAATGACATTGTACACAGATACAGAAGAAATTTTTGTTGCAACAAAATTCTACAATATTCACAGAATATATGACATCAACTGCTATTGGGCAAAGCTGAAAATGTGTACCCAGCCGGGATTCGAACCCGGGTCTCCTGCTTTCTAGGCAGTTCCGCTGACCCTTTGCCCAATCGCAGTTGATGTCATATATTCTGTGAATATTAAAGAATAACAACTGCAGGATCAGAAGTGACGTCTGTTCTTTCCGAACAGACGCCACATGTATATAAAATTCTATAACTCTTAAACTACTTTTCCACATAACTGCCGAAATGTTGCCGGCAATTTTGATAGCGTGGCACCAGGTTTTGTATACCTTCTTCATAGAAATCTGCCGCCTGTGTCTTCAACCAGTTGGAAACACTTTCTTTCGGTTCGTCGTCGTTGGTGAAGTGATGACCGCCAAGGAAAGACTTGAGATGTAAGAACAGGTGAAAGTCGCTAGGAGCGAGGTCAGAGCTGTACGGAGGATGGTCAAACACGTCCCAGCCAAACTCCTGTAGGAGGTTTTTCGTCACATTTGCAGTGTATGGTCGTGCGTTGTCGTGAGCAAAACAATACCTTTTGACAGCAGTCCCCGGCGCTTATTCTGAAAGGTTTAAAGGTTTGTAGAGCTTATGGGACTTAACTACGTGGACGTCAGTCCCTAAACTTACAAACTACTTATCAACTACCTTATACTAAGGACGCCACAAATATCCATGCCCGAGGGGGGATTCGAACCCCGGCCGTGCAGACCGTGACTGACGCGCCGCAGTCCCCTCGGTCACCGCGGCCGGCGCTTATTCTGAATTGCAAGGCGCAATTTCCGAAGTGTCTCGCAATAAGCATCTGCTTTGATTGTTTGACCACGTGGTAAGAAGTCAATGAGTCCCAGAACACTGTGCACATCATTTTCCGAGGTGTCATGATTTGCTTCGGCTTTACTTTTGATGGGGATGAAGGGTGCCTCTACTCCATTGATTGCAGCTTACTCTCAGGGGTGTCGTAAGAAACCCACGTTTCATCTCCAGTGACTATCCGTCTCAGAAATTCTTCGCCGCTTTCAGCATAACCGGTCAAAAACTCAAGTATACTACCTATGCGTTGTGTTTTATGTTGCTCATTGAGAATCTTTGGTACCCAACGTGAGCAAAGTTTACGGAATTTCAGTTTGGTAACAATTTCATGCATCAGTGATCCTGAAATTTGGGGGAAGTCCATAGCGAGAGCACTAATTGTAAACCTACGGTTTTCCTGGATTTTGTCATCAATCGCGTGAACCAGTTCTTCTGTAACCAAAGGTGGACGCCCACTTCGTTCTTCATCGTTCACATCACTACGCCCGCCATTGAACTGTCGGACCCATCTTCTCACCATCGAATCACTCATCGCATTTGGTCCGTAAACATCGCAAATTTGCCGATAAATTTCACTTGGTTTCACTTTCCTCGCTTTCAGAACCCGAATCACCGACCTGATTTCACAGGCGGTGGGATTTTCAATCAACGCCGACGTTTCAAACAAGCACAACAAAGCGTACGTAACTGACAGCGATCTCCAAATGGCGCACGTTCTTCTCCTTGATACACATCGTATACAGCGCATGTGCGGAACTGCAATCGCAGCGCTGTAGCGGAGATAAATTGAAAAGAAACTTACTTTCTGGACGCGTCTCGTAGATTCCCTGTCATGGAATCCATACAAGCCTAAACACCAAAGCCCCGTAATCGAGACTAAAAAACAATGAAATAACGAAAGTCATGGGATACCTCCCAGCATCATGTCGAACCGCCTTTAGCTGGGCAAAGTACAGCAACACGACATGACTTGGACTCAACAAGTTGTTTGAAGTCCCACGCTGCCTTTAAACGAGGCGCGCCCAGGAAGTAAGTTCCGATTGGTAATAAAATGAAATTGTACACAGATACAGAAGAAATTTTTATTGCAACAAAATTCTACAACTCTTAAACTACTTTTCCACATTACTGCCGTAATTTTTCAGGCATTTGTCATAGCGTGGCATCAGGTTTTTTATACCTTCTTCATAGAAATCTGCCGCCTGTGTCTTCAACCAGTTGGAAACAATTTCTTTCATCTCGTCGTCATTGGTGATATATATATTACTTCGCAATTTGGAAACTGAAGCCAAACCCAAATAAAGCGGAAGTAGCTTGTTTCCATCTCAGTAATAGGATGGCTGACTATAAACTTAATATCACGTTTGATAGTGTTCAACTTGAACATAGTGAACATCCAAAATACCTAGGAGTCATCCTGGATAGATCTCTCAGTTTTAAGTACTACCTTCATAAAACAGCAGACAAAGTTAAAAGTAGGAATGACATATTGCAGCACTTAGTAGGATCATCTTGGGGAGCCAGTGCTAAGGTTTTGCGTTACAACAGCTTTGTCCCTAGTTTACTCTGCAGCTGAATACTGTTCTCCTGTCTGGCTCAACAGTGCTCATGTGAGAGTCATTGATGTACAATTAAATAGAGCATTGAGATTGATCAGTGGCACTCTGATGGCTACACCACTTCAATGGCTCCCAATATTATTCAACATCGTTCCTCCTGATCTAAGACGGAAGGAAGCCTTAATGAAAGAGTATTATAAGATATTATCCACTACTGAGCTTTCTATCCTGCAAGACCTTCCACCACAGGTAAGCCGGCTGAAATCACGTAAACCACCTCTTAAAACAGCTATGCAACTACATTATAGTGGCTTCTCGCCTAAATCAAACTGGGCAAGACCTTGTTATTCGTTTTATGGAAAAAACGGCATCTGAATAGATGATCCCTCTAAGGAGCTCCTAGGAATGAACTTTCCCAGGAGAGAATGGTCTTTGCGCAACCGCTTCCGAACTGGCCATGGTCGCTGTACCTATTGGAAATTCAAATGAGTACAGACGGACGACCAGTCTTGTGACTGTGGAGCAGACATACAAACGATGGCCCACACACTTACTAATTGCCCATTACGATCATTCTCAGGAGGGATGGCCGAACTCCATGTAATCAGTCAGGAAGCTGTCCAGTGGTTATAGGAGTTGAACTTGGCTCTGTGACAGGGATATGTTTTATCTTATTAATTATGCACTAGTATATCTTACTAAAGTATTATATGTAGCTGACATTATACCATACGATATATATATTGGTGAAGTGATGTCCGCTAAGGAAAGACTTGAGATGTAAGAACAAATGAAAGTCGCTAGGAGCGAGGTCAGGGCTGTACGGAGGATGGTCAAACACGTCCCAGCCAAATCCCTGTAGGAGGTTTTTCTTCACATTTGCAGTGTTTGGTCGTGCGTTGTCGTTAAGCAAAACCACACCTTTTGACAGCAGTCCCCGGCGCTTATTCTGAATTGCACGGCGCAATTTCCGAAGTGTCTCGCAATAAGCATCTGCTTTGATTATTTGACCAAGCGGTAAGAAGTCAATGAGTAGGATGCCTTTCCAGTCCCAGAACACAATGCACATCATTTCCGAGGTGTCATGCTTCGGCTTTACCTTTAATGGGGATGAAGTGTGCCACCATTCTATTGTTTGCCGCTTACACTCAGGGGTGTCGTAAGGAACCCATGTTTCATCTCCTGTGACTATCCGTCTCATGAATCTCTTCGCCGCTTTCAGCATAACGGGTCAAAAACTCAAGTGCACTACCCATCGTCTCAGAAATTCTTCGCCGCTTTCAGCATAACGGGTCAAAAACTCAAGTGCACTACCCATCCGTTGTGTTTTGTGTTGCTCACTGAGAATCTTTGGTACCCAACGTGAGCAAAGTTTACGGAATTTCAGTTGTTTGGTAACAATTTCATGCATCAGTGATCGTCATATTTGGGGGAAGTCCATAGCGAGAGCACTAATTGTAAACCTACGGTTTTCCTGGATCTTGTCATCAATGGCGTGAACCAGTTCTTCTGTAACCAAAGGTGGACGCCCACTTCGTTCTTCATCGCGCACATCACTACGCCCGCCAACTGTCGGACCCATCTTCTCACCATCTAATCACTCATCGCATTTGGTCCGTAAACATCGCAAATTTGCCGACAAATTTCACTTGGTTTCACTTTCCTCGCATTCAGAAACCGAATCACCGACCTGATTTCACAGGCGGCGGGATTTTCAATCAACGCCGACATTTCAAACAAGCACAACAAAGCGTACATAACTGACAGCGATCTCCAAATAGCGCAGTTCTTCTCCTTGATACGCTTCGTCTACAGCGCATGTGCGGAACTGCAATCGCAGCGCTGCAGCGGAGATAAATTGAAACGGAACTTACTTTCTGGACGCGCCTCGTAGATTCCCTGTCATGGAATCCATACAAGCCTAAACACCAAAGCCCCGTAATTAAGACTAACAAATTATGAGGTAACGAAAGTCATGGGATAACTCCCAGTATCATGGCGATCCGCCTTTAGTTGGGCAAAGTACAGAATACGACATGACTTGGACTCAACAAGTTGTTTGAAGTCGCACGCTGCCTTTATACGAGGCGCGTCCATAAAGTAAGTTCCGTTTGGTAATAAAATGAAATTGCACACAGATACAGAAGAAATTTTTATTGCACAAAATTCTATAACTCTTAAACTACTTTTCCACATAACTGCCGAAATTTAGTAGGCACTTGTCATAGCGTGCCACAAGTTTTTGCAGGCATCCTTCACAGAAGATTGCCGCCTATGTATTCAACCATGTGGCAACAGCTCTTTATCATCGTTCAATTGTTGACCACCAAGGATAGATTTTAGGTGTAAGAAGCGATGAAAGTCGCTAGGAGAGAGGTCCGAGTTGTATGGAGGATGATCAAACAATTCCCATTGAAATTTCCGTAAGAATTGTTTGGTCACATTCGATGTGTGAGGTCAGGCATTACCGTGAAAAAAAAATCTTTTCACAGTAATCCTCTTCTTACACCTAAAAGCTGTCTTTGGTGGACAACACTTCAACGATGATGACGAGCTGAAAGAAGATGTTACCACATGGTTGACTACACAGGCGGCAACATTCTATGAAAAAGGCACACAAAACCTTGTGCCATGCTATGACAATTGCCCACAAAATTTCGGAAGCTATATAGAAAAGTAGTTTAACAGTTGTAGATTTTTGTACAATCAATATTTTTTCTGTATCTGTACCCGTTCGTTTTATATAACCAAACGGAACTTACTTTCTGGATGCGCCTCGTATACGTATAACTGCGAAAGCGTTACCAGTGCAGAATTTCGTGCACGAACTGACTTCTCGATTATGTACCTTAAATGTTCAATGAGATCCAAGTCGGGTGATCTAGTTGAGCAAATAATTGTCAGGAACTGTTCAGAACAGGCCTGCTCAGTGATCTGCTCGCGCCAGCTGGCTCGCGCTCGCACTACAGCAGTGAGCTGTTGGCCGACTCGCGGTGCTAATGGTAATGGACGAGTCGTGAGGGGCCATGAGGGGAGGCACGAATCCGGAAAAAAAGTATCTTCATGACGGAGAATTATCGGGTAGTCTACTTCTACGGCCACTGGTATGTTCTGCAGAGATGTGGTTAAATAATCTATTATGTGGCAAATTGATTGTATGAGCTGATGTTTGAAAGAGAAAATACAATTTATTTCTTGTGATTAAAAGAGATGTATGATGGATCAGACACACAATATATTTCTTATTTTTATTGTTTATTAATGTATATCACAAATGAAACAGGCCGGCCGCGGTGGCCGAGGGGACTGAGGCGCTTCAGTCACGGTTCTCACGGCCACTTACGGTCGGGGTTTCGAATCCCCCCTGGGGCATAGATATTTGTGCCGTCCTTAGTATAAGGTAGTTGATAAGTAGTTTGTAAGTTTAGGGACTGATGACCCCGTAGGTAAGTCCCATAAGCTTAAACATTTGAACATTTTGAAATGAAACAGCTGTACACAAATAATACACATAATGCTCCACTTAAAAATAAGGCAAGAAAAGGAATTACAATATGAGAATATTAACAAATACATCTAAAAGTATCTAACAAAAAAAATTGCCAGGATGGAGGTTCGACCCTGCTTCCACAGACTGACAGTCGAAGCTCTACACCACTCAACCAGTGACGGCGCTCGGAATGTTGCTCATATTTACGAGTATCCAAGCTACAACATGGAAACACCTAAACGTTAGTTACTCAAACGTCATTAACTTTTGACTCCATATGAATTAGTCGAAAATGCTCATCTTTAGAGGCTCTTTCGATGTATAGCACTGAACACGCTATTTTCCATCATTAAATTTGACCTTGATTTTTCAAAACCACTGTCTAGGAAAAAGCCGAAACACGTAAAGAACATCTATGCAAAATTCGATCGAAATTGGTGGCCCACATATCAGCCCTTCTCCTTGTTAGTAGTGTAGCGACGAAACAGATTCGCGATCGGCCGTCACCTGTCACCTGGCGATTAGGTGTTCACTGAAATGTCAAACGTTTCGCGCGCCGACCACTAGGAGCGCTTGCGAGCTGTCTGCTCCGTGCTGCTAAGCGAGCATTCCTTGAAAAAAACGTTGTTCCGAGAAAACAAGAGAGACAGTCATTTTTACTTTTGTCGCGAGTTTACAATATTTAGTTCAGGAGACATTGACGTAAATAATAATAAAATGCATGGCAATCCTCCCCATCAACAATCCATTCGCAATACATTACGCAGACTGTTCTCACTATTGCACTCTATGAACCTAGAAAACTACATTATTGTAAGAGACATAGTTCAGGAGATATGATATCATAAGGATTTACCTGACTGAAAACAAAACTGTAATAGATAGAAAGTAGGGTGGAGATTGATGGACAGAAAGGGAAGAGGGAAATGGAGTGACATCACAAAGGAGAAAATACCCCGGACCCCAGGAGCTACCGCTAGTATATGTATAAAATATGAACGTAGTGCATTAATTATTTTCTCTCCTAAGCTGTAAATTTTAACTTCTTCTTTTCTGCTTTCTCGAGATTGATGCGTCAACATACGTAGTTAGCAGTCTAATTTCCTGGCCTCCCACAATTAATTATAACTCTCTGAGTCTGCTGTGATTAATCATTTCAGAAGCCAAACATGCTGACGGCATAGCGTTCGCAAGGCTGACTTTCCCGCGGTGGTGAAGAGGAAAACGTCCTCACGAGCATCCATCTCGGAAATTATTTATCACGCGAGACCATTAGTTGGGGCTGGCTGCGTTCTCCACGAGTTGAAAGTCGCGGCTGCAGAGGTCGCGGCAAACCTTTCTCAAAACAAATGAAATCGTTCAACAGAGGAATGGCCGCTAGACTGACGGGATAGAAGTTCGACTTTACACAACGTATGTGAAGGACATTGCTCCCCTCTTGCCTCCCAGGTAGGTAACTCGTTGCTTCAGTTCCGCAAGACGACCGATATCGTTCAGAACCGTGGAATGTCAGACATACTGTGTGACTGGATTGAAGAATTTGTAGCTAATAGATCGGAGAGAAGTCGTCAGGCTTTGAAGCGATATCTGGCGTGCTTCAAAACAGTGTTATAAGACCGTAGATTTTTCACAATAAATACAGGGAGCATCTGAAATGATTGTAGAAAATGAGAGGGCCTGGCAGAGTGGGCCATAACAAGCACATCTCACTTAGCAACCCATGTCCGCAACCCTTAGCGTACGTCGCTAAGCGTCGTTGAATAGCGTCGCGCGCCTCAAGAAGGTAGGCACACAACCAGCCATCCGAATCGTCACAGTAGCGGCTTCGTACTGCAACGTTTTTTTTTTTTTTTTTTTTTGTTTTTTTTTTTTTTTTTTTTTTGTGTGTGTGTGTGTCCCAGCCTCGTCGCCGCTTTTGTGCCCCGTTTCCGTCGTTGGTGTCGGTGGCCGAGTGGAATGAGACCGACACAGGAATAAAGATAGCACGCTGGTGCAGGTACGGAGGGGAGCAGCCAGAAACTAGAAACACTAGAGTAAATTAGAACGAGATATATATTGCACAGAATTTATACAATACTTAACTTTTAGATAGTTCAATATGGCAGAATGCTGATACATAGTTGAGGCCTGCCTAGTGCCTGTCCGATAGCTAAGTCTTCACTGGTGCCTATCTGATTCCGAAGGTCTTAACTGGTTCCTATCTCAGTTCCAAGTGAACGATGTCGTTCAGTGGTGGCCACGAGCGGCGTTGTAGCAGAGGGCGCTCGTGGCTGTCGTCGTAAGAACGCCGCGCCGTGCGTGCATGGCGGCGCGCGGCGAAAGTAGGTGGCGCGCACTTTGTACTTGTGCGACACCACAGTTTTCAATGTGTTTGTAGCAGCAGGGTAAATGAGAAGTCCGGCTGAAGTGTTATGACCTTTATTTGACACCAGTTATAAGAAGTTGAAACACGTCCACTGAATGTCCAGGTTCAGGCCTCTTGCTAAAGTGACTTTGTATTAGTATGAAGAAGAATAAATAAAGAAGAATAAGAAGAATAAAGAAGAATAAATAAATATAATATTGAAAAGTATCTTGCATTTATGAAGAGTTATTTATAATCAAGAATATATTATAGTAAGAGTAATTTGATTTTTTGTAAAGAACTTCGATTAAACAATTTAAATTCTGATTGAAATTATTACTGAATAGCTTCGAATGTGATATTATATTGGTATAGAGTGTGAATATGGAAAACAGTGTTTATCAGGCGGTGGAATGTTAAATTTTTCAGTACACGTTAGCGACAGCAAACAGCAGTGGCAGCGTTTGACTTTAATAACATTTTAGTAACGGCCACAGACTAGTTTCGTTGCCCTGCACGTACAATAACCTAATTACTTTTTTTTGTGAACTATTTAAAGAGATATTCCTATATTTTTCTGATTTATATTGTGGTGCGGGACTCTTCGGACGAAGTCTTGAAATTTTACATGGTTAGATTGTGATTGTTGGTGTTGCTAGGGGGACTGTAAATAACTAATTAACGACGTCCTAGCAACTGATAAAACCTTTTTAGTATCAAAATACTCACATGATAAGTGACTAAAGATGAACATGAGTGTTCCATTTTGACTTATTTATTAACCTAAAGTTTTTCTGCGCCATTAATGTTATCTATTTGTGTGTTAATTATTTTATTCTGTTTATTATTGATCAATGCCCCATATTTATATAGGTTTCCACCACGTGATTGAACTTGTGTGTTCATATGAATGTGGAAGGTTGCTTTTAATATTGACTGACTGCCGCGCAATGGCTTACAGTCGCCGCCTCGCGCTTTAGGCCTCGTTTTGCTGTAGTTAAGAACGCATGGCTTCGTTTGTCGTCTACGCTAGCGTCTGCTGGCTGGCCAGAGACAAGCTTACTTGGGAAGATGGCGAGGTGGCCGTGTTCTTAGTGTCGTACCAACCTAATCTAGGACTAAAGAGGTGGCAGGAGACCTTTCTGGGTGAGGATGTAGAGGGTAGCAAGGGTTGGTAGACAGGAGGCTTTGAACGCAGCCTGCGTCGTTTTTAGCGTGCTCTACTTCCTTTGTCTGGCGGGGGATGGTATTGGCGTGGCATTAGGGTTTCTCTCTTGCTACGACCATGGAAGTAAGAACTTCGTCGAATCATGCTGAGAGGATGGCATGCTGTTAGAACTTTCCTTTCTTTGTGATTAGGCAGTCTTCGTTTTTCTGTAAGTTTTCTTGAGTAATTCTTTCGCTATGCGAGGCGAAGTGTTTCTTAATTTACAGAACTCGAGTAAATTCAGTGTAAATTTATTATTTGCATTGTTCTTTCCAATGATGAATATGTGTCCATTTTTGCTCAAGTTAGAATACATGTGTGTGGCCTTCAGCCTTTGTGTAAACTTAGTATGTTTGAATTTCCTTGCTGTTTTTAACTAATTTTTCACGTCACATCTGTATCTGTGAGTATGCTAAATATTTCTCAGATTGTCTAGTTTGATTCCGTCTTTTCTGTCTTGTATGACCGATTGCACCCCATGCTTTCATAACAGTCGTTACTTCGGCCTTCAGCCATGCTTTATTAATACTAGCTTTCTTCTATATGAATTCTCACGTGTACTTTACTTGTTCATTCTGAATTAATTTCTGTTTGTAAATGCTATGTATTGCGGCATGGTCGCACACCTCTCGATACTTAAGAATAGTATACCGATGTCTCCTCACACATGAGTTCGTTTTTGCATAGTGTTCTTAAATTTGTGATCAAGACACCCGCCATCTTGTCAAAACGCCACTGACTCTTCGTTTCGCCACTGCCATCAAGTGTTCCCGCATCGTACAGTACCGCAAGCATTATGCGTATGTCTGTGAATGAAGGAATGTGTTTTCATCTACCCATTGTGTATTTGCAAATTTCCTCCCACATTACCTCCATATTCATAAAGGGCAGAATCCATTTTATTACGGGCAGTAATTTTATAATTTAATTCACTTTTGTACAAGATGTCTGCTTCATTTGGTCTCCCCACATTTATTTGCTTGTTCATTTTACTGAATAGATTATTATTTTAAAGTATCAAACTTTTGCTTTCTGATTTCATGTTTGCCGTCCCATGCTTAATTATCTATTCATTCATTTGTTAACATTAATTTTGTGTTTGTTGCAGCTCCCTTAAGGAGTGAGCAGTTAGATAAATTTCCGTTGTGTAAGTGCTGTGGTCACTCGTAAAGTAATTTAGACCAGCAGTGAGCGTTTTAACTTACATTTTCAGATCTCAGCTGCCCAAGATCTTGCTTAAAACATAACAAGCAACTTTCAAAGTGCTAGAAAATAAGCTCTCCTGCTTGAATGTACACTGTGCAACGATGCTGCATTGACTATCGCACTCTTTCAAACACTCCTGGCAAAGTGGATACTGCATCAGAAATCACTGGACACTGCGCCCTATCCAGTTCTCACCAAAAGTTTCATCCAAATGCATTTGTACTGCATGTACAAAGTGTGCAGATGCACCATTGTGTTGGTACCACATTTGCTGTCGAACATTGATTGGAATATTTTCCAATAACTCTGCCAGAGTTTCTCGTAACAATGTTAGGTATAGATGTTTGCGTTCTGTTGACGGGAGGACATGTGTGAACCGACCAGTTTATCCCCTACCAAGCCAGCCCAAAAGTTGATAGCAAGGCCACCTTGGTGACCACGAACAAAGGCGGCATGCGGATTTTCCCTTGCCCATACGTGTTGGTTGCGGTTGTTGAACATACCGTCGTGCAACGAATACATCATCTGTAAAAAGTAGATAGTTCGGAAATTCCGGCTGAATGGCCCCTTTTGCAAAAAAAACACTGGCAGAATTCATTTCGAAGTGGAAAATCGTCTGATTTAGGGGCTGCAACATCTGAAGGTGTTAGGGGTTCAAATCATCTTCATGCCACGCACTTCAAATTGTCGAATGCCTTACACCCATTTCTCGTGCAACACATAGCTAGCTTGTTGAGGATGTGCTTTCCAGCAGTGCTAACGCTTCCTCAACCCTGGTGCACGAACGGTTCGTTGACGAGCGCATCTGTCAGGTCTTCACACGTTTAACACAAAATGAATGCATCGGGTTGCGAAGTAAGCCATGGCGTCACATGTGTCATTACGAGATGGAGCGAGTGGAAAACTTAATTCAACATGTGTTTCTTACTGGCCTATGGATAGTAGTAAAATTAATAGACGAGAACTGGAACTCGACGATTGCGAAACCGCCGAACGTACAAAAGTTGAACAGCGTAAGCATTTCCACCCGCCGACCTGTAAGTAAAGAGCATGTGTGCCCTTTCCGTCCAACAATAGCACTCAATTTAACCGTCGGCTCCACACAGTAACATACTAGTAACCCCCTTCGATGACAAACTGATGCAGGGTGCACCAGACTCTACGTTGTGTACACGTGCTACCATCTTTGCGTAAGCTATGAAACCGGCATGTGAACGGCCAAAAGCAACGCGTTCATCTCCCAGTAAATGGCGGAAAACCCTAGTGTTGTCTTGCGTGGAATATCTGCAAGTATGCTGACTACAGGGTTTGCAAATTAAGATCATATTCCTATTAAACGATACCTAGCGCCGTATGCTAAGGGATGCGAAAATGGATGGCTATGTAAATTATGCATATTGTGACCCACTCTACCGGTCCTCTTATTTTCTATATTCATTGCAGATATACCCTGTGTAAATGACCTCTTAGATAATGTCGATGTTCAATAAGGATTTTTTCGGATGATGCTGTAGTTTATTGGGAAATCGCAACACTGGAAAAGGGTAGCGAAATGCAGGAGGATCTGCAGTACATTGACGCATTCTGCAGGGAATGGTCAACATAAACAAGTATAAAACACCGCGTGTACACGGAAATAAACATTCTCTATTATATAACTACGTAACAGTAAGACAAAACACTGGATGCAGTTACTCCCATATCAAGGAGTAGACACACGGGACGATTTGAAGTTGGACGAAAATATGAAATTAAGCGTCGGTAAGGGAGATGCCAGGTCAAGATTCGTTGGAAGAATCAGAAGAAAGTGTAGTCCGTCAAAAAAGAAGGTAGGTATATTTCGTATGCGACCTACAAACAATATATAACAAATTCACACATTATAAAATAATAACGTCTATAAAGTCGCACAATAAAATATTATAACATTTAAAATTAAATACCTGAAACATTACGTAAAAGATAGTATGATCAACTTCATATCTCATTCTTCCAGAACTCTACATGTGCAATTGCTGGTCCGCCGCAAAAAACTTTCACTGATTCCCCACATGCGCAGATGTTTATTGCATCTGCCCATCCTCGACCGCAGTGTGTTTAGAGTCTTCAATCTCTATCAGTCACGTTCTGCGGCTGGTGATAGCGCCTCTTCAGCAAAGTGGAAATGTCCTTGTTGCTCCCGCCACAATTTTATTCTGTTAGTTTCTTCGTGGGTCTGCGAGTAGTTCCGTTGAGTGCAGAAAACTGCTTGTTGACTTACGGATTTCATGCAGTTTGGTACCCATATAATGGGTGACGTTGGTCTTTAAGCTGCTTTGATCGTTCGATTCTTCTCTGGACTGAGTGTCGGACCTTTGTTGGATCGATTCCTGATAATGAGTACAGATGTACTCTTTTAGGTTTAAGACAGCCAGTGATATGCCTACAGGACTGTTTCAGGATAGGGTACAGTTTGTTTGCGTGACATGACCGTTCCCGCACAGGACTTGCAAACTCAGCAGCAGAGTAACAGTGTTATTACTGTAGTGCGTAAAACTTTTGCATTAGGTCCCCATTTTGACGTTGTTAGCTTGTAAAGTAAGCTATTCCGTGTTCGGACTTTTGTCCTGCTCTTCTCAATGTGTTGCTTAAATGGTAGTGTCGTATCAAGGATAACTCGCAAGTGCACTGGGGAAGGGCAGTAGGTTAGAGAACACTCTTTCTGTCGGCGCTTGAGTATTTCTTATCAGTGTGGGACCAGTACCATGTAGGGGTGATACAAGACATACCGAGATCAAAGAGAGAGAGCAGCACGCTTCGTTATGGGCTCATTTAGTCAGATATAGATACTGTAAGTGGTGTGAGGCTACTAATTTTTCTGTCACTTTCGTCATTCCCACGCACAAATATTAGTATAATCTTCAGTCATAACAGACCATAAGTCGCTTCGACGTCATGATCGTGATACTTTCTCGCTCATAGGTATACATCCTCGCCGTTTAACCTGACCATGCTTGCCTGGGAGGCAGGCGTGCAGGCTACCACAACTTGTAAACAGAACGAGGGCGGATGATTCACTCACAGCCAATGACCTACATGAACATCAGAGACTGGCCAAAGCGCCGCCGTATTTCAGGCCAACTAAAAACTTACCCGACATTTTTGAAGCGTCATGCTAAGTGATACAGGCGTCTACTACCACTAAATCAAGCGATTCCGTATGTCTCATAATAACATCAGCTACTGCCTGTCGATAAAATTAACAATCCCGATGTACTTTGGCACAGCAAAGCAAGAATTCTGCTATGTTCGAAATACCACGTGGTGTGCGACCACGCCGAATTTCATAGCATTTACCAACAGAAATTAATTTAGAATAAGAGAGTAAAGCAAACGCGAGAATTCGTATAGAGAAAGCCAGTATTAATAAAACCATGGCTGAAGACCGAAGTAACAACCGTTACAAAAGCACGTGGTGCAATCGGTCAAACAAGACAGGGAAGGCAGAATCAAACAAGAAAATCTAAGAAATATTTTGCATACTCGCGGATACAGATGCGACGTGAAAACGTTAGTTAAAAACAGCAAGGAAATTCAAACACACTAAATTTACACACAGGCTGAAGGCCACACACGCGTATTCTAACTTGAGCAAAACCGGACACAAAATCATCACCGGAATGAAAATACAGATAATAAATTTACACTGAATTACACACGTTCTGTGAATTAGTAAACACTTCGCCTGACATAGCGAAAGAATTACTCAAAGAAACTATCACTGAAAAACCAAGACTGCCTGATCACAAAGAAAGCAAAAGTTCTAACATCATGCTTTTCCCTCAGCATGATTCGACGAAGTACGTACTTCCAAGGCTACAGCAAGAGTGAAGAGTGTAGCTCTAAGGCCACGGAACCCCCCCTCCCGCCATACACCGGATACAGAGCGCGCTGAAAGCGACTCAGGGTGCGTTTACCAACCCTTGCTGCCTGGCCAAGACAATTGCCTCTACAACCGCTCCCATTGAGGTCTCCTGTCACCGCTTTCGTCCAAGATTACGTTAGCACCACACTAAGAACACGGCCACCTCGCCATCTTGCCAAGTAAGCTTGTCTCTGGCCAGCCAGCAGACGCCAGCGCAGACGACAAACGAAGCCATGCGTTCTTAACTACAGCAAAACGAGGCCTAAAGCGCGAGGCGGCGACTGTAAGCCATTGCGCGGCAGTCAGTCAGTATTAAAAGCAACCCGCCACATTCACATGAACATACAAGTTCAATCACACGGGTGGAAACATATATAAATATGGGGCAAACATACATAAACATGGGGCATTGATCATTGATAAAAATAATAAAATAATTAACTCACAGGCAGATAACATTAATGGTGCAGAAACACTTTAGGTTAAAGAATAAATCAAAATGGATCACGACCACACAATCAGTGAACGTCTTTCAACTTTACAGCTGCAGTTTTATCTGAGGGCGTTGCGAACTGTTGTGATCTGCTGTTGGCGGTATAAGTTCGCGCAATCAAAATGTAACACAGCTGTTGAAATGAACTTTGTATGTCGTCCAATATTTCATCAAATCTAAGCCCTCGGCTTAGATTTGATGAAAGGAATCGCTCGTCTTCTGTTTCCTGCAGTGAGAAATGTGACCACTCGGATCGCTAGAAGTAGTACAACCTCCTTGCCACTACAGCTGTTTTATTTGATGTAGCGTTCGTATTCGTAAACATGGCTACTAGTGGCACGTTTGTGTAGTGTTTTCCAGCAACAACAAACTTGATAGGAATGTATAAATCAGATGGGGCGTTGTATAAAACGGCCAATTCACAGTCCGTCACGTCAATTCTCTTAGCCCAGTACCCTGTGGCGAAAATGAGGTTATGAGTTACAATCCGTGACGTAAAAAGTAATAATATACTATCTGAATTGAAGAACTAACACTCATAAATCTTATTTACGGCCAAAGCAGACATTATAATGCATGTTTTTGGTCAAGTTAGTGTGCTAAGTGCTGGGAAATGAAACAACATTTCAAAATATCGAAATCTGTTTGCAACCGAAAATATATACATATAAACACGCCAGACAATATTTGTAAAGAAATAAATAGAGCCTATTTACTTTTTCATCTGTGTTTATCCCCTTTACATTGTTAATAACGTCATGTTCAAATGTTTGTTAAGCTTATGGGACTTAACTACGGGGTCATCAGTCCCTAAACTTACAAACTACTTATGACCTACTTACGAACTAGGACGGCACAAATATCCATGCCCGAGGGGGCATTCGAACCCCCGACCGTAGTGGCCGTGCAGACTGTGACTGGAGCGCCTCAGTCTCCTCGGCCACCGCGGCCGGCTATAACGTCATAAACAACTTAGATTTTCCTCTTTGTCAGTTCTGACATATTCTATTTAAAAACCTTTTTTTATGAAACGTACTTTATTAACTAACAATCTTATTCGTATGCACTGTTTGCGTCAGCCTGTTCTGTTACTCTATTGCAAATTGTGAAGAATGGAGAGCTACAAAATAATTAGTGAATTACGGCCCGGCTGTACTGCTGACGACATAAAAAAGAAAATCCTCCAGTTCCAGTAACACTTATTTATCTCGCTGTGACACCCACACGTTTCATTCAAGTACGTTTCTTTTGTGTCTCGTCACCCCCGGTTATCGTGGGTGTCGGTGGCCGAGTGGAGAGAGACTGACACAGGGCAGGGAAGTAGGATGCATGTGAGTGCTGGTACGGAGTCTGAGGTGACCAGCCAGTGGGACAGCAGAAATTAAAAACACTAAGCTACATTAGTACAAGATATATATTTCTTAGAAATATTACAATAATTAACTTTGATGCAGCATACTAGTGGAATGCAGATACATAGTTTATCTAGGTATAAGCCTGCCTACAGATGAGTCTTATCTGGTGCATCTCCTATTGCCAAGCGGCCGATACAGTTCATTCACAGTCTAACACATACAGTCACGACACTCCTACAAATTTTTGTTATACACTGCGACAGCAGCGCTCCAAGCGGTCGGAAAGTTACATTTCTGAATACGATACTGGATGCGTACGAATAGAACCGTTTATATTAATTTTAAATTACTTTTTACGTAAGGGAAAGTATCTAGTGCCGTAAAAAATACGTAATAACGTAATAATAGCTCCATATTTGCTTTGCTTAGGTTTCCTTTACACCCTTAGAAGATGCGAAACGGTACATTACAGGGCAGTATATTTACAATTATCTTGTAACCTATAGGCTTTTACTGAATAATTTCATGTTGTATTATATATATATTAAAAATGGTTAGGAAACACCAGAAGACCTGCCATTTTGCAGGTAACTACAGTATTTAACGAATGAAATCAGCCACCACAGATGTAGCTTAAGGCAAAACGTCACAGACGTGGCAATAAAACGAAGAAAGCAATGAAACTGTTTTCCAACAAAGAAGATCCAAATTCCACAATTGTTACTACAGCTGAGCCACAAACGGCAAGAATAATAAAAAATATCTTTTTAAGCTAATGTAATTACACTCAAAAGAATATGCATGTGTAAGAAAGACGAGTGAGGTGTAAAAATATGAGAATTATGAGACTCCACATCGAATTGATACGCGTCAAAAAAACGGCTTCTCATTGTAAGAACAGACCATAATATAAATATATCGTTCTCCTATGTTTATATTCCACTTACTTTCAACAGAATAAGCTGCAAATATGAACTTATTCGTAAGCATTTATTCATGACGAAGATGTTTTTATACCACTGAATCAGTTAAATTCGGCTGTTTTTACATTAATTTCCGTATTATGCTTGTCTCTTGACGTTTCGCTATTGCACGTAACGCAATATGTATAGTAACTGTTTCGTTAATTATGTACAAAAATAATTATAATCAGACGTCACTACCTCGGCAGCTTG
Source organism: Locusta migratoria (assembly GCA_026315105.1). Taxonomy (NCBI): domain Eukaryota; kingdom Metazoa; phylum Arthropoda; class Insecta; order Orthoptera; family Acrididae; genus Locusta; species Locusta migratoria. The sequence goes on along the minus strand of CM048744.1, from coordinate 134,523,454 downwards.
GCCGCGGTGGAGTAGCCGAGCGGTCTAAAGCGTCTCGCTGCGGAGCGCGCGGTCGCCGTGGGGGTTCGAGTCCTCCCTGGGGCATGGGTGTGTGTGTTGTCCTTAGGTTAGTTTATCTAGGTTTAAGTAGTTTGTAAGCTACGGACTGATGACCACGCAGTTTGGTCCGATAGATTTACAAACATTTGAACTTTTTTTTTTTTCGGCGGCTTGCCCACCGCTAGGAGCGCTAGTGTCGTTGCACCTGTCAGTTGGTAACAACTTTCGCAGCAGTGAGTGTCGCGACTGTATGTTAGACTGTGGTTCAGTGGTGGCCACGAGCGGGATTGCAGCAGAGGGCGCTCGTGGCCGACGTCTTAAGAACGCCGCGCCGTGCTTCCATGGCGGGGCGGGGCGAAAGTACGTGGCGCGCACTTCAGACTTGTGCGACACCACACTTTCCTTTTCTTTTTCTCCTCATTCTCTTTTAAATACAGACACAACGCAACTGTAGTATAAACAACAGCTGAGCATAACACCGCCATTTTCAAGTAACTATGAAAAAAGGATGATACTGTAATTCTCCCTTTAGCGTTTCATCCAATTTCTTTGTTAAAGAATAGCACCAATATTTCATCCAATTTTTTCGTGCAATTCTTTGTCCAATATTTTGATAGTGTACAGCCGACCTTAGAATAGTGTGAGAGGGTGTGACTATTTTCATTCCCGGCCGTGTAGGCTACCTTTTGTGTTGTGGAATTGTTCGGCGCGCCACTGTGGCGTGTCAGGCAGCTCCCCTGGTTGAGGAGAGGCGCGCTCTGGCAGCAACAAGTGGCGCGTGACGCGTCCACTCCGCGAGCCTGCCGCTGACAGCTGGTCGCTGACAGCACCACCCCCCCCCCCCCCCTCATACGCCAGGCTGACAGCCCGTGCGTATCGGCGCGGTCCTGACGCTCACGTGGCCACCAGACGCATTGCTCCCAAAATATACAGCCTGCCGAGTCCACAACTTTCGCTGCCATCACTCGACATCCTGTAAGCCAGTGGCAGCGCTAGGCGTCGGCAATGTCGGCCACCGCCGACGGCCTCGCGCCTGTGGGGGCCTCGCAAAACATTGTCAAAATTTTAGTTTCTTTTTTTTTATATTTGATATTTAAGGGCGCTTTCCAACTGCTAGGTTATGTAGCGAAGACCTACATCTAATTTACACTAGCTTAACCAATGGACGAACACAACATCCGTACCCAAGGGTGGGATTCGACTTGCTAAGAGAGCGATCTCGCTCACCGTGGTATGACGCCTTAGTGCGCTCGGCCATTTAGTTATTTCCGTGTGAGTGCAGCAGTGATGCGATTTTTAGTTAAATACATGCAAACCAATTTCTTCAGCACATTTTAGAAAACGATTTAGAAGAAGTATATCCAAATGTTTATATAACAATCAGAATCATGCTCAGTTCCAGTCAGTACAGCGTCGACCGAGAGTTAAAACTGATTAAGACTAACCTGAAAATAACGATGAGCCAAGAAAGACTATCTGCGTTGTCAGTATTATCAAGTGAAGCCGTGAACTTAAAAAAAATTTCTGAGACGAAAAGCAGAGAAGCTTCTTTCTTTTAACTTGTGTTTGTGTTTGTTTTTGTCATTGCAATAATACTCGTATATTATACTAATAGAATTTTAGTATAATGATTATTGATGTATAATTAAGCTCTTTTAACGTTTTCTCCATTAATGAAAAAAAGAATGGGGCCTCGCAAAGACGAGTTCGCCGACGCGCAGTTTTTGTTTAGCGCCGCCACTGCTGTAAGCCATGGGTAGAGGAAGACAAGTGAGTGCCAGAGTTGCCAACTCTGCCACAAAAATTCCCTCTAAATCTATATCTATATATAAAAGGCTTGTGTGTGTGTACGTGCTGACAGACTTTTCTCCATGACCACATACTGCCACCCACTCGTGGCTGTGGTGGTAGATAGCCCTTGGTCTAATGATGTTAGTAAGGGAGTTTGGTCGCGGTGCGTGGCAGTGGGTGAGTGTGACGAGCAAAAATTCGTAAAATATGCAATAAATACTCTTAGGAAGATCTATATACTCTGTGACTTACGAACTTTACGGTACGAGTCAAAATCTGTTTATTCTTTCAATCATCAGACAAGGCGGTCCTTTCAGACTTTAATAACGACGAGGAATATCAAATACGCATTTTTTTTTAAATAGATCACATGTATGTACAACTGCTATGGAAGTTTAAGTCTCACGCTTGGAGCGATAATAGCGCATCTAACGGAAAGAGAGCCAACCGTAAGAATAATAATTGTTTGCAGCGATATTTCTACTTCATTAAGGAAATACTTATCACTTAGTATATTTCAGCTTTCCATGCTTCAGCCCTTTGTCCAGAGATATGAATGATCATGAAATAAATGTTTTAAATGACGAATATAACTGATGTAAACTATATCATATTCAAGAACATATGCCTATTTCTAACACGTTTCGCAAACGTTTTAAAAAAACAACCAACTGTCAAACTTTCATGCAGTTTTCAGAGGAAATTTGAGCTTCGATTGGGGCAACATACGTATAGGCATGATTTCATCAAAATCATATCACGGAAAAAAGATACATAGCAATGTTAAGTGTTTTCACTAACTGTCTGTTCATCTATCAGAAACACCTAATCTTCTAAATTACTTCACGGATTTGCATGGAGCAACTTCGTTTCATAAAAGTGGAATCAGGGAAATTGTTTTAGATGTAGATTGCGCTTGAAGTATGGATTGCGTAGTACAGCAAACAAGCGATAGAGGCGCTGTAGTGCACCAAAGAACTAATAAACACCGCTGGTGCATAATAAGTATGAGGCAGTACAACAAAGAAGCAAACGTCTGTAACAGAATGAAGCAATCTTATGTCTACGATACCAACAAACATTGAACATAGTGTTACTGATTTCGCTTTGTGCAATAAATACTTAGCGACATTTCTTTGCATATTTTGGTACGTTTCACTTTTTGTATCAAAAACTTTATAAAGATACATCGTTTCGGACAATGACTTTTACTTACATATGACATCTTGGCTAGGACAACTGAGTTTATTGACAGAGCAATCCAACAAGGATTCTATTTTTACTGACTGAGGTCCGGAACCCTAAAGAGCCATTATACACACAGGCCCTCCTTCAACAACCGTTGCGAATCACGGGCGTATAAGCTAGTCTATATCTATAAATGTGAATGTCTGTTCGGTGTACGTTTATCACGTCTGAACCACAAGACATAAAGAGCTAAAAATGTGTACAGATACTAATGTCTACCCGAGGAAGGCTTTAGGCACGGTTTTATGGTGATCGGATAGCTATATATCTACATATATTAATGTGATGTCTGTTCGGCGTACGCTTGTTACGTCCGAACGACAAGACGCAGAGAATTAAATATTTGTACAGTTACTAATTTATACCTGACGAAGGTTTTAGGCACGGTTTTATAGCAACCTGATAGCTATTTAGTAATTTGAAGAATATAACGCGAAATGCGGAACAATAAATACTCTTTGAAAATTATATTTACTCTTTAAAATGGTTATATTGGTCGTATTGTTGCTTGAGGGTTGATAATGATAAGAGGGTGGAGTGTATTGCATGGAAGGTTATCGGAGTATATAAAATTCTACGTGTGTGTCAGTTAATATTTCGCTCTGCAGCGAAAACTACAGAACGCAAACGAATGGTCTGTGTGTAATTGTTGTCCGAAGTCTCCCGTTGTACACAATATCAGTTCCATGACGATAGCTTTAAGGGGGTGGAAGATATAGTGGTTGAAAGACGTCAAATTATTTAAAAATTCGGACTAAAGGTCAGCGATGACGTTTGCGACTCTATAACAAGGTGGTTACATACAGCGAAACGTAATGCCACAGACCATATCTTTGGTCAATGTCTTCAGCTCTTTCTCAGTAAGGCATATGAATACGGAAATATAAGAATAAATAAAAAAAGCAGTAAAAAAGAAAATTTATTTTAATACATCTCTTTAAAAATCGATTTGACGTTTCGTGATCGATCTGTGATATTACAATCATTATTGTTGAATTTCGTGATTGGATTCTTCGAAACGAGTGCATTTTTAAGTGTGATTTGATCTACACTACTTACGTTCCTGATAATGTTGATTTAAAATGTTTTTTTTTTTTTTTTTTTTTTCGAAAGAAGGTATTGTATTTCATTTCATTTCATCGTTCAAAACCAGTCTCATAGCATAGTACTGAAAGATAGCTTATCTATCAACCAACACGCGAGCGGAGCCGCGGGCTTAAGCTAGTTTACTATAACATCCCCCTAAATCGGAAGAAATCCCCCAAAAAAGCAAAATGGGGTGGAGGGGGGTGGCGGCTAGAAGCAGCCTGACTACTGTTCCATAAACGAAACTTCTTTTTTTGAGACCTCTCTCTCTCTCGCTTTCTCGCTTTCTCTCTCTCTCTTTCTCTCTCGCCATCTATTGCACATATATTAAAAATTAAGAGCCATGCACGAACGTAGGGGTGCAATACTGAAAGATAGCTCATAATAAGAAATAATTACAACCTTACCTTCCAGCAAAGGGTCCGTTTCCCGGATCTTCGTATACTTTTGTGCATATTTCTCTTATTTTTGGTAGCCATTTTTGACCAATAAAACAATGCATTTACTATCACAAGTTGAGCTGCTCATTAAATCAAAATTAATGATGGATCACCAATACAACACAATGATCGCTAATGCACTAAATTGCCGGTCGTAGCACGAGACTTAGCGGTATTTCAGTGCAGTGTCGGCCGCGGTGGTCGAGGGGACTGCGGCGCGTCAGTCACGGTCTGCACGGCCACTACGGTCGGGAGTTAGAATCCCCCCTCGGGCATGGATATTTGTGCCGTCCTTAGTGTTAGCTAGTTCATAAGTAGTTTGTAAGTTTAGGGACTAATGACCCCGTAGTTAAGTTCCATAAGCAATACAAACATTTGAACATTTGAACAGTACAGTGTCCTCGGAAAATACCAGTCCATTAACTTACTAGAGAAAAAAAACTGGTATTGTTGACCGACAGGATGGGGTTGGAGAGAGGGAAAATATGTGCCGCCTCCTTGCGCTGTAAGTAAACAGTGCAGGCAACATGAACTGAAGAAACAATGAAAACAGCGCGACAGAAGAAAAAATGTTCAAATGTTTGTAAATCTATCGGACCAAACTGCGTGGTCATCAGTCCGTAGCTTACAAACTACTTAAACCTAGGTAAACTAACCTAAGGACAACACACACACCCATGCCCCAGGGAGGACTCGAACCTCCACGGCGAGCAACCGCGCGCGTGACAGAAGAGCGACAGTGTAGTCAACACAGGCTGACATGACGGTGCACGGTTGGCAATGAACATCTGCATTCAGTATGGTAAGACGACTTCCGATTGCTACACACAAATTTGACGCAAAAATAAATAAATTCTCTTCTTCCCCCTAAAAATCTTTCTGACGCTTCTTCTTCCCTCTAAAACTCCACCTAACATTTCTTTCCCTCTAAATTCCCCCTGAAAAAAAATTTCCCCGCCCTAAATCTGGGGGGGAAAAACCCCACGTTGGCAACCCTGAGTGCACCTAAAGCTCTGTATAGAGAAAGTATTGGCCATCCTTTTCCGCGCCGCTTGCCGCCGACTTTAGCTCGTTATTGGCAGAAATCGAATCACATTGTTCTTTGCGCCATCTTGGTCTTACACGTTGCAGGGCTACCACGAGAAACCTTGTGAATATTCGTATGTTTGGGTTTGAATAATGCCACAGTGTTGTACTTTTGGGCGTTCTTAAGAAGCGAATAATGGAGCTAAACATTAAAGTACTCCCATTAGATATCGGAACTGCAGGAAGATGATCAATCTGAATGATGAAAGTCGTCAGAGAAAACTAGGAGCCCAGAAGCGACTTTCGGTTCTTGTGCTGTGATTATTTTAATTTATAATGTAAATTAATAGATTAAATATTCACTGACGAATGGATCGCACAGCACATACCTATATATTTTTAATTTGAATAAATTTGTGAACAAAATTCCTGTATAATGTCGTGAGGTTAAATTATTCACGCGTTGGTTTTATCTGCAGGTAGTTGCTGAAAACACGCAAATTTTGGACATATTAGTGAGTGAACTAGATTCTCGTTTGGATATGAAATTAATATATAACTCCTGAAGCAAGCTTTTCTCTTCTTTTTCATGTGTTAAGTGTATCATTACAGGAAACAAAGAATTGAAACAAGGCAAATATTAAATATTCAAATGTAATTGGTGTTGTAAGGGCACCTTTAATTTCAGTTTTAGGTAAAAGTCATGTAGTGGGTATCCCCTTGCATTTTTCGTAGTTCATGTAAGATATAAGTATGTAATATGCAAGAAAATACTCATCAAAGCCTTATCCATAATCTCAATTGTTTTCTTAATTTCACTCTGTTCCGATGACGACATGTTCGCGGTCCATTCTAATATTTGACTACGGGACAGGTCAGTCTGAAGTTATAGGTGAACGCTTTAGATCTGGAGCCACAAACCAAACAGTTTTCTTAAAAACGGACTATAAGTATTCCGTAGAGCAGCCAGGTCCGCATGGACAGCCCTCCGCGAAGTTTCCGCATCAGCCTGTCGGATATAACACCCTGTATCTCGAGAATGAACGGAGTTATCGTTCTGCTCACAACCTTAAATAAAATTTCGATATCTTACCTACATTTCGTCCGCAGCATTGCATGTTCTAAATTCCACCACACGCCAAGTCTGCGCAATGCGATGTTTTCTCTGCAAACTCTTCAAAATTTTGCGCAATAGTTTACTTAATTTGACGTAGCACGGAAACTATAAGTAATAGACTTGCGCTTAATAGTTCGCGATCGGGATGGCTCACTTTAGTTCGTGGCTCTGCCGCGAACTAGTTCGTTCTTTTAGTTCGTCCGCTCCCAGTGACGGCTAAGCGGCGTGGTCTGCGCTTGCAGGTGGAGGGAGAAGTTCCTCCACCTAGCTGCTTCATGCGCTTGCTGCTTGAGCCGCTAACGATATCACGCAAACCAAAAGAAACAGTTTGCGGATAATTTCTCGCGTTTAGGTTTAGAGTTATCTCTATATCTTGGCATTAAGGAATTTATTAGTCAGATATTGCAGAGTGCAGAATACTTCAAAGCAGAAATTTTTTAGCACTGAACTATGTAATCTAGCAGGCAGACGCTAACCTCGAAATGGCTCTCATCAGCAGAAGGCAAACACGTGATTTTTAATTCTGTCCGCGACCTATCGTGCATATTTTAGTTCGCGACCTATCACGCATATTTTAGTTATCGCCCTATCGCGCATATTTTAGTTCGTGACCTATCGCGCATATTTTAGTTCGCGACCTATCGCGCATATTTTAGTTCGCGACCTATCGTGCATATTTTAGTTCGCGATCGGTAGCTCTCCTTTTAGTTCGCAGCTCGGCCGCGAAGTAGGTCGCTCTTTTTAGTTTGACCGCTCGTTTTGGCTTTTGCTACCGCTACTAAGACTACAGCTGAGCTGCATCGCAGCTCGAAATGACGATAACTGGCAGAAGGGAATCATGCGATTCTGCGCGCTCTCGCGTCCTCTAGCTGTCACCCGTCAGTCTTCGGAAAAGGAGCGGACGAACTAAGAGGCGAGGGATCTGAGAACTAGTTCGCGTAGTTCGTCTGTGGGAGCGCTCTTCCGAAGGAGTTCGTTCGCTAACTACACAAGACTAATAAGTAATAATGAATAGAAAATCTGATCATTATCGATCGAATACATCACACAGTAACACGTGAAAAAACTAAATTTTTTTATTGAGTATTTTTCTCAAAATCGGTTGTTAAGTACTGTCAAGCGCAGGGAACTTTGTAGCGGTCGGTGCGTAAGCAGTAGCAGAATAGGCCCAGCATGGCTGCCGCCGTCAGGCTGGCCTTACTTTCCCTATGCACAGCTTTACAATGCACCGTCTCTTTCAAAGGTACAACACTTCTAGTGATGGGGGAGGGGGGGGGGATACTGTGACTTGCGACTCCCTGGGCTGGAAGAAAGAGTTCGCCTTGTATTTAGCTTTCTCATATTTTATTAAATTTAAATCAGTAGTAAATAGGGTACTCCCTGCCAAATATCACAAGCAGTTTCTTGCTGGTGATGATGTGGTGTATGGGAAGGAGTCGTCCTTAATTGACTGTAACAGTAAACAGGATGACTTAGACAAAATTTCTAGTTTGTATGAAGAATGGCAGCAAGCTCTCAATGTAGTGTTAGTAACACTAAAAAGAGGCTGTTTTCGATGGCCTTTTGACAGTAGGAAATTTAATTGCAAATAAACGATTCACCTGACAAGAAAATTAAATAAACGAATTTTTTTCATAACCTAAACCGTTACATAGATATTAGCAAAAATAACGGTGATTCGACACCGTCACTTGATTTTACGTAAACCAGGCGTTCGGAAATATCACGTGACGTTCCACGACCAAAGCTCGCTGGCATACGCCATCTTGCATTCTATATTTTATGATTTTCTTATTATAACTTACGCGTTGTCACTTCAAAGCAATGGCGCACTTAACAATTAACAGAAACACGTCGTTCGTAGTACGATAAATTGTAATCTAATGTCTAGAAATGGCACATGAGTAGTTAACAACTGCCATCAATAGTAGGGTAATTAAGGAACAGTTTTGAAAATGTTCGCCGAAAAAAAAAGAATTAAAAAAGAATAAATAATAGTGTCGTGGGCAGCGCGTTAGGTTGTGATGCACATGGTCGGTAGTTCGAAACCCGCCAGTACCAATTTTTTTCGCCTTGGCTCCTAAAGGGTTTCGGGCACTCTTATTAATTAAATAGACTATGTTCTGCAATAGTTATAGTTGTGCATATGTAAGAGTGCTTCCTCTAAAATATGTGTTTGCTCTATTCCGTGAACTTGCCGTGAAATACGTAACAACGAATTGAACATTAGTCTTCTGAAGCATCTGCACCTAAACTGGTAGGATACAATAACAACATTCAGACACTGTTAGTTTCATATATAAATGAAGTCCCAGATTTCTGTGACAACGGTCGTTCCTTAATGAAACGGAAAGGAAGTCTATACATTGCAGCAACAAATAACCTTTTTTTTAATTAATTCTTCACTGTTTATGGAATATGTTGAAAGTAATTACTTAGATATTGTAGAAAGATATAAAAAAAGCCAAGATCGCTGATCATCAATTTTTATTTAAGACGACCGGTTTCGCTGAACTATGTCAGCATCATCTGGTCCAATAAAATCATTTTACAAGGCCATAATCTTGTAATGTCAATCAGTTGCTATATAACATAATTTACAGTGTATAGGTGCACTATGTCATTATAATAAAACATAATTGACATTACAAGATTATGGCCTTGTAAAATGATTTTATTGGACCAGATGATGCTGACATAGTTCAGCGAAACCGGTCGTCTTAAATAAAAATTGATGATCAGCGATCTTGGCTTTATTTTATATCTTTCTACAATATCATAATTGGATCGTATTCTAGAACATAAACTAATTACTTAGAATTAATGCGTCTACTAGAATGTTTGTCTTTGCCATGGTTGCTATGGACGCTTTTAACGTAGATTGTATTACCTTTACTGTAGTTCAGATATGACCTTACTCATGTTACTTTGTTCAGCACTAAAATAAAGAGCAAATATTCTTTTTCAAACTGTAACTACGTATTCTTTTACAGCTGAAATGACAAACGAAATCACTGTGGTAATACTGAATTCTACATAACTGTAGTACTTAATCTATATACAAAGTTACTAGTATCAGTCGTCATATACAACAGTCATTGTAACAGCATTTCCTCAGTTAATGTACATATGACAAAGAAGTATGTTTGCAATTCGATACTATGTATTTCATGGCATGTTCACAAAAAAGAACAAATGCACTTTTTTGAAAATACGTTGATACCTTTGAACAATTCGGAAACTTGCAGAATATAGTTGTGTTTAATTAACGGTGTGCTAAACCCTTTCAGAAAGGAAGATGGAAAAAATTTCCCGTGTTGCTTTTTATTTTTATTTATTTATTTATTTTCATTTTGGACTTCAAATATATCGATGCCTTGCGAAACCGAGTTGCATGTTCATCAATATCCTTTGCAGCCGCGGTGGAGTAGCCGAGTGGTCTAAGGCGCCTCGCTGCGGAGCTAACGGTTCCTCGCCGTCTGCTTTACGTCCGTTACGTCAAGCTGCACCTAAAGGAACTCCTAGAAAACGAAAAAATAAGTTGCCATCTCCGCACAACAAGCACATCCGTGAAAATAGCTCTGTAAGAAAAGAGACATAGACAAGAGGACAGAGTAGAAGAAACAAGACAGATAAATGAAGAAATATAAACAATTAAAAGAGAATGCGAATGCAGAGGCAAAAAAATAAAAAAATAAAGGTCCTAAACGTAAAACTGCGCTTGGCGGATGTTCTTGAACGAAGCAAAGAGAGGATCCTAGAATGGACTTCTGCTACTCATCTTCGAACTCATCCATTGAGATCGAGTACGCCGACACTGATTCTGATTATGTCGATATAAGAAACTGTATCATTTGTGGTGAAGTTGGAAAGACTGAATTGTGGTATCAATGTTCTCTATGCCAAGAGTGAACTCATGCTCAGTGTACGGGCGTAAATTACAAGGAACCAAAGGAGGAATGCTATGTTTGCGTCTTTTCTGATAAATAGATAACTTTCAATTAAATGTCTTTGTTTCGTAAATAAAATGTTCATTTGGTCATCTTACCCATACCCCAAAGTCATCTGACCGTCCTTGTAGGGTAAGTTAACGAATGGTACTATCACAAACAAAAACAGGTCTATCTAGAAAAACTTGTTTTAGGATATGTTCAAAGGCTTGAATTTAAAGGACATACATGAAGCAATCATTTTACCGTAAATAAAGTATCTGATTTCAATATAACAGCCAGAAAAATATTAGTATGCCTTAATGGCGTCATGCTACCCGACTTTCCCCTACTAGCTGCTTTTTCTTTTGTTGGTAGTAAAGAGAGATTCATCTTTATCGGAAAAGAACAAAAGATGTAATGACTTTCTGGAAAGATGTGTGTAAGGCATTTCCAAGTTGTAACCACCGTTTTTGTACAATATTGTTTAAGTTCATGATCTCCTTTCATGAAGAAAATAAATTCACACCTCAGATATGTTTCGTGTTAGTCATTCATCCCGAACCCTAAATAATTATTTTTTAATACTATAGAGATGGAGAAAATTAGTATTTGTGTAGTTAGTACATTCGCAATGTACACCTTCGAATTCTGTAGTTAGTTTTTGACCTTGCAGTAGCAGCATGTTTTGTCAGTAATTCTGAGAGCAGTTGCACATGTTTCCTTGTGCACAGGTAGGCCATAAAATCAGTGTAAACCGTTGATTGAGATCGTTCAGGAATAATTGCTAACTGGCAATAAATCGCTTCTGCAGCTAGCTGGTGTTCTACTGTCCAAACAATTGCAGTCTTTAATGTGGCAGCTTATTTTCTACCAGAGGTCAAATTGCCCATTCTGTGAATAAAGTCACATTATCAGAATTTGATTTTGTTGCATACTTGGTTTGTTTTCAAAGTCATGATTAACTAGTTGGATAAAGTGTTCAGTCAGATTAGCAAGTTAGAGTTTAAGTGCAATTTTATTTACAGCTGACAATACACACACAACTATACGTGATAAATTTGTTTGAGAAGCCACTGAAGTACAGTGAGGCAATTTTATTGACAAGCTGCGATTAGAATACTAAACATTATTGTTTTAATTACAATACCAGTCACTATATATTTATTTGATCAATACAAATCTTTATATTATTTTATTTATTAACAAAATGTTCAAATGTTTATAATTCTATCGGACCAAACTGCATGGTCATCAGTCCGTAGCTTACAAACTACTTAAACCTAGGTAAACTAACCTAAGGACAAACACACACACCCATGCCCCAGGGAGGACTCGAATCTCCACGGCGAGCAACCGCGCGCTCCGCAGCGAGATGCTTTAGACCGCTCGGCTACTCCACCGCGGCTATTAACAACTTTCAACATGTTCGCCCATGCATACTGAGTAGTAGTTTGTTTAACGTCTAACTTACACCTTAGGCATTGTTGTATGATTCATTTGTCATTTGTAGTTGACCACTATTAAACTATGATGCTTCCAGGGCCGTATAATAATCGAATTCCCACTTTTTTTTTCCTTGGGCGTTACGTTTCCTGCCTCCTCCAATCATATTTCGTTGCAATTTTACGTCTTTCTGACCGGTGGTGCTATTTTTACAGCGTTTTTAAAGTTTAACTATAATTGTAATCATATTTAACCTGCATTTTGTAGGCAGTCACATACATAGGGAGATATGATGTTCACGATGAAATAAGAGTTAAATTTAGGTGTCCCTCCTTCCCGTGAGCTATTAGAGACTGGAACGGTATATAAATATCATGAAAGCCGTTCGATGAATCCTCTGCCATGCCCTTAAATGTGAAACGATAAAAAAGCAGCCCTCAGTAACAAAATTAAAAATTATTTAACCTCGTTTCGGCCCTAACTATGATTGCCTTCATCACAAATTACAAAATAAAACAAGTCACATAATAAAATATACAACGCAGCTGTAAAGTTTACACCACAAAATTTAAAAAGAAATTTTGAGAAAAAGCTAACCACTTAGCCATGCCAATCTGATGCCTCCGTGCAGGCGTGCAGCCCATAGTGGTTAGCTTTTTCTCAAAATTTCTTTTTAAATTTTGTGGCGTAAGCTTTAAAGCTGAGTTGTGGGAAGGACGGAAGCTTATGGTTTAACGTCCCGTCGACAGCTTGGTCATTAGAGACGGAGCTAATGCTCGGAATTTTTGGGTGAGTATGGGGAACGAAAACAGCCGTGCCCTTTGAAACGAACCATCCCGGCATTTGCCTGGAGTGATTTAGGGAAATCGCGGAAAACCTTAATTTGGATGGCCGGAGGTGGATTTGAACCACCATCCTTCCGAATGCGAGTCCAGTGCGTTACCACTGCGCCACCTCGCTCGGTACAGCGGAGTTGTATATTGTATTATGTGACTTGTTTTATTTTATAATTTCTGATGAAGGAAGTCAAAGTTATTTCCGAAACCAGGTTAAATAATTTTTAATTTTGCAACCGAGCACTGCATTTTTATCCTTTGACGTTCTAACGGGCGCTATGTTAAAAAAACTTAAAAGTTATGTTCAGAGTAATTACGTAGATACAGATGTAGACATCCATGGGCTTGTAGAATGTTGTGAGCCGCACTTTCGTCTGACCATCCGGCAACCCCCAGCACGTCAGCGTATTGCAGGCTGTCCTACCTCCAGGCGCTGTCCACGGTCTACTCGTGGCGTCTGCTGCCCCAGCATGAGGCAAACATTCTAGGATACACAAGTGCGCAATGTCGACAAACACGGCGCGGCTTGTCAACAGATGAAATTCAGGACGCCACCACTACAAGCGCTGCCTTCGCCGACTAGCTGCGTTCTGTACCACAACGGCAGGTGCAGCAGGGAGCTGAAACTCACATAGCTGTATCCGGTATCACGACCTTGCTTCTCCTCCCACTCACATAGAACGCTACACGGTAATCAGCCTGTCATCTCGGTTTGTTATCGGATTGTTTATGGTCATACTTACGAATTGTGTAATTCAAACCGGAAGATGGATTCTTAACACTGTTTCTGATTAAGATTTGGGATGTGTCTTATATTCTTTTTAATGTTACTCGTACACTGCTTGCTTTGCACGCATCCATGGTATTGGTGGAAAGAAGACGGAGCGGTCGAGCGCATTGAGGCGCTATACTACGATGCACGAGGTCATTCTCAGACGGGGGTTCGAATCCCCCTCGGGCATGGATGTTTGTGTCGTCTTTAGTATAAGGTAGTTCATAAGTAGTTTGTAAGTGTACGGACTGAAGACCTCGCAGTTAAGTTCCTTAAGCTTAATAAATATTTGAAGATCCATATTAGTTAGCAATTTCATATAAAACTGAAGCTACGTCCATCACAATGAGGCTTATCTTCGTTGCATATCCACACTCAGGAGATCCTCGTGGATGTGGAACATGTCAATATAAGTATGTTTCGTTTCTGCCTCACAGAACGAAGTGAGAAAATGGTCGTGTTTTATTTTAGCTCTGATCTGCAGTCATCACATACCGGTTGCCGACTCCTATATATAAAACTGGGGTTATTTGTTTAAATTGGGAAACTTCATCTGCCCTTTGTGTTTGTGTATCTGCGATAGTAGTTTGGCTAGTTATTCTTCTTGAATAGGTTTCCTTCTTCCTTGACTCAGCCAGTGATTTGTTGATGTAAATGTACAGGCAGTGTAACTTCATGTTGTTAATTATCAATTATTTTTTAAGTGACAGGGTGAAATGTTTATTGTAATAAAAATTTAATAACGGCATATCTTCTTTCAACTCAGTAATTCCCAATCATTCATTTTTATGGAAGGGAAACAGTTACCGCGGGAGTGTACTGAATATATTAGGTCTTTATTGATGGTACCTCTCATTGTGATATTGGTTAGGAATTTATAAAGTAAATGTTTGACCATACCTCACGCCACCGAGTACATGAAATCAATAAAAAAAACATTTCCATGTTTTTATAAACGTGGGGCGACCCAAAATTAATTATAAAAAATATGATATTACTTTGATATCTGCAAATTGAAGAACTAATTGAGAAGTTATCGAGTGGGGAATTTGCATACTGAGTACTGCTGCAGTCGACAAACCTACAGTTAAATAAACAGCTTACAATGTGGACAAGAAATCAGTTGCATACATCTTACAGCTAAAGTATGACCTCATGTGATACCAAAAGAGATCATTGTCCACTTAATAGGTCGCAGCACAAGAAAAAATTGTTGTTTTCTTCTGGTTATAGATCACTAACACATCACGTGGGACTGACACACGTGGCAAGCACCCGCCAACACCCGCCCAATTCGCTGGCTTGCGATCGCGGCGCTGACGCCGCTCAGATTATTTGTGAAAGGAGGTAGATATCAATGCGACGACCATTTAAAAAAAACTTTTCTGTACTTTTATCTCCATTTTACTCTATGTAATGTGTGGTATAAAATGCATAGAATTGTATGCTTCCCGCTATCGAAGTTTATCAATATACGATTAGTAAATCACGTGCAATAGTATCATTTGAAAACGACTGCTACTAACTATGTAAAGGTCAGTGGGTTCTTAGAAAGCCAAGATGTTGTACTATCACGTGTCCAAAACTCGAGTGAGGAGTGTTACGAAACTAAAAATTCCCGTGGAATGCAAGATATACATTTTCATTTTACGGACAAGGCAAAGCTTGTAAGGAAAAAATAAGTTGATAAAACGATGTGTGGTGATCTTATATAACGTCAGAATTTTTTACAACATGAAAATCGGAACAGTGTGTTTTCCTCCTTTTTTCTGCTCGGCCCATCCCAGCGCGCAGTGTGAACACCCAGACCGGCGGCGTGCGCAGCCTAGGCGCTAGCCGGCTCGGCACATCCCGGCCGGCAGTGTGAACGCAGCCGGTTTGGGGTGCGATAAGCTACAACTGTCTGAGCCTTGCAGCTGGTTCTAAATGTACGAAAACGTAAGGTGAAGCAGATGAGTAGCAAACATCCCATAATGATCGAACACTGCATTAGTAGTGTGCTGCTTAACACATTATACGGGGTGTTACAAAAAGGTACGGCCAAACTTTCAGGAAACATTCCTCACACACAAAGAAAGAAAATATGGTATGTGGACATGTGTCCAAAAACGCTTAATTTCCATGTTAGAGCTCATTTTAGTATTTCTCTTTTTAATGATAATTGAAATAATTCGTGCAGACAATTGTCAAAATACCCAATTGTTTCGTTAGTATGTAATGTACTTCCTCGATTCACGTCATCAACACAGATTTTCTGTGAACGTTTGGGCAGGAATTGTTGGTGATGTCTTGATTGGGCCTCATGTTCTTCCATCTACGCTCACTGGAGCACGTTATCATGATTTCATAGGGGATACTCTACCTGTGCTGCTAGAACATTTGCCTTTACAAGAACGACACAACATGTGTTTCATGCACGATTGAGCTCCTACACATTTCAGTCGACGTGTTCGTACGTTTCTCAACAACAGATTCGGTGGCCGATGGATTGGTAGAGACGGACCAATTCCATGGCTTCCACGCTCTCCTGACTTCAACCCTCTTGACTTTCATTTATGGGGGCATTTGAAAGCTCTTGTCTGCGCAACCCCGGTACCAAATGTGGAGACTCTTCGTGCTCGTATTGTGGACGGCTGTGATACAATACGCCATTCTCCAGGGCTGCATCATCGCATCAGCCATTCTATGCGACGGAGTGTAGATGCATCTATTCTCGCTAACGAAGGACATTTTGAACATTTCCTCTAACAAAGTGTTTGAAGTGACGCTGGTACGTTCTGTTGCTGTGTGTTTCGATTACGGCCAGAAATCGGCCGAATCTTCGGCTTGGCTGAAATTTGCTTTCTTGAACTTACCGATGAAGTCCGGCAGTGTTCTGGATGCATTCAGTCAACAGTAACGCTTTACCACAGTTGACTACGCGCCGATTAACTGTTAGGAGTCTCTCCCCTCGCATAAAAACTGTGGGTATTTGTTTGTTAAGCACAATATAAAGCAATCGTACCTTATAGTGATATACAATGTTTGTAACAATTTTACTTCATGAGTATTGTAAATAACCTCTCTGGAGGACACCACCTTGACGAAGCACTGTCCGTGCGGGTGGAGAGGCTTGCGTATCCGTCTGAAGCAGAGGGCTTTACCGAAGGTAGAGAACCTACTGCCGGAAAGGCCTCAGCTGATGGATCAGACCAAGCGTGTCCCACAACGTCCCGTCTTCCTTATCCTCTCCCAGTCCTTTCCCAATTCCTTTCCCAACCTAAGGTGTGATGCGATCCGTGCCGAGGGGTGCGTGGCACATGGGTGGATGTGTCTCGAACGGAGCCTCAGGGATACCGGGCGACCTCCCTGAGTAAGTAGCCTGCAACCATGCAGGGTTATCGTGGTGTGGACCATATAAATCCCCAAATCTCGTGGGACTAAAGTGAACACGGAGAAAAAATTTATTTTAAAAGAATCCGAGACATTGGGATCAGGACCAATGGAGTGCACTCCTACTTCTGAATCAGGGTCTAGACCTGAGCAAGAAGTGGGAACTGTAACAGAGAAGTTGGACCAGATTAGGATTAAGGCCTTGTCTGGGGCTCAGAGGAGGAAACTTCTCAAGGAACAGAAGCAAAAGGAAGGAAAAGAATGGCTTCCTAAACATAAGTGGAGGGAATCAAAAGGGCTTGAGCCCAAGACCCCCAAAAAGAAACTGCCTCAGGTCGGATACACAGACCCCCTCGACGTCAACGACAGGTGGCAAGAGGGTTAGGGAGGAATCTAAGACTCCCTCCTCTCTGGATAAGCGTGATCCTAAAAGGCTGAGGCAGGTAACAGACTGCAGTCTCGGTCTTTAGAATGGTCGTTGTCCATGAAGGATACCCACTGGTAAGCATCACCTCGCAGCAGGAGGAGCTCGTGCAGATGGTCCTCTTTGAAGAGATTGGGGTGTACGCTGGTTCAGGACCCAAATTCTGGAGGGTCTATCTAGATCGCGGTGCCCTAATTTTTGTCTGCGAGGGGGAGCACTCAGCAGAATGGCTTAAGTACAAGGTGCCCATGATATCCCCGTGGGAGGATGCAAAGCTGCTGGTCAAGACAGCAGCCGAACTCCTGAAGACCGGAAAGGTATCAATATGGGTACCAAAGATCCTTAAGGATGTCTCTCCAAAGACTCTGTTCGAGAAAATAAGGGCTCAGAACCCAAAAGTCTCGACAGAGGATTGGAGGGTAATTAACCAAAAGGTCGTTCCGGAAGGACGAACCCTGGTGGTGGAGGTTGGAGAGAAGTCCCTGAAGGCATTGCGAGGGCAAGGCCTGAAACTGTTTTTAGGGTTCTCGCAGATCGCCATCAGGGTAAAAATTAAAGGCAATAATGGTAGCAAGATGGGGACTGGAAGTGCTGCAAATAAACCTGCAGCACAGTAAAGGGGCCACTGCTGCCCTGAGCCGTCGCCTGGGGAGACAGGAGGTGGACGTGGCCCTGATACAAGAACCCTATTTATACAAAGGGGGTGTATCGGGCCTCGGTGGTATTGGAGGTAAGCTGATTTATGCCAAAAATCTAAAAAAACTCCAGAACATGCATTTATGTTAGAAATGGAATATCTTTCATACCAATTATGGAGTTTTGTTCCAGGGACCTGGTGACCATCAGGATGCAGCACCGTGAGGAAGGTATCACGAGGGAAATTGTTTTGGCCTCAGCATGCCTTCCTTACGAAGACAGCTCTCCCCCTCCTTTGGAAGTGAGGAGACTGACAGAAGCCTGCCATCGGCAAGGTGACGAACTGGTGGTGGGATGTGATGCCAATGCCCACAATCTATTGTGGGGCAGCAAGGACACCAACAGTAGAGGTGAGCACCTTCTTGAATTTCTCCTATCTAACAACTTGGAGATCCTGAATAGGGGTGATAAACCCACATTCAGGAATAGTAAAAGGGAAGAAGTAATTGACATAGCTTTTGGTTCCATGATGATGGGGAGTTACGTCAAACAGTGGCATGTGGTCCTGGAGCCATCCTCATCAGATCACATGTATATTAAATTCAAGGTTGAAATGGGAACCAGACAGACCATGGCCTATAGGAACCCCAGGAAAACGGACTGGGAGACATATAGGAAAGACCTTGACTTCAGCCTATCAGAAATTAAAACTTCGATAAGAATCCAGCAGAGTTTGGGGAAGTAGCAGAGGCTGTAACCTCTGCTATAGTGACCTCACACCAGGACAACTGCTCAATCACCAAGAAGTGCACAAATAGGAGTGTGCCTTGGTGGAATAATAACCTGGAAATGCAAAGGAAACAGGTACGAAGACTGTTTAACCATGTGAGGCGCAAGGGACAATGGGCAAAGTATCGTGAGGCCCTTGTCAATTACAACCTTGCCATCAGACGGGAAAAGGAGGCATCCTGGAAGGTATTCTGTGAGGAAGTGGAGGGCACGGCTGCTCAAGCGAGACTTCATAAAATCCTCACTAGGGTACCAACTAATCCAGGAAGAACATTGAGGAAGGAGGATGGGGAGTATACAAAGACAGCACATGAAACACTGGAACTGCTCCTCAAGACTCACTTTCCTCAATATACTCTGGGGGATAACTCAGACCAGAATGCGATTCCTGAGAGACAAAGGTTCTCAGGTATTCACAAAGAGGACTGGGATTTGGCCAAGGAGTGTGTCGATCTCAGTAAGGTCCGATGGGTGGTGGGAACATTTCGACCGTTCAAGTCACCTGGCCCCGATGGAATCTTTCCAGCTCTCCTGCAACAAGCGGGAGAAAATCTTATTAGATTCCTATGCAGGTTATTCAGGGTTAGCATAGCAGCAGGATTCATTCCCAATGCCTCGAGGGCAGTGAAGATTGTCTTCATTCCAAAGCCAGGGAGAATTGATCATACCAAGGCCAAGGATATGAGACCAATCAGCCTGTCCTCCATTCTTAAGACATTGGAAAAGCTGGTTAATGTGCATGTTGGAGAAAGGAGGTTAAGTAGGGCTCCTCTACATTCAAACCAACATGCATATCAGCCAGGTAAATCATGTGATACAGCTCTCCACCAACTCGTTGGGAAGGTGGAGAAAGCACTACACTTTCAGGAAATGGCCCTCTGTATCTTCCTGGACATCGAGGGTGCTTTTAGCAACACGACCTTCGATTCCATGGTTAGGGCAGCAGAGGTGCATGACCTAGGGACCACTATATGTAGGTGGACTAGGGCCATGCTCAGTGGAAGAAAGGTAGAAGCTACCATGATGAATGAAAAAATGGTAATCAACACCACTAAAGGTTTCCCGGAAGGAGCAGTTCTTTCCTGTTTATTGTAGAATCTAGTGGTGAATAATCTCATTGGAGAATTAAACTCTAGGCAGTACTTTTGCCAAGGATACGCAGATGACCTTGTCACAGGAATACTTGGCAAATTTGCTGACACAGTGAAGAATATGGCACAAGGTGCTTTGGACATTGTGCAAGAATGGTGCAGAAAACAGGATCTGGGGGTTAGTCCTAAGAAGACTGTTGTTGTACCATTCACAAAGAAGCATATACAACATTCAAGTTGGAATCTAAAGCTTTTCAATGAAGCGCTACCTGTGAAGGGGACCGTGAAATATCTAGGGGTTACCCTAGATGAGAAACTGACATGCACCCCTCACATCAGGAATATTTGCTCCAAGGCAAAAGGTACTCTTGTGAGTACCAGGAGAGCTTGTGGCAAAAATTGGGGCCTGAGCCCCTAGGGTATGCACTGGATATACACCACAGTGATTAGACCCAGGATCACCTATGGGGCGGTCGTGTGGTGGAAGAAGGTAGAACAGCAGGTTGCTGCTAAGGAACTTGGTAAGGTGCAGAGATTAGCCTGCTTAGCCATAACAGGCGGAATTAGCAGCACACCAACTGCTTGGGATGGAAACCATGCTGGATATGCCCCCATTACACCTATGGGTCAAGATGGAGGCAGCGGCTGGTGCATACAGACTCAAATCTGGCAACAACTGGAACTCTTTGGGATATCCAGAATCACACACTAAAATAGTGAGTGAGGTAAATATAGGAAAGGTTGGGGAAATGCCAGCTGACTATATTATAACCCCATACTGCTTCAACAAGCCTTTCAGTATAAAATTGGAAGTAGGGAGCAGTGGGAGAAAATAGTTCGACACCGTACGGGCGTTATTGTCTGGTTCACTGATGGGTCAAAATCCTACCAAGGTGTTGGGGCCGGGGTATATGGGGTGCAGCCAAGACTGGAGGGCGTCATCTCTCTAGGAAAACTGGCCTCAGTATTCCAGGCCGAAATCACTGCCATCAGGGCGTGTGTGGAGGAGAATTTGCGTAGGTGCTACAAAGATCGTAGCATCTATATCTATTCAGACAGCCAGGCAGCCCTGAGATCACTGGCAGCTCCTGCAACAAGGTCTAAAATTGTTGCAGAATGTCACAGGGTTCTGGTGGAGCTAGGGGAAAGGAATAGAGTAAACCTATTGTGGGTCCCTGGCCACTCGGGGATCAGTGGCAACGAACATGCCGACAGATTAGCCAGGATGGGGGCAGAGACTCCATTTATTGGACCGGAACCTGTCCTGACAATCACCAAGGCAATGATCAAATTGGAGCTACGTAACTGGCTCAGAAGACATCACGTATAATATTGGACCAAGGTGTACCAACAAAAACATGGCAAGGTAATGATGCCAAAGCCATGTTTTAAAAGAAGCTCTGCAATCCTGGGCCTGAACAGGAGAGAGATTAGACTCATGGTTGGATTGCTGACAGGCCATGGCAATTTCAAAAAACACCTACATACAATGGGAATAACAGAAGAGGACCCTAAATGCAGGATCTGTGATGACGGTGATGAAACTGCATCACATCTAATCTTCGAATGCATTGCATTGGAGAGTAAAAGGCACAGAACATTTGGGACAACTAGACCCGAAGAAATTGTGTCTAATAAAGAACTGGTAAAGGGACTCCTTGCACTGTTAAAGGGCATTGGTTGGCTTTACTAGATATACAGGGAGCGATACTGCACAATAAACTTAGTTTCTGTGCGGGAAGTGGCGGGTTAGACCAAGACTGTTTTGGCTTCCCTGGAAAAATCAAATCAAAATCAAATCAATTGTACATAATGTAACGGGTTATCATATTGTTAAGCTGTAAAATTTTATTAATGATTTTCCTTGAAATCGAGGAGTTTATTTAATAACTAATATGGGTTTAGGAAACATTGATCATGTTGTGCATATCTTTTCGTGTTCATTTCGCGAATTTATACTGACAACAATCATACTGTTAGTCGGAAGTGTGACTTTATATTTTGAAATACTTTCTGCAGCAATGATTGGAGCTGCTCTGTATTCAGGAATGCCAAAAGGAGTTGTGTAAAGTTGTCTGACGATTGAAAAACAAAACGGAAGTGAAGATGCCAATATAAAGCTAGCGCTCTCAAGAACAAAAGCGTTAAAGCAACTTATGGAAGCAAACAAATGATTACTTTCTAAGTATTTTCTATTGTGGTGCAAGGAGTTCAGATAAAAAGATGATAGAAGCTTTTGAAATGTGGTGCTACAGACAAATGATGAAAATTAGATGGGTAGATCACTTAACTAATGAGGCGTTGCTTAAACGAATCGGGGAGAAAAGGAGTTTCTGGGATATCTTGACTAAGAGAAGGGATAGATTTGTTGGACACATTCTCACACATCAAGGAATTGTCAACTTAGCATTAGAAGGAAGCGCGTGGGGTAAAAATCGTAGAGGGAGACCGAGGGACGAATATTGTAAGCAGATTCAAAAGGATGTAGGTTGCCGAACGTATTCTCAGATGAAGAGACTTGCACAGGACAGGGTAGCGTAGAGAGCTGCATCAAACCAGTCATGGTGAGACTATGATATTTCGTAGTGTACATTTGGCATATTTGGTGTGTACCTAAAGACTATCTTCCTACAAGGAAGTAGGTCAGGACTGCGGAATTTGTGGTAGCTAAACAGTATGCTTGTTAGTTCTAGGTGAACAGGACCCGGATCACCTCCAGTTATCGAAATTTACGTGTAAAAAAGAAGAAAATCGACCTTGAAAAGAATACATTTATAAAAAAATATGACCCTTTTTAAAACAAAGTTTTTAAATATTCTTTTATAATTGCAGCCTAAAGGTTTTTACGTCTTTTCACTATTTACTTCCCGTTACAATAATGGGGTGAGTTTTTCTGTGAAGATGGAATGTACACGCAGTTCTATTGTTTTATGACGCTCGTATTTATGGGAAGTCGTAATTCGAAATATCGAAGCTCCACTGTATTGAGTCGAGTTTACTTTCTGTCTAATTTACTTTAATTTTTTTAGGTAAAAAATGTCAAAACTAGGAGAAAAGAATCCAATTTGGAAGTACTTTAATAAAAGTACCGTCGATTTGTCTAAACCTGTTCGCCTTCCATGTTATCTCTAACGGACTTCTAATGAGGCTTACACACACTCAATAAGGCTTAGTACAGGGAGGGGATCTTGAAAAATGCGGAGAAACTGGTGATTTGTGGTGTAACGTAAGTATACAGAAATTTTAATTTAATTTCGAAACTTTCGTTCACGGTTTCGGCCGCAAATCATGTTTCGGTCGGACTCCAATAAATACCGGGTGATTAAAAAGTGAGAATAAATTTGAAAACTTAATGAATCAAGGAATATTGTAGATAGAGAGGTAAAAATGACACACATGCTTGCACTGACATGGGGTTTTATTAGAACAAAAATAAAAAACGTTCAAAAATGTCCGGCAGATGGCGCTTCATCTGATCAGATAAGCAATAATTAGCATAACAAATTAAGACAAAGCAAAGATGACGTTCTTTACAGGAAATGCTCAATATGTTCACCATCATTCCCCGACAATAACTGTAGTCGAGGAATAATGTTGTGAACAGCACTGTAAAGCAAGTCCGGAGTTATGGTGAGGCACTGGCGTCGGATGTTGACTTTCAGAATCCCTAGAGACGTTGGTCGATCACGATACACGATAACCCCAAAGCCAATAATCCCCCGGACTGAGGTCTGGGGACCTGGGAGGCCAAGCATGACGAAAGTGGTGGCTGAGCACACGATCATCACCAAACGCCGCACGCAAGAGATCTTTCACGCGTCTAGCAATATGGGGTGGAGCGCCATCCTGCATAAAAATCGTACGTTCCAGTAGGTGTTTATCAGTCAATTTCGGAATGATGCGATTCTGTAACATGTCGGCATACCTCTCACCTGCCACGGTAGCAGTTACAAAACCAGAATCACGCGCAAACTATCGGATATTTTTTGAACTTACTTTCTTTTTGTTCTAATAAAACCCCATGTCACTCCAAGCATGTGTGTGTCAATTTTTACCTCTCTATCTACATTATTCCGTGATTTATTAAGTTTTCAAATTTATACTGACTTTTTGATCACCCGGTATATTAAAAATCTAGGCGAAATCTTCCAGAGAGATAGGAAGTACAACACTAGAGAGACCCATTCTTAAGTACTGCTAAAGTGTGGATTTTTCACCTTATCAAGGTAAACGAAGAAATAAAAGCAATTCAGAGGCGGGTTGTTTAGGTTTCATACTGGTACTTTTGATCGATACACGAGTGTTACAGAGATGCTTAGGGAACTCAATTGATAATGCCTGGAGGAACAACGACGTTCTTTTCGAATAATTAGTGTGTTTATACAGTGTTTGTATAGATTATGGGACTTAACTACGGAGTCATCAGTCCCTAAGACTACAAACTACTTATGAACTAGCTAAGACTAAGGACGGCACAAATATCCATGCCATTCGAACCCCCGACCGTAGTGGCCGTGCAGACCGTGACTGGAGTGCCTCAGTCCCCTCTGCCACCGCGGCCGGCTTTTCGAATAATACTGCTGAAAAAAAAAATTAAGGTTAATTTATCAAGAGACTGGATGATACTCTTGCTTCCACTTCCATTTTCTATAATGACCACAAATTATATCATAAAACAAATTAAAGGTAGCTTAGAGCTGTAAAAGCAATTGTTTTCCATCAATCTGTCTGGAAGTAGGAAAAGAGGCTGACTTTCCCATCGCATTGTTTTTGTCATTGGTATGCTCAGTTTGCAATTTCGACCAATGATCGATTGCCGCTCCGTAAGCGTATCTTCAAGACTGCATTCAGTATGAAAGTTCGCGTCGCATGTAACATTCCATTTCCATTTCTGTGCCGAACTCGTACGATTTACTTTTATTGTTGTGGTTTTCATAAACGCGTGCAAACCCTTTTTTTCTTCCTGCAATGTAGTAACTACTACATTATAGATGTCCGAATGAACAGACACCGCCGCCCGGGAGTAGCCGCGTGGTCTAAAGCGTCATGCTATGGACTGGGTGACCGTTTCCGTCAGCCGTTCGAGTCCTCCCTCGGGCATGGAGGTTAGTGTTGTACTTAGTGTAAATTAGTTTAAGTAGTTTGTAAGTCGAGGGACCAATGACCACAGCAAGTTGGTTCAATAGGTTTCCAAACTACAATAGAGAACATTGGTTGACATTCAAAAACGTTGGAATGTTTGTAAACCTATTGAACTAAACTACTAAAGTCATCAGTCCATAACCTTACAAACCACTATAACTAGAATAAAACTTTCACTCAGCAGCGGAGTGTGCGCTGATATGAAACTTCCTGGAAGATTAAAATTGTGTGCCGGAACCGGGACTCTAAACATCTGCCAGGAAGTTTCATATCAGCGCACACTCCGCCGCAGAGTGAAAGTTTCATTCTGGAAACATCCCTTAGGCTGTGGCTAAGCCATGTCTACACCATATCCTTTCGTCCAGGAGTGCTAGTCTTGCAAGTTTCGCAGGAGAGCTTCTGTGAAGTTTGGAAAGTAGGAGGCGAGGTACTGGCGGAAGTAAAGTTGTGAGGCGGCATCGTGAGTCGTGTCGGGATAGCACAGTCGGTAGTGCGCTTGCCCGCGAAATGCAAAGATCCCTGGTTCGAGTTCCGATTCCGGCACACAATTTTAATCTGCCAGGAAGTTTCATGTCAGCGCACACTCCGCTGCAGAGTGGAAGTTTCATTCTGGAAACATCCCTTAGGCTGTGGCTAAGCCATGTCTCCACTATATCCTTTCTTCCAGGAGTGCTAGTCTTGCATGGTTCGCAGGAGAGCTTCTGTGAAGTTTGGAAAGTAGGAGGCGAGGTACTGGTGGAAGTAAAGTTGTGAGGCGGCATCGTGAGTCGTGTCAGGATAGCACAGTCGGTAGAGCGCTTGCCCGCGAAAGGTTCGAGTCCCGGTTCCGGCACACAATTGTAATTTACTGTAAGTAGGTTACACTAAGGGCAAAATTCACACCCATGCCCTAGGCAACACACTACCTCCGGCAGGAGCGGCGGCCCAATCGATAACATGGTGCCTTAGACCACGCGGCTAGCCTCCTACCCCGACGGTTGACGTTAACAACCATAAATTAACGAATTATAATTGATCAGACATCTCGATTGTTTCTAGATATTTAAATAAATTAAACAGCGAAGTTGAAAATTTGTGTCGGATAAGGACTCAAACCCGAATTTCTCGTTTCGCACCAGCGGTTACCTTAACTACGTAGGCTATCCAGACAAACTCCCCGTCCTGCCGAAATTGTGAACTTATCTCACACTACGATGGTAGACCATTACTTGCTCTGCTCGTAGCTTTATATGTATTACCGCAAGCGATCGAGAGTGTATGTGAATCCGCACTGAATTGAGACATGTCGGAAATAACAGACACCATACTTTTAATGGTATTTATGTCTCAACAAGCAAACAAGAATTCTCCGCACGAATACGCCCAAATACTGCGAAAAAGAGGAAATGATAGAAAAGAGACATTACAATCATAGTGTGCGATAAGTTTAGAATTTAGACAGGATGCGAAACGTGTCGGGATAGCCAAGAGGTTACAGCGAGTGCTGATCCAAATCGGGAAATCATGATTCAATTACTGATCCGACAAAAATTTTCAACTTCACCGCTGAATGTTTTCCAGTATCCTGAAACAGCCAAGATGTTTGGATAATACGAATCCGTAGTTACTAAATGTTTAATTGTGTATTTTACAGATATCATACACAATATGATAACCCTTTTTATTCAAATATTGGTTACAATTGTAATTTTTGAGTGATACAGAACGGTATTTGGCTGTCTCAACTCTTTAGGTGAGGTTTACATGATGTTTACTTACAGCGAGACACCATGCGGCTATCATAACAATGAGAAAGTCATTCTCACTGCCCTCTAGTGTGGTGTGTGATCACCTCGGACGACCAGTACAGTTGCTCACCTGCGTGACATGGACGATATGAGGTTGAAACGTGTCCATAGAAAATTTATATTGCTGAATTTGTAAGAAAATGTCTAATATGCGCCTCCTGTTTTGTGTCGAGTAACTTGCTTGCAAGAAAATGTATAATATTGCATCTACTGTGTGTATGTATGTGTGTACATAAATCTGTGAAGTTGTGAAGTTTCATCTTTGGCAAAGATGATGTATCGCATAGCATTGTAGCTCGTGCGGAGAGACAGAGAGTCAGACTTGTGGTTCAGCTCGCTTAGAAAGCAGTTGTATTGTGTATGTGGCTCCGATGTAGAGCAGAGGGTGCAGTGCCAGCAAGTTGGTCTGATTGTATTTGTAATATATTGCATTTCATATAATTGTGAAAAAGGTTTTACCACCTCTGGAATGAAGGTAACAGCGTTTCATGTAATTATGAAAAGGTTGTATCTTTTTGCTAATGTAATGGTGATTATTAATAATAAGTAACAATGTTGACCTTTCTTTCCTGTTTCATTTAGGTAGTTAGAAGATTAACCTACTTCCTTAATTTGAGAATTAGTTATTTGTGGATTTAAAGTGCAGTACTGATTTTGGTAATCTTGTTGAACAGATTTCTTTATTGGCAACGTAGTTAATGATTGTTATGCAACACTGCAGTTAATTGAGTATGATACTGAGTTTTGATAATCAGGTACTGATCTGCATAAAATTCTCGTAGTCGAACATTAAGAAAGTCGTTTGTGTATTTAATATCTTTCTCGCAGTCAAATTTTTTGAGTATAGTCAGTGTGTGTTCCATTCAGGTTACATGTTAGGTTTTTTTTCCTTTTTTTTATATAATTATGGGACTTAACTACGGGGTCATCAGTTATCAACTAGCTTATCCTAAGGACGGCACAAATATCCATGCCCGAGGGGGGATTCGAACCCCCGACCGTAGTGGCCGTGCAGCCCGTGACTGTAGCGCCTCAGTCCCCTCAGCCACCGCGGCCGGCAGTTGCTTCGTTAAATGATCCTTTGCGCACATAATCAATTTAAGGCACTGTATCTCATTTAACAGTATTCAATATCAGGGCCATAATTAAACCAAGTTACTGTGTTAATGAACAATGTATGTGTTCAGTTAAATATTGATGAAGTTATTTGATGACTTAGTGATCTTGACTGTTAAATATCAATTTATGATAACTATTTGGACTGCAACTAATATCAGTAACTAACATGTGTAACTTTAAAATAAATTATTTTTGATGTTTGATTAAACGATAGATTCAACGTTAAACTTCACGTACACTTTTTATGGTTATCAATCAGTTCTGTAGGGATATTTTGGCCATTATTCTAATAGTGCAATATCCAGCTCTGTAACCGTTGTGCGAGGTGCTGGTCTGGCTGCAAAGCGTCTGCCAGGTGCATCCCAGACATGCTCAATCGGGTTTAAGTCCGATGAACAAACTGTACACTCCATCCTTTCAATTCTCTCAGTTTCAGGCACTTTTCCCACCAGTGCAGTTCTGTGGGAACGAGCGTTATCGTCCACCACAAGGAACACATCTGCTATTTCTTGCACATAAGCAGGTTTGTTTCCAGTTCCACCTCCTCTCTACATCTACAACTACATACATACTTCGCAATTCACCGTAAGGTGCGTGGTGGAGGGTACACTGTACCACTACTAGGCATTTCCTTTCCTATTCCACTCCCAAATTGAACGAGGAAAGAAAGAATGCCTATATGCCTTCCTACGAGCCCTAATTTCTCTTGTCTTTGTCATCACTACGCGAAATGTAAGTAGGCGGCAGCAAGATCGTACTACACTCAGCTTCAAATTTCGGCCCTCTAAATTTCCCCAACAGAAATTCACGAAGAGAACGTCGTATTTCCTCCAGCGATCCCCACCTGAGTTGCCAGAGCATTTCCGTGACACTCGCGCATTGGTCGAACCTACCAGAAACAAACCTAGCTGCTCGCCTTTGAACTGCTTTTATGTCTTCCTTTAAACTGATCTGCGCAGGGTCCCAAACACTTGAGCAATACTCAAGACGTGATCGTACAAGAGTTTTATACGCAGTCTTCCCAAAATTCTCCCAATAAACCGAAGTCGGCTGTTTGCCTTACTCACAACTGTCCTTATATGCTCGTTCCATTTCATATCGCTCTGCAATGTTACGCCCAGATATTTGAACGACGCGACAGCATCAAGAAGCTCACTACTAATGCTGTATTCGAACATTATGGGATTGCTTTTTCTACTCATGCGCATCACCTTACAGTTTTCTACATTGAGAGGTAGCTGCCATTCTTCGCACCAACTAGAAATTTCGTCTAAGTCATCCTGTATGCTTTTACAGTCAGTTACAGACGACACCCTCCCATACACCACAGCATCATCAGCAAACAGCCGCAAATTACAACTTACTCTGTCCATCAGATCATTTATATAGATAGAAAATAATAGCGGTCCTATCACACTCCCCTGGGGCACGCCTGACGATACACTCGTCTGTGATGAACACTCGCCGTCTAGAACAACGTACTGCGTTCTATTACTTAGGAAGTCTTCCAGCCAGTCACAAATCTGTGAACCTATTCCATAAGCTCGTATCTTCGTTAGCAGTCTGCAGTGTGGCACCGCGTCGAACGCCTTTTTGAAGTCGAGAGAAACACAATCCGCCTGTTGCCCTTCATCCATGGCTCGCACGATGTCATGTGAGAAAAGGGCAAGCTGAGTTTCACATGAACGATGTTTCCTAAACCCGTGCTGATTCATAGAAAGAAGCTTTTCCGTTTCAAGGAAAGTTACTATATATGTCAACGATATTGGCCTGTAATTGTGTGGGTCAGTTCTCTTTCCTTTCTTATAAACGGGAGCTTTTTTCCAATCACTAGGAACTTTGCGCTGAATTAAAGATTCGCTATAAATGCAAGCTAAGTAGGGGGCCAATGCCGCAGAATAGTCTTTGTAAAACCGAACTGGTATTCCATCCGGACCAGCTCTAGATGACAGAACGACGATTGCCCTGATGTACACAAAATCTTGACTCATCTGTGAACAGGACCCGTCGCCATTGATTACGACTCCAATTCTGATGCTCAAATGTTCAAATGTTTGCAAATCCATCGGACTGTACTGCTTGGTCATCAGTCCGTAGTTTCTACTTAAACTAAGGTAAACTAACCTAAGGACAACACACACATCCTTGCACGAGGGGGGATTCGAACCTCCGACGCGGGAGGCCTCGCGATCCCCAACGTGGCGTTCAAGACCGCTCGCCTACTCCCGCGCGGCTCCTGATTTTCCTCCGCAGAGTTTTTGCCGGCTAAGTGGTGTCGTCGTTTTAATGGGACACACACCAAAGGCCTCCGTGAGTAGGGGCTGCATTTCCTAAGCCGATTTCGGACTGTTTGTGTAGATACTGCGCGTCCTGTAGTAGCCTGTAAGGTGCTTTGCAGCTAAGTTTCATTCAGCCTCCTGTCTCGACGGGCTGTAAACCGACGATAACGTCTTGCTGATGTTACCCATGACGACCTGGGCCTCGCCTTTTCTAACGGTTCCTGTTGTCTGAAATCGCGTAGAGGTCCTGAATATTTCACTTTGGGATACTGCAGCCACCTCCCTCTGTGTCTGTCCCGCTTCCTACCTTCCTATGGCACTCTATGCCATAGCTTCGGTTTAAGTCACGTTGCATTACATTGCACTACCTGCTCACATGAACCCAACTGTTTGTGTGATTCGTTTGGTAGTGTAAACACTCCAACTCCCTCTGCAGCAACTTTCTATTGTTACAACCATTTCCGTTGCCGTAATGTTTTCCACTCGATAGAACCGACAGAAAGACGTTGAAGCATTTTAGTTCATTCTGCCGATGACAGTACTTTGGAATCTTATTATCTCAACTGATGCCCTAATTGTATTGACCAGTGTAGATGTAGCTACACACCTGGCCATTAAAATTGCTACAACACGAAGATGACGTGCTACAGGCGCGAAATTTAACCGACAGGAAGAAGATGCTGTGATATGCAAACGATTAGCTATTCAGAGCATTCATACAAGCTTGGCGCCGGTGGCGACACCTACAACGTGCTTACCTGAGCAAAGTTTCCAACCGATTTCTCAACACTAACAGCAGTTGACCGGCTTTGCCTGGTGAAACATTGATGCCTCGTGTAAGGAGGAGAAATGCGCACCATCACGTTTCCGACTTTGATAAAGGTCGGATTGTAGCTTATCGCGATTGCGGTTTATCGTATCGAGACATTGCTACTCGCGTTGGTCGCGATCCAATGACTATTAGCAGAACACGGAATCTGTGGGGTTCAGGAGGGCAATACGGAACATCTTGCTTTATCCCAACGACCTCGTATCACTAGGAGTAGCGATGACAGACATCTTATCCGCATGGCTGTAACTGATCGTGCAGCCACGTCTCGATCCCTGAATCAAGAAATGCGAACGTTTACAAGACAACAACCATCTGCACGAACAGTTCGATGACGTTTGCAGCAGCATGTCTTATCAGCTCGTAGACCATGGCTTCGGTTGCCCTTGAAGCTGCAACACAGATAGCAGCGCCTGTGATGGTGTACGCAACGACGAACGTGGGTGCACGAATGGCAAGACGTTATATTTTCGGACAAAGCATCATGATGGTTGCATCATGTTTGGTGACATGGCGGTGAACGCATATTGGAAGAGTGTATTCCTTATCGCCATACTGGCGAATCACCCGGCGTGATGGTATGGGGTGTCGTTGGTTATACGTCTCAGTCATCTGTTCGCATCGACGGCACTTTGAACAGTGGCCGTTACATTTCAGATGTGTTACGACCCGTGGCTCTACCATTCACTCGATCCCTGCCAAACCCTACATTTCAGCAGGATAATGCACGACCGCATGTTGCAGGTCATATACAGGCCTTTCTGGACAGGAAAAATGTTCGACTGCTGCCCTGGCCATACATTGTCCAGATCTCTTACCAATTGAAAACGTCTGGTCAATTGTGGCCGAGCAACTGGCTCATCACAATACGCTAGTCACTACTCTTGATGAACTGTGAAATCGTGTTGAAGCTGCATGGGCAGCTGTACCTGTACACGCCATCCAAGCTCTGTTTGACTCAATGCCCGGGGGTATCAAGGCCGTTATTACGGCCAGGGGTGGTTGTTCTTGGTATTGATTTCTCAGGATCTATGCACCCAAATTGCGTGAAAATGTAATCACATGTCAGTTCTATTATAATATATGTTTATCCAATTAATACCCGTTTTTCATCTGCATTTCTTCTTGGTGTAGCAATTTTAGTGGTACATACCTCGCAGGAAGCCAGGAAGCTTATCACACAACCTTTAAAGTAACGCGCTGCAAACGGTGGAACTCTGACAGCACAGAATGGTACCAGCCAGCATTCCGCACCTTCAGTAAGCAGAACACACAAGCGCTATAATTTTCAGTTAGCTGGATGTCTGTTAGCGCAGCGAACAGTCACAATAGTAGCTACGAATGAAGTTAGCCGCTCACTAATTTAGAACACGCTGAGCTAACTTTTGTATAATTAATGTTGTTACCCTAGAATTATAGCGCTAACGCAAGAGAGCGTTTGGAGTCGCAAAGCTGAGAATTGTCGTCAGCGAGTACGACACAGAGGGGAGTTAAAAGTTGTGTAAATGCCGAGACGAGGTTTACGCTCTTGTAGCCTCTATTTTGCATTTTGTTTTTGTCATTTTTTAAAAATTTATTTGGGCATTACATATGGGAAGGTGCACTATTTTGGGATCAGGCGAGAAAATATTTGCATTTGCTACAAAATAAAAGTATGAAAAGTGTGGAAAGACAGTTGTATAAACATTGCTGACCGTGCATCAAATTTGACATTGGTTCAGAAATTTGTTCAGGGCTCCGTTCTGTTGTATAACACTAAACCTAGATCAGACGAAGCTAGTTTAGCACTGTTCTGAGTTAGCTTCGAAGATGCTTGGCTACACAGCAAAACTCTTCTATCGAATGCAGATATTAATCGATACACAAAATTTGTTATCGGAGCTTTGGTGCTGTAAAGGAGGAAAGAAGAAAACAGAATAACAAAAACTACCTTCAAACTTCTCCCAACATGAAAACGTTTTTCTTGTAGAAACCGTTATGTGACGATAAATGGACAAAGTAGAAAGCAAAATAAACAAATTAAAATGAAATAAAACGGACAATTGCTCTGGTAACAGACAGTATCCCAAGTAATGCAATTGTATGGTATAGTAGTGTTGTAATTATCTCTTTTGACCGAAGCTGTAGAAGCAGTAGTATCAAAGTATGAATTTTTTTTAAATATACAGGTAGATTCTAATTGAAAAACTTGAACACCATGCTCTACATCGCTACCGCTTACCACAATGAGATACGATATTCTGTCACGTGGTTATCACAATGTTCAGTAGAGTGTAGTTATGTTTTATACATCAGTGTGCACGTGATTGTCAAAAAATGTTCAAATGTTTGTGAAGCTTATGGGACTTAACTGCGGGGTCATCAGTCCCTCAACTTACAATCTACTTTTTTTATGTTCAAACGTTTGTAATTTTTTTTATGGGTAGTTCTCTTCATTGCGGACGCTGATCGCTTTTGTTCGTTCTTGTTTGGTCTGTTCTTGGCTCAGCTTTTTTTTTTTTTTTTTTTTTTTACGGAGGGCGTTGAGCCCTCTGACCGGGCGCGCTGTGCCACGGCGCCCGGCTATTTATGAACTACCTTACACTAAAGACAACATAAATATCCATGCCCGAGGGGGGATTCGAATCCCCGACGGGGAACGGCCTCGCACATTGGAGCACGTGGTTGTCATAGCACGATGTATTCAATTCTTAAAACATTAATATAAACTGTATAGTTAGTGGTGCTCGAGCTGAGAAATACACGTTGGAGCGTTATTGGCTACTGCCCAATTCAAAAACTGAAATACTAACTATCAGTATTTCAAATGCTCTTTTCTTAGTCTGCAGTTTAGTGTCTATAAATGCCATTGAAATAATCACATAAGCTACGAATTGTTTCCCTTTGTTATCATTACGTAAATAGCCAATGATTTCCGTAACCTAATCTTACAGATCGAAAAAAGTACACCAGACATTAGCGGTGTGGCAATGATGTAATTTATTTACTACATTTCGACTTCATAAAAACGTTTTTTTATTATTTCACAATAAAAGTGATATTTCATAATATCACTACGCTGGAAACTGAAA
This sequence comes from Locusta migratoria, assembly GCA_026315105.1. Lineage (NCBI taxonomy): Eukaryota > Metazoa > Arthropoda > Insecta > Orthoptera > Acrididae > Locusta > Locusta migratoria. Next base: position 134,489,185 of record CM048744.1, on the reverse strand, counting down.
ATTAAAGCTGAACCTAATATTTAACGGAAATTTTCCCAAGTCAAATATCATCCGAGTAGGTATAATCTGGGACTAACGTTTATACAACGCAGATTCTGGGGTTAAGGTTAATCTAAGAACATTTTCTGCCTTCAACTACCGTTAAATGCTGTATACAGTTGGCCCTGTAGCGGATACCACCTGTAGGGATAAGACTTTTCTCAGAGCAGCACAAAGGTGTCATGAACCACGTTGCAGTTTTTATGACAAAGAGAGTAGATGCAAATTAAATAATTCTTAGCATTCTGACGACCGATTCAAATCGTATGAAAAATGACTATCTGTTTGATATAATAGGCAGTTAGGTCCGATTAATATTCTGCTAGTTGATACAATTAGTCGCCAATTAAATCATATAAAACTAATTTTTCCGGACAATCTGGTATCACCGTCTGCTAGCCTGACCAGAGGACCATCGTCTCGTGGGGGCGAAATAATTTTTCTGGTACTAGAATAGTTAATGCATTAAACTGGCAAGATGGCGATCAGCCACAAAGACTTCCGGAACGGTTAAATTCAAATCTGGGGAGCCAACGTATGTTAACGGAAGGACACTTCTGTTACCGTCCGCTCTGAAGAGTAACCGTCACGGTAGGCCGCCACCCTAGAAGTCATGAAACCGGACCTTGCGGGCCGGAACGAACTGCAACAGTACTGTGCGTCAGGTTGGTAGCACGTCACTAGTTTCACCGGCGGAAGTATCAGCGGTACGAAATTCGCGGCAACGAAACTGGCGTGAGTGACGGGCCACTCTCAGTAGTTTCCAGTTCTTAGGAGGACAGATCCGTGATCGTCTAGTGCCCAGAAGTAGCCACCATGTTTGATCTTTTTTCTTTTTTTTTTTTAATTTATTGTTTTATTGTACATAATAACCAAATTCCTATGATTAAATGGATCGTACCATTATACATTCAAATTTTTCATTGTACATTTTTCCTCTAACTATCATTATCCTTGTCTTTAGTTTTTACTGAACTATAACTTATATCTACTTGTTAATTTTATGATTGTTAATTTGTTGCAACCTGCAGTGTTACAGGTTGAACCAGATTTTACAAACTTACATGTCGTTGTTGTGTCCGCCGAGCTAAACCAACGCCACCTAAGTGGCGTTGGCTAAACCCGACGGTCGTGTCCCTAGCACTGAGGTACCCCCCTCCCTCAGTGCAGGTGCTTCGAAGGCCCTTCCGCCGATTTTCTACTCTACATCTACTACCTACAACTAGAAATCTACGACTACAACTACATCTAACCTAGGAAGTTCGAAGACAGCAAGCGAGTATGTCTTTGATGCTCCACAATGCGATCTTGCACAGTGCGTGTCGTTTGACCTCTGTAAGACTTACGTAGGTCAAATGACGCGCACTGCACATACATTGTGGAGCATCAAAGACATACTCGCTTGCTTCAACCCAGTAAGTCATCTATCGCCGAACACTGCATCTTCACCGGCCATCTGATGAAATATGACGATACAAAAATTGTAGCTGCCACGTCAAACTTTTGGAGCTCCATCATCCACGAATCTACAGAAATAAGATTGTCAGACAATGAGACCCCTATAAATCGTGATGGTGGTTTCCAGATGAACACTGCGTGGAATCCGATTGTGGAAAAACTTCGTGCTCGTCGAAAGCGTCCTCATCCACCGTTTTCAAAATATGATAACAATCGAAATGATATCGATGCGGCGAAGATTCACCGCGGAGGGCGCGCGGAGCAGCGTACAGACTTGCTGCAGAAGCAAATGTTCAAATGTTTGTAAATCTATCGGACCAAACTGCGTGGTCATCAGTCCGTAGCTTACAAACTACTCAAACCTAGGTAAACTAACCTAAGGACAACACACACACCGATGCCCCAGGGAGGACTCGAACCTCCGACGGCGAAAACCGCGCGCTCCGCAGCGAGGCGCCTCAGACTGCTCGGCTACTCCACCGCGATGCAGCAGAAGCGCAGGCGCTCAAACAACGCATGCTCATTGGCAGCAGAAGACACCACGCATGTGCCGACGGGGGGTCAAATAGGTGAGACGAGGGTTTCTCTTATCAGTCATTACCTGAAGATGGCCAGAAGACTCTACGCCGAATATCGTACCAGCAAGATACAGAGAGTATTCCCGTAGAGGGTTCATCGAACCGCTTTTATAATGTTTCTCTAGAGTTCCATTCTCTAATAGCTCGAGGAAAAAAGAAACACCTAAATCTTTCTGTTTTCGACCATGATTGCTCTTATTTTAGTTTGAAGATCAAGTCTTCCTGAGTAGGTGGGTGCTAACAAAATCTGTTCGCATTGGGAAGAGAAAGTCGGTGAAAGAAATTTTTCAAATAGATCTCGTCGCAACGAGTAATGTCTCTCTCTTAATGATTTCCACCTTAACTCGTGTATCATTTCCGTGACACTCTCTCCCCTATATCACGATAATACAAAACGAGCTGCCTTTGTCTGTGCTTTCTCTAAATCGTCTGTCAGTCTCACTTGGTGGGGATCCCATACTGCGCAACAATAGTCGAAATTAGGTCTTACAAGTCTGGTGTAGGCCGTTTCTTTAGTAGAGCTATTGTATCTTCTAAGTTTTCTGCCAACGGAACGTAGCCTTTGGTTCGCTTTCCCTACAATATTATCTATATGTTCTTTCCCATTTAAGTTGTTTGTAATTGTTACTTCTAGGTATTTGGATGAATTTACGGCCTGTAGATTTGCCTGATTTCTCGTGTAATTGAAGTTTAACGGGCTTCTTTTAGTAGTCATATGGATGGATGACTTCACACTTCTCACTATTAAGGTTCAATTACCATTTTTTGCACCATGCAGATATCTTATCTAAATCATTTTGCAGTTTCTTTTGATCTTCTGATGATTTTACTAACCAAAAAGTGACAGCATCATTCGCTAACAGTCTTACGGAGCTACTCAGATTGTCTCCTAAATCGTTTATAAAAATAGGAAACAGTAGGGGCCCTATTACACTTCCCTGGGGAACGTTAGGTAATTTAATAGAGCTATTATAATAAAGTCTAATGATATCGTGTGGCAGGTGGAACCTCCTGTGCCCTATCCCAGCCAGACTCTGCAGTGACTCTATTGCTTCTTCTCAGCTACCGCATCTATGTGGGCCGCAAAGTTCCAGCGCTCGTCGATTATGACTCCCAGATACCTAGCTTGCTGTCGCCGAAAGACTAGTGTTCCCTCAAATGTGACAGTGGGGTTACGTACTAGCTAGCCTTTCAGTAATAGGTAGTACTAGGTGCTACCTGCAGCTTGGTGGTTTGGCATCATGAAGCTAGGATCTGAATTGCCCTTTCGACCTGTGGTTCCAGATCTTCGCGGCTGCGGCCACCGACCAGCAGGAGGACGTCCTCAGCGTAAGCTATCACCTCCAGCTCATCCTCCCTGTCCTGCATGTTCTATAATAATGGTTCCATGTTGATACCCCAGTCATGGGGCCTAAGGACAGAGCCCTGTGGGCATCCTTCCGTCACCTTTTTCGAGATGTGTGCTCTGAGGAATGATAGCACGACCTCCCTTCCATCACAATAGCTCCTCAGACACCCATACAGCGTCCCTGGACACTCCATCTCTCGAAGTCGGGAGAAGAGTGAAGGATACCATAGGTTGTCGAAGGCGTCATAGATGTCCACCATGATGTCCATTACGTACTTTTGCGGTGTGGAGCTACAGACCTCGGAAACCAGGGCAATTGCGTCAGACGTAGATTGCCCCAACCTGAAATCGAACTGTCTGTCATTCATCCCGCACAAGACCCGGTGTGCGGTCAGCCAGTCAGCCAGTAGTTTCTCGAAGAACTTACCAAGCACGTCAAGGAGGCGGATTGGCCGATAGGATTTCGCCAGGGCAGAATCTTTATCAGCTCCCTATTATTACTACATTTGCTCTCTTCCACGTCTTTGGGTTTGTGCCGGTTCTCAGGCACTTGTTGTACACTTCTGTCCATTAAAATTGCTACACTAAGCAGATTATAAGCGGGTATTCATTAGACAAATATATTATACTATAACTGACATGTGATTACATTTTCACGCAGTTTGGGAGCATAGATGCTGAGAAATTACTACCCAGAACTACCACCTCTGGCCGTAATAACGGCCTTTATACGCCTCGGCATTGAGTAAAAAAAGAGCTTGGATGGCGTGTACAGGTACAGATGCCCATGCAGCTTCAACACGATATCACAGTTCATCACCAATAGTGACTGGCGTATTGTGACGAGCCAGTTGCTCGGCCACCGTTGACCAGACGTTTTCAATTGGTGAGTGATCTGGAGAATGTGCTGGCCAGAGCAGCATTCGAACATTTTCTGTATCCAGAACGGCCCGTACAGTACTTTTAACATGCGTTCATGCATTATCCTGCTGAAATGTAGGGTTTCGCAGGATCGAATGGAGGGTAGAGCCAAAGGTCGTAACACATCTGAAATGTAACGGCTACTGTTCAAAGTGCCGTCGATTCGAACAAGAGGTGATCGACACCTGTAAGCAATGACACCCCATACCATCACGCCAGGTGATACGCCAGTATGGCGATGACGAATACACACTTCAAATGTGCGTTCACCGCGATGTCGCCAAACACGGATGCGACCATCGTGATGCTGTAAACAGACCCTGAATTCGCCAGAAAAAAATGACGTTTTGCCATTCGTGTACCCAGGTTCGTCGTTGCGTACACCATCACAGGCACTGCTCTCTGTGTTGCAGCGTCAAGGGTAACCGCAGCATGGTCTCCGAGCTGATAGTCCATGCTGCTACAAGCGTCGTCGAACTGTTCGTGCAGATGGTTGTTGTCTTGCGTCCCACCGATTCCATATTCTGCTAACAGTCATTGGATAGCAATCAATGTGAGCAGCAATGTCGCGATACGATAAACCGCAACCGCGATTGGCTACAATCCGATCTTTATCAAATTGGTAAACGTGATGGTAAGCATTTCTCCTCCTTTCACGAGGCATCACAACAACGTTTCATGACGCAACGCTGTTTTTGTATGAGAAATCGGTTGGAAACTTTCGTCGTGTCAGCACGTTGTAGGTGTCGCCACCGACGCCAACCTTGTGTGAATGGTCTGAAAAGCTAATCGTCTGCATTTCACAGCATCTTCCTCCTGTCGGCTAAACTTCGCGTGTGTAGCACGTCATCTTCGTGGTGTAGCAATTTTAATGGCCAAGAGTGTATATGTCAGTTATCCCAGGCACCAGCTGGGGGAGAGGGAGGGGCAGGAATTGTACGATTTCCGCTCTTATCCCGTCCGGACCTGGGGCTCTCCTCTCTTATGAGTCTCTATTTTATTCGCCACCTCCTGTGAGAAGGGGTAGACTGGCGTATCATTGGTGTACTGCTCCTCTCTGTATTCTGGCCTGGGCAGTATGCGGATCATCATGCGGGAGCAGAGACCGTACGAGAACCTCAGCGGTCTCCCGCCAGGTCTCCGTTGTCCGATCTCCGTCCCGTATCGTGGACAACACCATTGGTGATCTAATTTTTTCCTTTTAATTGATTCAATTGGTGGTTCTCGGTGAAACATTGAATTGTTTATTATTATTCTGGTTTTACAATGTAAGTACATTTTTGCATCACCTATATTAGATTACATTAAGTTACGAAGTATTGTTCTCCACTCTTCTCTGTCTTCCCATAACTCCTGAGGAATGTTGTTCTTCCTCATTGCTGACTGAACTTCCTGCATCCATTTGGTACGTGGTCGTCCCTCTTTTCTTCTTCCGTTCGGTGTCTAGTCGAATATAGATTTTGGAAGCCTTTCTTGTCCCATTCTTCTGACGTGTCCATACAGTTTTAGATGTTTGTGCTCGATGAATTCAATAATTGAATTTTTACATTTCATTTTTTCTCTGATTACTTCATTTCTTATTCTTTCTCTTCTTGATATTCTTGATGAACATCTCCAGAAATTTATTTCTGTACCTAATAATTTTGATTTCAGTTGCCATTTTGTTGTCCACACTTCTCAACCATGTGTAATAATGCTCCAAACTATCGTTTTGTATATCATTTTGATATCTATAGTTATGTGTTTGTCGCAGAGCATTCCATTCAACCAAGAGATTGTCGTCTTTCCTGCATTTATGCTTGATCTAATTTCTTTTTCCTGTTTCCAAATTCAAATGTTTGTAAATCTATCGGACCAAACTGCGTGGTCATTAGTCCGTAGCTTACAAACTACTTAAACCTAGGTAAACTAACCTAAGGACAACACACACATCCATGCCCCAGGGAGGACTCGAACCTCCACAGCGAGCAACCGCGCGCTCCGCAGCGAAGCGCTTTAGACCGCTCGGCTACTCCACCGCGGCTTCCTGTTTCACTCCTAAATACTTATATTCCTCTGTAGTTGTTATTGTTCCCATCCCTTCTTCTAATATTAAGTCTTCATTTATTCTACCAATTACATTGAATTACACTAAAAAAACACTTTTTAACCTTGTTTCACAAACTTTATCGGTATTGTACGACCCAGGTTTCGGGTTATAAGCCCATTTTCAAGTACTTAACTCGTTACTGATCCCAAAGATGGTAAGCAATCCAAAGGTAAAAGTGTCATAAACTCCGACTATCGATTCTTGACTTAAACATCTTGTAAGGTATGCTCCAGAGATCCGTGGCCAGCTGGGTCGAGACATACTGCCCCCAACTGTGAAGCCGAGTAGCCTTCAGTTCTTCTAACAATGTCTCCTTTTCCTCTCGGTAGCTTTGGAGCCACGATCTTGGTGATAGAAACTTCACCTTTCCACCGAGCAGGTGGAAAATAAAGTAATTGCATTCGGTCGCGTGTTTACTAAAGATGCGACGGTGTGCATACCGCGCGATAGGAGCGATGATTACTAAAATGTTTTTACTTTACTGTTTGTGTCGCACCAGCTTTGAGTTCAGTCTACTGTACTCATGACTAACGGAATTTCATGACACACTCTCATACGCACTCTCTCCTTAAAAAAAAAGTTGTTGGAATAATTTAAATATTCGTCCTTTTCGATGTTTTCTCTCGTTCTGTCTTGTCCAGCAGCAAGAATTAGTAACTGTTTTGTTTGATGTAACAGGTTACCTCATAATTCAGTGTGATACTTGCAGAATATATTGATTATTTTCCTGTACTGTCCGACTTCTGGTCTGTTGCCTTTAATCACTTATTAAATAACAGAAACCCCAGCTAGAAAAGAGGAGCTCCGATGCTGGCAACACTCACAGCAACAGGCAGGTTCATTATTTTCACTATCTCGATTCATTTGTTTCTTTCAACCATGAGAAGAGTAAATACTACACACCGACGTAATACAATGAGGTGATAAAAGTCATGGGGAACGTTTTAATATCTGGTCTGAGCGGTAACTGAGCGTGTCATGTAATCGATACAGTCATTGGAAGTCCCATGCAGGAATACCGAGCCATGCTGCATCTATAGCCGTCCGTAGTTGCAAAACTTTTGCCAGCGAAGGGTTTTTTGCACAAACTGACCTTTTATGTCCAAAAAATGTTCCATGGGAGACAGGTCGCTCGATATGGCTGGGCAAATCATCGCTAGAAGTGTCCGGTATGCTACCGCTTTTCACTTCGCTAGAAGTGTCCGGTATGCTACCGCTTTCGCCGTAAGTGCCGCTGTGCTGTATCGATATTGCAATACAATGCCTGGATGCAAAATATTTTCCTAACAAGGGACGTGTTGCATACAAATCTAGTTTTGTTCCAATCTTTATGAAATTTTGTACACGTAAGCTTCAATCCATGAGGACGGTCGCCGTAAGTGTAATAATCACATATATAGTTCACGAGATATGACGTCATCAACAATAAGATGCGCGAAAAACTGCTGTATTTTGCGACAATGCTGCTCATTTTCTCCTAAACCACTCAACCGATTTCAACCAAATTTGGTACACTCATTCCTTACCGTGAGGTAAAAATTGCTGCAGCGTTAAGAATCACATACGGCACATGGTTCAGAATAACCAATAACCAATAGAAATCGCAAAAAAATGCCATATGATGCGGCAAGACTTTCGAAATAGACTTCATGAAAATGACAGTACTTAGCGATTTGCAATAAACTTTAAACATAATTTCAAACCATTATTAAACTTTTTCTCGCTGGTAACCATAGCAAAATGATGAAAGGAAAAATGTTTCTCGCTTATTACTTTTCCTTTGTTTATGGAGTAAAACTACGCTTCTCGGTATGACGTTACAATTTATAATTTGAACACCACAAATTGTAGTAACAGGAAATTTTACAGACAGGATACACACATATAGTTGAATGTAGCTTCCAAATTGTATCACAGTACGGCACGTATTTCATGAGATATGAGCACATAAACAATAACTCTCATGGAAAACCGCCCCATCACGCACCAATTTTTAATCTATTACTTCTTTACTACTAATTGTAATCCCAACCGATTTTACAGACATACAGCTCCTATATAAATGAATATATAGCTGAAAATTGAAGGATTAAATAAATAAATACCCGGGCAACGCCGGGTTTTCAGCTAGTAAACAAATAAAAAGCTCTGACCCCACTACAGGAGACACTTCTAACCAAAGAGGTACAGCGCCTTTCGATACTAACCAAGCAGGCACAGTCCCGTAAGCGGCCTACTGCGAAACTGAAGAGCAGCTCGGAGGCCATTATGGTAGCAAGCTTCAGCGCGAACTTTAAATGTGCTTGATACTCTTTTGATTACAGGGTGTATTCATTCAAGTATGTCGCGAAATCTACATCTCACTTAAATATATAACTACAAAACAGCTTCAGACTCTCTGAATATACAGCGACTACCGGCTGTGTGTGAATTTATTACACGTACGGTGTAGATATCAGCCAACAGCGATTTTTCTTCCCAGCTGAACCGAATTATAACATTTAGCTTTTTAGCGTTCTAAATGCAGTATATGAACGAAATTTATCGTTAGACACGTTTTCTTGTTACTCTCTTAGTATATTCTACGATGGTCAAACGTTTGTACAAACATTAATTTCGGAAGAGTTTCGCAACATTTTACGTCTTTGTGTGCCCGTTGTATTCTCCAATATTTGGATATTTTATAACAGCAAGTACTGAAACAGGGCTGCCTGCAACAGCTAATGTTAAAAATCTACTGTGAAAATGATATATCTCATCAGATACATAGCTGTAAAATAGCGTCTTACCTTGAGAATACAGCAACGAGCCACTACCGTATGTCATAACTTTTTCTTAACTAAATGCATCTAACACTAGCATTAGGGTATCTAGCACTTATATTAGCATGTTTAATGCTGTAAGCCAAATACCTTACAGAAGCGTGAACTGCTCAAAAGTCAGCAACCATCGTCATAACGTTCAACTGCACAATGTGCATCCAGTGTGGCTATGTGTCATACATATATGGAACTAAACACACTTCTGCAAATCCATTTCAGCTGTTATACATATATGTGAAGCAGATGACCTTTAAATTCTTTGTTACAAGTTGCTGATATTAATTTCATGAACAAAAATTCGAACAGCAGTGAGGCAACTGATCTCGTGCCCTTAATAGTTGTTTTACACACTCATAAAATCAAACTTTTTAAACTTCCTGTCCACTAGTAGTGCCTAAAGTAGCTCGTTTTTAAGAGCTACCAGTATTGTAAGAGCCTGTTATTTACTCCATTCAGTCCTCTATTGTCTTGACTGACAGCCTTTTAAGCAAGAGAATCTCTCTCTGAACACTAGTAGTAGGATTACTTGTATTCCTCATAAATATTAATGGGAAGACAGTATTCGTTCTTTTTATTCCTTTCTTAAACCGATTTATGCAGTTAAATGCTGAACAGCTCTTCACCATCGTGGTTAATGTATACTGCAATAGTCAAACAATACAGACGTGACTACCAACTGAGTATATATACCGCAGTAGCTATTTAATACACGATTTATCTCGTAACAATCTTATTTATGTGACGCTTGCCACTACCATGGCGACCGGCCGAAGGTTCAAATTACCCCGCGACAGCAGCGCCGATAGGGACTCTAGTTATTTTTACAACTAACAGAGAACTACTTTTTGCAGATGGCGCTGTACCGCACTATGATTGGGCTACAGAGGTTGACGCAGCGTCCCACACCGACAGTTCGCCTTCTCATTCGTTTTTCTCCTCTCCGACGAGGACTGGACGAATCGCCACGCAGACCTTTGTTGCTTCCCACTGACTTTCTTGGTTTCTACTTCGATACGGAATGCTTGGCGCTGGATTACTGAAGCCGCCTACTTTCGGACTTCGCCTAGTAAACATCCACTCCTATTGACCTGTATTCAGGGCCTCAGAGAAACCATTTTATATCAGGGACGGTGAACGGCTTTACCAAATCGAAGTTGTGAGAATTTGTGTTTCGCGACTTGGCACCATATAAATATAAGGCCCGTTACTGTGTACTTAACTTTGTGACAGAATATGGGGGGCGCAAATTCTTGTGTCTGGCAGACTATACAGTGTCGACGAGGATTTTCCGTACTCTACGTGTGCACTGGTAATATGGCCACTCCACCCACAGATCCTGAGGTCAACGTGATCAGCTAACTTCCGGAATCATACAGCAACAAGAGAACCGCTTGCAGTATTTTCTCCGGACAGCGTACAACAGCAAGCGGTGCCATTGAAGCAGTTCGAGCCGCAGAAGGACTCTTCCGGGCACAATCCAAGCAATAAGTGTAGTGGAACGGCGACAGGCTAACTGAGATGTTTAATATCGTTATTCATGTTCTTCTTTAGTCTTTCATCATGAAATTATTCTGACACTAGAAAAAATTTTATCAGTTGCTAGGACGTTGTTGATTACTTACTTACAGTTCCCTAGCAGCCGGCCGCGGTGGCCGAGGAGACTGAGGCGCTTCAGTCACGGTCTGCACGGCCACTACGGTCGGGGGTTCGAATCCCCCCTCGGGCATGGATATTTGTGCCGTCCTAGTTCGTAAGTAGTTCATAAGTAGTTTGTAAGTTTAGGGACTGATGACCACGTAGTTAAGTCCCATAAGCTTTACAAACATTTGAGTTCCCTAGCAAAACCATCTGTCATAAGCTAACCGTGTAAATTCTCTAGACTTTGCCCAAGGTGTCCCGCACCACAACTTAAATTAAAATTTGTAAGAATAATTCCTTTAAATAGTGAAACAAAAATAAATAAGGTTCTTGTACGAGCGGGGTATGCAAAATAGTCTGTAGCCGTTACTAAAATTTCATCGAAGTTAAACGCAGGCACTTGTATTTGCTGTTCTTAACTCGTACTGAAAAAATATTAATAGTCCACTGCCTTCTAAACGCTGGTTGTCCACATTCACACTAAATACAAATATGTCACATTCTAAGCTAATCAGTAGTGATTCAATCTGAATTAAATTGTTTTCTGAAATAAGTCGAGATTCTTTACAAGAATCAAATTTCTCTTGCTATAAAATATTCTTGATCATAAATAAATCTTCATATATGCAAGATATCTTTCAACATTAACAAATATTTATTCTTCTTCGTGTTAATAAAGCGTCAGTTTAGCAAGAAACGTGAACATGGACAATTAGCTTGGACTGAATCTCAAACAAGACTAACTATAATTTAATATTCTTTCCTTTTCTTCTTTGAAACGATTGAAGCGCGGCAATAAAGAAGGCGCAGCAGCATTCGTAGCCCCGTAACTGTCGGTTAAATTTTCATAGTGGTCGTCTGCCGTAATGTTGGCTGCGGCGGCGACGACGCTGCCCTTGTTGATTGCGGCGCCTCGATCGTACATGAAACATACAGAAAAAAAATTAAGAATCATATTATAAAAATATTTACATAAACATTAAATATGTATGCATTTTAAATAAAAGGTTCGTTTTCTTTCATTTTATATTTATAACTTCAAAACAGGGCTGACATAGGAAAATGTAGTACGACTATCTTGTCCCACAACATAAGCCGCACATCAGGAACTGTTGCTGCAGACACTCGTGGCCGCCAAGCCTTCTCCGCCGCCATCATTCGCAGCTTTTAATGAAGTTGAAGAAGGCTGGAAGACTTACAAGCGCAGTCTTCTCCAACATTTCGAAGTACGCCAGGTAACAACGAAAGCCACTAAACGTTCCTCGTTCTTAGCTTGGAACCAATCTCGTATATATAATCTCCTGAAAAAGCCTCAGCCTGGAGCTCCTGAAACTCTGCTTTCTTCTCACTATCATCTCGACACCACGTGTTGGCTATTCGTGTTGAGTTTTTCTAAAACAGGATGAAACAGGTGCAATCTGTAGACAATGGGCAACTTAGTTACAAGGCCTCAGCAACCGATGCCAGTTTATAGCAAAGGGGTCCATACAATCTTATGCGGACGAAATGGTCCGAGATTACATAATTCAGGCGGCACCGGATGTCCGTTTTCCACACAATGCCCTCAAAACTGAAGATCCCTCTTTAGAACAAGTGAGACAGTGTATCTCGAATTTCTAAATTTCCACAGCAGTCGATCGCAGACTGGAGTCATTGTATAATGCTACTCGACTCTCTTGTCTTCACAGGTCGAGGTTTAAAAATCTGCGAAGTACGTAAAATATGGTGAAAAAAATGTGACAACTTGAAATTACTCTTAAACTTTTATAAACGGAGGACTTAATCAGTAGCACAAATGATTAACCGAAATAAGATGGCGGATGCAGCAATTAATTTTGTGACAACAGGCGCAAAATACCATTATAAAAAGAAAGTAGAAGTTACCTCCATTACCTTCTTCGCTTGTAGGCTGTTTGATCTTCTGGAATTTTTAAAATGTTGAATGAGGTGTTCAGTGGTAACTTCTAACCGTAGGAGGAGGTTTGGCCATGTTAAACTTCATCTTACAATAAAATGACCGTACAAAAATTTGATCACACCGCGAAAGAAACTATTATGATTTTCGGACTTCGTAAAAAAAATACTCAACAGTTGACAGGTTCTGTTACCACAATCATGGTAAGAATAGACCGGTGAAATTTGGCTTTCTGGATTAATATTCACACTAAGTGCAAAAAGGAACAAGATGGCGTGCAAATCTCATATTATGGCAAAACGTACATTACTGAAAACAGCATATATACTGACGGTATAAAAAGGTAAAAATTATCAATAATAAATGCGAAGCCGTAATATGGGTAACTATGGGGGTTTAGTTAAAGAAAAGAGCCTCAAGTGAAATTCACACATTATTTTATACAGATCTCTGAGAATTTTGGCATCAAGCATCGGAAGACAACCAAAGACTGTCAAAGACAACGTAAGACTGTTTTATATTTGCGTTCTCTTTCCAAAAAAAGCGGTAAAAATTGAAATTTGAAGGCAAAACCGGGTCAGAGGTTAATTCTGAAAAGAGAAAGGTATCGCTGGTGGCAAGTACCGCAATTATCTTAGAATTTTATGTATCGCTTCAATGGGCAGACATCGCTGCAGTCCATAGCTGTCCTCGACCGAATAACGGTCCCTGTAAAATACAGGTCATTGCGACGTACCATTACTTTTTTAAGTCACCAACAATCGGTCAACAGCATTTTGCTTTACCAAGGAGGATAACAATTTGGTATCCGATTAATCACTATGAGATGGGATAGGGGGTTAAATACGGCATTTGATTCTAAATAAAGATAAATGACCATCGTTTGTATTTTTTAAACTAAAAAAAAAATACTGATAAAAGATCGTAACTGTCTGTCAACTTTGCACATTCGAAATACAGTTCACTCCTAAAAATATGAACTGTTATTATCGAAGAGTTTAATTAATTCATTAACTACCTGTACAAGTTGATTAATAATTTTGATTTTTGTGCATCTGATTACTTCACTGAAGATTCTATTTACCTCCCCACGGCGTAATATATCCAGTGGATAAATAGTGATGCAAAATGGGTTTAGCTGTAATTGTGTTAACACAAAAGAAAAAATTCTGTGTGCTTTATCGTGACTGAATATGTACACCTTTGACTATCGTTTTGAAAGTAACTGACTTGATCTTTGCTGTGGGTTTTGTTATACCATGACAATTGCAGTACACACACACACACACACACACACACACACACACACACACACACACATTATATATATATACGCTAACTACTTTGATTAGTTTTAGTAATTTTCTGTTTCATTAGCTCTCACCAGAGGCGTGCAGCGGACCTGCTCCACCCGTCCGGACCCGTAGCCGCGACTCCCGGGCGGGCGTGGCCACGCGCTGCTCGGCCTGCCGGCACCAGCTCCTCCGGACGGTGCCGGGCAGCAGTGGTCGGGTACCCCAACTACCCGCCGAATGCCAGTCCGCCCGGCCGCCCGTGCCTCTCTGCTGCTAGCCGCCACGGCACGCGCCCGCCAGCCGCTACGCTCTTAGCGGGAAATACACTACTCCGATTTTCACACTGAAAAAATTGTGGACGTTACATACGACCATCCCACATCGGTTTATTAACTTAGTTTTTCCTTACAAGCTTTACCTTGCATGTGAAAGAAAAGTATACTTTTCATTCCGCGTGAGTTTTTTAGATTCATAACGCTATATCACTCGATTCTGAAGAAACTATGGGGTTAAAAAATCTGATTTTTGAACATGTGATAGTACACAATCTTAGCTTTCTAACAAAGCATCCAACTTTCCATAATTCGTAAATGTTTTAAAATGACGCTATTACTGAAGTATGTGCACATCGTTTACAAATCGTGTATTCAAAAAGATAGCAGGGAGCTTAAATGACCTATGCATTTTAGACCACACATTACCACGAGTGAAATAGAGCTGTCCTATTTCACGAGTAATTGCGAATTAAGGAGCATCAGTGCCGCGATAGCAACTGTATGTATTCAGCGCGTGTTCTAACAGCGTTTCTGTCGACATTTCGATAAATTGCTTGATGTATCCTTGCTGAAAGAAAAGAGGAAGATCGGGTTGTTACGTTCACTTGCAATCGCGGTCATTAGAAACGATTAACTGGTAGAATGTTGGAAGGTTTAGCTTACGCTCAAGCACTCCAAGGGAAGTAAACTAATTACTGTCCATCCATAAATGTGTGTGGTCCATTGATGTTTAGCTTACGCTCAAGCACTGCAAGGGAAGTAAACTAATTACTGTCCATCCATAAATGTGTGTGGTCCATTGTTGTTTTGACTTTTCCCCCTTTTTCCTTTGGCTGGGGCGAGCTAAAAGCCCCTGGGAGTCACCACTAACCGAGAGGCGACATTCAAGGTCGCAGTCATCAGTTTTGTATCGCTGGACAGATTGCATGTATCTTCAAAGCACTTGTAATTTTTCCTCACTGAATAATTGTCAGGGCACTACAAATACAATACAAATTTATACAAATGTTCATCAAGTGACCATTCCATTCGAGTCGATCAATTCCGCGATACGCGAATTTGTCGCACGACGAAGACACTTTACGAATGCATTCCTTTATTTTTTATTTTATTTTATTTTTTTATTTTTTTATTTTACACGAGCGGCGCGATCACATGCGTACGACGCGATGATCGAGACTTGACACTTGCAGACACTGTTACGATAAACGACACTCCCACACTTTTAAAATAAACTTTCACAATCAATACTTCTTCTTCTTTCAACTTACTAATAAATGTTCCGCTCGGTTTTTACATACACAACATCTTTGCTCAGTCTCTTTACACATATACATACGAAATATACAATTAAAAATTTAAAAAAATAATAATAAACATATCAAGGAAATGACAATACATACAAAAATAATCAAAAGAAACGCACGAAGTAAAAATTTACAAAAAATCATATCAAATTTACAAGGGTTTGTAGATTCACATAGTGTTTGTCTGCAGTATGTGACCTTACAGTACCATTTACTGCAATTGGTAAGTTGTGTACCGAATTGGCGGACATTTCTTTCATCAGGTGTGGGACGTGCAGCTGATTTTCACGCATCACTCCAGCTCAAACCATCGCCCAGGTGTCGCTACCGTCACTCAAGGACAGTCCCAGTTGCCGTTAGAGACAAGTTCAAGACTGAATTGGATAGCCTCACTGCAGGTGACGTCCTCGAGGCTACAAGTCACGGCCAATGGGCACTCCGCTGGCGGTTATCAAGAAGCCTCTGGAAATTTCCGAGTATGGGGGGAATACAACGGCACGGTAGACACGAATATCCATATTGACTAACACGCCCTACCTCGACCAGATGATCTCTTCCAAAAACTAGCGACTGGTCGCTACTTTTCTGTTGTGGCGTCGCTATTCGCCACAACGCCGGCGGTCCGCGCAAGTAGAAGATGAGCGATAAGTCGGTTCTCAGTACTTCGATCACCGGAGGCGCCCGCAGTCTCGTTACCTCTTTGCCTGCTTCGCGCGTCCGCCAATGGGAAGGAGACGGCTCGGCTAGATATGCTGACGCATCACAGCCACGACAGTCAGTACGGAAGTACAGAGGAGTAGGCCACTTCCAGTCAGCACTAGTAAGTTGAACGAGTCAACAGGAGAGTACCATCCACGCAAGCGAGCAGTCTGAATACAAGCCGCAACATTTGCTATTGAAAGGACTCTACGTGATGCATGGCTGAACTGTACATTTGATAGGACTTTGTACCATCACAATCAGATCCGAGTTAAGTATTACTTTCATGTGTAATAAAAGTATATCAGTTGCAGACCTAGTCCACATCCTTCTAGTCACAGGCCACCTTCCAAACCTACCGTCCACAGTACAGCATCCCAAGGACACAACATTTTCAAAAGGCATAAAAGAGCACAATTTATAAGGACTCCACAGTGTGAGAGTACTTTCCAGACCCTACAACGCAGCCTTCTGGAATCAACATGGCTTATACAACCCCCCACCCCCCTCCTCAGGTGGCTCACGGTTCTTTCGTGAGTACGTGCGTGGCGATCGAGGGGCCCCGAGCTAATGCAGTCTTCCTTCCTTCTTTACTTCCCGGACTGCATTTCCTTCCCCCCCTCCCCTCCTTTCCTATCCTCACTCCTTCCCCTTCCCACCGGGGGACTGATGTATTTTAGTACCCCTAACCCAACCAAACAACCCAACCCAATTAGCTTATACACCGGCCCTCCCGCTCATAATGGCCACCGATGCATCATATTATTGCATCGACGCTGCTATGTCCCGCCGCCTGCTTTCTGAACACGAACGACCGATAGATTTTATTCCAAAACCTTTGTTAACAGCCCAAGTGACATTCTCACAAATTGAAAAAGAGGCACTTGCTATTGTCGTCGCCTGTATCAAGTTCCAACATTTTAAGGCGTCGCCTTCGCTCATCACAAACCATAAGGCCCTTCAAAGCCTGTCTTCTCAGGCAGCACCTTTGCCAACAAGACCTCTTTTTATCGCAATTTCGTTTCAAAATATTTTGCCGGTCAAAATCTCAACAAGCAAACGGGGAGGCACTCATTCGATTGCCGATAGTTCCCGATTCCGATTTTGCTACTGTCAACATGCTCATTTTTCAAATTGACGAGGACATCGATTCGGCCTTATACTCACCTTCCGTCACCGTCGACATTGTCGCAAACGCGACCACCGCCGTTATAACACTAGCATAGGTGCGACAGTACGTCTCGAAAGGATGGTCAACGACTGCTACACCGCGAAGTTCCCCGGAACTTTGCTATTAATTTTTCCTATTCGCCATCAAATAGTTGCAGTACAGAAACTTCTCATCAGGAATGACCATCAAGGCGTACCACATATAATAATTACAGTCTCACTCAGGAAAACCGTCCTCCACATAGTCTACCACGGCCATTGGAGAATTAGTACAACAAAGGGAACTAGCATGCAGACAAGTGTTTTGGTTCCGGATGGGGACGGACACTCAACGTTTCATCAAAAGCTGCCAATAGTGTGCCCTAAATGAAGCGAAATTTTTCAACCATTTCTTGAAGCAACCCTGTCCTGCGCATTCATATCGACTTCGCAGGACCATTGCACCGCACACAATGGCTCATAGTGACAGACGCATTCCCCCACTTTCCCTATAGTTTAATACGCTCTACCATCACAGCATCCAAACACAATATCGGCACTGGCAAGGATTTCCGCTATCGAGGGTGTTCCAATAATATTAGTATCCGACAACGGACCTCACTGCAGGAGCCAGGAATTCACAACATTTTATCAAAGAAATGGCCTTTATCACCACTCCACCCTCAGTCCAGTAGGGAAACCGAACGATTAGTGCGCACATTCAAGCAACAGATGAGGAGGTTTAATGACGACCTTGACCTTGACCTTATTCCTCTCGACTTAGCGAGCAGTGCCAATCGGTGATACTCTGGTCGAACTGCTGCCCAGACGCCAACCAGGCTGCATATTGAACCTCCTTCTCCCTGTACCCCATTCCAACCTTCTGTCCGTCCCCACAAAGTTCCATCCGTTTGGGCTCGGGGTTTCGGCTCTGAATCATCTTGGGTATCCGGGACCACTCTGCATAGCTAAGGGAGATGTGAGAATCTGGCACCGCCAAGCTACATGACATTGGAACCAACTCTGTCTCTGATATCCAGATACAACGCCACCAAAGTCGGGCCCGGTGCTCTCGGGGTAAAGAACTTGACTGGAAGCCGAAGGGTCGTACGTTCAAAACCAGATCGGATCTCGGATTTCTTCAGTCTGCGTTTTTACCCAGCCTTCACCTCTCAGCGATGTGAGGAGTCCCCTTTCTCCGGATGGATAACTGGAGTAGGTTAGGGACATGCAAGTCACCGAAGTGGCGTCCAATTGAAAGACTTGCACTAGGCCAATGAGCCACAAGAAATTATTATTATAGTGCTATCCTGGCACAAACGGCTCCAACTCAGAGCTCTCAGCCATCTCTCCTTGCCACTCACCACTTCTGGGAGAAACCTCAAGAAACCGCTCAAGCGCACGACAGATGAGGATGAAGAAATGCCGCTTGCCTCACCAGCCCAACAATTTGTTCGCAGATTGCTGCAACTCCGGCGTGCACAAACACATCCAGCTGTCTGGATAATGTCGTGGGAAAGGCGAACCAAAGCCTGCTTTTTACTAGCAGAACCCTTAAAAGATGCAACAGAACTACTAAAGAGGCTGCATACAGTACGCTTGTCCGTCCTTTTTTGACTTATTTCTGCCCAGTGTGGGATCCTTATCGGGTGGGTTTGACGGAGGACATCGAAATAGTCCAAAGAAGAGCAGCTTGTTTCGTATGTCACGATACAGGGAAGACAGCGTTACGGAAATGATACCGGATCTGGGATGGGAATCATTACAACAACGGCGCTTATCGCTGCGGCGTGGGCTACTTACGAAACTATAATTGCCAACATTCTCCTCCAAATGCCACTTACATAGGTAGAAATGATCATCAGAATAAAATACGAGAAATCAGAGCTCGAACGGAGAGATTCAGGAGTTCTTTCTTCCCGCGCTCTATTCGAGAATGGAATGGGAGATAAATAGTGTAACGGTGGTTCGATGAACCCTCTGCCAGGCACTTAAATGTGATTTGCAGAGTATCCCATGTAGATGTAGATCCCATGTCGATGGGGTCGATGCCTTCATTTATGGTCGCCCTTTCATCTGAGAGGGGGTGGGGTTTGTGGCTCAATAACTCCAGCGCGAAGGCAAGCACCTGCCGTACCCGCAACCACAACAACAGCACGGACGACATGGTTGCCGGTTGCTGATGCCTAAGGCGGCCATCGCCAGCATAAACAAATAAAGAGCGGTGATTCCAACCGAAGAAGACACATTTAATCAGGGGTACAACGCTTTTCGATACTGACAGAGAACTAATTCTTGCAGATGGCGCTGTACCTCGCAGTATTCCTATACCGCATTATGATTACGCCGAGCGTGCCATGGAGGCTACTGCAGTGACCCACACCAACAGTTCGATACCCACCTTTTCGACAATTCGACTGATGACCACACCCACTGATTACCCAGCAGTTTAGTCCCCTTTAAAATACCACCAGCACAACAACAATTTCTGCTACTGCCCACGCACTTTCTAGGTTTCTACTTGCATACGGACTGCTTGCCTCTGAATTACTGCCCTCGCCTACCCTCGAACTTCGCCTGGTAAACACCAACCCCTATGGACTTCTACTCGGGGTCTCAGTGAAATCTTTCCATATTAGTCATGGTGACCAGTGTTACCAATTTGAAGTTAGAGAAAAGTTGTGTTTCACGACTTGGAACCATGTGACTGTACGGTTCCGTTACTGTGAACCTACCTTTGTGTCAATAAAATCTTGTCACAAATTCTCGTGTTTGGTCAGCCACTACACCAGTCTAATAATATATGATTTCCCAAAAAAGATTTTTCAAAATAAGTCAGCGGACGCGGCCAATCGAAAACAAGATGCGAGAACAGAGTCATTGAAGACTTTTAGAAGAGACGCTGGAAATAACTTTAACTGTATAAACCACAATTGCTCTTTATTAAAACCTTACACGTTTCGACATATGCCATTATCAAAGGCAAAAGCCTTAAGAGATTAAAAAATTCCCCTTAAAATTATTAGTGTCACAGACATATGTCATACATAAAAAATGTTTACAATTCAACCCACAACATCTCTGTAGGATGGTCAAGTACACATGTGTATGACATAGGTCTATGACATTAATAGTTTTAATGGGAAATTTTGATAATGACGTATCTCGAAACGCGTAAGGCCTTAATAAAGAGTATTGTGGTCAAGATAGATAAAGTTATTACAAGTGCATCAACATGGCCACCACGTCCCACAAATGTCTAATGCAGACAGCAAGGTTTTAGAAGAGAGTGCCGGCTGCTGCTATTGTCACACATCGGGAGAAGGAAGTAGCAAAATTTAACTTTTTCTAGGTTTTTATTAATAGGCAAATTTCTTAAAGTTCATTATTTTTCTGTTTTCAATATCTCTATCCTCGAGTGTTTTGTTACGTAATTCTAAGTAACTTGACAGAGATGGATAGTGACTGCGCCTGTTGTATGGGGATTCAGGAGGAATTTTCCGCTGTATGTAATCAGCAGGAGGCTGTGTTGGCCACGGTCAACAGTCTTCAGGCTGCTGCCCTAGGCTGCAGTCACATGGTAACCTGAGGCGATTGCTGGGATACCTATGGTGCTTCCTGCAATGTCTCCGGTCCCTGATGCCACAGTGGTGACAGTTTTAGACGTCCCCGCTAGTCGACAGTTGCCTGACGTTGATTGGCGAACTGTTTAGGGGTCAGTATTCTGCACAGAAGGGGACCGGTTGTAAGCCTGTTGCATTATGTTCAAATATTTGTAAAGCTTATATTGTGTGATAGACACATAAAACGTGCAAGAGGGAAACCATTATGTGCTTATGAGAGTTGATAGCAGCAGACCGTATTATTCGTTTCGGACCTCTTGATAAGTATGGAAGTGCGATTACGCATGTCAATCAGATCGCGATTACGGGCAGCATGGGGTTCACGCCTGAGACTCAGGACGTGCGCTACCAGCGTATTTCTGGTTTTTCAAGCGTCAACTTCTCGTCGCAATATCTCGGAATGTAATTGGAATATTGCGATACAAGCAACGCCATTGTTTATGTGATTTGTCATGCTATGGATTGCTGAAGAAAAAATATAGGGTGTCCATTTAAAAAAAAACAAGTTTGTGTTAAAAAACACATTTTCTTTCGTTTCAGAATGTTTCCAAATATGTACATTCATGGGCCCCAGCCGTACATTGATACCGGTGAAAGTCGTTTTGCAATAGCTGTTTTGTTCCAGAGATATTTTGGGTGGACAAGATAGCTGGGACACCCTGGCTCTAGGAATAATGCAGGCGACATATTACCAAATATTTGGAGCAGAAGATAGGTACCTACAGCAGTCGGCAGCGGTATGTGATTACTGCAGATCAGAGCTAAAATAAAACACGACCCTTTTCTCACTTCGTTCTGTGAGGCAGAAACGAAATATATTTACATTGACATGTTCCACATCCACGAGGACCTGCTCAGTGTGGATATGTTACGAAGAAAAACCTCAGTGTGATGTAAGTAGTTTCAGTTTTATATGAAATTGCTATCTAATATGGATGTTCAAATGTTTGTTAAGCTTAAGGGACTTAACTGCGGGGTCATCAGTCCCTAAACTTACAAACTACTTGTGAACTACCGTATACTGGCACAAACATCCATGCCCGAGGGGGGATTCGAACCCCCGACGGGGAACGACCTTTCGCATTGTAGTATAGCGCCTCAATGCGCTCGGCAGCTCCGCCGCGGCGTTGGAATATGCCTCATCAATAGGTCTGAGGTAGTGTCTGTAGCTGATAATACCTCTGACCCAGTAAGGGCTGCCTCGCGTGTTGCGGCATTGGCCAATTCTTCAGAGAGATATGGACAGAAGCAGACGGTGGGATTTCTAGTCACTGAGAGATCCAGTGTTATCCGGGTGATGTAATCCCTAAGGGAATTAGCGGTAAGGGCGGGAAAGAATTCCAGTGTACACACTGTTTGCTTGCACGAGTTCTCGTCCGAGATGTCGAGGAAGCTCTGCCGGTGGCGATAGAGAGCACTGCGTGTACCCGGCTGTAAACCGACGCTCATGTTGGTACCAATGACTCCTGCCGTCTGAGTTCAGAGGTCATCCTCGGCTCTTTCAGGCGGCTGGCTGATGTGATGAAGACAGCTAGACTAGCTCGCGGGGCAGAAGCGGAGCTTTCGATTTGTATCATAGGTCCCAGAACCGATCACGGTCCTCTGGTTTGGAGACAAGTGGTATGCATAAACCAGTTGTAGGCTTAAACCAGAAGTTTAATGGTAACATTGGGTGCAAAGTTCTCGACTTCCACTTCGGGTTGAGAAATGTAGGAAACCTCTGAATACGTCAGGCGTGTACTACACGGCGTACGTGTAGGTGTTTTAGGGTAGACAAATCCTTCCACAAGCCCGTTAAGAAGAACAATGGATCCAGTAAAGGCATCAATCGGCACAATAGAACAGAAAAAGTAAAGTTTAATATAGTAATACTAAACTGCAGAAGCGTCTATGGAAAGCTACCAAAACTGCACTCACTTTTAGATAGTCACAACGCCCACATAGTACGCCGAACGGAAAGTTGGTTCAAATCAGATGTCAATAGTAATAAAACCTAAACTCTGTAACGTATACCGCAAAGATAGGTTGAAAACTGAAGGGGAAGACGTGTTTAAAGACTATGATTGTATCGAATGAAATTAGATTGGGCGAAAGTCAGAATGAAAAATGGCTCACACATGGTCTTTCGAAGTTTTATGTAAACCGACGTTACCTGTCCAAGTAGTTCTACCAAGCAGGCCAGGCGGCGCTAGTATACGACATGTCTATGTAGAGGTACGTTGTTTACATTTCTCTTCATTTGTAGTTGCGTTTGCATAAAGGTACAACACGCCACAAAAGTAATTATAATATGGCCACAAAGTGCCAAGTTCCTTATGACTCACGAGTAATGTTAATCACTTTGCATCAAGAAGGCAATAGTATTCCGACAAATAGCAAAGAAACTAAAGATTTCCATCAACGGAGTTGTCAAAACCATACACCGGCATCCAGAAACAGGATCCTTTGAAGATCATCCTCACTCAGAAGCACCCAGGGAACTATCAGAACGCCAGAAAAAGTATTTGGTAGTGACCATTAACCGTTAAAGATTAAAAACTGTCAGTGAATTAATTGCTGAACTAAACTCAACGAGGGATACGCCGGCGAGTGAGTCAACAGTCAGACGACGCCTGGCAGACTACAACCTCCGAGGTTATGTAGAAACAAGGAAACCACTGTTCCGTCCTGTTAACAAGAAGAAAAGGCTTCAGTGTGCAAAGACACACCAACAATGGATAGCGGCGTATTGGGAAAGAGTTCTATTCACAGACGAATCCAAGTTCGAAATATTTTGAAGGAAACGCCGTCAATTTGTACTCCATTTACCTCATGAACGCTTGAATACTTAGAGCGTAATTCCAACTGTAAAGCATGGAGGGGGTTCTGTGATAATATGCGAATCCTTCGGAGGAAACAAATTTGAAGATTTGGTGAAAACAGATGGAAATATGAACCAGAAGGATGATCATGCTGTTCTTCAACGACATGCTAAGAATCAGCTTTGCCTCTGATGGAAAAAAGGTTTGTCTTGCAGCAAGATATTCAAATGTTTGTAAATCTACCGGACGCAACTGCGTGGTCATTAGTCGGTAGGTTACAAACTTCTTAAACTAAGGTAAACTAACCTAAGGACAACAAAAACACCCATGTCCGAGGGAGGACTCGAACCCCCGACGGCAAACGGCCGCGCGCACCGCAGCACGGCGCCCCAGTGCGCACGGCTAATCCTCCGCTGCTTGCTGCAAGACTATGACACGAAACATACGTATCGCTCGTCAGAACTATGTGAAGTCTCTAGAGGTTCGTAAAATATTGGAAAAATTTGACGCCCCAATCCCCCGACTGTAACCCAATCGAGCTGCTACAGGAAGAATTGGACAAGAGGACCCCCAAACGAGAAATCATGAGTGGGACACAATTGTGGGAGGTCGTGCAGCAACAATGGAGATTAATTCCAACTGAAACCTTGGCAAACCTGACGCGGCGCATGCCGAGAGTGTGCAAGGCAGTGGTGAAAGCAAAGGGTG
Organism: Locusta migratoria; assembly: GCA_026315105.1. Taxonomy (NCBI): domain Eukaryota; kingdom Metazoa; phylum Arthropoda; class Insecta; order Orthoptera; family Acrididae; genus Locusta; species Locusta migratoria. The sequence goes on along the minus strand of CM048744.1, from coordinate 134,464,520 downwards.
GCTATTTTCAGGAATCGATAATTTATTTGTTGCTTCTTCCTGTGTATTATTGAGCATAGTAAACATTTGGAAAAAAATGCATTTTTATATTGTATTTACTTTCCATTGTCTATAATTACTAGTTGTTTCCAAACTTATAGAGTTTAGTGTATGGTCGGCCGTGGTGGAATCCCACACTGGGCAACAGTACTCCAGGAGAGGACGCACAAGAGTGATGTAGACAGTCCCTTTGGTGGAGCTGGTGCATCTTCGTTCTGCCGATGAAACGTAACCTTTGGTTCGCCTTCTCCACTATATTTTCTGTGTGTTCTCTCCGGTCTAAGTTGTTCGTAATTGTAGCTCCTAGGTATTTCGTAGAATTTACGACCTTAAGTTTTGACTGGTTTGTCGTGTAATTGAAGTTCAGAAGATTTCTTTTAATGATCATGTGTATTAGTTCACAAGTTTTATTTTTAGTGTTACCTGCCAATTTTTGCACCATGTAGAAATTTTGTCTAAATCGCTTTGCACTTGCTTTTGATCCTCAGTTGACGTCACTAATCGATAAACGACAGCATCATCCGCGAACAGTCTAAGGGAGCTATTCAGATTGTCTCCTAAATCGTTTATAAACACAAGGAAGAGTAGGGGACCTATAACGCTTCCCTGGGGAACGAAAGATATCACTTCTGTTTTACTCGATGACTTGTCGTCAATTACACGAACTGTGCCCTTTCTTATAGGAAATCGTGAATCCAATCGCACAAAATTAATGGGGCGATATTCCATAAGCAGGCAATTTCATTAGAAGCCGATAGTGAGGTAAAGTGTCTAAAGCCTTCCGGAAATGCAGAAATATGGAATCGATTTGAGATCCCTTGTTGATGGCCCCTATCACTTCACTACCTACATTTCCGCTGTTTCGTACGCGTAGACTGGATGATCTGCATTCGTTGTTTCTACTTCTAAATATAAATTTTCACAGATTTAGCTTTAAAAAATGCTTTCCTAATCTAGTACTTTGATACAACTTGAAACTCCCTATTGCACCATAGTTGGCAGAATTCCAAACATCCCTAAACGTATTTTTTAAATTATAACCATGGTTCCAAACCCAAATTTTCACATTTCTAGCATCAAAATAGTCTTAGTAGCACCCTTAAAAGATTTTTCCTTATTTCACTCGCCTAATGGTTGCATTTCCAAAAATATCTAAACACATGTTTTTAAAATTCCAATCGAAAATCTAAAGCCGAAGTTTTGTATTTCTTCTTCAAAATTGCCTTAATAGTAACATATTTTCAAAAAATCGTTCTTCTCCTATTTCACCCCCTCAGGGATGGGAATATCGATAAATCGCTCAGTCATGGTCTGCACGGCCACTACGGTCGGGGGTTCGAATCCCCCCTCGGGCATGGATATTTGTGCCGTCCTTAGGATTAGCTAGTTCATAAGTAGTTTGTAAGTTTAGGGACTGATGACCCCGTAGTTAAGTCTCATAAGCTATACAAACATGTGAACATTTTTTATTATTTTTTTTATTTTTTTTATTTACTTATTTATTTTTTTAAATATAAATCACTGATTCCTACAGTATAGAACATCTACAAATTTCAAGTTTCTATCGTCTGTAGATTCACTTTTCAGGGCCGTTTTGTCTTTTAGAAATGGATCGAGAACGCGAAATTTCTTTCTTACGCTTTGGCACCTTTCTTGGTAGTTTTACTTTTCAAACTGCAATATGCACATATTTTTATCCGTACGCTTGCTGCAGAAAAACAACTGAAGAATGTGCATCACGTTTCACTGTACATATCCTCTTTGCTCTTATAGTGTCAAAAGTCATCGCTGGTCTACAGTGCGAATTTTATTTAAGCCGACGACTTTCAACTACTATATCATCTCCACCCTCTTATAGCTATCGTCAGGAAACTGCTAATCCAGTCGTCAGTATTTTGGTCATAAGCACTACAGTAATCTTTCCAGTGTTTATATTGAGATCATTGGTGTATTGCCAGTGTAGTCAGTGCTCAGTTAATGTATGTGTTTCCTAGTGTTTTATCTTTGAGTCTTTTTATCTTTGAGCATCTGTTCATCGTCGAATTGCTCCACATTTTACGGATTTGTGTTCGCCACACTCACCTACCGCCACACACCGCGACCAAAACACCATAGTGCACACCGCGAACCTAAAGGCTACTCTCATGCATAACCACCACTGGTCTGCAGTGAATAATTTTGGCTACCAGGTGAAATATATGGACACACGTCCCCCGTTCCATTTTTATATATGTATACTGATGTGAATAAAGGGCAAGCTGTGTTTCGCAAAAGCAATACTTTCTGAATCCGTGTTTGCTATTGGTTAATTTTCTAATACGCCTTGCTGCGAGGTGCGCGGTTGCTCGTCGGCGGAATTTGGAGTCCTCCCAGGGGCATGGATGTTTGTGTTGTCCTTAGGTTAGTTCACCTTAGTTTAAGTAGTCTATAAACCTGTAAAAAGGTGGCCTTGTTGGAGGTCGTCAAAAAATGTCAAAAATCAGAATGCGTAATGATATGCTGTAGTAACAATAATTTCGTTATTAAATGTTGCAGCAAATCACAACTAATGGTTCGCAACAACACTTTCGCAGTGAAAGTTAAAATTTTGAATAAATTTTAAAAAATTGATATTGATTAACTTGAAACAGTCACTGTGGTAATTAATTTTGGCACTATCTGACTTTTCATTGACTACAGCCTCGAACCAGCACCTCTTACGATTCACGAACAGCACAACTTCACTAATAAATGTGTCAGAATTCATGTAGTGGTGATGGCGTGTTCGTGTTATAATCAAAATCGTATTATCTGATAGACTGATTGCAATGATAATAGCTCAGTACTGTGAAACTGCGTGGTGCAATGAGCTTCACAAATACTACAGTCAATGTTCCCAATAATTTTGATAATATTGTTTAAAGCATTCAATTTCCTTATAAAACTTTACGTGAACTATTTTTCGATTAATTGGTTCCAGGGCCTGGATAGCGTACGCGTGTAGCTGGCTGAGCAGAGTCTGGCATTTAACTTATTTCATAAAAATTACTTTCGTCACGTCTGGTTAATCAACTATAATACTTTGACTACTGTTAGTCTGGTTACTTTCTATATAAATGAAAGCAACTTCACTTTACGTGCAAACTCTCTTGCAGGTTAAAAGCTTTGGCTTAATAATTGATTGCAAAACTTAGAATTGCACTGCACTTTAATTACTAGTCTCTGTGGATGTAACACGTTTAGCAATTCTTTAACTCGTCTAGCAATTTCTTTAAAACTGATCGTAATTACTTTGAAAAATGATTGAACTTGTTAGTCAATGTACAGGCTTGCATAATCAACATAATCTAATAATGGTGATAATGGGGTGACTACAACTACTTACAAAATTAAGACTGGTTTCAAAATAAGTCATATATAATTGAACCAAAATTCTGATTGGGTTGACACTACAATTACATGCATACAAAATAAAATGTTACAAAAGTACTCATCTGCTTTCATCGTCTTCGTCGTGAAGTCCATACAAGACAGATATGATTACAATAGGTACTCTTACTGCTGGTTCAAAAATATTTTTATCGACAACTCTTTGTTCAGCTCGTCTGGCTGAAATCTCCATGCATTGATATCACCTCGATACACCTTCTGATCTCCGTAATTACAGCAACGATCACTCTCGGTGACAATAGACTTGATAACCAAACAATTACTTTCCTTGCACACATGAAAAAACATTACACTGATCATTTTCGAGTATAAATAAACTTGTTTCGCACTTCCTTCAATACATTAAACAGTACGCCTCTCAGGCTTATTGCAACTTTACTACTTCATTAAACTCGCGCCACACTGTACCTAACGTGCCTCTGCACCATCAACAAAACATTCATGTCTTTACTTTGCCGAGTCCGCTCCGCGACTGCTTCAGCAGCGCGACACACTCAGCTACTACGTCTGTACCAAAAACAGTCTTTACAACAGGTTCAACATTTTCTCTGGCGCATTACCAACCTACAGCATAGGAATTTTCGTGCATTCTTGCGGGTATACACATACAGTACATGTTTACACTAAATGATTCAATACAGGAAATGACGTTACATAAGAAATATAACTTGCATGAAATGAAAATACGTGAAATGGACAAATTTAAGACAATATATACATTACGTTAAATCAAACTGTAAGATACTGCGACAGGTGTACTCTTACAAGCCTAGGGACTAATAACCAGACAAGTAGATTTATAAACATTTGAGTGTATGTGCGAAATATCAATAATTACATATAGCATTGTTCATCATCGTTGTAATCGTGTTTATCTGCACTCGCCCACGTAGATTCAGAATATGAAGTATGAAACGGCTGTCTCGTCACTGGCCCAACAGAGAAGCGCTGTTCCAACTACGCCCCTCGTCTGAGCCGTGGGATCTTGGCGGGCCAGATCATCTGCAGGTGAAGGGTCACGCAACCAGCCGTCGCTCTGTCTACTACTGTTGCCTGCTCTCCTCTGCTTGCTACCTCCTCCGTGTGCTGCCAGCAACACGAAAATGATATCCGCAAAACGCAGCCTCGTCTGGCCAGAGCGGCACTCTCAGACGGACGCCAAATTGTATCCGAGGCAAGGTGATGTTTCCGACGAAGGTGAGAGGGAAGCGCCAAGAAGAGAAATGCAGAGCGCGATGAGGGGTGCCACTATCAAGTATGAGCCCCAGTTCAGAAATGCCAAAACGAAAATAATACAAGGTGAGGCATTTATGCTCCTGATACATAGCCCTCGACGGAAACCGATGCAAGGCTGCTCGACGGATTTGAGAGGAAAGTTTTGAGGATAGTAATTGGCCCTGTATATGATAGGTTTAAAAAAACTACCTTTAGAAAAAGACAGAACTGGAAAGGAAATTCAAAATTAAAATATGTAGAATACAAAAACGATTTCAACCCAGAAATAATCAACAAAATTTATAATAGATCCAAATAAAATAGAAAGTCCATTCATAGAAACATAACTCTCGATAGAGAAATACCATAGCATAAAAAAAATTACGTATATCCCTACAATTTTCATAGGAGATATCTGGAACAAAATTAATGCAATTTTCAGGCAAACACAAATAAAACTTGATTTCCGTACAAATAATAATTTAAACGTGAAACTACATAAAGCCACAACCAATACAGCAAATTTCGATAGCCCCGGAATCAATAAAATTACGTGAGAAAACTGTGAGAAATTAAATGTCGGTCAGACAAGACGTAACTTCAAGATAAGGATCACACCAGAATAACAGATAACAACTAATCCAGTTAGAAACCAGCATCTAAAGAACGAAAAACACGCCAGCACAGACATTAAAAAACACTGAAAATATTACATAAAATTCCCGAAAGCACAAATATGAATAGCCTGGAAGAATTAGAAATGTACACACAGAAGCATTCCCTAACGAAATTCTAAATGATCACACAAATTTTAAATACTCTATTTATTTTGTAAATTTTACCGATCTTATAAAGTTGGATCAAGCAAAAATCCAGAGAAACACTTTTTCATATACAAAGATAGCACGAAATTAGGCATAAGAACTTCAACCATGGATGATAGAGTCAAAGGAATAAAGGTTTGAAAAAAACATGACAGGAAACCAGAGGCACACTATTACATGATCAAAGACAATACAAACTTTACGATAAGCAACATCTTTGTGAACATGCAGCATTTAAAGGAAACTGTCATAACAGTACGTACGAACATCATAAGGATTTAATAATACTTCGTCATAGCTACACACAATAAGTACAAACGTAAAATAAGCGTACCTGTAATATCAGTAAGCTTATGACAAATACTGCATGTAGTATCGAAACGTTGATTATATTTTTCTCTCGCTTTTATGTAAAAAAAGTTATGTAAATCCAAACTGTAAAATTCGTTCGCAGATTACTTGAAAATGGCCTAAGGCCGAAACAGCTACTGCTATAATATAAATTAATATGCAGCATCAAAAGGACAAAACTTTTATATAATTGAGGAAAAGGTAGAATGCAGAATTGTACACTATACATGCCGATGCTCCTGTAACAAATATACGTTGAGGAAGGATAAGACGGGCATGTCATGTGGCAAGAGTGGAGGAATCTGAGGTGACGAAGAAGATTCTCTTTGGTAATCCAGGAGGACAAAGGAGGCGAGGTAGACCTCGAGCGAGATGGCTGGATGGAGTGGAAGAAGACCTACGGAGGCTCGGATCCAGAAACTGGAGGAGGGTAGCATGTGACCGTGATGGATGTGGAAGCTCGTTGGGGAGGCCAAGGTTCACCCTAGACTATAGCGCCACAGGAGAAGTAGAAGGGGCATTTTAAACTGTTTTCGAAATATTTAGAAAAATACAAATCGGATTACAAAGGTTTTAACAAAAGTTGTTCATCTCGAAGAGGAATATCCATTAAAATCGAGCTCGGCCCCTGCACCGCTGCAAGGGGTGGGAGGGGAGGCCACTTTGAAATCTATTTTTATTGAAGATTTGGATTCTCTGTGAAAAAATATGTAACTTTCGTATGCAACTTTTTATTATTATTATTTGTTTCATTATAGATGAATGGCGCTGTAATGGGCAAAAATAAAGATTTACTGAAAATTATTCAAAAACGGCAATATCTCGAACAAATAGACGTAGGACGCTTTCTCTAGGTTTAACGCTTTCAGTTTCAACAAACAGCTGGAGAACACTGCGGAAAGTCGGTTGTTGTTGTTGTTATTTAAAGGGAACCAAACTACTGGGTCATCAGTCCGCGGAAAGTCGGATCAGAAGGAACATTCCTATCAAGGAACAGATTAGCAGACCTTTGTCGAGGTCCGTCAACATTTCTATGAGGTGAAAATACAGCATGCTGGGTGGTTCGGGAACAGCAACTTCTGTACTATTTATATTAATAATTTCAAAAGAGCCAAAGTTAAAAAAATTTTTGTTTTTTATTGACTACTAGTTTCGGGCTCGCCTGATCCCATTATCAAGTCAGCGAAGTCAGCGTCATATTCAATACACATAAGATATACCAGAAAATTTACAGAAAATGAAATATTATTCCTCTTGAGATGTATCATGAAATTTACGGAACAAAATGTATTACTCTCTAGTTGACGCTTAGTTTTGTAGAGAATCATACATTTTGTTCCGTAAATTTCATGACACGTTTCAAGATGAATAATATTTCATTCCTTGTAAATTTGGTTATATGACTTGGCTGACTTGATAATAGGTTCAGGCTATCCCGAAACTAGTCGTCAATTTAAAAAGCCAACAATTTGCAACTTTGGCTGTTTCGAAATTATTAATATATCTATGCGACTAAAAAGTACAAGGAAATGATATCTACTATTAAATCTGCAATAAAAAGTAGGGGATCGTATTTAAGATTTCAAAATAACTCCTTCCCCTCCCGCCCGCGTGGTTGGTGTAGAGGTGGGGGGAGGGCAGGAATCGACTTTTATGTAAATGGATGTCCCTGTTTGAGGTGTTCAACTTTTATTGCAACTTCTTTTTAATCTGCTTTGTAATTTTGTAAATATTCCGAAAAACAGTTTTAAGTTCAAATCAAATGTTTGTAGAGTCTATGGGACTTAACTACGGAGTCATCAGTCCCTAAACTTACAAACTACTTATGACGTAGCTAATCCTAAGGACGGCACAAATATCCATGCCCGAGGGGGGATACGAACCCCCGACCGTAGTAGCCGTGCAGACCGTGACTGGAGCGCCTCAGTCCCCTCGGCCACCGCGGCCGGCTCAGTTTTAAGTGCCTCGCCCTGTATATGGTGAGGCAATTAAAACTATCATATACACATACAGGAATTACACGAGACAGACTTCAAACTTGTATCAAATGAGAATGAATTCTCGACAAATAATGGATGTTTGACCCACTGCATAGGTGCACCGAGAGCAACACCCAAGAGGTAATCGGCTCCATGGGTGCATTCCGTGCGGATCCCTTTGTATTGTCCACTCGGACTCTGGTCGAGGGAACCTGCGTTCAGTGATAACAGCAATGCCTGTCGCGTCCGAAATCCATTGTATTCAAGATGTGATACCTGTCAAAATCTGTCGATTAGGGAAGGCAGTTTAAACTTGACAGTAACAGCCGTTCAAAATAACCGGTTCATAAATTAACCGATTTTCTTTTTTTATTGCTATTATTTGCAACAGAAAGGTACACCATGAAGTAGTATTGAGAAACTCTGATTAACATGGTGGAGTAGAATATTTCGATCGATATAAGCTTCAGGCTGTGACATAAATGTGTATCATTTTCTCCAGTAGATGTGACGAAGATGAAGGGTGTGACAGTGGCGATTGCGAAATGTCATAAATCGATGACTTTCCTGCACCATCGCTTTTGGATGGTATAAATATTTGATAATGAAGCAAAATCAAATTAAAGGTTCATTTATTACCACAAGTCAATTCAGTGAGCATGGAACGAGTCAGTACATCAAATTCTATCAAAAGAGTATTAATAGATAAAGTGAAACGCACAGCAATCCTATGCACACGACAGGCCTAAGAATAAGTAAAAAGAAACTATAACGCAAAACAGAAATTAGCTTAATTTTTTTTAATTTTTCCAGCAATTTAACTACAGAATAGAGAGAGTGATCCATGGGGAAACTTTTCAGTTTAGTCTTCAAAGTCCCAGGATTACAACTAAGCATTTACAATTCTCGTGGCAGCTTATTAAAAATGGATGCGGCAGAATACTACGCACCTTTCTGCACAAGGGTCGAGGAGGTGCGATCCAAGAGCAGATTCGATTTATTTCTGCTATTAACTGAGTGGAAGCTGCTAACTCTCGGGAATAGCCAGATATTATTAACAGCAAACGACTTTAAAGAAACTACATATCGCGAGGCCAATATCAGAATTCCCAGGCTACTAAATAGGAGTAAACAAGGAGTACATAAGCTTACCCCACATATTGCTCCAACCGCGTGTTTTTGCGTAATAAATACATTTTTTGGACCGGATGATGCGGAGCGCGCGGTTGCTCGCCGTGGAGGTTCGAGTCCTCCCTGGGGCATGGGTGTGTGTGTGTTGTCCTTAGGTTAGTTTATCTAGGTTTCAAATCAAATGTTTGTAAAGCTTATGGGACTTAACTACGGGGTCATCAGTCACTAAACTTACAAACTACTTATGAACTACTTACGAACTAGGACGGCACAAATATCCATGCCCGAGGGGGGATTCGATCCCCCGACCGTAGTGGCCGTGCAGACCGTGACTGAAGCGCCTCAGTCTCCTCGGCCACCGCGGCCGGCTACCTAGGTTTAAGTAGTTTGTAAGCTACGCACTGATGACCACGCAGTTTGGTCCGATAGATTTACAAACATTTGAACATTTTTGGACCAGATGACTTACAACCAGAAAACAACGCTACACGTCATAAGCTAATGAAAACAAGCAAAGAAGACTGCATTTCGTGTTGAACTATCACTTATTTCAGAAACTGATTGAATGGTAAACAACGCAGGACTTCGTTTTTGAACAATATCCCAAACATGGGTTTTCATGGACAGCTTACTACAAGGTGTGCAACTTTGCTTCCGCCGTTTGCCGATCGTTGGCGACAACGGTCAGTAGCTGTGAAAGAAACAGTTCGAAGACGTCCGCCAGTTAGCTTGGACCTCGGTCGACATAACCTCATTCAAACATTTGTCGATTTGTGTCTGCATCATAAAGTTGTTCTTGGTTGAAAATGGGAGTTTACGAGCCTAATTCTCGTCATTTGCGGGAGGTGTTACTGTTTGGTTTCAGTAAGCTTCAGTATTCTTCCACATCGACGTCCAAAACGAATATTCACGGCTCCAACATCATACTCCGCATTTGGTGCGACCAGCTCGGCATCATGTACTATCGGGCTTTAAAACCAATTGAAACAATCAGAAGAGCTCGTTATCGAACGCAGTTAATGCGTTTGAGAAGAGCATTTAAAAACAAACGGCTGCAATACAGCGAGAGGCACGATAAAGTGATTTTGCAGAACGACAACACTGCAAGTTGCAAAAGAGGTTAAAGCGTACTTGGAAACGTTAAAATGGGAAGTCCTCCACCACCCGCCGTATTCTCCAGAGATTGCTCCCTCTGACTATCACCTGTTTAGATCAATGACGCATGGCCGCCTAGCTGACTAACACGTCGGATCTCATGAAGGAGTCACAAATTGTTTCGATTCGTGGATCACTTCAAAAGATGAACATTTTTTGTCGACGCGGGATTCGTACACTGCCCGAAAGATGGGAGAAAGTAGTGGCCAGCGGTGGAAAATACTTTGAATGAGACACGTGTAACCAATTTGTTTCATTAACGCCTTAAATGGTGGAAGAAAAACGGACGAAGTAAATTTGTACACCTTGCATCTATCTCAATGTCTTCAAATTTCAAATGTTAATTCTCATTTGTCATGTGCTCATTCTGTGTATTATATTACGTGTCCAAATGGCCGTTTGGGGTTTTGCTAGTCCCCAAGTGGCGGATAGGGGAATGCTCTGTAGAGATAGGGGGTACTGGGAAAATAAAACATCCGGGTGGACCAAAACTATGACGGTCATGAGAGGCTCGCTAAGCCGTGGTGAAGGCAGTCTCCTAGAGGCAGTGCACCCAAAATCAAGAGTCCTGGTCCTTCAGGTTGGTGGTTGTGCAGAGGGCTAACAACCCACTCATGTAAAATGTGGACTGGTCAAGGTACAAAACAGAATTTACTGGAACTGGAAAAGCAACAAGGTTCTCTCTTTTGGTTCATAGAATATTACAAGCCGGCCGCTGTGGCCGAGCGCTCTGCGGCGCGTCAGTCACGGTCTGCACGGCCACTACGGTCGGGGGTTCGAATCGCCCCTCGGGCATGGATGTTTGTGCCGTCCTTAGAATTAGGTAGTTCATAAGTAGTTTGTAAGTTTAGGGACTGATGACCCCCTAGTTATGTCCCATAACCTTTAAACATTTGAACATTTGACTTTTTGAAGCCTACGCCGCCATAGAAATGCCCAAACATTACAGAACGAATTAAGAAAACACAGATTGCAACTGGTGGCTCTACAAAAAGTAAGATGGCAAGGAATGGAGTCACTGAAAATAGGAGATGTGACAATTTTGCATGAGATTGCGGTCATCGCCATGAATTTGGAATCAAATTCTACATTCATAAGTGACTCAGTAAGGGAATTTAAACATGTTAACAATGGTACATTACACATCACAATTCAGACGTAATACTTAGACATTACACTTCTGAATGCACACGCACCCACAGAAGATAAACGTGATGACGTAAAGGAAGAATTCTACGGTCAACTGGAACACGCTTACAACACAATAAGTAGGCATAACGTAAAAATAGTATTCTGAGATTTTACTGCCAAAGTAGGAAATGAAGAAATCTACAAACCAACCACGATGAAAGTTCAGATAATGGGGTACGACGTATAAACTTTGCAATGTCAAATGACCTCACGATAAGCAGCACAAAGTTTCAAGACAAACACATTCATTTAGGGACGTGGATATCACCAGACGGAAAATTGGTGAATCAGACTGACCATGTAGCTATCGAAAAAAAGATTACAAAACAGTATTAAAAATGTCAGGACCTTTATGGTTGCAGATTGTGATACAGACCATATGTTAGTCATGTCAAAAAAGGAAAATAAACAGTAATAGAGAGGAAATCATTAGGTATATAACATAGGAAATCTGGCAGAAGTAAATATAAAAGAAAAATTTACAAAAGAAATTGACAACAATCTTACAAAAATTGGACTAGCCATTAGGGAAACGCAAGAGGTCTAAAGTAGATGGAGACACCTGAAGTACTCTGTTCAAGAAGCAGCTTCCAAAAAAACATGCTAACAAAATTTGGTTTAAGAAAAAGCCAAGAAAAATTGTTGGAAAGAAGAAATGGGTAAAACGCGTGGATTAAAGAAAGGAACAATATGGAATTGAAGGAAATATACTATAACCTCCGCCAAAAAAACACAAAGAATCCTAAGACAAGAGAAAGGGAACAACAGAGTGATAAAAAAGGCAGAAGATGATTCCAACATCACAGGACAGGGCAGATGTACAAAATATAAAAAATATTTTGATAAATTCACTGAAAGGGAACAGTTTATAAATGATCAGAATGGGAAAGTATTGACCAATAATAATGACATACAAAAAAGGTGGAAGACATACTTTTCACAACTACTCAACTGCAATGATCCAAAATCTTACATTAAAATTGATGAACCTGCCACAGTTGATGTACAAGTCACCACCCCATCAATAAATGAAATACAGCAACTAATAAAGAAATTAAAGAACAACAAGGCTTGTGGCGAAAACCAAATATACGCTGAGTTTTTAAAGAATGGAGGATCACAACTTGAAGTAGAAATACAATCTGTAACAGAAACAATTTGGAAGACAGAAACCATTCCTGCAGATTGGAAAACCGCAGTTGTATGCGCTATATTTAAGAAGAATGATCCCATCGTGTGTGAGAACTACAGAGGAATTGCTTTATTGGATGTGATCTACAAAATCTTATGCATCTGTCTATTAAACAGTCTGATTCAAATAACAGAAGACTTAATTGAGACTTCTATTGCGGTTTCCACATGAGATCACTTATTCACTGTAATATAAGTAAATGAGAAGGCATAGGAGTTCACTGTAGATGTCCACATAATATTCGTAGATTTCAGAAAGGCCTACGATAACGATAGAGAATTTACGAAAACTAAACCGTAAGGGCAGAGGATATAAAATTCAGAATGGCAATGGGTAGAAAAGCATTCTAGAAAAAGAGAAATTTGTTAACATCGAATATTGATTTAATCCTAAGGAAGTCCTTTCTGAAGGCATTTGTATGGAGTGTTGCCTTGTATGGGTGTGAGACATGGACGATAAACAATGCGGACAGGAAGAGGATTAAGGCTTTTGAAATATGGCGCTACAGAAGAATGCTGAAGATTAGGTGGGTGGATCGCGTAACTAATGAGGAGGTACTGAACAGAATTGGGGAGAAAAGAAATTTCTGGCATACCTTGACTAAAAGAAGGGATAGATTGGTGGGACACATTCTTAGACATCAAGGAATTGTGAATCTAGCATTAGAGGGAAGTGTGTGAGGTAAAAATTGCAGAGGAAGACCAAGAGATGGATGCAGTAAGCAGATTCAGACAGATGTAGGTTGCCGTTCTTATGTGGAGATGAAGAGGCTTGCTCAGGATAGGGGATTGTGGAGAGCTGCATCAAACCAGTCTCCGGACTGAAGACCACAACAACAACAACAAACCGTAAGGGATCCAACTACAGAACAGGAACATTTCTAGAGTTGCCTATGCAGATGATTTGGCATTAATAAAAAGTTTCAAAACAGAATTAATCAGAATGAAGCAAAATTACTATAAAATTATCGAGAAACGAGGATTACATGTTAATGAAGAAAAGAGAGAATACCTGGCCATAAGTAAGAAAATGAGAAAAGAGGTACATTTGACTGTAGAGGAATTCACTTTCAAGACTTGAGCGCTTCAAGCACTTGGAGAGTCTTTTCAGTAAAAACGATAGAACATTTATCTAAATAGATGCCCGTTTAGCAAAAGCGAACAAGACCCTTTTTAGTTTCCACAAAATTCTATGGAAAATATCACTTAGCAGCAACTTCAAAATCAGTTTATATCAATCAACCATATACTGGTGACGCTACAGGCTTTTGTAGTGAAACATTAACATTTAGAAGGAAAGATGAAGAAAAACTGTTAACATTCGAAAGAAAGGTACTAAGGAAAATTTTTGGGCCTGTAAACGATATAAACAATATGGAGTGAAGAATAAGAAAAAGATTAAGAATTAAGAGAGATGTACGAACATCGTAACATCGTCGAAGTGAAGAAAAGAAGACTGAATTGAGTAGGCGATATATAAAAAATGACACAAGATAGATTACCGAAAATGGCTTTCAGCAGAACAATAGCTGGTTCTAGAGGAAGAGGCAAACACAGAAGCAGGTGACGAGATAACATTCGAGATGACACGGCTAGCATAAACAGCAGCATCAATGAGACACACAGCGGACTCAACAGAAAGCTGTGGAGAGGCTCGTAGAGCAGGCGTATGATCCATAAGGCTCTTGCCACATGTAAAGTAAGTCCATATGACCGTTTTCATTATGAAAATCTCCAACCCCCAAAGGAAAGTTATCTTTCTGAGCACATACCGTCGAAACAGCAGGAGATATAGAAAAAATGTTGAAACATAACTTATATGATTGCTACTGTGCTTTACAACCGTGCGATCACATCTTGATATATTCTGAAATTTATGAAGCGGTCTAAATGTTATTTTAGTAAATCTAGTAGTATATTTAACAACAAATTCAACCATGCATGATACAGTTACATATGGAAGTAGCAGTAGTCACATATGTTATAGACGCGCTCTGTTCACCGTATGACGCTTGAACTAGATGGCGAAGGTAATGTTTCCAATTTCACGGTGCAACCGTAAAAGACCAGTTCCTTAAGTGTTTAATTGAAAGAATGTCTCGCTTTCTGTCGAGTGCGGGAATAACCAATGTAGATATAGATGTTGCTTGCTCGGAGGTGGGCTCACCAAAGAATTTCTTCATAGTAGCTCCTGAATAAGTGTTTGTTTGTAAATCTATCGAACCAAACTGCGTGGTCATCAGTCATCAGACACATAGTCAAGGATATATGATGTCAGAAGTATTGAACTGTATATTTTTTGAGTTACTGTTTCATAATTTCTAAGTTGATTTCATGAATACGTGAAGATGAAATTTTACCAGAATTTTTATTTTCGTTTCTAATATAAGACTGGAAAAATGCATATATACCTGAGAAAAAACGGGTTTATCAGCTAATGTGGATATAAGGAAGGACCTTAAACAGGAAATTATGAGAGAGGAACTCGAAAAAAAGGGGGATGAAGATGATCCGAGTATCTTAAGAGGATGTGTGGGCAGTGACTTCCCAAAATTACTGAGGAACTAAAGATGAATGGAAATAGATCTAGAGTGCACCCAAGGACACGATGGAAAACGGGAGTGAGAACATGTATGGAAAGAAGGGGTGTGACCCTCAACAAGTGGAGGGAGAAACGTGGTGGATGACAGAGCCAGGTGGAGAGGAATCGTCAGGAACCAGGCCCAGCAGTAGCTGTAAAGGATACGGTTACGTACATACATATAACCGGGCAACGCCGTGTTTTCAGCTAGCACATATACACTACTGGCCATAAAAATTGCTACACCAAGAAGAAATGCATATGATAAACGGGTACTCACTGGACAAATATATTTTACTAGGACATGTGATTTTCATTTTCACGCGATCTGGGTGCACAGATCCTGAGAAATCAGTACCCAAGACAACCACCTCTGGCCTAATAACGACCTTGATACGGCTGGGCATCCAGTCAAACAGAGCTTGGATGGCGTGTACAGGTACAGATCCCCATGCAGCTTCAACACGATGCCACAGTTCATCAAGAGTAGTGTTCAAAATGTTCAAATGTTTGTATAGCTTATGGGACTTAACTACGGGGTCATCAGTCCCTAAACTTACAAACTACATATGAACTAGCTAATACTCTAGACCCACTTCAAAACGAGATGCGCGAACTCATTTGTGGAGGTAATCTAACATCTTCTAGAATTGACTTATTATCCTGCTATTGCTTGCATCATTCAGCCGCCTTTAATGGTGTCGTCCACGTCACGCAGAAATACAACCTCTGACAATAAAGTTCGGTGAATGAAGTCAGCACGGTCGATCGATCAACACATGCGAATTAAACGCTCTACCTCTTGACAATCTGCAAATGTTCAAATGTTGGTATAACTTATGGAACTTAACTAAGGGGTCATCAGTCCGTAAACTTACAAACTACTTATGAACTACTTACAAACTAGGACGGAACAAATACCCATGCCCGAGGGAGGATTCGAACCCCCGACCGTAGTGGCCGTGCAGACCGTGACTGAAGCGCCTCAGTCCCCTCGGACACCGCGGCCGGCGCGCATGGAATCCCAGATGCGCTGATGCAGCCCTGGAGAATGGCGTATTGTATCACAGCCGTCCACAATACGAGCACGAAGAGTCTCTACATTTGGTACCGGGGTTGCGTAGACAAGAGCTTTCAAATGCTCCCATAAATGAAAGTCAGAAGGGTCGAGGTCAGGAGAGCGTGGAGGCCATGGAATTGGTCCGCCTCTACCAATCTATCGGTCACCGAATCTGTTGTTGAGAAGCGTACCAACACGTCGACTGAAATGTGCATGAACCACATGCTGTGTCGTACTTGTAAAGGCAAATGTTCTAGCAGCACAGGTAGAGTATTCCGTATGAAATCGTGATAACGTGCTCCAGTGAGCGTACGTGGAAGGACATGAGACCCAATCAAGACATCACCAACAATTCCTGCCCAAACGTTCACAGAAAATCTGTATTGATTGCTCAATTGCGTGCGGATTCTCGTCAGCCCACACATGTTGATTGTGAAAATTTACAATTTGATCATGTTCGAATGAAGCCTCATCCGTAAATAGAAAATGAGCTCTAACATGGAAATTAAGCGTTTCCGGACACATATCCACATAACATATTTTCTTTCTTTGTGTGTGAGGAATGTTTCCTGAAAGTTTAGCCGTACCTTTTTGTAATACACCTGTAAAGCAGTCAACATTCCGAAGATTGGTTTGAACACCACAGTGCTTTACTAGGTATGGTCCTGTTTGGAGGTGGTATGCCGTTGCCTTCCTCCGACCTTTGAACCGACTTACCCAGCCAGTTATAGGGATACCTACTGTTTAACGTGGGTTCCGAACCACGGTGCTACTCGGTATTTTTCACATCAGCAACACTGCCAGAGGTGAAAGAAGTGGAAAGTGACAGATAAAAATCCTAGGACCTGGTGGGGATCGAACCCACGTCTGGCACTCTACCACTGTGCTACGGAGCCGAAAACAGAAATATAAAAGCGTTGCGATGGATAGGTATACATAATTTTAAAGACAGGAGGAACCTGAACCTGAACCTACAGGTCGCTCTTCCAGCAGAAAACATCATCATTTGAAAATGTAATTAGTGTGGCTTTTGATATTAGAGTACGTTAATGCGAAAGTGATTTGGAATGTGATAGCGAGGCGTTAGGGAAGTGTGCACATTGTTCTCTCCCACGTTGTTTTAACCACTTTATCGAAATCCCGCATCTGCAGTTTGAGGACTAATATCAGAACTTCGAGATGTGTGGCACTGCAGAATGTGTGTTTTGCACTGTTATAAGTACCTTGAGCAGAGAGTGTTTGGCTCTGCTGATTGAATATGTAATGATACACTGGCGCCATTAAATTACATATAATTTCCTTCCCATGGTAATGATATTTTTTTACTTTGTTTCTCTCTGTTTAAATGGTACATGAGATACAATGCAACGTTTTGCATGGACATGACGCACACCACTGTCCTGTTTATCATTGTCTGTTATTCCAAGCTTCGCTTCGTGCGGTTCCGAGCGATCTAGGTCAAAGGTGTCGCTTATGGATGAAACACGGTATCTTCGGTACGACCGTGAAACAAAACAGCAAAGCATGGAATGTCATTGTCAGACATCACCTCGTCGGAAAATAGAGCCAAAAACTCACGCCTTAAAACTATATTCACCATATTTTTCATAGTCAAGCATTATCACAAGGTATTCCTACCTGAGGGAACTAAGTTCAACGCTGAAGGGTACATTGAAATTGTGACCCGTTTCATGCGACTTCTACGCAGGATACGAACCCAGTACTCACAACAAAGTTTCTGGTTTTTTGTTCACGACAACATTCCGCCCACACATAGCCAATATCGTCAAACAGTTCCTGGCAGAAGAAGGGGGCGGTGCAACTTTATCATCCTATTCCCTGGACTCAAACTCGCTTTGAAAGAAAAGAGATTTGACGATATTCCTGACATCCAACGAAACGTAACAAGGTTTTTGAATACCATACAAAAGGAAGACTTCGTGCAAAATTTGCAGGACATGTATCGCAAAACTGTGCATAGTTATGGGAGGTGATCCTTTCGAAGAACAGTAGTTCATAGTTCATATAAGTTAATGTTACAGGACAATTCAGCGAACTTTATTGTCAGAGGTTGTATCAGTATAAGTGTTGCACCATCTACAACACTACAAAACGAGCAGCCTCATTTACATCTACGTATATTCTCCGCAATCCATCGTAAGCTGCGTGGCGGAGGGTACACTGTACCACCACTAGGCATTTCCTTTCCTATTCCACTCCCAAATAGAACGAGGGGAAAATTAATAACCGGCCGCGTGGCCGAGATGTCTGCGGTGCGTCAGTCACAGTCTACACGGCCACTACGGACGGGGGTTCGAATCCCCCCTCGGGCATGGATATTTGTGCCGACCTTAGTATTAGCTAGTTCATATGTAGTTTGTAAGTTTAGGGACTGATGACCCATAGTTAAGTCCCTTAAGCTCTACAAACATTTGAACATTTTTGAAAAAATAATGTCTATACGCCCCAGTACAGGCCCTAATTTCCCTTATTTTGTCTTTCTGATCTTTATGACAATGAAAGTAGGTGGTAGCAAGCTCGTTCTACACTTAGTTTCAAATTGCGGCACTCTAAAGTTCCTCAACAGAATTTCTCGAAAATAACGTCGTCTTTCCTCAAGCGATTCCCATTTGAGTTGCCGGAGCATTTCCGTGACACTCGAGCATTGGTCGAACCTATCAGTTAAGTACCTAGCTGCTCGCCTCTGAACTGCTTCTATGTCTTCCTTTAAACTGGTCTGCTGCGGGTCCCAAAAACTTGACGAATACTCAAGACGTGGTCGTACAAGCGTTTTATACGCTGTCTCCTTTACAGATGAAGTACATCTTCGCAAAATTCTCCCAAACACCGGAGTCGGCTGTCCACCTTACTCACAACGTTGGCTCCCCAGATTTGAATTTAACCGTTCCGGAAGTCTTTATGCCTGACCGACATCTTGCCTGTTTAATGTATTAATTATTCCAGGACCCGGAAAATTATTCTCCCCCCCCCCCCCCTGAGACGATGGTTAGTCAGGCACGTAGACGGTCCTTACATGTTCATTTCGTTCTGTAATGTTACACGTAGATATTTCAACGACGCGACTGCGTTAAGGTCACTAGTAATGTTGTGTTCAACCATTATAGGATTGCTTTTCCTACTCATGTCCACACCTTACATTTTTCTACATTGAGAGCTAGCTGCCATTCTTCACACCAACTATAAGCCGGCCGCGGTGGCCGAGCGGTCTGCGGCGCTCCAGTCACGCTCTGCACGGCCGCTGCAGTCGGGGGTTCGAATCCGCCCTCGGGCATGGATGTTTGTGCCGTATTTAGTATAAGCTAGTTCATAAGTAGTTTGTAGGTTTAGGCACTGATGACCCAGTAGTTAAGTCCCATAAGCTCTAGAAACATTTGAACATTTGAACCAACTATAAATTTTGTCTAAGTCGTCCTGTATGCTATTACAGTCAATTAATGACGACACCCTCCCATACACCTCAGAATCAACAGCAAACATCCGCAAATTACAAGTCACTCTGTCCATCAGATCATTTATATAGATACACAACAATAGCGGTCCTATCACACCCCCCTGGGGCACGCCTGACGATACACTCGTCTCTGATGAACACTCGCCGTCGAGAACAACGTACTGATTTGTATTACTTAGGAAGTCTTCCAGCCAGTCACAAATCTGTGAACCTATTCCATAAGCTCGTATCTTCGTTAGCAGTCTGGAGTGTGGCACCGCGTCAAACGCTTCTTGCCCTTCATCCACGGCTCGCAAGATGTCATGTGAGAAAATGGCAAGCTGAGTTTCACATGAACGATGTTTCCTAAACCCGTGCTGATTCATAGAAATAAGGTTTTCCGTCTCTAGGAAATTTCTGAGAATAGGCTCCAAAACTCTACAGGAAACTGAGGTCAACGATATTGGCTTGTAATTATCTGAGTCAGTTCTCTTTGCTTTCTTATAAATGTTAGTCACCTGCGCTTTTTTATCCGTTCACTAGGAACTTTGCGCTGGATTAAAGATTCGCGGTAAGGGGCCAACGCCGGAGAATACTATTTGAGGAGATAACTTAACACCTTCTCTAATGGGTTTATTATACTGCTATAGGTCAAGGCCTCAATGCTTGCATCACGCATCAGTCTATAATAGCGTCGCCCACGACTCTCAGAAATATTCAGCGCCTAAGACGGAGAGCGGCACTTTTTCAGTTGTCAACACGCAGCGCGCACTTTGGCCTCATCTGCAAATGGATGGGCGTAGTTTGTCGCGGCTTAGCGGGGAATGAGGGGTGTGTGGAAGCGAAAATAGCGGCGACCACACGTGAGGCGCGTGGCGAGCGGGCTAGCGCCACGCGCGTGGGATGAGCCGACAGCGCTCTTCCATCGCGGGGACACCGGAAACCGTTCAGGGAGCGTGCCCCGCGGCCCGCACAACGCCTTACCGACCCTTCATCCCCTCCCCCTCCCCTCCATATCTCCACACCCCCCCCCCCCCCCGCCCTACATGCCCCGCGGCGGCGGAAGACTGAGACCTGGTTCCCGCGCGAGCAACCCTTTTCTCAACAGACCACCTGTCACACCTCTTCCAGATCTGGTCAGCACTGTAACTCGTTTTATATCAAAGATATTGTATCTAAGGAGAGACTTTGAATTAAAATTTGTGCTGCAGCTGGGATTCGAACCCGGGACCTCCCACTTACTAGGCAGACGAATGTTCAAATGTTTGTATAGCTTATGGGACTTTACTACAGGATCATCAGTCCCTAAACTTATGAACTACTTACGAACTAGGACGGCACAAATATCCATGCCCGAGGGGGCATTCGAACCCCCGACCGTAGTGGCCGTGACCGTGCAGACCATGACTGGAGCGTCTCAGTCCCCTCGGCCACCGCGGCCGGCACTAGGCAGACCACTGACAAGGAAAGTACTTAGGCTCGAACAAACAGAAATACACCAAAATCGTATGAGAGATAATGTAAAGGTCCTTTATTGCACTAGTGATACTCCCGCATCTGCAAAACTCTGCAATCGCCTATTAGAGGCCTCTGCGTGTGCCATGCCGCATTGCATATTGAGCTGCCGTTACGCCAGTAGTGACGGTGCAGTGTGCCTCTGAAGTTGCGTTTTGTGACGTCATTTGTGTAGTGAAGCGTCAGATGAGTCGGCGATTGGTAATCAATCCTGCTAATGTATTGCAACTGGTTGAGATGAAATTCTGAAGAGCCCTTCTTCGTGAATACGGTCTTGGTGTAGAAGAAGAATCATTCACATGTTTTCTGGTATTATAGTGTATAATTATGAGAATAGATTAGAAACACTATAATAGATAATAGGTAATATGCGAATGATTCATCTTCTACACCAATACCATCTACACGAGGAAGATTTCTTCGTAACTTCATCTCAACCAGTCACACTATATTAGCAGGATTGATTACCAATCTCCGACCCATCCGACACTTCACCACACAAATAACGTCACAAAACGCAACTTCAGAGGCACACTGCACCGTCACTACTGGCGTACCGACAGGTCAAAGTGCAATGCGGCGTGGCACACGCAGAGGCCTCTAATGGGCGACTGCAGAGTTTTGCAGATGCGGGAGTATCACTAGTGCAATAAGAGACCTTTACATTATCATACTATTTTTGTTTGTTCGAGCCTAAGTTCTTTCCTTGTGAGGTAATGCGGCCTTATGGATAACTAGCTGAAAACCCGGCTTTGCCGGGGTATTTATTTATTCTTGCCTTGAGTTATAACTACTCCTATCCCTTCTCTCTCTGTCCCTATCGTTTTTGTTTTTTTTTTTTTTTTTTTCTTCTAAAAACATGTTATATTTACCGAAGAATAAATAAGAAATAAGGCTGTCTCGTATATTGTACCAAATTAAAAGAAAGATAATAATCTAAATACAAATGACATAGGAAATGAAAAAAAAGGAAGGAATCTTGGGGTTTAACGTCCCGTCGACAGCCTGGTCATTAGAGACGGAGCTAACGCTCGGATTTTGGATAAGGATGGGGGAAGGAAATCGACCGTGTCTTTTGAAAGAACCATCCCGGCATTTGCCTGGAGTGATTTAGGAAAATCCTGGAAAACATAAATCTGGAGGGCCGGAGATGGATTTGAACCACCATCCTTCTGAATACGAGTCCAGTGCGTTACCACTGCGCCACCTCGCTCGGTCACATACAAAATGCGACGGTCTCATATTTATTGAATTATATGTTATACAATTGTTTCATTTCAAAAAATGTTCAAATGTCTGTAAATTTATCGGACTAAACTGCGTGGTCATCAGTCCGTAGCTTACAAACTACTTAAACCTAGGTAAACTAACCTAAGGACAAACAAACACACGCCCATGCCCCAGGGAGGACTCGAACCTCCACGGCGAGCAACCGCGCGCTCCGCAGCGAGACGCTTTAGACCGCTCGGCTACGCCACCGTGGCTTGTTTTATTTATCAGGTATATATTCACTTGTATAAGGGCCCTATGTCTGTAAAATCTGTTGCGAATACAATTAGTGGTAAAGAAGTAATAGATTTAAACTTCGTGCGTGATGGGACGTTTTTCCATAGACGTTACTGTTTACGTGCTCATATCATGAACTATATGTTGTACTGTGATGACATTTAGAAGGCGGCGGCGGATTAGCCGTGCGTACTGGAGCGCCGTGTTGCGGTGCGCGCGTCCGTCCGCCGTCGGGGGTTCAATTCCCCCAACGGCCATGGGTTTTGTGTTGTCCGCAGTTTAGTTTACTTTAGATTACGTAGTTTGTAAGCTAGGGACTAATCGCCAAGCAGTTGAGACCCATAGATTTACAAACATTTGAACATTTTTGATAATTTAGAAGGTACACTCAACTATATGCATGTATACTGTTTGTAAAATTTCCGTTGCCTACAATTTGTAGTGTAGAAATTATGAATTCTAAAGTCATACCGATTGCCGTAGTTTTAGGTCATGAACAGCGGACCGTTACTGTTTATGTGCTCATATCTCATGAACTACGTGTCGTACTGTGATGATATTTAGAAGGTACATTCAACTACATGTGTGTATACTGTCTGTAAAATTTCCTGTGGCTACAATTTGTAGTGTATACAAATTATAACGTCATACCGAATGTCGTAGCTTTACTCCATAAACAACGTAAAAGTAGTAAGCGAGAAACTTTTCTCCTTTCGTCATTTTGCTAGGTTGTCAGCGAGAAAGAGTTAAATAAAGGTTCGAAATTATGTTTAAAGTTTGTTGCAAGTCGCTAAGTACTATCATTCTCATACAGTGTATTTAGAAAGTCTTGCCGCATTATGTGGCATTTTTTGCGACTCCTATTGTTTATGACGTCATGTCTTCAACTTGCAACTTTTATCTTTCACGACGTTATATCTCCTGAACCATGTGCCGTATGTGATTCTTAAACGTCCAGCAATTGTTACTTCGCGGTAAGGAATGTGTGTACCAAATTTGGTTGAAATCAATTTAATGGTTTAGGAAAAAATGAGCAGCATTGTCATTAAATGCAGGCAGTTGTTCGCGCATCTCATTGTTTATGACGTCATATCTCGTGACCTAGTACGTGATTCTTATACTTACGGTTACCGTCCTCATGGATTGTAGCTTACGTGTACAAAATTTCATGAAGATTGGAATAATATAGTAGATTTATATGCAAAACGTACACACAAACTTACGAACACTCTGCTTCATATATAAAGAAGAAGAAGATGATGATGATAATGATTATGAGGCTGCAAGGAGTGCCTTAGAGCACGTCTCCCTCCACAACACATATCCTATGAACTACCTCGAAGAGAATGACCTATCGACCCATAGTCAACACGGATTCAGAAAGTAACATTCTTGTGAAACGTAGTTAGTTCTTCACTCACATGATGTGATGAGTGCTATCGAAAAGGGATGTGAATTAGATTCCGTATTTCTAGATTCCAGAAAGGCTTTAGACACTGTATCTCACAAGCGTCTCCTAGTCAAAATGCGTGCTTATGGAATGTCACCACATTTGTGCGATTGGATTAGTGATTTCCTATCAGAAAGGACCCACTACGTTGTAATTAACGGAAAGTCATCGAGTAGAAGCGAAGCGATATCTGGCGTTCCCCAGGGAAGTGTTATAAGGCCCCTACTGTTCCTTATTTTTATAAACGATTGAGGCGACAATGTGAATAGCTTCCTTAGACTGTTCGCGGATGATGCTGTCACTTATCGGTTAGTAAATTCCCAAGAATATCAAAAGCAACAGCAAAATGATTTAGGTAAGATATCTGCATGATGCAAAACAAAAAAAAAAAAAAAAAAAAAAAAAAAAAAAAAAAAAAAAAAAAAACATGGAAATTGACCCTTAATAATGATAAGTGTGAAGTGATCCATATGACCACTAAAAGACACCCATTTACACGATAAATCAGTCAAAACTACATGCCGTAAATTCAACTAGATACCTAGGAGTAACAGTTACAAACAACTTAAATTGGAAAGAGCACATAGAAAATATTTTGGAAAAGCGACCCAAAGACTACGTTTCATTGGCAAAACACTTGAAGATGCAACAGTTGTACTAAAGAAACTGCCTACACTACACTAGTCCGTCCTAGTTTGTAGTTTGGAGTATTGTTGCGCATTTTGGGATACCTACCAAGTGGGACTGACAAACGATTTATATGTAGTTCAGAGAAGTGCGGTTCTTTTTTTTGCGATTTAGGGGAGAGAGTGTCAGAGAAATGATGCACAATTTCGGGTGGAAATCATTAAAACAAACGCGTTACTCGTTGTGACGAGATCTATTTGCGAAATTTCTTTTAGCAACTTCCTCTTCCGAATGTGAACATACATTGTTAGCACCCACCTACATAGGAAGACATGATCATCAAAATCAAATAAGATAAATTAGGTCGAAAATGGAAAGATTTAGGTGTTCCTTTGCCTGCGAGGTATTACAGAATGGAACAGTAGAGAAACATCTCTGTCATGCACTTCAATGTGACACGCAGAGTATTTATGTAGATGTAGATCATCCTGCATTTCGTTACTCTTTACCAGTGTTGCAACATCTCGATAAACTACAGCATCATCCGCGAAAAGCCTCATTGAACCTATTATCTCATATAGGAGATCATTTATATATACATTGTGAAAAGCAAAGGTCCTATAACACTCTAATTGGGCACACCTGAGATCACTTTAAGGCCTGAAGACTTCTCTCCATTGAGGATTACATGCGGCGTTCTGTTAGCTAGAAACGTCTCAATCCAGTCATTCAACTGATGTATTCCATATTCCCGCACTTTTTTCATCAGACAGCGGTGCGGAACGGTGTGAAATGGCTTGCGGAAGTCAAGGAACACGGCGTCTACCTGCGATTCTCTATCTACTGCCCTCTGGATCTCGTTGAAGAATAGCGCCAGTTGTGTCTCACATGCTCTTTGCTTTCGGAACCCATGTCGATCGCTACAAATGAATGTTCCAGAATCTCTGGGACAGGCTTCGTACGTCCGACACAACCAGTAATTTCTCTGAAGGATAATCCGCAATCCTTATACACATCTGTTCTTCCTTGGTCTAACTTCGAAAAGTGCTCAAAAGACGTTCGCTGTCTTCTGCAACTGATTCTGGTTACCTAAAACAACCGCATGAAAGAACAATTCCAGTTCGTCCATACGGCCGTCAGTTTCCCCTATACATCGCTCTTTCATGTGGCCCCACAGGAGCCCGTGATGTGTGCCTGCCTTACGTGCATAATGTGCATTTGTCGTCACCAAAAATGCATACTGCAAATTATACCAGATTTTGATACTTCCTTCATGGTGTAATATTTTGCGTCGCCGGAAGTGTAAATCAGAAAATGCATACAATCTTCTCTGTACTAATGGATGAATTTTGTACCGTACACGAGATCCAGTTCGTTAGTTCGGTTCCAAGGTCTGCTGAACACTGGTATTGATTGTATATATCGCATCAAGAACACGGTTCCTTAGATTGTCCATGGATGTCACTCAGCCTGCACAAAGATATAAGGAACCACACATGATTAGTGCCAATGGTACGTTCCCAATTTCAACATATCCATTTCTGATACACCCTTGTATCAAGTGGACCATTTACTCTACCTAGGAAGCATACTGTCATCTAACTGCTCATCTCGAAACGATGTGGATAGTAGAATTCGTGCTGCCCATGTAGCATTTGAACGTCTTGCAAAACGTGTCTTCTTGAATAAAGACCTCACACTGTACACCAGACTGATGGTGTACAAACCTATAGTTATTTCCACCTTGCTATATGGTTGCGAAATCTGGACGTTATATGGCCGTGATGTAAAGAAACTAGAACGCTTCAACCAACAGAAACTAAGATTTATCATGAACTTAAAATGGAATGACTTCATATCCAATACTACTGTTCTTGAGAAAGCTAAAATGAATAGCATAGAGGCTCTCATTATTGGGCATCAACTCAGATGGGTCGGACATGTCCAGCGGATGAAAAATTACAGACTTCCACACCAAATGTTGTACAGTGAAGTGAGTACAGGTAAAAGGCCACGAGGTGCCCCTCTTAAACGCTATAAGGATCAGTTCAAGAAAAATCTGAACAACTTGAATATCGATCCTAGAAACTGGTCCACAATAGCAGAAGATCGCCGTCGCTGGCGCTCAGCTACCTCAAATGCTCTTCAGAACTTTGAGCTAAGCACGTCGAAGACTGGACGATGACAAACGCCAGACACGTAAACTCCTCCAGGCTCAGCCACGTCCTCCACCTTCCATCATCTATAATGTCTGTGGCCGCATGTTCAACGCTAAGATTGGATTACTAAACCATCAACGACATTTACACGCCGGAACCGTGACACAGGAAATCTCAGGAGACAAATGAAAACTCGGATACGAGTTTCAGCCGACGACGACGACGGAGTGGGGAAGACAGCCGATCAGTTCCAGTCATACACCGAGAAGACAGTTCGCTGCTCGTGTTGACTGTAGTTCTGACCTGTCTGGAAGAGCAATACCGAAGTTTGATGGTATCCGCATTGTTACTTCGTGCCAGAAGGGACTCTCATCAAGGGGAGTTTCCAGGCGTCTAACAAGGAGACCACATGGGTATCGGATTTTAATTATATATATATATATATATATATATATATATATATATATATATATATATATATATATATATATATATCACGTGAAGTTCAGAACTTAAATATCAATCAGCCCAACCAGTCGACGCAACTCCCAAAAATTCTCGAGAACATCCACTTTGTAGCTCAGGCGATAGTTGTGGTCTCACAACCATAGGGTCAGTGATTCGAATTCCGCTCTGACACAAACTTTTTCTTTTAGTTGTTTTCGAATTCAGTTATATAAAACATTATGGGATCTTTAATTCCACGTGTTATGTCAGTTTTTGTTTATGTGCATGTAGACGAGCTGACACATTAGTGGATTAGCTGCTTGGAAAGCCATTAGTAGCTATGGAGATGACCTTCCAAAAACAGCGACGTAGTTCTTCACAATCTGAACTATCGAAGACAACCGTCGTCTACTAATATTGAAGCCAATACTGTAAAAACTGTAACTTATGTTTCTGTGATTCAAACCATCATTCTTAACAATCTTTTATTAAATATAGAAAACTACGCATAAATAAAAATACGTGAATATTTCGTAAAAATTGCCATTAGTTATTAAAATAGTGTAAGTATTCGAACACAACAAAAAAAAGTGACGGCGGGATTCGAACCTCTAATCTTATGGTTGTATGGTAAAATGTTTCCTTGGTTCTTAAGTAATTATATTTCATTCTACCACTTTCAAACAGAATACTCAGCTTTTCAAAATTACGATGTATGGGGGTTCTGCTTGCTGCAACATTATTCTCCTGGGGCGTCGTGGTAGAAATAAATACTCGGTATGTACAATTTTTCACTTCTTCTTTAATTTGCAATCAAACTACTTCTCCACCAAAACATTACAAATTCAAAACATATACAAAGTATCAGAACTTAGCTGGTAATACTTCCATTTCAAAACACAGGCTGACATAGCTTCCAGTGCACTTGACAAACGACTAAAACTCGAACTCCCTCACGCAAGGCGGTGATGCAAATATATAACATCGACAATAATGGCATTACATCATGCATTGTTCATAACAATTGAATATACTAATTTACAATTACCAAACACACAAAGAAAACATTTCATGTACACAAAAATAATCACAATATAAAATGAAAACTATACATACAATAGTTTTAGATCGCACCTATCTTTTTAAGTTTTAATCACGCTACTTTTTGTTTGACAACAAACCAAAATGTTAAATGTCATTTAATTAGTTAACGTGTACATCATATATGCTCCTAACATATATTGAACTATCAATTATTTTGGTAAACCTCAAAATAAGTTCAAAATCTCACGTCAGTCAATATATACAGAGAATTATAATATCCAAATCTCGACTATTACATTAATTACACAATTAGCTGGTCTACACAACTTGTTTATGAGCCTAACATATATATAATAATGCTATTTATTTTAATGTCTTTATGTAGATACAAAAGTTTTTACCATTCGTCTGTCTATTTATTGAAATAACATACAATGACAAAACTATTGTTTGTAGCACTGTCTGGAAAGCATCTAAACGAATCTCTTAATTAATGAAATCTATCACTTGTTAACTAATCACAGTATCACCGAGACACTGTCCTACACTGATTCCTAGGCTGGCTTTTTCGTTTGTAACTAACTTGATACGCAACATGTATCACTATTGAACCACACAATTCCGGGTCCGACGCAGACGGTATATTACGATAACATTGAGATGAGAGGGCCGGCAGTATCGTCACAACGGTCAGAACGCTACCACCTTTCTATTCTTTGCAGTCGGTAATCCTGTTTGTTAATTGTTGTTCGAAGTGTTGTTGGCTGAGTTTTTTGTGTTATTTTATTTTATTATTTATTTATATTTATTTTACAGAGGGTGCCTAGCCCTCTGACAGGGCGTGCTGAGCCACAGCGCGTGGCTACCTGAGCTACAACGACAGATGATGAAACTAGTAATTATTGATACTTATGTGTACCTGCAAAACTTCAAAGTCGATTTTCTCGAGAATTATTGAGAGTTGAGAGTACTGAACATCAATTATCAAAACATTCTAAAATGCGATACCCATGTAAGAATGAACCAAAGCGATGTTGTTCGGACGTGGAGGAGGTACAGAGATACAACTGTCGATGACTTACCTCATTCTGGCGACCCAAAGTCTATCACAGCAGCTGATGACTGCTACTTACGAATTTCAGATCGCAGGAACCTAGAGAGGATCGCCGCCATGCTAAATAACGATTTTGGTGCAGCCACAGAACGTCGTTTGTCGACTCAAACTGCACGTAACACGCTACATGACATGCAGCTTCACTCTCGACGTCCATGGCGAGCTCCAGCTTTGACACTTAGACACCAGGCAGCGCGGCACAGATGGGGCCAACAGCATGATGAATGGACTCGTCAGAGCCGCGCGGGAGTAGCCGAGCGGTCTGGAGCGCCAAGTTACCGATCGCGAGGCCTCCCGCGTCGGAGGTTCGAATCGTCCCTCGGGTATGGATCTGTGTCTTGTCCTTAGGCTAGTTTAACTTAGTTTAAGCAGTTTGTAAGTCTAGGGACTTATGACCAAACATTTGAACGTTTTGACTCGACAGAATTGGCATCAAATGCTGTTTACAGATGATTCTCGTATCTGCCTTCAAGTACAGAGTTGGAGATGTTTTGGAAGCAGCCTGGTCAGCCTGAAGGTCTTAGCCAATCGTCCAAGGAGTGCAGGAAGGTGGGATGGCTTCATGTTGGGCCACCGTACGCCACTGGTGGTCGTAGAAGGTAATCAAACAGCTATACGATACAGGGATGACATCATACGACGTATGGTGCAACCATATCGGCAGCATTTCGGTGAGAGATCTTCCTTAATGAACGAGAATTATCGCGGTTATCGTCCACGCCTTGTGGATGCGTTCCTTCATGATAACGACATCGCAAGATTAAAATGCCCATCGTGCTCTCCAGGCGTGAAGCTCATCACACATGCTTGGGATACATTGAATAGATCTGCTTTTTGAACGAGACGGCGCACCAATCAATCTCAGAGATCTAGGCCGCCGCTGAGGAGGGAGACAATCTGTTCCAACAGTGTCTTGATGATCTAGTGGACAGTATGCCACGACAAATATAGGCATGCATCAGTGCAAATGGGCGTGTTACTGGTTTTATTATTCGTATCAAACATATAAATCACAAATTATTCAAGAAAGCTTACCAGCAATAGATTAAACAAGTGCCTGGACTAAAGGCGTTAACATTACAGATAAATTAGTAATTGAAATTGTTTTCAACCAGCAATGGGCAAAGTTCAAAGAATTAAAGTTAGCATACAAAACATATATAAACAGTTACAAATACATTTAAACTTAGACAGAGTAACAGCTATTACATTATACTGATTTAGCCCAGAAACGGGCTATGTCCAAGGCCTTAGAGTTGGCCAGTGTTAAATCCTCTTCGGTGCAGGATGACGGGCACAGATGACAGTTGCGCAGGTGAGACATCGTCTGCTCCTCGCTGCACTCACAGGTTGAGGGTCCATTAACGTCTCCCCATTTTTTCGAGGTTTACTTCACACCACCCAACACAAGTTCGTAACCTGTTGAGGGACTTCCAAATACACGAGCTCTCATTATGAACGAGAGGGTAGCTCTTCTTTAGGTTTTCTCCAGCCTAGAGGAGCAATTCCTGCTCTCTTTTTCCACATGTATATCACTTGCTTTGTGTTATTGTTTCTGACATAGACTTTTACAAAACTATTTCTGGACTTGAAACGTGATGGTACTGGCGATAGGCCAAACGATGGGTACGTATGAGAGGTACGGGCTCTACGTCATTCTGCTTGCGCAGCAGCTTCAATCCTGATGTCAGGCGGAGCTATACCTGCCAGCTGACACAGCTGATCCACTCTGGTTCGTCTCAGGCAGCTAGTAATTATGCGACACGTCCCACTCAAAGCAGTGTCCACTTGCCTAGCGTGGCAGGAATTGTGTCAGACAGACGCTGCATAATGCTCGCAGCAGCGTCGATTTGCACAAGACCTGCTTGGTGTGCTGGGACTGTAGCATCACTTATTGGATATATTCGGTTATATAGAATATATCCAATTACTTGGTATTAGGGATACAATGATGTATTTGACAGCGGAAAAATTCCTCAAAAATTTAACATTGCAAAAACTGTTGCTATACTCAAGCCAGGAAAACCTAAAGAAGACCCAGCGAGTTATCGTCCAATTGCACTACTAAGCATTTCCTACAAGATGCTGTAAAAACTTCTGTATAACCGAATATATCCAATAATTGATGCCACAATTCTATCGCACCAAGCAGGATTACGTACAAATCGAAGCTGCTGCGAGCAAGTTCTCGCTCTGACGTCATTTATAGAAGCAGGCTTTCAAAAGAAAAACAAAACCTCAGTGGCATTTGTTGACCTCACAGCAGCTTAAGACACCATATGGCTGGATGGATTACTGTACAAGTTAAATCAAACTGTTCCAAGCTCAAAGATCACTGCACTAAAGGAAAACATGCTTAAAAACCGTTCTTTTAAAGTTAACATAGGAGATAACACAAGTAAATCCTATACTACAAAAATAACGGGCTTCCGCAGGGCTCGGTTCTGGACCCGCTTTTATTTAACTTGTACATCAGCGACATAGTTACCACTGACGACCTAGCGATTGCAATTCAAAGCAACACTTTCGAGTAAGGTGAGGAAACACTAAACGACGACCTAGAAAAACTCGATCAGTATTACAAAAAGTGGAGACTTTGCCCAAACCATAATAAAACATGTCAGCTCACTCCACCTAACCAACAGGATGTCAAATAGGTAATTAAACGTAATCTTCAGCAACAAAAAATTACATTCTCGAGCCTAAATACTTGGGTGTGACTCTCGATAGTTCCCTTACATTTAGGAAACAGAACTAACAGAAGCTAAAGTCAAGAAACAATGTACTAAGGAAACTGGCTGGTGTAAGCTCGGGATCTAACGCAAACACCTTAAGAACCACAGCACAAGCACTTGTGTATACTGTCGCCGAATACTGTTTTCCTGTTTAGAACAGAAGAAGCCATGTCAACGAAATAGATGTCCATCTAAATGATGCAATGAGAATCGTGACAGGAACTCTTAAATCCACACCACACCAACACCGTGGCTTTCAGTGCTCGCCAATATGCTCATCCAAATCTACGACAACAAGCAGTAACTCATGAATGGATAAAACTCAAACGATCCATAGACTTACCTATTTATGAAACATTGAACAAAGTACCACACGTCAGACTAAAATCTAAAGAACCAATAAGCGTAAACACTGGCCAACTGACCCCCTTACAACAATAATCGAAAAGAAGTATGAAGAAATCAGTGGACCTCCTTCCGTAGCCACAAGAATTTAAGCTATGAGATGCGATCATCGAACTTCCGGATGCAAGGCAACCAAGTAAAATATGGAGCTTCCTCAACCAGATCATAACTGGCCACCGGTGACCATAGCAATGTTACACAAGTGGAGAATTACCGACGATGACCAATGCGCCTGCAGAACATCCGCACAGACGCCGGAGCACATTCTACGCGACTGTCCAAAAAGAAAGTTCATGTGTATCAGGAAAGACTTTGTAGATGTAACACTTTCAGCAATTAACTGGCTGGAATCTCTCGATATCCAACTATGACGAGAAACGGATCCCCAAACTGCATTTACTGCCGCACTACAGCTCTCTTTATTTATTTTACATACTTACGTACTCGCCCTTACCTACTTGTAATTTCACATAATATGTTTATATCAATTTTCGTATGTACTCAATATACAATTCTGTAAGCCATACGCTAAATAAAATAAGGGTTACTGGTGTATGCTGCAATCTGAAAGAAAGTTCAAAATATCTGAATTTCTGATTTGATGAACATGTTGTTTTGTATATCTCTATTTTATTTTCATGAAAAGGGTCATGAACCCCCTTTTTGATGCGTGTATTTAGATACATAAATGCTTTGATCAGCATATCAACTTCGGACAATTTGTTGTAAAGCGTGGTGCAGGGGAACGGGAAATTTTGAACGTTACAGTTGGCAGCACTGTAGCACCGGCAGATGTTCGAAACTTTGCACAATTGATGTGAACGCATTGCCATTTAGTAATCATGGAGAACTGGACTGGTGCGGAACGTGCAGTAGCTGTGACAGCGTTTTACAAAAATGGTGATAGTGCGACTGCCGCGCAGAGAACATTTCGACAGCATTACCAGCTTGGACGTCATGGACGTGTCCCGTCTGCGCATGCGATTACAACGTGGGTGCGTAATTTTGAAGAAACAGGATCTGCCTCGAAAAAGAAACCTCCAGGTGGCATTCCAACGGTACGTACCCCAGAGAACATTGCAGCTGCTAGAGCTGCAATCGAGAGAAGTCCTCGCAGCTCCGTTCGATAGCGTGCATCTTCGCTAGGGATTAAGCAACGAAGCTTACAAAGAATACTGCACGAATTAGACTTCCATCCCTATAAGCTGCAGATTGTGCAACACTTAACACGAACGAGACCCAGCGTCACGTATGGAGTTTAGTAGCCAGATATTGGCTAAAATCAACGAGGACGCGAATTTCCTTGGTAACTTGTGGATATCAGACGAAGCCCATTTCCACCTGAACGGATTCGTGAACAAACATAATTTTCGTTATTGGGCAGAGGACAATCCTTGTGAGTTGCACCAGCGACCACTACATAGCGCCAAGGTCACAATATGGTGTGCTGTATCATGTCATGGTGTTATCGGCCTTTTTTTTTTTTTTTTTTTTTTTTTTTACGTGAGGATTGTAGTGCAGTGACAGTAACATCCGCTCGATATGTTGAAATGCTTCAAACATTCTTTACACCGATACTGTACGAGCTTAATCTTAACGTCGAAAACATGTGGTTTCAGCTGGACGGAGCCACGTCACACACCGCTCGACAATCGTTGGCAGCAGTTCGTCAATTTTTTGAAAG
The DNA here is from genome assembly GCA_026315105.1 of Locusta migratoria. Taxonomy (NCBI): domain Eukaryota; kingdom Metazoa; phylum Arthropoda; class Insecta; order Orthoptera; family Acrididae; genus Locusta; species Locusta migratoria. The sequence goes on along the minus strand of CM048744.1, from coordinate 134,430,237 downwards.
ACGCATAATTTCACGTAACGGTGACATTGCATGGACTGCGAGATCACCTGATCTTATGTGTGCGACTTCTTCCTGTGAGGATATCTTAAAGGCAAGGTGTACCGTACACGACCTGCAAGAATCCATGAACTGAAGGAGAACACTGACAACGAAATCACTGCCATTCCAGAGTTTTCATAACAGGCTGTTAGTGTGTGAAAGCTGAATGGAAGCACATCTTTCCGATGTCATCTCTAAAAAGTAAAGAGACACAATTGGACATTTTGATTGTAAAGATATACTGAATAATGGCTTACTGAATACATTCACTTCCGTTGATAAATTACTAGTTTTATGAATTTATTCATGGAAATAACATTATTTCGATATTTTCCGTTTCCCTATTAGTCTCTTTTTGTAAATGATCACGAGTCGTCCCGTTAATTGCCTTTTGCGTTACGAAAATTTACAACATAGTCACAGATATCATAGTTTACTATCTAAAATGCTGTCGCGATAAAATTGCACTCTGATTTAATGTCGTGTACCAGGAAAAGTGTATTCCCGGAGGAAAGTGCACCTCGACAGAAACAGACATCCTCCCTTTAATTCTGGTGCTTCACTAGTAGCTTCAGAGCTGCTGCACTGCTGTAGTTGCCTGTGGCTACAATTCCCGGAATTAACCGTCCTTTTGCGTTACACACGGATGAGCTCGTCTTCTTTCAGGCGCCACCGACATCAAAACACGTGGCGAATATTTGCATCAACAGGACTCGCGAAATTAAACGTGAAGCGCACAAAGAGGGAATTTTAATTAAAATATGGAATAGTCACCTACAGATCCTGTGGCGATTTTTTTTATCCCTGCAGTATTTTCATATCTACTGATTCCACCCATCCAATAATGCCTCTGACGTTCACGGAAAATATTGTAGAGTATTGTGAGAGTAAAATAGAAGTTCGGACAGGATACTCATTTTACGTGTCCGGAGATGCTGACGCGAAAACGTGCGGACACGGGAGTTGCGCGGACACACAAGACTGCGTAACAAAATGCAGTGTGTTAGTGGCTGTGAGTAGTATTGTTTATGTCAGTGACACTACACAGAGTGTTTCAGTAAAGGCGTGCAAAAATTAACAAGATACAGCATTCGGGCTGCTAACTTGCTGTGGGTTAGTGAATATTAATTATTGAGTCCCCACCTCAAGTTGCTAATTAAAAATGTCAGTTATATGAGCTAAATAATAGCCGCGTAATGCCATATTGTGGACTCGCATCGATTAACGACGACAGTTACAAATCCTTTTCACGTCTATGGCGTGTGCCCTCTCCCACACAATCACTTAAGATGTAGTTCAAGATTGCTTACCTTAATGTTGTTTGAAATGTCCAATTGGATGATCCTCTGGCTAGTTCATGGCCTCTAACGATATGTGGAATGCAGTATGTGTTGCTGAAGAAATGGCTTAATAGGGAGTTGGTTCTGTCTACTTGAAATGATGGTAGTTTTTACTAAGTTACAACTGAACGACAGTCAAGTACAAAGTCAGATGCACAATCATCAGTTTGCTTTCGCGGTATCTACCAATCATCTTTGCTGAACACCTTTATATGAATGAAAAATAATAAAATCAGCCTTTGTTAGGAAACTTTTCCCAGTCGCGGCGTTTTAAGTACCCGAAAACTTTAGCTTGCACAAATTATCAAAATTCACGGAAAACTTGCTTCCACCACACTTTTGAACACTTGTAGCAAACTTCTCACGAGGAGACTTTCCGGTCTAGCGAATTCAGTTTGGTATGAGACTTCTCTTCTTAGTAGTAGGGGAAAGTTGCCGATATTGGACCACTTTTTTACTTTGATATCCCATTCCACTCCTATGAACCACAGACATAGCCGAGGTAGGATGGCTTGCGTTTCTCGACGATGCAGATAGCCGTATCGTAGGTGCAACCACAGCGGAGGGGTATTTGTGGAGAGGCTAGACAAACGTATGGTATGGTTCCTGAAGAGGGGCAGCAGCCTTTTCAGTAGTTACAGGGGCAACAGTCTGGATGATTGACTGAGCTGACCTTGTAACATCAGCTAATGTGGCTTTGCCACACAGTTACTGCTAACGGCCGAAAGCAAGGGGAAATTACCGCTGTTACTTTGCCCGTGGACATGCAGCTGTACTGTATGAAAATATGATGATGGCATCCTCTCGGTTAAAATATTCCGGAGGTAGAATAGTCCCCCATTCGGATCTCCGGGCGGGGCTACTCAGGAGGATGTTGTCAACAAGAAAGACAAACCGGACATTCTATGGATCGGAGCGTGGAATGTTAGATACCTGTAAATCTGGTAGGAAAATTAGAAAATTTAAAAAGGGAAATGGGTAGGTTGAAGTTAGATATAGTGGGGATTAGTGAAGTTCGGTGGCAGAATGAACAGGTTTTCTGGTAAATACAAAATCAGTTGGGGGTATCACAGGAGTAGGACTGATAATGAATAAGAAAATAGGAATGCGGGTAAACTACTATGAGCAGCACAGTGAACGCATTATCATTGTCAAGATAGATACGAAGCCAACACCGATAACAGTAGTACAGGTTTACATGCCAACAAGCTCTGCCGATGATGATGAGATTGAAGAAATGAATTAGGAATAATATCCTTTTACAGACAATTAAGATTCGGTAGCAGGAAAAGGAAGAGAGGGAAAAATAGTAGGTAAATATGGACTGGGCAGAAGGAATGAAAGAGGAAGTCGTCTGGTAGAATTTTGCACGGAAAATGACCAGGAGACACCGGAAGGTATCAGATAGATTTTATAATGGTAAAACACAGATTCCGGAATCAGGTTTTAAACTGTAAGACATACCCAGGGGCAGATATAGACTCTGGCCATAAGTTATTGGTCATAAACTATAGGCTGAAACTGTAAAAAACTGCAGAAAGGTAGGAAAATAAACTGGATAAACTGAGGGAACCTGAAGTTCTTAAGAATTTCAGAGGGACCTTTAGGCAACATCTGACAGAAACGGGGGGTAATAAAACAGTAGAAGAGGAATGGGTAGCATTGAGAGATGAAATCATGAAGTCAGCAGGGGACAAAATAGGTAGAAAGGCAAGACCAGCAAAAAATCCTTGGATATCACAGGAAATACTAAATTTAATTGATGAAAGGAGAAAATATAAAAATGCAGTAAATGAAACAGGCAAAATGGAGTACAGAAGACTAAGAAATGAGATTGACAGGAAGTGGAAAACGGCTAAGCAGGAGTGGCTAGAAGCCAAATGCAAATCTGTAGAAGAATGTATAAGAAGGGGAAAAGTAGATACTGCCTACAGGAAAATAAAAGAGACATTTGGGGACAAGAAAAACAGCTCTACGAATATCAAGAACTCAGATGGAAAACAGTTCGCAGCAAAGAAGGGAAATCTGAAAGGTGGAAAGAGTACATAGAGCAGCTCTACAAAGGAATTTAACTTAGAGGCAATGTTGTAGGAAGGGAAGAGGAAGTAGATCAAAATGAAACAGGAGATATTATACTGAGAGATGAATTTGACAGACCCTGAAAGACCTAGGTCGGAACAAGGCCCCGGGAGAAGATAACATTCCCTCAGAGCTACTAAAGTCTCTGGGAGCCGTGACAAAACTATTTCACCTGGTGTCTAAGATGTATGAGACAGGCCAAATACCCTCAGACTTAAAGAAAAATGTAATAATCCTCATTACAAAGAAATCAGGCGCAGACAGGTGTGAAAATTACAGAACCATCAGTTTGATAAGTCATGGCTGCAAAATATTAACACGAATTATATACAGAAGGATGGAAAAACTGATAGAAGCCGACCTCGGAGAAGATCAGTTTGGGTTCAGGAGAAATGTAGGAACACGGGAGGCAATACTCACTTTACGGCTTATCCTAGAAGATAGATTAAGAAAAGACAAACCTACATTTCTAACTTTTGTAGATTTGGGGAAAGCTTTTGACAAATTGACTGGAATACACACTTTCAAATTCTGAAGTCTTCTGGGGTAAAATACAGGAAACGGATAGTTATTTACAACTTGTACAAAAGCCAGACCGCAACCATTAGACTCGAAGGGCATGAAACGAAAGCATTATTGGGAAGGGAGTAAGACAGAATTGTAGCCTTTCTCCGATGTTATTCAATTTTGTACATTTAGCAGGCGGTGAAGGAAAGCAAGGAAAAAATTTGGAACAGGGATTAAAGTTCAGGGTGTAGAAATAAAAACATTGCGTTTGCTGATGACAGTAATTCTGTCAGAGACTGCAAAGGACGTGGAAGATCAGTTGAATGGAATGGGCAGTGTGTTGAAGAGAGCATATAAAATGAACATTAACAAGAGCAGTACTAAGATAATGGAATGCAGTCTTAGAAAATCAGTGGATGCTGAAGGAATTAGATTAGGTAACGAAACAATGAAGGTGGTAGATGAGTTTTGTTACTTGGGTAGTAAAATAACATATGACGGTCACAGTACAGAGAATATAAAATGCAGAATGGTAATTGGAAGGAAAGCATTTTTGAAAAGGAGAAATTTGCTAACAACGAATATTAATTTAAGGGTAAGGAAGTCTTTCCTGAAAGTATTTGTGTGGAGTGGAACATGGACGATAAACAGAGCGGACAGGAAGAGAATAGAGGCTTTTGAAATGTGGTGCTACAGAAGAATGCTGAAGATTAGGTGGATAGATCGCCTAACTAATGAAGAGGTACTGAACCTAATTGTTGAGAAAAGGAATTTTTGGTGTACCTTGACAAAAAGAAGGGATCACATGGTAGGACATTCTTAGACATCGAGGAATCGTAAATTTAGCATTGGAGGGACTTGTATGGGGTAAAAATCGCAGAGGGAGACCAAGGGGGGCATATAGTAACAGATTCAATTGGATGTAGGTTGCCTTTGTTATGAGGAGATGAAAAGGCTTGCTCATGATAGAGTAGGGTGGAGAGCTGCATCAAACCAGTCTCCGGACTGAATACCATAACAACAACAGGCCAAAATGAACAGAACAAAGATTTTAGAAATATTAATCATCACTAGGTTGTTTATACAGTAATGGGAAATTACTGAAAACTGTTCATACTCATAGCTTCAAATGCTTCAAATCAATCCAAATAGTGAAGTAGGAAACTTGTTGCTCAGAAAGTCATAAGAAAACTTTACACGTTGAAATATACTAATTACTTCTTTAAACTGGAACTATGACTGAGAAGTTAAAGTCTAACTGCAGTATGAAAAGAAAATTTTTTTACTCTGGTCTTCACATTGGCACATCTTGTATGAACCCATAATTTACAGTCCATTCACTGTATCATTTCATCTCCTTTTATCTTCTTACACAGAACACGAAACAGGTACTGGTAAATAAAGATAACATTGCAGGAACACACAACGCTAAACTCTAGTTTTGCGATGCTGAATTACTAGCTAATGAATGGTACTTATGAACTATAGTACTGATGGTTTTTTTACTGACTTATACAGCAGAGGAAAGCTTATGACCTGGAGCAGAATACTTGCAGCAACAACTAAGAAAACGCAATAATGGAAACTGTTCTCACTAAAGTGACTATTGTCAACTGCCGACTGAGCCGCGTGACCTCGACAATATTTCTCATCAGTTGAACCAACTTAAAAAACCTTTAAGTTACCAACACACAGTGAAATACGTAGGTGGTCTAACTTAGGCAACGGTCCATCTTCAGCAACTCTCCCGCATACGTCAGAGGTGTCCACTCATAGAAGCATTAAAGCACATTGCCAAGAAAATTCCGAAAAAGGGCTCCAAAGTTTGAACACAGTACATATATTACACCTTATAAACTAGTCAATTAGAACGGAACGTAAGTATGGTAAAATAACTCAGGTAGGAGCATACTTTCCTATGATCAGAAGGGTGAGATTTGATGATACCCGCAAAAAAAAATTATATATATATATATTATTTGTTATATAAATTATAGCTGCTGCGTAATGGCTGCGTGGTCTAAGGAGTCGTGCTATGGACCGGGCGGCCGTTTCCGTCGGAGGTTCGAGTCTCCCTTCGGACGTGTGTGTGTGTGTGTGTGTGTGTGTGTGTGTGTGTGTGTGTGTGTGTGTGCGCGCGCGCATGTGTGTGTGTGTCTCTTGTCCTTAGTGTAAGTTTAGGGTGTTTGTCAGTCTACGAACCGATGACCTTAGCAGTTTGGTTCAATAGGCTTACAAACATCTGATTAAAAATTATAACAATTTTTAAATAAAATTATATGAAATATTATCAATTACCTCACCAGGAACTTTATTTTATTTGTGAAATGACGGTTGCAACTAATTGAAATTCCAAATACAATATTTTCTTTTTAAAAAGACGACTTACTCCAAATGAATTTTACAATAATAGGTAGATTAAAGCGTCAAATACTATTGTCATTACAATTTGATTACAAAATTAAGCGATATTGTAAGCTGTATGAAGATTATAAATCGTTTTTAATACTGGAGGAACCGGTTTCGTCATGGAAAAGCAGAGTGTAGCAGTTGCTGTATTGTATGTATACGAACAGGCAGAAGGTCAGGAAGAGTCAAATAAATAAAAACATGTCTCCTCCACATGACAGGCGAACACTCTAGTACCAGAGCTAGTCCACATTGCTGCAGCACAGCCTTCACTGACAAGTCTATTATACTCCGTTCACCGAAACGAGAGAGACTAAACAGACCAGAAGGCGTGGCTAGGGGTGGAAAATACGGGTCGCTCGCTCAATGTCGCCACGTATGTATCAGTCGATGTTTTTGTGTCCCAACTTCGTCGCCGCTTTTGTGTCCCAGCCTCGTAGTAGGTGTCGGTGGCCGACACGCTGGTGCAGGTACAGAGGGGAGCAGCCAGAAACTATAAACACTCGAGTAAATTAGAAAGATATATATTGCACAGAATGTAACAATACTTAACTTTTACATAGTACTGCAGAATGTTGATACATAGTTGTTAGAGGCCTGCCTAGTGCCTGTACAATAGCAAAGTCTTCACTGGTGCCTATCTGATTACGAAGGTCCTAACTCGTTGCTATCTCAGTCCGAAGTGCGAAGTGCGAAGTGCGAAGTGGCCGATGTCCTTCAGTGGTGGCCACGAGCGGCGTTGTACCAGAGGGCGCTCGTGGCTGTCGTCGGAAGAACGCCGCGCCGTGCATGCATGGCGGCGCGCGGCGAAAGTAGGTGGCGCGCACTTTGTACTTGTGCGACACCACACCCCTCCCCCCCAAACCGCCGCGCCGTCGTGGCGTAGGGCTGAGGGCCACGGCGACGGCACTGGGAGGAGGGCCTGAGCGGGGGCGTTACTGGTGGGACGGGCGTCGTAGCTGAGGCCGGGATCGAGACGCCGTCCGCGCCCCGGCATCCGCCTTGCGATCCTCCAGGGAACCCGCCGAAACCTGGGGAAGGGCGCCCGCCCCCGCCCAGAGGGAGCAGGTCATCTTCTTCTGAGGTGCGTGGCCCAAGCTGGGGGGGCCCGCACGGTCCCGGAGTCCCTCTCGGTGACGCTGTCATCTGCGGCGGCGACAGCGGCGGCGACGACTGCGTCGGATGTACGTCGACGTCCATAGGGATCTCGTAGTCCGGGGACGAACGATGTGGTTGTGCTCCCTGGCGGTGAACTGGGTCTGGAATCAAGAAACCGGAGACAGGATCGCGCGGCCTGTGCAGGCGCAATTGGTTTGCGTGGCGCCGCAGCTCCGACCCTGTGGAAGAACGTACAACAAACATATTGCGCCCGAGCACGCGCTGAATGGTGCCCGGTAACCATTTCTTCCTGTTGCCAGCAAACACCCTGTACAGCACCGGCGTAGAAACCTGAAAACGCGTAGCGCCATACGAACCGACTCGGTGCGTGGGAGGCTGCAGCAGGTGAAGGAGAGTGCGGTGACGGCGGCCGTGTAGCAGCTCGGCAGGAGACGGGCCGTCACGTGGCATGCACCGATACGTAGACAGGAAAATTTGAAGAGCTTGCTGCCTGGAGTGCTGACCTTTCATCTTCTCCATGTGAGACTTGAATGTTCGAACGAAACGTTCTGCTTCACCATTGGACTGAGGGTGAAAAGGTGCGGTGGTGATATGCTGAATGCCATTCACACGACAAAACTGTTGAAATTCCGCACTAACAAACTGAGGTCCATTGTCACTGACGATAGTTTCAGGCAAGCCTTCGATGCAAAACACTGATGTTAAGGCACTGATCGTACTAGACGCCGTCGTTGAGTTCATGGCAATCACAAAAGGAAACTTGCTGAAAGCGTCTACAACGATTAACCAGCGCGTATTCCAGAAAGGTCCGGCAAAGTCAATATGTAAACGTTGCCATGGTCCCTTGGGGCGTGGCCAGTCTGAGAAACGCTGTGGAGGAGCCGCCTGATGCTCCGCACAAACTGTACACTGTGATGTCATGCTCTCTATCTGAGCGTCCATACCAACCCAGGTACAATGACGTCTGGCCAATTGCTTTGTCCTTACAATGCCCCAATGTCCTTGATGCAGGAGGCGTAACACTTCTCGTTGCAGGGAACGAGGAACAATCACTCTTGCTTGGTCGTTGTCGGTATGCAACAACAGTACACCCTGACTTAAAGATAATGCATGACGTTGTGCAAAATAACGTCGAACCAGAGGCCGATCAATGTCTTTGGCTCTGGCAGGCCACCCTGAGCGAACAAACCGTGCTACCACACTTAGGTCTGCATCCGCAGCTGTTTCCTGTGCAACCCGACGAGAGTTCAAAGGAAAGTCTGCGACAGCGGAAGCATTTCTGGAGTCTATCTGACAACATGCCATTTCTGAAGAATCAAATGATACATCCTGGCCAACCGGAAGTCGGGAAAGTGTGTCCGCGTTAGCATGTTTAGTGGTAGGTCGGTACAAAATCTCATACTGATAATTAGACAATATCAAGGACCATCTCTGAAGCTTTTGTGCCGTACGTGGCGGAATCGGCTTTGTGGGTGAGAACAACGACGTGAGAGGCTTGTGGTCTGTCAACAAATAGAATTTTCTGCCATAGAGATAATGATGAAACTTTGCGACGCCGTAAATGATTGCTAAGGCCTCCTTTTCTATCTGACTGTAATTCTGTTGCGTCGGCGTCAGTAGCTTGGATGCAAAGGCAATAGGACGATCGTGACATCCAATACGATGTGAGATTACAGCGCCTACACCGTACGACGAGGCGTCAACTGCTAGCACTACAGGCTTCTGTGGGTCAAAGGGAATCAAACATGCATCACTGAGTAGTGCAGACTTTAGTTTGTCAAAGGCAACCTGACAATCTTTGGACCATACAAAAGGAACATTCTTCCTACGTAAGTGATGCAGTGGAGCTGCAATCTGAGAGGCATTGGGAATAAACCTGAAATAGTAGTTAAGCTTTCCCATTACTGCTTGCAATTCGAGCACATTCTTAGGAGGAGGCAAGTCTTTGATTGCTCTAAGATGTGACTGTAAGGGATGAATTCCTTGGGCATTAATCACATGGCCTAGGTACTCTATTTCAGTTTGAAAAAACGAACACTTTGCTTTATTGCAACGTAGACCTGCTGCAGTCAAAACTTTGAAAAGGCACTCCAGGTTTGCTAAATGTTCTTCAACTGTACGTCCGGATACCACAATGTCATCTAAATAGTTCGAGCAACAAGGTACAGAAACTGTTAGCTGTTCCAAAAAACGCTGAAAAATAGCGGGAGCGGAAGAACTGCCAAAGGGTAGGCGTTGAAATTGAAAAAGGCCCATGTGAGTATTAATGACGAAAAATTTTTTGACTCGTCATCAAGCGGAATTTGTAAGTATGCCTCTGCTAAATCAATCTTGGAAAAGAAGCGAGACTGTCCTAATTTGTCCATCAGTTCCTCAGGTCTGGGCAGGGGATAAGTGTCGACAATTGTTTGACTGTTCACTGTTGATTTGAAGTCCGCACAGAGACGAAGTTTTCCTGACGGCTTGGGTATAATTACTATAGGCGAGGCCCACTGACTCGCAGAAACAGGAGAAATCACCCCACTATCTTGCCAACGTTGAAGTTCTTCAGCAACTGTATCACGCATTGCGATAGGCACTGGTCTAGCTTTACGAAATTTTGGAACTGCAGATTCTTTTAAAGTCACATGTGCCACGAAGTCTTTTGCACAACCTAGTTCCGGCGAAAACAAGTCACTGTATTTGTCACACAATGCATTGATTTTATCCTGAGGCACTATTGACGAAATTTGAAGCACATCTCTTTGAATTGATAAACCAAACAAGTCAAAAGCATCTAGTCCAAAAATGTTCTGCGTAGATTTGGCCTGAAGAACAACAAAAGCAACTGTTTTCGTAACACCGTGAAAAGAGGCGGGCAGGCTACATGTTCCTAGCACGGGAATATTTTCACCTGTATAAGCTGTTAACACTTGCTGTGACGGCGACAATTTTGGCGAACCCAGAAGTTCATAAGTATCTTTATTTATTAATGTGACAGCGGAACCAGTATCAAGCTGAAATTGCACCGTCTTATTTTCTACGAAGAGAGTCACAAACAGTTTGTGCTTCTGGCGCTCGACAGGTGCGCGAATGTGGGCAACGTCTGCTACGGTTTGTTTGCTGCGTCTGCGCGGGCCGCGTAGTGAAGTAAGCGGCGCAGACTCGGCACGCAGCGGATTAACCACACTGTCACTAGATGACACTACCGCCGGATCGGCGTCCGCGCAATGCGAAGCTACTCCAGATGTACTAACTACTGCACTACACTTTTGAGTAGCTACTTGGTGTCTACTGTCACTAGCTACACAGTACTGGGCACTATTACAAGGAGCAGTTGCAGAAGGCACTATTTTCACTACAGGAATGCACTGTTCACAGTCATTTTGCTTGTCCCGAACCCTTTTCCGTTGCACTGTTTTACGCGCTCGTCGGCGCTTGCTACGTGGTGCACTATATAGATTTGCCATAGGCGCAGAACTACTTTCTTGCAATTGAGATCCAAGGAAAGCAGTGTTCAATTCCACAGCCCGTATAACATTTACAGAATGAACTGTTCTCGCACTCTGCGAAGCACTGTTTCTAACGTTACTGTTCTTTGAGTTTTGAATTTGCATACACACAGACTGCACATGTCCCAATTTGCCACATTGATAACAGGTTGCGTTGCGACTAGGGCAATGAGCACGCTTGTGGCGAGACACACACTGGGGGCAAGATTTACGTACATTTTTCTGAAATGAGCGTTGGCGCCCGTTATTCAAATTACTGTTTCTAACACGACGGGGCGACCTTTGCGTCGCACTTTTACACTGGCTACTGTTCACTGTCTGTTCAGCACGGCCGGTAGAAAAATAAGAATCACTAGTGCTATACTGAGAACTACGGCTAGGAAAGCGTCCGTTGCGGCGCACTGAATTTACACTATGGCTTTGCATTTCTACATCAGCTAAGTCAAAAGTATCATGCGCTTCTATAAGCTGCAGTACACTATCTAAGGAGGGGTCAGACTGTTTCAGAATTGCTGCTCTAATTCTGGGGTCCTGAATATTCTGCGTAATCGCATCCCTCAACATCACGTCACTATACGAAAGTCCACAAGAGCAAGTAAATTTACATTGGCGGGTTAAGCCCTTCAATTCCGTAATCCACTCTTGGTGTGACTGCTGCGGTAATTTTTTAAGTCTGAAAAATCGGTACCGAGCCGCAGCTACGAGAACTTTTCTCTCATAATGAGCATTTAGTGCCTCTACTATTTGTTCAAAGTCTACATCACGAGGAGATGCGTGAGGGAATAGTTTTTGCAATAATACGAAGGTCTGGGGGCCCACTACAGATAATAACAGATGCTTCACTTTCTGACCTGTAATTTGATGAGCCGCGACGAGTTCTTGAAACTGTGCGAAATAGTCGCTCCATTCTTCCTCACGTTCGTTGTACTGGCGGAACGTCGGAAGCGGTGCGGCGGCAGGTGTGGGCTGCTGATGTGACGACTGTTGTTGTTGGTGAGCAGCCTGTGTCGTCAACTGCGACACGGCCTGGAGAAGCTGGGTAATTTGCGCCGTCTGTAACTGAATAATTTCCATTAAGTTTGGGTTCGGGGTAGTGGCCATGCTGACCGATTAGGCGCCGCGTATACAAGTAACTTAGTACAAAACACAAATGCAATATGAAAGAGGACGCTCTGCAACAAAAAAGTCCACAAAATACGTAACAGAATATGTTCCCCCAAAAATCTTATAATAAGGGTGGGTGGGCGGGAGCAATTTTTGCGTGCTCCGACTGCTGCTGTCTGGCTGCTGCAAGCGTGCTGGTCCACGGTTCTATCACTCCTCGTCGCCACTTTTGTGTCCCAACTTCGTCGCCGCTTTTGTGTCCCAGCCTCGTAGTAGGTGTCGGTGGCCGACACGCTGGTGCAGGTACAGAGGGGAGCAGCCAGAAACTATAAACACTCGAGTAAATTAGAAAGATATATATTGCACAGAATGTAACAATACTTAACTTTTACATAGTACTGCAGAATGTTGATACATAGTTGTTAGAGGCCTGCCTAGTGCCTGTACAATAGCAAAGTCTTCACTGGTGCCTATCTGATTACGAAGGTCCTAACTCGTTGCTATCTCAGTCCGAAGTGCGAAGTGCGAAGTGGCCGATGTCCTTCAGTGGTGGCCACGAGCGGCGTTGTACCAGAGGGCGCTCGTGGCTGTCGTCGGAAGAACGCCGCGCCGTGCATGCATGGCGGCGCGCGGCGAAAGTAGGTGGCGCGCACTTTGTACTTGTGCGACACCACAGATGTGGTTCCACGTTGTAATGGAATAGCGACTGTGGCTGTTGGTCGATATTTTATTCCAAATTAATAACTTATCCACCAACAGCCGTAAAATTTATGTTTTTTTATTATTTAAAGACTGGTTTCGGTATTACATTAATTCTTCTTTATATTTTGTATGACATACGTACAGCATGGTGTTATGGGTACAACACTGATTTGCAGCTTAATCTTTATAGGGCCTGAAGACAGTATTAATGCAATACCGAAACTGGTCGTTAAATAAAAGATCATAAACTTTACGGTTGTTGGTGTATAAGTTAATAATTACGAATTAAAACCTCTGACTCAGGTGTAAAGTGGTTGTGTGTTTTTCCATACAGCAGTGACAGTAGACGTCACAGATATCCAAAATTCATTTCTTTTAATAATTCACAGAATCTCTAAAAATTGCCCAAATCTGCATTTTCGCTTACGGCAATAAGATCTATGTCAACAAAACAACAAATCATATATTCTCGTTCGTATCACAATTCTGTGAAAGTCATCAACACTTTCAGTAAGTCATTTATTGTTCTGGACATAACAGGTCCGCTTTACACACATTAAGAACTTAATGATTTCTTCTTTGATCACTTCTTGCTTGGTTTCAAAATGTAGGATGACATAATGAGTTTACATTTGCGCGGTACAGAAGAGAAATAGAAAAAGAGATAGAATATGAAAGCTTAATACTTATGCTGCTACTCAGCAACTGGTCCTTTAAGATGAAGTTTCTAGCCAACCTGTAATATCACCCCTCATAACACACACAAACGCTTTACACCTGAAACGGATGCGACGACATTCAGCAAACGCCCCTGTTTTGTGCACCCCTGGTCACGCGCCTCATCGTGTTTACAGTCCGGCTCTCGTTTCGGTGAACGGGGTATAGTTGTATATATGCTAGGCTAAAAATTTATAGCCCCTTTTCTTAAGAATTTTCGGGCTAGTGTGCTGTAGGACTTGTATGAGTGGACGGCCATCAGGTATACTATTATCCTGCAAAGTCGCGCCCCGACATGAATTTCCGAGACCGGAAGCTCTCGTTGTCAGTGCTGTATTTCCTGGTCGCTGGCTTGGAAGGGGAGGTTCTATTTCACAGCCCGTGATATCATCTGACCTGAGTCTCCATGATTATTTCCTTGACTTGTGTATCAGGCCGCAGTGGATACAGAAAGGAAATTAGTTTCCAGAATTGTAGCTGCTTGTGACGTGATTCAAACCACATCAGGGGTATTTGTCAAGGCGCGCCAAGAATTTTTTCGCCGATGTCTTGCTTGCTTTGAGGTTGATGGCCTTCAGTTTCAGCACATATTGTAACGTACAGTGCAGATGGTACGTTCATTGTGTCAATTATTGTGTTTGTAGTTAACTGTAACAAAAGTAAATAAAAAGTACATTATAATCTGATTGTATTTCCATTATCTCCTTAAGATGGCTTCTCCATGCCAAAGTCCCTTACCTCAAATTGTTCATTGCAGCACCCTCTACATACTTTTAAAATTGTTCACGGTCTTGCGGAAACACCCTGCGTGGTTCCAGAGAAATTTTTAAGTCTCAAACGTCTATGATTTATATACGCAGATTGCAGTGAAAAATGAAAATTAGTAACAAGGCCAGGATTCTAATCCGGGTCTTCTGGTCCCTAGGAAGACATGCTATTACGTAGCCCTGGTACAGTGGTTTAGTGCAAGTTCTCGAACTTACACTGACACACCTACATCCTCAATCCAAATCCCCATTTTCGCCTCGGGCATCTTCATGCATCCCGCAAAACAGCCTGGGATTCAGGCGGCATAACGCGTTAAGTTCTAGATATAGGGGCTATTCCAATAAACTGGAGAGCTTCAGCAATGCTGTTCGAATTTAGCCGGATCATCAAGCGGGCTGAGGAGGCTATGAGAATTTGGATTGTGAAGGGAGACGAATCAATTTAGGACTGCACGGTTGCGTAAAACTATTGTGCCGCGCTGGTGTAGTGGTATACAAATCTGCTTAGTGGCCAGGAAGCCCGGTTTCCAATACTAACCTTGGTATAAATTCATATTCTCATGCACAGTCTTCGTGCATTGATCAATATATATATATTTTTTTATTATTATTTAGATGAGAAGTGCACATGTAGCAAAAGTGGATGTCCAGCTGAGGGAGACAATGAGAACAACATCGAGAACGATCAGGACCACCCCCTGCGCATGGCTCCCCCTCCTACGAAACATATTGCCCCACAAAGTTAGGCATCACAGCTGGTCCTAAGAACATACAGAAAATTCTAGACAACCTGGACCTCCCACTTAATCAAAACCTAACACCTATAAATAAGTTTAAATTCAGGAAAGCTTTGTTGAAAATTGGCGCAGAACTTCAAGGCATCGACTCAAAAACAGCTTGGAAGGAACTATGGGCCGGAAGTCAACATAAGAACTAAAAACTGGTGTACGACTCCAGCAAGAAGATTGAGGGATTCATCAGAGACGAGTGTATCGTCAGGCGTGCCCCAGGGGAGTGTGATAGGGCCGGTATTATTTTCTATCTATATACGTGATCTGATGGACAGAGTAACTTTTAATTTACGGCTGTTTGCTGATGATGCTCTGGTGTATGGGAGGGTGTCGTCTTTAACTGACTGTAATAGCATACAGGATGACAAACAAAATTTCTAGTTGGTCTGAAGAATGGCAGCTAGCTCTTAATGTAGAAACATGTAAGGTGATGTGCATGAGTAGGAAAAACAATCCCATAATGTTGGAATACAGCATTAGTAGTGAGCTTCTTGATGCTGTTGCGTCGTTCAAATATCTAGGCGTAACATTGCAGAGCGATATGAAATGGAACGAACATGTAAGGACAGTTGGGCATAAGGCGGATAGCCTTCTTCGGTTTATTGGGAGAATTTTGGGAAGACTGCGTATAAAACGCTTGTACGATCACGTTTTGAGTATTGCTCAAGTGTTTGGGACCCTGCGCAGATCAGTTTAAAGGAAGACATAGAAGCAGTTCAAAGGCGAGCAGCTAGGTTTGTTACTGGTAGGTTCGACCAATGCGCGAGTGTCACGGAAATGCTCTGGCAACTCAGGTGGGGATCGCTGGAGGAAATACGACGTTCTCTTCGTGAATTTCTGTTGAGGAAATTTAGAGGGCCGGAATTTGAAGCTGAGTGTTGTACGATCTTGCTGCCGCCTACTTATATTTCGCGTAGTGATCACAAAGACAAGATAAGAGCAATTAGGGTTCGTACGGAGACATATAGGCATTCTTTTTTTCCTCGTTTTATTTGGGAGTGGAATAGGAAAGGAAATGCCTAGTAGTTGTACAGTGTACCCTCCGCCACGCACCTTACAGTGGATTGCGGAGAATGTATGTAGATGTATCTCCAAAGCTATGGACAGCGCTGAACCGCATGTGTGTGTGTGTCATTATTTTTGGTGGGTATTTGTTTACCAAGAGGCTATATTTTTAGGGCACATTTCAGTAATTTCCTACACCTCTGCACTTCACAAATCATGCTACCTGATGCCCATCCACCGCAACTTCGCATCACAAAATTTCAACTTGTCATGAACAATATCGTACACCGTACCATAGGAAACGTCGAACTGCTGTGATGAGGTTCGCGGTCGCAGGCGCCGGTCGTTAAAAACTGCTGCCCCAGTGGCTCCGAAATCGTGCGGAGTTGCAGCTGCTCCTGCCACCAGAGAGTTGGCGAATGACGGCCTCGTTTACGAGAATGCGCACCACCTTGACACACTGCTACAGTCCATACAGTCGTCTCCCAAACACGCCGTGCATTACCCTATGAATTACATTCGGTTTATGCTCTTTATCCCACATTTCGCAGCGCTTCACAATTGTACTACAACAACATGTGCGTCATTTTTGTTTCGTAGTACAGGATTTTAGAGCTGCGCATGAAAATAAAATCCTCTCCGCAGCGCAAACTTCAAACTATATCGTTGTGAAATTTCAACATTACAGGTGCCATACCAGGGGATTTAGAAGATATCGTTCATGCAAAACACAACTAGCTCTTTACTCACACGAAGTGACGGGTGCTATCAACAAGGGATCGCAAACGATTCCGTATTTCTTGATTTTCAGAAGGCTTTTGACACCGTACCTCACAAACGGCTTTTAATCAAATTGCGTGGTTATGGTATATCGCCACAAATTTGCGACTTGATAGGGGATTTCCTGTCAGAGGGGACACAGGTCGTAATAATCGATGGTAAGGCATCGACTAAAACAGAGGGGATTTCGGGCGTTCCACAGGGTAGTGTTTTTGGTCCTCTGCTTTTCCTTATTTACATAAACGATTTAGGGGGAAAACTAAGTAGCTCTCTTAGGTTGTTTGCAGATGACGCTATCATTTACCGTTTAGAAAAATCATCTGAAGATGAATACCAACTGCGGAATGATCTGAACAAGATGGTGTAAAAATTGTCAATTGAGTCTAAATAACGAGAAGTGTGAAGTCGTCCACATGAGTACGAAAAGGAATCCGTTAAACTTTGTTTACTAGATAAATCAATCAAAACTGAAGGCCGTAAACTCCTCAAAATGCCTGGGAATTACTATTACTTCAGACTTAAACTGGAAAGAACACGTCGATAATGTCGTTTTATTGTCAGAACCCTTAAAAGATGCAACGTAACTACTAACGAAACTGCATGCACTACGCTTGTCCGTCCTTTTTTTTTTTTTTTTTTTTTTGGAGTATTGCTGCCCAGTGTGCGATCCTTGTCCGGTGGGTTTGACGGAGGACAACGAAAGAGTCCAAAGAAGAGCAGCTCGTTTCATATTGTCACGATACAGGGGAGACATCGTTACGGAAATGATACAGGATCTGGGATGGGAATCATTACAACAATGGTGCTTATCGCTGCGGCGTGGGCTACTTACGAAACTCCAATCGCCAACATTCTACTTCGAAAGTGAAAACATACTGTTGACTCCCACTTACATAGGTCGAAATGATCATAAGAATAAAATACGAGAAATCAGAGCTCGAACGGGAAGATTCAGGTGTTCTTTGTTCCCGCGCGCTGTTCGAGAATGGAATGGGAGATAAAGTAGTATAACGGTGGTTCGAAGAACTCTCCGCCAGGCCCTTAAATGTGATTTGCAGAGTATTCCATGTAGATGTAGAGAAAAACATTACTGTGCTCTACTTTCTAAACCTTCCTTGTACTTTATCATATTAACTACTAATTAATTCAGTATGGCTTCTGCCATTCCTTTAGGCCCGCTTTAGGTTCTCAACACTAAAATTTGGCCGTTTTCTATGGCAATTAGCACCTTCATCTGAGACTAAAACTGAATAAATGGATTTGTAGAGCAGAAAATTCTCTACAACTTTGCTCTGTTAGATAAATCAGTCTTATTTTTGATTGCAAAGCGATAATATCAGCAGTTGTAAACACAAAAGCTCCAAAAGTTGTTGAAGTTAAGGAAATCGAAGAAATAAATCACTCCAACAGAACAAGTAAATTGCAATTCAATGGATACCATCAGATTGTGGTTTAGACGGTAATGAAAAGGCTGACTTTCTAGCCGAAACGGGCACAATAAATAAACTGGAACAACGAGAATGACGTATTTTGCAATGAAACCCATGATTAAAAGCGTATTCAAATAAGAATTACAACAAACCAATAAAATTTCATAAGAGAGAAAGACCTAGGAAAACAGTCTCAGCCGGCCGAGGAGACTGAGGCGCTTCAGTCACGGTCTGCACGGCCACTACGGTCGGGATTCGAATCCCCCCTCGGGTATGGATATTTGTGCCGTCTTTAGTATTTGCTAGTTCATAAGTAGTTTGTAAGTTTAGGGACTGATGACCCCGTAGTTAGGTCCCATAAGCTATACAAACATTTGAACATTTGAAAACAGTTTCAGATTTTATAAAAAATTCTTTTTACAGTGATGTTTATATTACCTGGGAAAACGTCACGGACAACTGTGAAGTACCTGAAGGACCATGTTGACATATTCTGCTTGAATAATGGTCATGACTGGCTGCCCACCTGCACAAGATCTCCATCCTGCTGCCTCTAGAAAGTGTTCAGTGTCACAATATTAGTACTATAACGAATAGCGAACATTTAAAGGAGTGTTCAAAATTATTTGATTGTAATTCAGGCTTGAAATCATTGTATTGTGCAGCAAAAAGGCGAATGTCGATAAGTACCAGAAAATTAAATAAACTACTAATAAAATAACAAATTTTTAACTTAAAGTCAATATTCGCAATAGAATGTTAACCAGCAAACCAATAATAGTGTCATTTATTGATTTCAAGAAACCATTTGATTATATAGACAGAGAAACAATAGATAAGGTCATTAGAGAATTTGGTGATAATCAAAATTAACAAATATAATTCGTGGAGCACTAACAAGTACAACATCTAAAGTCAAATTTAGGGGGAAGTATCTCAGCCATTTGAAATAGAAACTGGTGCTGGACACTTTTACTGTTTAATTGAGTTCTGGAAAAAATTGTAAAAATCTGGAATTAGGAGCTAAACAAAACCACAAAATGGAACCAATAACTCTAGGAACGACAACAAATGGAATTAAGGAAAACTGCTTCGCTTTTGCGGATGAGTTTACAATACTTTCAGAAAACCTGACAGAAACAGATATTCAAATAAACCTTCTGGAAAAAATAGCAAACAGAACTGGCCTCAAAATTTCAACTGAAAATATAAAATTCATAACAAATGTAAAAAGTACCCAAAAATTCATAGAAACACGAATAGGTAAAATAGAGCAAGTAAATAAATTTAAATATCTCGGAAAACTATACAACAGAATCGACTAGAAAAATTTGCAATGGACGTAAGAATTAACAAAATGGAAAGAGCATATGGTTTGACTAATAATATTTACAACAAGAAATGTACCACATTCGTTATACCTGAATGTTTACATGGATCTGAATGCCTAATGATGAACTATAAGATGGATAAACTAGAGGTACTGGAAAGGATTATTAGAAAAAATTTTGGGTGCAGTAAAAACTGCAGATGGTTGGAAAATAAGAAGTTAATGAGGAGATCTACAAAAATATAGAGAAAACATCTGAAGTAATGGCCAAACGAAGATTAACATTTTTCGGACACCTCTACTGAATGGATAGAAATACACTAACAAAAGAAATACTCCTATATTTCTGGAAGAAGAAATTGACAATAGCATGGATAACAGAAGTAAGGAAATATCTATAAACAAACAACATCGAAGAGTCATAAATAGCAGAAAGAAACCGTTTTAAAAATAAAATACTAAATTTGGAAGGCTTTGAAAGCAGAAGAAATTTTTAAAAAAATCGGGAACAACATGGACAGAAGAAAGGAATAGAGCTCATGGGGATAAAATGAGGGAATATTGTAAAAATAGGAAATAACAGCAAAGGAAGAAGTGGCACTGAGACTGATAACCTATTCCTAGTTGGTCAATACGATTGTACAAAAATAAATAAATAAATAAAAACAAAAAAGTTACCGAGCGCCCCATCATGTTACACTGTAAGAAAATTTCAGAATTTTTAACAGGGTAATCCCCACAAGATTAGTCCTCGCAGGATATCCCGATAGATGCGTCGAGACGAATTTTCGTCCGAAGCGCTGACCGAGTCTGTTCGTCTGTTAGGAAGGAGACGCCGTCTGGCATCACCAAACACTTGGCATAGGGTCGTTGTCTAATACTTCTCAAACGATTTTAAGAAAACTACTCGTTAAAAAATTCATTTTTGCCCAAAAAAAAGTTTGAAATTTTCTCTTGGACTGAATTTCTTCCCTTCATTCGTCATAGTTACTGTGCTTCATCAAATTTCGTAAACTGAAATTTTAGCAACTTAGCAGAGGTAAACTGGCACTGCGTATAAATTGCTTATGGTTGATGTAAGTTACGCATTGCTCAGAATAAAATTTAATGAATATATGGAAATTTTATTTGAACTCACTTCTTCCTTCTCCAGATATTGTGTTTCATATCTGATGCAGTGACACGCTTGGTGTGCCGTTCTGTCGATGCGCAAATGGGTGCTACTATCTCAGTCGATTTCGAATAAACTCTTCGGTGAAAATGTTTGATATTTGCACAGTGTATAGTTTGAGATTATCACTGGATAAAAGAGTGAATTTCTTACCGTTATTTGTCCAGACATCTGATTTTGTTCTCGAAATCTACATCTACGTCTACGTGGGATACTCTGCAAATCACATTTATGTGCCTGGCAGAGGGTTCATCGAACTACCTTTATTCTATTTATCCCAAATTCAATTCTCGACTAGCGCGCGGAAAGAAAGAACACCTGAATCTCTCCGTTCGAGCTCTGATTTCTCGTATTTTATGCTGATGATCTTTTCTACCTATGTACGTGGGAGTCAACAATATACTTTCGCATTCGGTGGAGAATGTTGGCGATTGGAGTTTCGTAAGTAACCCATGCCACAGCGATAAGCGCCGTTGTTGTAATGATTCCCACCCCAGGTCCTGTGTCATTTCCGTAACGTTGTCTGCCCTGTATCGTGACAATACAAAACGAGCTGCCTTTCTTTGAACTCTTTCGTTGTCCTCGTCAAACCCACCTGATAAGGATCCCCCGTTTAAGCATAAGGAAGTCCTTTCTGAAAGCATTTGTGTGGAGTGTTGCCTTGTGTGGGAGTAAAGCATGGATGATAAACAGTGTGAACAGGAAGAGGATAGAGGCTTTTGCTACAGAAGAATGCTAAAGATTAGGTTGGTGGATCGCGTAACTAATGAGGAGGTACTGAACAGAATTGGGGAGAAAAGAAATTTCTGGCATATCTTGACTAAAAGAAGGGATAGATTGGTAGGGCACATTCTTAGACATCAAGGAATTGTGAATTTAGCGTTGGAGGGTAGTGTGTGGGGTAAAAAACGCAGAGGAAGACCAAGAGATGGATACACTAAGCAGATTCAGACAGATGTAGGTAGCCGTTCTTATGTGGAGATGAAGAGGCTTGCTCAGGATAGGGTATTGTGGAGAGCTGCATCAAACCAGTCTCCGGACTGAAGACCACAACAACAACAACATATCTTTATTACTTTTCTCTCCGAAATATTTGCAAAAGCGGTCCGTGAAACAGGCCAGTGCAATATTTATTTTTTATAATTTCTTTAATAAAAATTTCTGTTCCACCTTTCACAACAGTTTTATTTGTACTTACCGTAGATTAGTTAGTCTATTATTCAAAACATTTTCGATTGCCATCTTTATTTTCTACCACATATTTAGATTGCTGTTTCATTTTAAAGAGGACCTTCCACTACACTGCTGTCTTATTATAACAATATTCGTATCATTTAGTGCAGGGACTACCTCTTTTATTTTATTTTCTTCATTCTTGCGTCTAATTATTCATTCACCTCAGTTGTGCGAACTAATTTTTTTGGAGTTTTTGTATATAATTATCTTAGTCTATATCTATAAATGTGAATGTCTGTTCGGTGTATGTTTATCACGTCTTAACCACAAGACATAAAGAGCTAAACATTTGTACAGTTACTAATGTCTACCCGGCAAAGACTTTATGTACGGTTTTATGGCGATCTGATAGATATTTAGTAATTTGAAGAATATAACACGAAATGCGGAACAATAATTACTCTTTGAAAATTATATTGGTGTTATTGGTTGCATTGTTGCTTGAGGGTTGATAATGATAAACTGGTGGAGGGATGGAAAGTTATCGGTGTATATAAAATTCTACGTGTGTGTGTGTGTGTGTGTGTGTGTGTGTGTATGTGTGTTAATATTTCGCTCTGCAGCGAAAACTAGAGAACGCAAACGAATGGTCTATTGCCTCTGTTGCCTCTATTGTTGTGTGAAGTCTCCCGTTGTACACCATACCAGTTCCATGCTGATAGCTGTAACGGGGTGGAAGATATGGTAGTTGAAAGTCGTCAAATTATAAAAAAAAAAATCAGACTGAAGACCAGAGATGACGTTTGCGACTCTATAGCAAGGAGGTTACACACAGCGAAACGTGATGCCACAGACCATATCTTTGGTCTATGCGTGCTACAATGTCTTCGGCTCTTTCTCTGTAAGGATAAGCATACGAATAAGGAAATATAAGAATAAATAAATAAAGCAGTAAAAAAGAAATTTCTTTTAATACATCTCTTTAAAAAAAGGGGGGTATTGTATTTCATTTCATCCTTCAAAACCAGTCTCATAGCACACTACTGAAAGATAGCTTATCTATCATAATCAACCAACACGCGAGCGGAGCCGCGGGTTTAAGCTAGTACCTTATAAAAAAGTATTTTCCTGCGATATATTCATCCATAGATGAAATATCAACTTCAAACCATTCTTCGAATCTCGATTTAATTACATACAACAAAAAGAACGTAACAGCAGAATAATGCGAAGAATTATATTTCTGTGCGTGTGTACCAAAATTCAGAGTCAAAATATCAACAACAACAAAATCTTAAAAAATGTACTCCATATTAATTTACAACAACTTTTACTGGAAACGTTTTTCGATCCGATACTTAATAGCCAAGACAGGGCTCAGTGTCTCCTTCTAACGGCGTACGGTTTTGACGCCGAAGGGCGGTTTTGGTTTGTAAAATTTGGTTGCGACCGGTTGAAAAGCGAACCTAAAAAGTAGAAACACGTTACAGACAGACAATACACAATGTCAAATCGCCGTTATTTTTGCAAATATCTTTGAAACTATTTATCGTATTTCTGACAACTCTGATGGCTTCAACATCATCTTCTAAATTTGCGTGGTGCGGTCCTAAAGCTTGATAGTAACAAAAAATCTTGCTGTGTATTCCGTATCCAAGGTTTCCTTGTCTTTCCATTAATGAATCTTTTTGTGTGTATGTAGAGCCACTGATCTTAATTATATCTCAGATTTATTGTTTCTGATTCAATAGCTCTCGCTATTAATGCATCTTATTAATGCTGGAAGAAGAATTGGAGAAAGCTAGAAAATACAACTTATATTTGCGATCGATAAGTAGTGACACAAGATTTTTTCGTAAAGCTTACTGGTTTTATTCGGGATTAAAGTACACCGTATTGCTCCCCCAATCTTTTGGTTCCAAAACACTATTTCAAATCTTGAATATTTTGTATTTATGTTCCCAAATATTTAGTGCTCCTTCGGATAACTTAATACTGACCGGATAGTCCACACAACAAGTGAAAGTACATACTCAAAGATGGTTTTCCAAAGACAATTGAATTTTATGACTATGTATCGTTACAAGAAGCACAAGTGGAATCTAAATAAACACATCTTTTCTCGTATTTACTGAAAAGAAATATTAAAGTCGTTGGATAGTATAAATATTGTCGAGGCGCGTTTTAGTGGAAGCATAATGTAAAACCCAGAAAAGCATTTCATTAAGTTACCTTACATAACTCTGAGTATGTGAATTAAAGTCTAGAAATTTATGAGATGAATTTTGCTGTATCAGTCAGCGGTGTGTCCTATGGATAGAATAACGGAGGTGCTATAACGTGTAAGCACCTAATAGCAAAGGAAAGAGAGGTACATAATAATAAGTGCTATTCTGTAAAGTATACATCAGTATATATAACTTACGACAAATGATTAAATAATCTCGACTCTCAGGGGTAGCAGTAGGAGAAGAGTGGGTAACTTTGAGAGAGGAAGTAGGTAAGACCGAAAATGATGAAACAAGTAGAAAGATAAGGCCTACTAGGAAGCCTTAGACATCACAGGACATACTAATTTAACTGTTGAAAGGAGAAAATTTAAAGAAAGTGCAGCAAAAGAAGTACGTAAAAGGGAGTAAAGATGGCTAAAAAGATTAGGTTGACAAGAAGTGCAGACTTACTAATCAGGAGTGGCTAGAGGACAAATGCAAGTCCGTAGAAGGATGTATAATTAGGGGGAAAGATACGAGGGTGAATCAGTAGATAAGTCGGAAACGCCAGTACTGCACGCTGTATAGGGGTATTTATCTACCACTACGACACATCCGTCTTGTGGGTTGCAGCAGTTTAAGTAACCAAATAAAGTTACCGCTGAAGAGTGGAAGAGTGTCACTTACAGGATGCAAACGCTGCCACAACAATTCCAAGCTCCAGGCTTTTAAAGTCTTCTCGAAAGATGGGATAAGTGTTTAAATTTACTGGTTGAGTCAGCTGAAAAGAAAAGCAATTTTCAGGCTTGTAAATGCAGTACTAGCGTGTCTACCTCCAGTTTGCGATCATCTACTGTCTCACCCTCGCAGATACCGTGTGCAGGAAAATGAAACAGAATAAAATTAAAAATTGAATTAGTGTAAGACCTCGAGGACCAAACTACTCTGGTCATTGGTCCCTAAACTTCCACACTACTTAAACTAACTTATACTAAGGACAAGACACACACCCAAGTCCGAAGGAGGACTCACACCTCCCACGGGAACGACCGCGCGGCTATTCCTGAGCGGTGAATAAGTACAGCAACTGTATGAACATCAGGAGCTCAGAAGGAAAACCAGTACTAAGCAGACAAGGAAAAGCCGGGAGGTGGAGACTTGATAAATACGCTCATAGCAACCCATAGCAGCCGGTATATCAACACAAGAAACAGAAATTCAAAAAATGTTCAAATGTTTGTAAAGCTTCTGGGACTTAACTACGGGGTCATCAGTCCCTAAACTTACAAACTACTTATGAACTACTTACGAACAAATATCCGCGCCCGAGGGGGGATTCGAACCCCCGACCGTAGTGGCCGTGCAGACCGTGACTGAAGAGCCTCAGTCCCCTCGGCCACCGCGGCCGGCAAACAGAAATTCAATGGACGCAGCTGTATCACTGAACTCAATAAAAATTGGACACGTGTTATATGGCATTTTATTGCAATTCGTTTATACTATCATGTCTCAAAATATTTACTATTCCTCCTGGAACACCTTGTAGGAAATATCGATGAGCATTATTAACAAAATATATTATCAACTCGAAAAATAAGACGATTGGCACAGTATGCTATCCAGTTCGCACCCAGGAAAACCTGTGCGAAACGCTGGTCAAGAGAGGCAAACTTTAAGCTGGCTGCAATTTATTCCTAATGAGATTCACGCTCCGGGAATTTCTCAAACTTTATTAATTTATATTTCGCGCGTGTTCAATTTTGCGGCTTGTTTCCTGCGAGACTGCCTTAAACTCATTTTTATCATTTTTTACGTCCCTGAGGGTGGACAGAATGTTTAAAAATTCACAAAATCTCTCCTCATACGCGTCAACGTGGAACGAACGAACAAAGATAAAGTGTATGTACCAAATTGTGATAAATATAAATGACAGTGTAAAACTAGAGTCTTACGCGCAAGAAAAGTCTTTAGCGCGTAAGGAAGGAAGCTTAGGGATTAACATCCCGTCGATCCCGTCGACATCATTGTCATTATAAACGGAGCTCAAGCATGGACTCATTTGGTAAGGACGGGGAAGGAAATAGACCGATGCCTTTCAAAGGAACCATCCCGGTATTTGCCTCGAGTGATTTAGCGAAACCACCTTAGCCCAATGTTATGTTTGTGGAAGTGAAATATTTTTTTTTTTTTTTTCTTCTTCGTGTTTTGGCCTCCTTTCCTGCAGTTGCAGTTATACAATTTGTATAGGTTATGGGACAGTTTAAATAGTGTAAATATAAGCAGTGACAGCAAGTAACAATGTGCTACAAATCACACATGAAGAGGAAAACATAAAAATTCGTGAGTATTATTAGTAGTCCATTTTACTCTGAATCAAAACAATCCAATTGCATGAGAACTGTTACCGATCGAATTTAGTAAAAAAAAAAAAAAACAAATAACGTAATACAAACCATTTCTTGTACCGCTGACCACTGAAGATGCTTTAGAATAAAGCGAAACGCGTCTGGTCTAAAGTAGACTAATTTACAGTTGCATAAGACGATCCCATAACCTATACAAATTGAAATATTTTATTTCCTTTATTAATAATAAAAGATTTGCCGTCTTATGCTGACTGGAATTAGGACAATTTTTTCACGTCCTACGCGTTTGGCTCTTTATTTATTAAGCCTCTGCTGTGGTTAAGTAAATGTGGATACACTCGTTTTCACATTCTGTTTTGAATATATAGATTAGAAACAGTTGTAACTTTCTGTACGCCTTATACATATTTAAAGGTTGATGCATAATTAACTTTCGGTGTTTATGTCTCTGGTTTACATCACACTGCTGTTTTTTTTCAGTCTTGTTGGCTGAGGTTAGTCGATATGCGATGTAGCTTTTGTTTACACTCGGCAATTACTTTTACTTAAGCAAAATGTTCAAATGTTTGTTAAGCTTAAGGGACGTAACTGCGGGGTCATCAGTTTCTAAACGTACAAACTACTTATGAACTACATTATACTAAAGACGACAGAAACGTCCATGCCCGAGGGGGGATTCTAACCCCCGACCATTGCGGCCGTGCAGACTGTGACTGGCGCGCCGCAGACCGCTCGGCTATTGCGGCCGGCTATACTTAAGCATACCATGGGCGTGGCTATTCAGTTTTTTTTTTTTTACGTTTCTTTATATTTTATTGTTTACTAGCTGCTAAACCTGGTATTGCCCCGGTATATAAGCAATTTTTCAGTGTTATATTAGAAACTCAATAAAAAAATCGGAAAAGATTTGAAGCGTCGCGTGATGGGAAAGTTTTTGTGACTCATTGTTTACGACGTCAACATCTCCTGAACTGTGTCGTATGTACTTCATAAATCCACAAAGATTTTGGTCTGATAGTAATCGGCCCATTATTTAAGGAAAATATGTGGAAAAAAGCACATGATTTATTAGTTATTCGGAAATGTCATTGTTTATTACGTCATATCTCCTGAAATACGAGTCGTACTATTACTTAAATTTGAAAGTACATTCAGTGGTATATGTTCCAAAAGTCTGCAAAATATGTCGTGAATGGTGTTTGCAGTAAAGACGTAATAAATCGAAATTTCATGCGTGATGTTGCGGTTTTTCATGAACCAAATTGTTTATTATTTCGTACCCCACGAACTATGACTCTAACACTGATATAATATCGAAGGAACATTCAGTGGTTTATATGTGTACTGTCTGTGAAATGCCTCGCGAATACAATTTACAATGTAGAAGTAATAACTTGTAACGTCGTGCCAAATGCCGTAAATATCAACGTCGAAAAAGTAGTCAGCGATAAACTGTTTTCCCTTTCGTCATTTTGTTCGGGTTGTCAACGATAAAAAGTTTCTTAAAGATTTGAAATTATGTTTAAAGTTTATTTCAAGTCGCTAAGTGCTATCATTCTCAAATAGTTGACGAATAAAATCAAGCGGCAGTTTTCATTGTTTATGACGTGATATCGTATGAACTATGTATCTTAGATGGTTTTTGCAACCATAGTAAATGATTCCTAACCTCATAGAATATTTGTACCAATTTTGGTTGAAATCGGTCAATTAGTTTGGGAGCAGATGTAGAATATTATCGCAAGACGCGGCCGTTTTTCACGACTGTCATTGTTTATGACGTCATATCTCCGTACGTATGTGTCGTAGGTGTACCTTCCCTCGACAGCGATTCTTGCCTGATAGTAAGGAACATGTGTACCACATTTGGTTGAAATCGGTCCAGTAGTTTAGGAGGAAATGTGGAATATACATACATACACATACCCACAAACCCACACACAGCCCATTTTATAAGATCTATGGATTTTAATCATATTTATTCATCACCAGCCTTCTCTGTTACGGAGGAGACACTTCTACTACGTTCTTCTGACTGGTTGCTGTAAATCTGACATTTAGAAGCTCCACTTAATCGTATCGCCAGGATAAAACTCCGGACAAGGCAGTTCACAATTGCCTTTACCGTTTCATGCTGCACGTCAGTGTCGTCAGGAGGTAGTTTTAGACGCGTCTCTTACGCATCTGTCGCGTTGTATCTTTTGACATCTGTCAAGTAAAATGATTTAATTTTGCAGGTTCATCCAGTGAAAGATGTAGATACTGTCTGCAAACAAACGTTGTGAATGCAGCCATTAGTAAACAAGTAATGTAGATGCTGAAGTTTGAGCAGCGAGAAAATGTAGTAAGAATGTGTGTTTGGGGGGGAGAGGCAGCAGCAAGAAAAAGTATCGGAAATTATGTTGTAAGTAGATAAGGGTTATCATTATTAAGTAACGGATAAACAAAGCTGAGATGTGAGTATCTTCAGTTTAAACATATACAGGGTGTCCCAGCTATCGCGTTCACCCGAAATATCTCTGGAACAATAACAGCTATTTGAAAACGAGTTTCACCGGTATCAATGTACGGCTGGGGCCAATGAATGTACATATTTGGAAACATTCTAAAACGAAAGCAAATGTGTTTTGTAACACAAACTTATGTTTTTTTTTTTTTTTTTTTTTTTTTTTTTTTTTTTTTTTTTTTTTTTTTTTTTTTTAATGGACACCCTATATTTTTCCCGAGACCCAGGCGAGAACCCCACGCTGCTCAGGACGTGCGCTAGCCGCGCGTTTCACGTATTTCAAGCATCAACTTCGCGTCGCAATATTTCGGGATGTAATAGGAATATTGCGATTCAGTATTTTGTGTCTTGTATCCGCCGATTGTCCTGGGTGTCGGTGGTCGAGTAGAGAGGGACCAACACAGGAAAATAGAATGCACGAGGGTGCAGGTATGGAGGTGACCAGCCAGTGGGACAGCAGAAACTAGAAACACTAGAGTAAATTAGAACGAGATATACATTTCATAGAGATGGTACAATACTTATCTTGGAGAGCAGCAGACTAGTAGAATGTTGATACATAGTTTAGATAGAGGCCTGCCTACTGATGATTCCTAGTGCCTATCCGATAGCCAAGTCTTAATTGGTGCCTATCTGATTCCCAAGTGGCCGATGCAGTTCAGTGGTGGCCACGAGCGGAGTTGCAGCAGAGAGCGATCGTGGCTGAAGTCGTAATAACGCCGCGCCGTGCGTGCATGCCGGCGCGCGGCGAAAGTACGTGGCGCGCACTTTAGACTTGTGCGACACCACACAATCAACGACATTGTTTATGTGATTTGTCATGCTATGGACTGCTGAAGAAAAAATATGGGACGTCCATTTAAAAGAACATAAGTTTGTGTTAAAAAACACATTTGCTTTCGTTTTAGAGTGTTTCCAAATATGTTCATTCATGGGCCCCAGCCGTACATTGATACCGGGGAAAGTCGTTTTCCAATAGCTGTTATATTTCGGGTGAACGCGATAGCTGGGACACCCTGTGTATTGTCTTATTTTACGAGTTGTACCTGCCTACAGGTTGATGTGGCTTGTTACAGATTAAATGGAAATGGACTCGGGAGGCAGGACACTGCAGCCAGCTGACTGCCGAACAACACCCCTCCCCCAGCTGATAGTGAAAGGGACACCGATGAATGGACGTCCAGCTGGTCGCCAGCGTCACTAGCAGCTGTCACTTTCGCCTGCCGATGGGACCGCCAGATGAACACCGAGCTGTCTGCGTCCGGTCTGTACTGGCTGGTCTGAAGAGATGGAAACGGACTCCCGAAGACAGGGAAAGCACTGAGCACTTTTAGTGACAGTACGATGGCTCTCCCTCCACACTAAACAGGACGCCAGCTGTCTTGAAACTTAATCGAATGGCCAGTTGGCCAGTTCAGTGAGAGTCATCATATGTATCTGTCAATAAACCTCCAAGTGCACCCTAACCCGGTGAGGGAGTGATATATAATGATGAAAAACATTGCTTAGTGCTGAGCACTGTGCATAGGCCAAGGGGAACATCCCGGCGGCTACTCAACAGTATGCACAGTTGAGGACATTGCTGTCCTTGAGATGTCTAAATCTCCTGTCGTACAGACTGCTGCATGTCCATGTGAATATGATGTCATATGCAAAATATATGACGCTGATGTCTGCCAGATAGACAATGACCTCGCCTGCAATTGTTCCATGGTCGACGAACAATTAACTGCAATTGAATGAGTGATGTGAACAGTGTAGTGATGTGTGGATCCAGTCAATAATCAAATAACGTATATAAACCCCTCCCCTCCCCCTTTCAGCAAAGTATTAGTGAATTTATGATTATCTTTCCTTTTAAACAGGGACAAATTTTGAATACGAAGTCTTTCACGGCGATACTTCTGTATAAATCTTTCTCGGACTTCTTGCCGCGTCAATTCTTGATAAAATCTCAAGCTTTCGAAGGTATCCTCCATCTTCTTCGTCAGGAGCCGCTGACTGACAGTGCTGGTGCTGTGGTGGCCTTAAATAGCCCATGCTCGGCTTATGATTGGTTGGCTTCTGATTCGTCGGCCGCTACGTCACGCTGTCACAGATTCAGTCTACGTCCGCGTTGGTGGCGCCACCCCTCCCGTAGTATCGAAGACGTTGCGCAACGTGTCTCTGCTGCATTTCTGTATCTAGCGCTCGTTTCCATGCACCGCTAAGATTATACTCGCTATCACGGTTGAAGTTGTGCTCACACATTCTTATTTCTACAGCCTCTTCGATTACAGAGTTCCAGTATGTGGAGGCCTGGAACAAAATTTTTGTTTCGTCGAACAAAATTTTATGTTTGTTCGTGAGGCTGTGCTCAGCGACCGCTGATTTCCCCAGTTCTCGGTTTTTAATATGCCGCTGGTGTTCTGTGCAGCGTTCGGAAACGGTACGAATGGACTGACCAATATAATTACTTCCGCACTCACACGGTATGTTGCCGGCCGCGGTGGCCGAGAGGACTGACGCGCTCCAGTCACGGTCTGCACGGCCACTACGGACGGGAATTCGAATCCCCCCCTCGGGCATGGATATTTGTGCCGTTCTTAGTATTAGTTAGTTCATAAGTAGTTTGTAAGCTTAGGGACCGATGACCCCGTAGTTAAGTCCCATAAGCTTAACAAACATTTGAACATTTGAACACACGGTATGTTGTATATTCCAGGGATCCTAAGGCCGAGGCTATCCATAACAGGGCGCAGCATCTCCTTGATTTTCCTCCTGTACTCGGAAGATTCGAGTGTGCAAGATCTGACCTTGGCGGTGCCGAGGAAGGTTTGTCTTCGGTATCTGTCGTATCCCAAAAAATCAAATGTCTGTAAATCTATCCGACCAAACTGCATGGTCATCAGTCCGTAGCTTACAAACTACTTAAACCCAGGTAAACTAACCTACGGACAAACACACAGACCCATGCCCCAGGGAAACTCGAACTTCTACTTATGCTATCAGAGTCATTGCAAAATTTGGTGATATAAATCTCAGTAAATTAGCTTACTACGCCTATTTTCATTCACTGCTTTCATATGGGATCATATTCTGGGGCAATTCAACATTGAGTAAAAAAGTATTCATTGCACAAAAGCGTGTAATCAGAATAATTGCTGGAGCCCACCCAAGAGCATCCTGCAGACATTTATTTAGGGATCTAGGGATACTCACTGTAGCTTCACAATATAAATATTCACTCATGAAATTTGTTATTAACAATCCGACTCAATTCAAAAGTAATAGCAGTGTGCATAGCTACGACACTAGGAGAAAGGATGATATTCACTATTCAAGGTTAAATCTAACTTTGGCTCAAAAAGGGGTGAATTATGCTGCCACAAAAGTCTTTGGTCACTTACCAAGTAGCATCAAAAGTCTGACAGATAGCCAACTAGTATTTAAAAAGAAATTAAAGGAATTTCTGAATGGCAACTCCTTCTACAATGTAGATGAATTTTTAGATAAAACATAAAAAATATATAAAAAAATAAAAAAATAAATAAAAAAAAAATTACAAAAAAATTCTTAAAATATAGATTGTCAAGTATAGACAAAATTTACTAAACTGACACGTTCCACATCATTACGAAATGTCGTATACATGATCTAAGGAACAAGTATTAATCTAATCTAATCTAATCTACGGCGAGCAACCGCGCGCTCCGCAGTGAGGTGCTTTAGACCGCTCGTCTACTCCATCGCGGTTGCCTTATCCCGTGTGGATGTCGGGAACGGATCAGAAATTACTTGAGAAGTAGCACTCGTATCATGGACGACCTTGGCACAGGTGACAGGGAGTGGTGTGGTCAAATGTACAAATGTTTGTAAAGCTTAAGGGACTTAACTACGGGGTCATCAGTCCCTAAACTTACAAACTACTTATCAACTACTTACGAACTAGGACGGCACAAATATCCATGCCAGAGGGGGGATTCGAACCCCCGACCGTAATGGCCGTGCAGACTGTGACTGAAGCGCCTCAGACCCCTCGGCCACCGCGGCCGGCGTGGTGTGGTCACAGCTGGGGGTTTTTCTTCTCCGATCGGCGTCTGTACAATGCGCCGTTGCATTCATTCCGATCTGATGTGTCCCTCCTGGCCGCAGCCTGCACAAGTTCGGGGTTGATCATCGTACATAATTATGGCTCGCACTCATCCAATTGTTAAGTGCGATGGCACGTGTTTCTTTAATTCAATTTTTACCTGTCGTACACCACTGAGCACAGTATGTGCTGAAGATTTGCCATTTTTCTTCTATGTAACCGATACCTTTACCGTACGGTTCGAAAGCCGAGACGACGACTTCCAGTGGGACTTCAAAAGGAATACTCGAATCGTACGAAGACCGCAAGTTCGAGTGACATCTCTCCTACGCGTCCATCAGAATACTTGAACTTAAGACCACTGTCATGTCTGCGAATAACATTCTAACATACCTCGTCATCCGCCATTTTAATATAAACGACACTACTCGTGATCGAAAAGTGGATATCAGTAACATCAAGAGGATCTAAACGAATTTCTTCACGAATGAACGTTTCAACTTCATGAGCACGGGGTCTCGTGTGATCGGCAAAAAAAGTAACTTTAAGGGTTGCTCGCGGAAGCCGGCCGCTGTGGCCGAGGGGACTGAGGCGCTCCAGTCACGGTCTGCACGGCCACTACGGTCGAGGGTTCGAATCCCCCCTCGGGCATGGATATTTGTGCCCTCCTTAGTCTTAGCTAGATCGTACGTAGTTTGTAAGCTTAGGGACTGATGACCTCGCAATTAAGTCCCATAAGTTCTATAAACATTTGAACATTTTTTGCTCGCGGAAGACGGACTCAAGAGTTAATACGCTACGACGCGACGCGGAAGTAAACAAACACGCCGACCCGTTCACGACCACGGCTGAAAGCCGACTGATTTGAAGCCAGTTACTGTAGCTTGGTAATCTACAATGCTAACCATTACGCTACGATTAGTTGACACTTGGGGCTCTAGTGGTATCGTATACACTATAGTTTTAGCAGTTTTTTCATTGTAAATGTGTATTTTTATTGACATTTAGTTATAACACATTGCTCCGGTTATGATTTTATTATTCATCTTTGATGCGCTGTTAGCCTGAAACACCTTACTTCGAGTTATAAAACCAAAACTGCGAGATATACGGCAAATCTATATGGCGTCTTTTGGCATGGAAAGAACAAGTGAGTGTCGTTTTGACGTCACTTTCCAGATCGTCCCCCATTGGATAGTGTCACAGCGAATTTCATTGGTGGGAAAGAAATTTTTGCTTTCTAACTTTAACAGCCAGGTACAAGCGACATATAATACTAAAGGGTAAATTCTGGG
The DNA here is from genome assembly GCA_026315105.1 of Locusta migratoria. NCBI lineage: Eukaryota > Metazoa > Arthropoda > Insecta > Orthoptera > Acrididae > Locusta > Locusta migratoria. Next base: position 134,395,831 of record CM048744.1, on the reverse strand, counting down.
CTTTACGGAATATTATTTGAGTGAGAAACGAACGAGCACAATTCTACATTCAAGAAGGTTGGAATTGTCCCGGGCGTGCTAAATTTTACTTCTCCTCCCGTCCTCTCTTTGACTACGTCAAGTCGGGGAAGGTTATAGGGTCTATTTGTTGTCAGCATAAGTTAATTCAAATATCATTAATTAAAACTTCCGGGCTAAGTTGCCGTGGTCCAGCAATAAAACTTCTTACTCCCGACGTTTCGTTGCCTACTGCGGGCAACATACCACTTTTCACGTGCTGCCCACTATGAAGCTATCTTTGACCAACGTCATCTCTCTCGATTACAGGTAATCGATTGTCATATCTTTGGTTCAAAAGTTGACCGCTAAATCTTATCTAATTTCAAACCTTCTTCTTTCCTGTTAAAATTATTGTGGTGTTTCTGTATTTCTATAGCTTCTCTGTACACGCGTGTGTAATAATGCGACGTCCTGGCTAGCACGCTTGTTTCACTAAATTTTATATCATGGTCACCACGTGTGAAAACATGCTCTGCCACAGCTGACTTGCCTGTGTGACCCAGACGACAATTCCTTTTGTGTTCCAATAAGCGAGTATTAACACTCCTTTTGTGGTTCGTATATACACAATGCCACAGCTACAGGCAATTTTATACACCCCAGGCATTGCTAGAGGATGTCGTGCGTCTTTCAGCGATCGTAAGCATTCACTAATTTTCTTGGTAAATCTAACGACGGTCTGCACTTGAAACCTGGCCAAAACTTTCCCAATACGGTCCGTAATTTTGTGGATGAAAGGAAGAAAAACTTTTCCTGCCGACAGTTGTTGTTGTACCTTGTTTTCGGACTCTTTTCTTCTTGGATGGAGAGCTCGATCTATCTCTTTGTCGGTGTATCCATTTTTCTTGAACGCTATTCGCAAATGGTTTAATTCATCTCTCACATAAATAGGCTCACAGATATAATTAGCTCGATTCACCAATGTTTTAATGACACCTCTCTTCTGCCTAGGATGATGGTTGGAATCCTTATAAAGATAACGATCGGTGTGCGTGTCTTTTCTGTATACCTTATGTCCCAAGGTCCCTTCTGCCCGTTTGATTACCGATACATCCAAAAAATTCAACTGACCGTTTTCATCTTTCTCCATAGTAAATTGTATTCGCGGATTAATGCTATTCAGGTGCCCCAAAATATCAACTTTGAACCAAAGATATGACAATCGATTACCTGTAATCGAGAGAGATGACGTTGGTAAAAGATAGCTTCATAGCCGGCAGCACGTGACAAGTGGTGGCGCCATCTATGCCCTCTATATAAGCAGGACCTACAGAACCTAGTAGGCAGTCGTCGACTCACCCCTGAAGACGCCCGCAGTAGGCAACGAAAAGTCAGGAGTAAGAAGTTTTATTGATCGATCACGGCAACTTAACCCGGAAGTTTTAATTAATGAAGACGCCGGCCGTGAAAGCCTACATTCTATGATTAATTTAAATAGTTTATAATCCTAGGGACTGATGACCAGAGTAGTTAAGTCCCATAGATTTACAAACATTTGAACATTTGACAGAGTTGGCTCATCGATAGCCACTTTACGCTACTCAGGGCGACCTAATCTACATCTACATAGATACTCTGCAAATCACATTCAAGTGTCTGGCAGCGGGTTCATTAACCACTTCCATAACATTTCTTTACCGTTCCATTCTCTAATAGTGCGCGGGAAGAAAGAACACCTAAATAGTTCCGTTTTCGATCTGATTTCTCTTATTTTATTCGGATGGTCATGTCCCCCTAAGTAGGTGGGGGCTAGCAAAATATTTTCACATTCAGAACTAAAAGTCGGTGATTGAAACTTCGCAAACAGATCACGCCGCAATGAATAACGTCTTTCTTTTAATGATTTCTGTGGTGTCGCACAAGTACAAAGTGCGCGCCACCTACTTTCGCCGCGCGCCGCCATGCATGCACGGCGCGGCGTTCTCACGACGACAGCCACGAGCGCCCTCTGCTGCAACCCCGCTCGTGGCCACCACGGAAAGACACCGGTCACTTCGGACGGAGATAGCAACCAGTTAGGACCTTCGTAATCAGATAGGCACCAGTGAAGACTTTGTTATCGTACAGGCACTAGGCAGGCCTCTAACAACTATGTATCAACATTCTGCAGTACTATGTAAAAGTTAAGTATTGTTACATTCTGTGCAATATATATCTCTTTCTAATTTACTCTAGTGTTTATAGTTTCTGGCTGCTCCCCTCCGTACCTGCACCAGCGTGCTGTCTATATTCCTGTGTCGGTCTCATTCCACTCGGCCACCGACACCGACGACGAGGCTGGGACACAAAAGCGGCGACGAAGTTGGGACACAAAAGTGGCGACGAGGAGTGATAGAACCGTGGACCAGCACGCTAGCAGCAGCCAGACAGCAGCAGTAGGAGCACGCAGAAATTACTCCCGCCCACCCACCCTTATTATAAGATTTTTGGGGGAACATTTTCAGTTACGTGTTTTGTGGACTTTTTTGTTGCAGAGCGTCCTCTTTCATATTGCATTTGTGTTTTGTTATAATTTACTTGTATGCGCGGCACCTAATCGGTCAGCATGGCCACTACCCCGAACCCAAACTTAATGGAAATTATTCAGTTACAGACGGCGCAAATCACTCAACTGCTGCAGGCCGTGTCGCAGTTGACGACACAGGCTGCTCACCAACAACAACAGTCGTCACATCAGCAGCCCACACCTGCCGCCGCACCGCTTCCGACGTTCCGCCAGTACAACGAACGTGCGGAAGAATGGGGCGACTATTTCGCACAGTTTCAAGAACTCGTCGCGGCTCATCAAATTACAGGTCAGAGAGTGAAGAACCTTTTCTTATCGATTCTGGGCCCCCAGACCTTCGTACTATTGCAAAAACTTTTCCCTCTCGCATCTCCTCGTGATGTAGACTTTGAACAAATTGTAGATGCACTGAATGCTCATTATGAGAGAAAAGTTCTTGTAGCCGCTGCACGATACCGATTTTTCAGACTTAAAAAATTACCGCAGCAGTCACACCAAGAGTGGATTACGGAATTGAAGGGCTTAACCCGCCAATGTAAATTTACTTGCTCTTGTGGACTTTCGTTTAGTGACGTGATGTTAAGAGATGCGATTACGCAGAACATTCAGGACCCCAGAATTAGGGCAGCAATTCTGAAACAGTCTGACCCCTCATTAGACAGTGTACTGCAGCTTATAGAAGCTCATGATACTTTTGACTTAGCAGATGTAGAAATGCAAAGCCACAGTGTTAATTCAGTGCGCCGCAACGGACGCTTTCCTAGCCGTAGTTCTCAGTATAGCACTAGTGATTCTTATTTTTCTACCGGCCGTGCTGAACAGACAGTGAACAGTAGCCAGTGTAAAAGTGCGACACAAAGGTCGCCCCGTCGTATTGGAAACAGTGATTTGAATAAAGGGCGCCAACGCTCATTTCAGAAAAATGTTCGTAAATCGTGCCCCCAGTGTGTGTCTCGCCACAAGCGTGCTCATTGCCCTAGTCGCAACGCGACCTGTTATCAATGTGGCAAATCGGGACATGTGCAGTCTGTGTGTATGCAAATTAAAAACTCAAAGAACGGTACCGTTGGAAACAGTGCTTCGCAGAGTGCGAGAATAGTTCATTCTGTAAAAGTTATACGGGCTGTGGAATTGAACAGTGCTTTCCTTGGATCTCAATTGCATGAAAGTAGTTCTGCGCCTATGGAAAAACTATATAGTGCACCACGTAGCAAGCGCCGACGAGCGCGTAAAACAGTGCAACGGAAAAGGGTTCGGGACAAGCAAAATGACTATGAACAGTGCATTCCTGTAGTGAAAATAGTGCCTTCTGCAACTGCTCCTTGTAATAGTGCCCAGTACTGTGTAGCTAGTGACAGTAGACTTGTTGTTGATACTGAAAGTAATTTTAGTGCAGTAGCCTCGCATTGCGCGGACGCCGATCCGGCGGTAGTGCCATCTAGTGACAGTGTTGTTAATCCCCTGCGTGCCGAGTCTGAGCCGCTTCCTTCACTACGCAGCACACAAACCGTAGCAGACGTTGCCCACATTCGCGCACTTGTCGTGCGCCAGAAGCACAAACTTTTTGTAAATCTCTCCATAGAAAATAAGACTGTGCAATTTCAGCTTGATACTGGTTCCGCTGTTACATTAATTAATAAAGATACTTATGAACTTCTGGGTTCGCCAAAATTGTCGCCGTCACAGCAAGTGTTAACAGCTTATACAGGTGAAAATATTCCCGTGCTAGGAACATGTAGCCTGCCTGCCTCTTTTCAAGGTGTTACAAAGACATTTGCTTTTGTAGTTCTTCAGGCCAAATCGACACAGAACATTTTTGGACTAGATGCTTTTGACTTGTTTGGTTTATCAATTCAAAGAGATGTGCTTCAAACTTCGTCAATAGTGCCTCAGGATAAAATCAATGCATTGTGTGACAAATATAGTGACTTGTTTTCGCCGGAACTGGGTTGTGCAAAAGACTTCGTGGCACATGTAACTTTAAAAGAATCTGCAGTTCCAAAATTTCGTAAAGCTAGACCAGTGCCTATCGCAATGCGGGATACAGTTGCCGAAGAACTTAAACGTTGGCAAGATAGTGGGGTGATTTCTCCTGTTTCTGCGAGTCAGTGGGCCTCGCCTATAGTAATTATACCCAAGCCGTCAGGAAAACTTCGTCTCTGTGCGGACTTCAAATCAACAGTGAACAGTCAAACAATTGTAGACACTTATCCCCTGCCCAGACCTGACGAACTGATGGACAAATTAGGACAGTCTCGCTTCTTTTCGAAGATTGATTTAGCAGAGGCATACTTACAGATTCCACTTGATGACGAGTCAAAAAAGTTTTTCGTCATTAATACTCACATGGGCCTTTTTCAATTTCAACGCCTACCCTTTGGCAGTTCTTCCGCTCCCGCTATTTTTCAGCGTTTTTTGGAACAGCTGACAGTTTCTGTACCGTGTTGTTCGAACTATTTAGATGACATTGTGGTATCCGGACGTACAGTTGAAGAACATTTAGCAAACCTGGAGTGCCTTTTCAAAGTTTTGACTGCAGCAGGTCTACGTTGCAATAAAGCAAAGTGTTCGTTTTTTCAAACTGAAATAGAGTACCTAGGCCATGTGATTAATGCCCAAGAAATTCATCCCTTACAGTCACATCTTAGAGCAATCAAAGACTTGCCTCCTCCTAAGAATGTGCATGAATTGCAAGCAGTGATGGGAAAGCTTAACTATTATTTCAGGTTTATTCCCAATGCCTTTCAGATTGCAGCTCCACTGCATCACTTACGTAGGAAGGATGTTCCTTTTGTATGGTCTAAAGATTGTCAGGTTGCCTTTGACAAACTAAAGTCTGCACTACTCAGTGATGCATGTTTGATTCCCTTTGACCCACAGAAGCCTGTAGTGTTAGCAGTTGACGCCTCGTCGTACGGTCTGGGTGCCGTTCTGTCGCATCGTATTGGATGTCACGATCGTCCTATTGCCTTTGCATCCAAGCTACTGACGCCGACGCAACAGAATTACAGTCAGATAGAAAAGGAGGCCTTAGCAATCATTTACGGCGTCACAAAGTTTCATCATTATCTCTATGGCAGAAAATTCTATTTGTTGACAGACCACAAGCCTCTCACGTCGTTGTTCTCACCCACAAAGCCGATTCCGCCACGTACGGCACAAAAGCTTCAGAGATGGTCCTTGATATTGTCTAATTATCAGTATGAGATTTTGTACCGACCTACCACTAAACATGCTAACGCGGACACACTTTCCCGACTTCCGGTTGGCCAGGATGTGTCGTTTGATTCTTCAGAAATGGCATGTTGTCAGATAGACTCCAGAGATGCTTCCGCTGTCGCAGATTTCCCTTTGAACTCTCGTCGGGTTGCACAGGAAACAGCTGTGGATGCAGACCTAAGTGTGGTAGCACGTTTTGTTCGCTCAGGGTGGCCTGCCAGAGCCAAAGACATTGATCGGCCTCTGGTTCGACGTTATTTTGCACAACGTCATGCATTATCTTTAAGTCAGGGTGTACTGTTGTTGCATACCGACAACGACCAAGCAAGAGTGATTGTTCCTCGTTCCCTGCAACGAGAAGTGTTACGCCTCCTGCATCAAGGACATTGGGGCATTGTTAGGACAAAGCAACTGGCCAGGCGTCATTGTACCTGGGTTGGTATGGACGCTCAGATAGAGAGCATGACATCACAGTGTACTGTTTGTGCGGAGCATCAGGCGGCTCCTCCGCAACGTTTCTCAGATTGGCCACGCCCCAAGGGACCATGGCAACGTTTACATATTGACTTTGCCGGACCTTTCTGGAATACGCGCTGGTTAATTGTTGTAGACGCTTTCAGTAAGTTTCCTTTTGTGATTGCCATGAACTCGACGACAGCTTCTAGTACAATCAGTGCCTTAACATCAGTGTTTTGCATCGAAGGCTTGCCTGAAACTATCGTCAGTGACAATGGACCTCAGTTTGTTAGTGCGGAATTTCAACAGTTTTGTCGCGTGAATGGCATTCAGCATATCACCACCGCACCTTTTCACCCTCAGTCCAATGGTGAAGCAGAACGTTTCGTTCGAACATTCAAGTCTCACATGGAGAAGATGAAAGGTCAGCACTCCAGGCAGCAAGCTCTTCAAATTTTCCTGTCTACGTATCGGTGCATGCCACGTGACGGCCCGTCTCCTGCCGAGCTGCTACACGGTCGCCGTCACCGCACTCTCCTTCACCTGCTGCAGCCTCCCACGCACCGAGTCGGTTCGTATGGCGCTACGCGTTTTCAGGTTTCCACGCCGGTGCTGTACAGGGTGTTTGCTGGCAACAAGAAGACATAGTTGCCGGGCATCATTCAGCGCGTGCTCGGTCGCAATATGTATGTTGTACGTTCTTCCACAGGGTCGGAGCTGCGGCGCCACGCAAACCAATTGCGCTTGCACAGGCCGCGCGATCCTGTCCCCGGTTTCTTGATTCCAGACCCAGTTCACCGCCAGGGAGCACAACCACATCGTTCGTCCCCGGACTACGAGATCGTCCCGATGGAGATCGACGCGACGCCGCCGCTGTCGCCGCCGCAGATGACAGCGTCACCGAGAGGGACTCCGGGACCGTGCGTGCCGCCGCCGCCTGGGCCACGCACCTCAGAAGAAGATGACCTGCTCCCTCTGGGCGGGGGGGTGCGCCCTTCCCCAGGTTTCGGTGGGTTCCCTGGAGGATCGCAAGGCGGATGCCGGGGCGCGGACGGCGTCTCGATCCCAGCCTCAGCTACGACGCCCGTCCCACCAGTAACGCCCCCGCCCAGGCCCTCCTCCCAGTGCCGTCGCCGTGGCCCTCAGCCCTACGCCACGACGGCGCGGCGGTTTGGGGGGGAGGGGTGTGGTGTCGCACAAGTACAAAGTGCGCGCCACCTACTTTCGCCGCGCGCCGCCATGCATGCACGGCGCGGCGTTCTCACGACGACAGCCACGAGCGCCCTCTGCTGCAACCCCGCTCGTGGCCACCACGGAAAGACACCGGTCACTTCGGACGGAGATAGCAACCAGTTAGGACCTTCGTAATCAGATAGGCACCAGTGAAGACTTTGTTATCGTACAGGCACTAGGCAGGCCTCTAACAACTATGTATCAACATTCTGCAGTACTATGTAAAAGTTAAGTATTGTTACATTCTGTGCAATATATATCTCTTTCTAATTTACTCTAGTGTTTATAGTTTCTGGCTGCTCCCCTCCGTACCTGCACCAGCGTGCTGTCTATATTCCTGTGTCGGTCTCATTCCACTCGGCCACCGACACCGACGACGAGGCTGGGACACAAAAGCGGCGACGAAGTTGGGACACAAAAATTTCCACCCCAATTCGTGCAACATTTCCGTGACGCTTCCCCCCCCCCCCCCCCGTAACGTGATAAAACAAAACGAGCTGCCCGTCTCTGAACCTTCTCAATGTCTTCCGTCAGTCACACCTGGTGAGGGTCCCTCAAGGAGCAACAGTACTCCAGGAGAGGACGCACAAGTGTGATGTAGGCTGTCTCTTTGGTGGAGCTGGTGCATCTTCGAAGCGTTCTGCCTATGAAACGTAACCTTTGGTTCGCTTTCCCCACAATATTTTCTGTGTGTTCTCTCCAGTCAAAGTTGTTCGTAATTGTAAATCCTAGGTATTTGGTAGAATCTACGACCTTAAGGTTTGACTGATTTATCGCTTAATTGAAGTTCAGCGGATTTCTTTTAGTGGTCATGTGTATTACTTCACACTTTTCTTTATTTAGTGTCAATTGCCAATTTTCGCACCATGCACAAATTTTGTCTAAATCGCTTTGCAGTTGCTTTTGATCCTCTGTTGACTTCACTAACCGATAAACGACAGCATCATCCGCGAACAGTCTAAGGGAGCTATTCAGATTGTCTCGTAAATCGTTTATAAACACGACGAAGAGTAGGAGACCTATAACGCTTCCCTGTGGAACGCCAGATATCACTTCTGTTTTACTCGATGACTTACCGTCAATTACAACGAACTGTGTTCTTTCTGATAGGAAATCGTGAATCCAATAGCACAATTGGGGAGATATTCCATAAGCACGCAATTTCATTAGAAGCCGCTTGTGGGGTACAGAAATGTGGAATCGATTTGAGATCCCTTGTCGATGGCACTTAACACTTCATGTGAATAAAGGGCAAGCTGTGTTTCGCAAGAGCGATACTTTCTGAATCCGTGGTGACTATTGGTTAATAGGTCGATCTCTTCGAGGTAGTTCATAATATTCGAACAAAGTATATGTTTCAAAATCCTACTGCAAATCGACGTCAATGAGATAGGCCTGTAATTTTGGAGATCACTCCTATTGCCTTTCTTGAGTATTGGAGTGACTTGGGCAACTTTCCAGTCTTTGGGTACGGATCTTTCGCTGAGTGATCGGTTGTAAATTATAGCTAAGTACGGAGTTATTGCATCAGCATACTCTGAGAGGAATCTAGTTGGTATACAATCTGGCCCGGAAGATTTATTTTTGTTTAGTGACTTAAGTTGTTTTACTACTCCAGGAACATCTAAGTTTCGCATGCTGGCAGCTGTTCTTGGATTGAATACTGGAGTGTTCACTTCGTCTTCTTTGGTGAAAGCTGTGTTTAGTAATTCTGCCTTAGCAGTACTGTCATCGGTAGTATTACCAAATGTTTCAAATGTTCAAATGTTTGTATAGTGTATGGGACTTAACTACGGGGTCATCAGTCCCTAAACTTACAAACTACTTATGAACTACTTACGAACTAGGACGGCACAAATATCCATGCCCGAGGGGGGGATTGGCGGCCGCGGTGGCCGAGGGGACTGAGGCGCTCCAGTCACGGTCTGCACAGCCACTACGGTCGGGGGTTCGAATCCCCCCTCGGGCATGGATATTTGTGCCGTCCTTAGGATAAGCTAGTTTATAAGTAGTTTGTAAGTTTAGGGACTGATGACCCCGTAGTTAAGTCCCATAGACTATACAAACATTAGAACATTTTCGTAGTGGCCGTGCAGACCGTGACTGTAGCACCTTAGTCCCCTCGGCCACAGCGGTCGGCGGTAGTATTACCATTGCTATCGCGTAGTGAAGGTATTGTTTGTGTTTTGCCGCTAGTGTACTTCACATATGACCAGAATTTCTTTGGATTTTCTGCAAGATTACGAGACAGAATTTCATTGTGGTAACTACTATAGGCTTCTCGCATTGAAGTCCGCGCTAGGTTGCGAGTTTCAGTAAAAGATTGCCAGTCTCGTGGATTCTGTGTCTGCATGCGTTTTTCTTTGTTTCTGCAACAGTGATCTGGCCTGTTTTGTGTACCACGGGGGGTCAGCCCCCTCTTTAATTAATTTATTTGGTATAAAACTCTCGGTTGCTACTGATATTATGTCTTTGAAAGTAAGCCACAACTGATCTACACTCGCATTTTTTGTTTTGAAAGACTGGAGACTATCACTCAGGAAAGCGTGAAGCTTGAATCTACGCTCACGCAACCAAAATATGACCCAATTCAGGCATTGGCAACTTGCTTACTGCTCAGCTGCTCAGGGCAGGATGTGTCATCGCAGTTTTCTACCCTGTTCGAGGTAGGGATGGCGGTTATCGCTGAAACAAGCGGTTTTCGGTTATACCGGTTCTTTTCATCTGCAGTTTAACCGCACCGTAAAAATTGCTCAAGATAACCGGTTTTTTAAGTAACCGGTTTTCGGTATTTATTGCTATTATTTCCAGTAGTTTTCGAACGAAACATATTTTGTGGCCGGAACAGAAACCGTAATCGTCGGTTCTTCTAGTTTCGGCCGAACCCGAAACTTACGAAATTTAGTTAATATTTACATAAATTTCCGTTATACGACAAATCATTAGTCTTTCCATATTTTGCAAGGTCCCCTCCCGATACTACGCCTTCTTGAGTGTGTGTAAGCCTAGCCAGGAGGCCATAAAAGATGATATACGAAGCATACAGATTTACTGGCCTAGTATTTCCATCCGGCAGTTGCGAATATTGAGCCAACCACTCCGTAAGTTGGACTTGTGAGCCAGCGCATACAAATATCTCGTAATATACACTATATAAGTTACAGTCAGTAAATGAACTTCAATCAGTGCTGCAGAAGTATTTCGAAAAATAAAGTCACAGCTCCGACTAACAGTATGATTGTTGTCAGTGTAAATTTACTCAAATTGAACTAGGAAACCTGTGTACCACATAAAAAGAATGTTCAAATGGGTGTAAGTTCTTATGAGACCTAACTGCTTAGGTCATCGGCCTCTACACTTAAAAACTACTTAATCTAATTTAAACAAACTTACGCTAAGGACAACATACCGAGGGAGGGAGGGAGGGAGGAGGGAGGACTCGAACCTCCGACTGGAGCAGCCGCGCAGTTCGTAACATGGAGCCTCAGACCGCACGGTTACCTCACGACGCATCATATGATCAAATGTTATCTAAACCCATATTGGTTATTAAAAAAGCCCCTCGCATCACTTACACAACATCTTTGTAGTACTTCCACCCGTTTTCAACTTTTTAAAGCAAATGGAGCATTGTACCTCACTGCTACCGTACTTCGTGAAGTACTTCCACACTCGGGATGCTGCCATTTAAGACACAACTGATGTCTGGCGACGCCAGCAAGGAACTGCCGCATGACCAGACGGAGGCAAGTCTCGTCCACTGCCGGTGCACGCGCGTCGTCTAATAGGCCACGCCACACGGCAACAGGTGCATCGATGCCTCAATAGCTGCACCAGTTCTCAAGTTCTTATGCCACGCGTATGTTGCGCTTTTCTGACTGCCGGGATTGTTCTTAAATTATCACTGATCGCTTTTCTTAGTTTACTGCGATGACCTAATATTTCACAGCAGTGGATATTTTAGGAATAGCCATAAATATTAGGGTCTACTAGTTCTATTTTTTTAATTATTTACAAAAAAACACATTTTGAACCACTACTACAGGAAGTACCCGGTTATTGACAATAACTAAAAGAAACCGGTTACAACCGACACCAAATAAATACCGAAAAAAAACGGTTATTCAAAACTAAAATACCGGTATCGGTTTTAACCGGTCGGTTTTTCCCACCCCTACCATACAGTGCTATACTCCAGACAAATGCTTTCATAAAGGACCTTTGTAACATTGAAACTAATACTGGATGTCAACAAATTTCCCTTTTTCAGAAACGCTTTGCTCCCCATAACCATTCTGCGTCATATATATCTTCTTTACTTCGGCCATCAGAAGTTATTTTGCTAACCAAATAACAAAACTCATCTACTACTTTTATTGTCTTGTAAGAAAATTGCCTGTTGGAGGTCGTCAAATAATCTCAAAATTTAGAATGCGTAATAGTATACTCTAGAAATAATAATTTCGTTATTGAATGTTGCAGCAAATCACAACTAATGGGTCGCAACAACACTTTCGCAGTGAAAGTTAAAAATTTTGAATAAAAAAAAAAGATATTAATTAACTTGAAACAATCACTGTGGTAATTAATTAAGATTGACCCTATCTGACTTAGCATTGACTACAGCCTCCAACTAGCACCTCTTACGATTCACGAACAGCATAACTTCACTAATAAATGGTTCAGAATTCATGTAGTGGTGATGGCGTGTTCGTGTTATAATCAAAATTGTAATAGCAGATAGACTCTGATTGGAATGATAATAGCTCAATACAGTGAAACTCCGTGGTGCAATGAGCTTCACAAATACTACAGTCAAAGTTCTCAATAATTTTGATATTATTGTTTAAAGCATTCAAGTTCCTTATAAAACTTTACGTAAACTATTTTTTTTTTATTGGTTCCAGGACCTGGGTAGCGTACGCGTGTAACTGGCTGAGCAGAGTTTGGCATTTTACGTATTTCATAAAAAATTACTTCAGTCAAGTCTGGTAAAACTACTATAATACTTTGAATACTGTTAGCCTGGTTACTTTCTATATAAATGAGACCAACTTTACTTTACTTGCAAACTCTCTTGCACTTTAATTACTAGTCTCTGTGGTTGTAACACGTTTAGCAATTCTTTAACTCGTCTAGCAATTTCTTTGGGACTGATCGTAATTACTTTGAAAATGATTGAACTTGTTAGTCAATGTACAGGCTTGCATAATCAACATAATCTAATAATGGTGATAATGGGGTGACTACAACTACTTACAAAATTAAGACTGGTTTCAAAATAAGTCGTATATAATTGAACCAAAGTTCTGATTGGGTTGACACTACATTTACATGCATACAAAATAAAATGTTACAAAAGTACTCATCTGCTTTCGTCGTCTTCGTCGTGAAGTCCATACAAGACAGATATGATTATAATAGGTACTCTTACTACAACAACGATCACACTCGGTGACAATAGACTTGATACCAAACAATTACTTTTCTTGCACACATGAAAAAACATTACTTTGATCACTTTCGAGTATAAATAAACTTATTTCGCACTTCGTTCAATACATTAAACAGTACGCCTCTCAGGCTTATTGCAATTGCATAAAACTCGCGCCACACTGCGCCTACCGTGCCTCTGCACCATCAACAAAACATTTATGCGTTTACTATAGCGAGTCCGCTCCGCGACTGCATTTATGTCTTTACTTTGGCGAGTCCGCACCGCGACTGCTTCAGCAGCGCGACACTCACAGCTACTACTTCTGTGCCAAAGACAGTCTTTACAACAGGTTCAACCTTTTCTCTGGCGCATTGCTAACTTACAGCATAAGAATGTCCGTGCATTCATGCGGGTTTACACATATATTACACGTTTACACAAAATGATTCAATATAGAAAATGACGTTACATAAGAAATATATCTAGCATACAAGAAATGAAAAATACATGAAATAAACAAATTTTAGGCAATATATACATTACGTTAAATCAAATTGTAAGATACACCAACAGGTGTATTCTTACATTGGAACATATACTTTGTTCGAATATTATGAACTACCTCGAAGAGAACGACCTATTAACTAGTAGTCAACACGGATTCAGAAAGTATCACTCTTGCGAAACACAGCTTGCCCTTTATCCTAGGCACTGATGACCAGAGTAGTTAAGTCCCATAGATTTACAAACATTTGAACATTTGACAGAGTTGGCTCATCGATAGCCACTTTACGCCACTTTACCTAATCTACATCTACATAGATACTCTGAAAATCACATTCAAGTCCCTGGCGGAGGGTTCATTAACCACTTTCATAACGTTTCTCTACCGTTCCATTCTCTAATAGCGCGCGGGAAGAAAGAACACCTAAATCGTTCCGTTTTCGATCTGATTTCTCTTATTTTGTTGGGATGGTCATGTCTCCCTAAGTAGGTGGGTGCTAGCAAAATATTTTCACATTTAGAACTAAAAGTCGGTGATTGAAACTTCACAAACAGATCACGCCGCAATGAGTAACGTCTTTCTTTTAATGATTTCCACCCCAATTCGTGCAACATTTCCGTGACGCTTCCCCCCCCCCCGTAACGTGATAAAACAAAACGACCTGCCCTTCTCTGAACCTTCTCAATGTCTTCCGTCAGTCCCACCTGGTGAGGGTCCCACAAGAGGCAACAGTACTCCATTGGCTATCGATGAGCCAACTCTGTCAAATGTTCAAATGTGTATAAATCTGTGGGACTTAACTACTCTGGTCATCAGTCCCTAGGATTATAAACTATTTATTACACAGCCAATACGTCTTTGAAACGCCACGTCGCTAGAAAGAGTAGCGACTTTAGGCATTGGCAACTTGCTTACTGCTCAGTTGCTGAAGGCAGGGTGCGTCATCGCAGTTTTCTACCCTGTTCAAGGTGTAGCCCTGCAGCTGGCAGAGTTGCTGAAGTCGGCGCGGAAGGCGTCGTTTCGTTCCTATTGACAGGCAATGGAGCGGCCTGAAACAAGGGAGATAGCGGCCGCTCCATTCCGGAACCAATCTCAGGCGGCCGGCGCAGGCGGCGCTGGGACGCAGATAAATGGCCGCCGGATGAATGAATGGGCTCGGGAAATGGAATAAAGAATGCTTAAAGCCGCCTGCAAAACAAAAGGTGCGCCCATTGCCGCGCCCTCCTTATCCCCCTGAGAGGGCCTCCGCACTTCTGCCTGCGCCGTACTTCACGTGGGCCACCACTTCTATCATCCTGAACGCTTGGGGAACTACGATCGCAACCATAGGTGGAAACATAATCGCCCAAAAACACTTCTCCTCAGAGACTAATATAATGACACGTTTTCCTTTCCCCGATATTATCAGAGAACATTTTGTATTTTTATATTATTTCGGCATGTTAAAATAGTTATCTATGAAAGTCAGAGAAAGAAAATTTAGGAACAACACATTCAATTTTTTTTGTAAGAAAGAAGACACTCTTGCTTTGTACTTCGTAGCGATAGCATCTTGCAGACTGGAGCTGTACTTTATTATTTTTATGTGGCCGCTATTATGTACATTCAGGTAAATATATGTGATGTGCGCGTATCTTAAATTTATAAATAAACCCCCACCTCTCACTTAAATTCGCACTTAAGAATTTTTATTAATAATTTTGCCCTATCCTCCCTCCGCCCATAATGTCTTTTTCAGCCTTGTTGAATCACCGCAACATAGTTTTTAGTTAATATTGAATGGTGATATTTCCTGTAGCCTGCCACTCTTGTTTCAAAATTTATTCCATAATATTATCATTTACTGGCAATAGAACCTGCAGTCGATTTTCTTGTAAATTTTTAGAAGTCCGATGTGTTTGACTTACGTAATATTCCTATCCGATTTATATCATGTCACTTATCTTACTTTACTGTTTGCTACACGAGTCGTAGTTTAATAATGACGAACTGCCATCCACTGTTCGGCGAGTGGTTATCATATTATTAAAATTTCATTTACAGCCAAATTTCAACCACCGATGGATCTATTGTTAAAGGTAACTGCTCGTCGATTCTTTTTGTAATGTTCTGCCTGCACAACACTCCACCGTTAATTAGCTTACCATTTCATTTAAATGCATGTAATAATTTTCCCCGTAATTTACTGATTGGGATCTTTCATAGCTTCTAACTTCAAACCACTTCGTTCTGTAAATTTGTTAATCTCAAAAATTAATAGCCAGGCTGGAACATTATACTAACCACCTACGGTCGTAGGGAACACCAACTCACAAACACGATGAACATGGCATACCCCTGCAAAACAGCAATCTGACTGGCAATGCCAGCTGAGCCCACAGCCGACCTACAGGCAAAGCAGGGAAACCATATTCATCGCACTAAACACAAACAAACCTAAACAGTCCCGTACACTTAGCCAGTTCTATGACCGAACTGCCTAACTACCATGACAAACTTGGCTATGTTACAGGTATTCTGCCACAGCCGATGTTAACGGGTAAACTGCCGCAGCCGACGCAGGAGACTTTGTAATGTTACTTTTTTTTCCCAAATGAAAGTTAAAGTTTATTAAGTAAAAAGGGTGCTAATCAGAGCTCACACTTACAGGATTATGGAGGTCGAGTAAAATACGTCCGCTCAGTACAAAGGTAGAAGAACGAAAGACGAAAAGCGATTCCGTTTTCTCTCCAGATCGTTTGAAATAGTTGAAGGTATAACTTGAAACAAGGATAATCAGAGATTTATTGGCAGAGAGAACGGATGCTAGCGACAAGCGTCGCAGATATAATTTTCAATAAAAAAAAAATATTAATGTATCTCTACAACTTCATTGGAGCTCAGCTGCAGCAGAACCTCGCATCAAAACGGACTGACTCTTTATGACGAACCTAGCAAAGTTAACGGTACTGAGAAAATACCCATTACTAACATTACCAAACCTTGCATGATCTGTCGCAGATAGCATACCGCTACTGCCCTTCATACCTACCCCACTGTCGCAGAGGTTTTTTTTCCCTTGGCTCTTGCCTTGGCACTTTTTTTCCTCTGCCCTTACATACCTTTACCCTTCGCATACCTTTCGACCAATTCTATCTCCAGATGCACAGTATTAATGGGTGATCGTGCCCACACGTACGGATAACATCGCGGTTCCCACATCCCGTGATCCACCTTAGCAAACTAGCTTAATTACGGAGGTGACAGTAGAACTTTTGTGATGGTCACCACGTTGGTGTGGGCGTGGAGGGGCCCCATCCTTGCTAT
The DNA here is from genome assembly GCA_026315105.1 of Locusta migratoria. Taxonomy (NCBI): domain Eukaryota; kingdom Metazoa; phylum Arthropoda; class Insecta; order Orthoptera; family Acrididae; genus Locusta; species Locusta migratoria. Next base: position 134,379,109 of record CM048744.1, on the reverse strand, counting down.
CATCCTGATGGACCGTATTAATGGGTAATCTTACCCACACGTACGGCACACATCACAGTGGGGTTGGAACACTTGCGGCGAGTGACAGTTGCGGGGAGTGACACTTGCGGGGAACCCAGGGCCCTTGGGGCAGCTAGTGGCTTTTCCTAGGTACAGGCACACCAAGAAGTCTAGCACTGCTGTTGTCAAGTTTCCACACTGTCAACATAACACGAAACTCAGTGAAATTGCACAACCCTTTGCAACCTGAAGAGCAATATAGTAAGTTGTTCTGACTACATATTAATTCGTTGAATGTTCTTCCTGAGAACAAAGAGGTATTTTAATAGTGATGATATTTGGAGAGTTATTAAGACATTCTCTGCTACTACAAGACGATGACTTTCAACAGTCATACCCCCCAAAAGCATATTATTCAGAACACTAAGCATATTAAGACACCTGCGCAAGCAATAAATATATTAGGCATCCAGCACAGATACGTTGATGTAATTGACCGTTATGTAGTTAACCCCACTATCACGCAACTTCCATCTCTTTATAAATAGCTACTATGCTTTTTAATAGGAGACGCAACCTCAAACCTTCAATGAAAAAACGTTAATAATAAGTCAATGAGTACTTTGCACTTAAAGCATTTATTCGTAGACCCCAAAACGATTTGGCTGCATTCGAATTACAAATACGTGTAAGAGAATGGGTCACACACCGAAATATGCTAAAGATAAATTCTATTTTCTATCACCGTCATATAGAATCATTTTTACTTCGAACTTGGCATAAACCAACAGGGAGAAACAAGTAGCAAGACTTCCAGGAAAAATGAAGCGAAATTGGCAGCCAATAGTTGGTTATAAATTACATTGCCTGTTAACTGTATAAATATAAATTACGGAATACGCGGAACTCCTGTTCAGTACAGTCAAAAAGATCTAAGATAATAGGAAGTGGTTTACAATCAGATATCCGTATTACACTCCTCCTCTAGAATGTGAAGATTTATATTCAGAACATTCAAGAAAAAGGCTACTGTGGTGTTGAAACTACAAGAAGCAGCTCATTTACTCCGGAAGGGAAAACGTTATGGTGCCCATAAATTTGAATGGCTGTATCTCTTGTAGTAACATTCATTTTTTGATAAAACGTTAAAATCCAATATACCAGAATTTTGTTTTTCTACACTCAGTGCCAACTTTTTTTGTCGAAATTTTTGCAGGAAGTAGTCTTGACGTAGTAGGGGTGGTGTATCCCTACTTCTGGAACACCCTGTTCACTACCTGCTGCGTCCGGGTCTCCCCGCAAGTGTCTACACATTCCTTTTCCCCGCAAATGTCACAAACTCCATCACAGTACCCGCTCCTGTGACTCCTACAATAGAAATATTAACACGTGCAGAGGTGACAGTAGAACTATTGAGTTGGTCACCATACTAGTGCGAGCGTGGAGGGGCTCCACTCTTAAAAAAAACTCCTACATTTGTCCATGAAATGTTCTCTACTTCAGCAAGGTGTTGAACTTTGTTACTCGTAAGAATAACCCTGACGTAAACGAACTCACAGTACGTCCCATTTACGTGTTACCTATCTTCCATTTTCCTGTAGTTTTCCAAATATTTCGGACAAAAATAGTAAAAATAAAAATAAATTTATAAAAATATAATGCACTAGCTGAAAACCCGGCGTTGCTCGCGTATTTATTTATTTATTCCTGCCATTTTCAGGTATATATACATTTTTATAAGGGCTGTATGTCTGTAAAATCTCTTGGGAATACAGTTAGTACTAAAGAAGTAAGAGATTAAAACGTTGTGTGTGATGGGGCGGTTTTCCATGAAATATGAGATATGTGCTCATTTCTCATGAACTAGGTGTCGTACTGTGATACAATTTATAAGATACACACAACTGTATGCGTTTATACTGTCTGCAGAATTTCCCGCGGCTACAATTTGTAGTGTAGAAATTATAAAGTGTAATGTCATACCGACAGCCGTATTTGTTCTCTCGATGATCTATTTTTGTCCGGGGCAAGTCCTGGAGATAAATTAAATTGGTCCCAATCCCCCGGCTCCGACCAAGGTTTTCGGGAGGTTTTCCTTGGTTGTAAGGCGTATGCCGGAGCTGGTAAGCCCCTCCCACTTATTCCCAATTGGGATCCCCCTTTGCCCCACTATCAGCTTGTCTGATATTGGCTGAATAGAACCGCGACTCTTTATGGGCCGGATCTCAAACAGCCCGCTCCACTCCTCGGAGTGGAGAATGAAAAGAGATAAGTTTTTTTTTTTTTGTCCATGAATAGCGGAAATGTTCAAATGTTTGTAGAGCTTATGGGACTTAACTACGGGGTCATCAGTCCCTAAACTTACGAACTACTTACGAACTAGCTAATACTAAGGACGGCACAAATATCCATGCCCGAGGGGGGATTCGAACCCCTGACCGTAGTGGCCGTGCAGAACGTGACTGACGCGCCGCAGTCCTCTCGGCCACCGCGGCCGGCAATAGCGGAAAGTTACTGTCTACGTGCTCATATCTCATGAACTACGTGTCGTACTGCGGTACAGTTTAGAAGGTACTTTAAACTATATGTGTATATACTGTCTATAAAATTTCCTGCGGCTACAATTTGTAGTGTAGAAATTATAAACTGTAACGTCATACATAATGCAGTACTTTTACTCCATAAACAGCGGAAAAGTAGCAAGCGAGAAACTTTTTTCCTTTCGTCATTTTGCTATGGTTGTCAGCGAGAACAAGTTTAATAAAGGTTTGAAGTAATGTTTAAAGTTTGTTGCAAGTTGCTAAGTACTCTCATTCTCATACAGCGTATTTATAAAATTTTGCCGCATTATGTGGCAGTTTATGCGTTTCCTATAGTTTATGACATCATATCTTCTGAATAATGTGACGTATGTGATTCTTATCCCTGCAGCAATTGTTACCTCACGATAAGTAATATGTGTACCAAATATGGTTGAAATCGTTCCATTGGTTTGGGAGAAAATGAGCAGCATTGTCGCTAAACGCAGCAGTTTTCCGCGCATCTCATAGTTTATGACGTCATATCTGGTGAACTATGTATCGTATGTGATTCTTACACTTAACGGCGACCATCCTCATGGATTGAAGCTTACGTGTACAAAATTTGAAAAAGATTGGATCGAAACTGTAGATTTGTATGCAACATGTACACACAAACATACGGACACTCTGCTTAATATATAAAGATAATAAAACAGTACAAAGTGGTATACATAAAATATTAAATCTTTTATATAAAAATTAATGTTTGTTTATTTTGAACGAAACACACGAGATAACTGTTACGTCATCATTAGGTAAACATTACAGAGATATAGTGATGCGCTGGGAGCTTACATTCAAAGATCTGAAGTTGCTGTGTAGATAGAGATAATATTGTACATTCATTTTCAAAGAAGACTAGTGTGACAATAAACATTGGTAAAATATGACGAGATTAACATTGATAAAATATGACAAGATATAAAGTACAACATTTGTCCTCAGAAAATAAACTGAACAATAGAAATAGGCTGAACAAATGATTTTGAATTTATCACGCCAAACATTTGGTACGTAGAAGGGTGAGAATAGCTGAATGAAACATCGGTGAATGTATAAGTAAAAATTTATGTGGCTAAATTTTGGTTACTGGCTTAAATGTCCAATATTATTTGACTTTTTGTTTGTATTTTATGCACGGCCATACCCTACATCCAATTCCGATAAAACTTAGTCAAATCATTGCTAGCACTCGCTCGAAGGTTATAGGCAAACTAAAATTAACTTCCTATGGTGCAGGGCGGAGAGTACTTTCCAATTAGTTAATGCATTTCTTACACCTTCATGCTGAAATGACTGGACGGATATGAATGAACTTTGGAACAGAGGTAGCTTATACCCTCATCAATAAATGGGCTACTTTCGTCAGCTACGGTTTGATGCGAGGCGGAGGGTACCTTACCATTGGTAAATACACTACTGGCCATTAAAATTGTTACTCCAAGAAGAAATGCAGATGATAAACGGGTATTCATTGGACAAATATATTATACTAGAACTGACATGTGATTACTTTTTCACGCAATGTGGAGTGCGTAGATCCTGAGAAATGAGTACGCAGAACAACCACCAATATAGGCCTTGATATGCCTGGGCATTGAGTCAAACAGAGGTACAGATGCCCATGCAGCTTCAACACGATAACACAATTTATCAAGAGTAGTGACTGGCGTATTGTGACGAGCCAGTTGCTCGGCCACCATTGACCAGACGTTTTCAGTTAGTGAGAGATCTGGAGAATGTGCTGGCCACGGCAGCAGTCGAACATCCAGAAAGGCCCGTACAGGACCTGCAACATGCGGTCGTGCATTATCCTGCGGAAATGTAGGGTTTCGCAGGGATCGAATGAAGGGTAGAGCCACGAGTCGTAACACATATGAAATGTAACGGCCACTGTTCAAAGTCGATACGAACAAACGGTGACCGAGACGTGTAACCAATGGCACCCCATACCATCAAGCCGGGTGATACGCCAGTATGGCGATGACGAATACACGCTTCCAATGTGCGTTCACCGCGATGTGGCCAAACACGGATGCAACCATCATGATGCTGTAAACAGAACCTGGATTCATCCGAAAAAATGACGGTTTGTCTTTCCTGCACCCAGGTTCGTCTTTGCGTACACCATCGCAGGCGCTCCTTTCTGTGATGCATAAGGGTCTCCGAGCTGATAGTCCATGCTGCTGCAAACGTCGTCGAACTGTTCGTGCCTTGGTTGCCTTGCAAACGTCCCCAACTGTTGACTCCCATCTGTTGACTCCGTTACAGCCATGCGGATAAGATGCCTGTCATCTCGACTAGTAGTGATACGAGGCCGTTGGGATTCGGCACGGCGTTCCGTATTGCCCTGCTGAACGCACCAATTACATATTCTGCTAACAGTCATTGGATTGCGACCAACGCGAGTAGCAATGTCGCGATACGATAAACCGCAGTCGCGATAGCCTATAATCCGACCTTTATCAAAGTCGGAAACGTGATGGTACGCATTTCTCCTCCATAAAAACGTTTCGCCGGTCAACTGCTGTTTGTGTATGAGAAATCGGTTGGATATATTCCTCGTGTCAGCACGTTGTAGGTGTCACCACCGGAGCCAACCTTGTCTGAATGCTGTGAAAAGATAATCATTTGCATATCACAGCATCTTCTTCCTCTAGGTTAAATTTCGCGTCTGTAGCACGTCATCTTCGTGGTGTAGCAATTTTAATGGCCAGAAGTGTATGTTTTCTATTCCTTCATGTTGAAAGGGATAGACAGATTTGTATGAAATTTTAAATGGAGATAACTTATACCCCCAATTAATTCATAGGCTACCTTTCGTAAGCCTCCGTAGGTGCATGGCGAAGGGTACGTTACAATAAACATACAAATTGTTTGACTGGTCGCCATGAAAATCAGCGCTTAAATGTATGTTTCCATGAAGGAGATTCTTATAATCTGCAACCCAGTGAATTTAGCATGGCGCAGGGTACTTTGCGGCTTTGACACCGTTTGACCAGTCACCATGAAGCCTGGCGCATACATGTATGTTTTCATATATACCAGGAAGAGGAGTAGGTGGAGGAGAAGAAGGACAGAAAGGGAAGGGAGGAGTCGGACAGAGAGAGAAGGAGAATTTAAGGGGGGAGATGGTGACAGACAGGTGAAAGGAGATGGACAGAGGGAGGGGAGGAGAAAATGGACAGAGAAAGGGAAAGGAGACGAGGGAGGAAGGGGAGGAAGGGGAGGAAGGGGAGGTAAAGGGTAAGTACTAACGCAAGGCTGGAATAAATGGACAAATATCCGGCCAACGCCGGTTTTTCAGCTATTGACGTGTAATATTTTGATATAGAATTAGATCCATTTATATTTTATGATGTTTTTGTCCAAAGTAGGTCGTAAAACAGGCCAGTCCCATTGTTTTCATTTTTTTTTCTTAATTCTGAAGGGTTATCATTGCTAAGAAACTGGTGGATCGAGGGTTATGTTCTGGATGGGTTACATAACACTTTTTCGATTGTTTTCATCACCCTCCCATAACCCCCGCTCCTCCACCCTATCAATTGTAGGGTTTGTTTTATAAACGGTAAAATATTCAATTTTTCTATTTAACTATATTAAATTGATTTTTTCCATAATGTATGCGCTACTTTACTATACGAAACATAGTAATAATGCCTAATATCTATACAAGTCAGTGAATTGCACAATTCTTCAGCAAGATAGCCTAGTCAATAAAATGAAATTCCGTAAAAATGGGTGACTTAAAATTTGCGAAATTCATATCTCATGCAGTTAATTCAATAACTTCAATACGATCTTCGATAACATCCGTTTGCACATTTTTTCAAATGTTCATTTGTTTGTAAAGTTATGAGACCTAACTGCAGCGGTCATCGGTCCATAAATTTACAAACCACTTAAACTAAAATATCCTAAGAACAAAACAAACACACGCAATGGCCGAGGAAGAACTCGAACCTCCGACTGCAAAAGTCCGCGTGCAGCGGAGCAAGGTGGCTTATCGCGCATACATATTCCGCTGCGACTATTTGTAAACTGTGATATCGAAGTGCGTACTCTGTGTCACACGTAAACTACGACTGCAATTTGGTATGCAAACTGTGGCTATACGAGTGTATAAACGAGGAGAATACTGACCATTTCAATCACGGAGGTGTCTAAAATGCCTTGGTATGAGTGAATAATGTCTAAGGTATTTGAAGTGGTTCATGTGATGAATGAATAAAAATAACTCCCGTAATTTTTTACAGATTATGCATCTAAAAATGTTTAAACGAAAGAGACTTGTTTGTGGGGTTTCATGACCGCCGGCCGCGGTGGCCGAGGGGACTGAGGCGCTTCAGCCACGGTCTGCACGGCCACTACGGTCGAGGGTTTGAATACCCCCTCGGGCATGGATATTTGTGCCGTCCTAGTTCGTAAGTAGTTTGTAAGTTTAGGGACTGATGACCCCGTAGTTGAGTCCCATAGGCTTTACAAACATTTGAACATTTTTTTCCATGACCACTGTGACGCTCCCCTTGCATCCGCCACTGATGTCATATCGGTTCGACCCTACACGACTGGAAACCACGGTTTCAGAGTGTTCAAATGTTGATAAAGCTTATGGGACGTAAGTGCGGGGTCATCAGTCCCTAAACTTACAAACTACTAATGATTTACCTTATACTAAAGAGAACACAAACATACGTGCCCGAGGGGGATTCGAATCCCCGACGGGGAACGGCCTCGTGCATCGGAGCATAGCGCCTCAATGCGCTCGACCATTTCACCGTGGCTGGTCATGTGTGTCCGTATTTCATAAGACCTGATGGCAGGACTCGAGTGTAGAGCAGACTCACGAAGCCATGGACCGAAGTTAACAATGCAGTGCGACAGCTTGTGGGCTGCTCTTACGTGGAATAGACTGCATGCTCTGAACACCTCAACCCATCATTGACAGAAAATGGTTATGTTCGCATAGTTGGAGAGCATTTTCACCCATTCATGGACTTCTCGTTCTCAATGATCGTATTTCTATGAATGACATTGCACCATGACACCGAGCCACAATAGTTTGCGATTGGTTTGAATAACGTGGTGACAGTTTATTACTAATTAGGATAATTTGATTTTAATTTCGTAATTGGATTTATTTAAATAGTCTAAGTTCATTTTTCTGTCCACATTACAATGTGTTTTATTTCACAGCGATAAACGATTATGGTTTCCGCCACCAACTTAGGAAATAATTGTTGCAGACGTGCTCGTTAAATAACTTCTCTATCGTGGAAATTCTTCATTTATAGCTCCGCTAAAAAGTCCCCGAGATTTTATGCCGATTTATAAAATCTATTTCATCGTTTTGTGCTAGCCGTGGTTAATTCACATTAAATCAAAGATGTCTACAACAGTTACGTTTAATTGTTGATACCATCAGCGGAAACCAAAAACCATTTAGTAGATTGATTAAATTGTGCGTTGCTTGCGTTGCCTTTGCTGTGCCGAAGAAATTTCTAGTCACTTATAAATGCAGGCACATAACTTTAAATGTAAATGCCACGACACCAATAATTTTGAATATATCTCCTGGTTAGTATTGCACTTACAGTTCGTAACTTAACGCAAATTTTGTGATAGGATTTCAATTAATTGGAGGAGAGATTCATTTTCTGCAGCATTTCAATTTTGAACACAGATTACGACTGACGTACATTAATGAGTTTTGCATTCAATTAAAATGATATACTTCGTTAATTAAAAACTTTACTATTATTGTTGTGGTCTTCAGTCCGGAGACTGGTTTGATGCAGCTCTCCACAATATCCTACCCTGAGCAGGCCTCTTCCTCTCCTCATAAGGACGGCAACCTACATCCATTTCAATCTGATTACTGTATTCGTCTCTTGACCTCCCTCTGAGATTTTTACCCCACACACTTCCCTCCAACGCTAAATTCACGACTCCATGTCTAAGAATGTGTCCAACTAATCAATCCCTTGAAGGTATGTCAGAAATTCCTTTTATCCCCAATTCTGTTCAGTACCTCATTAGTTACGCGATCCACACACCTAAGTTTCAGCATTCTTCTGCAGCGCCCCGTTTCAAATACCCCTTTTTTTGCTCTTGTAAATGTCCATCGTATACGCTCCTTTCAACCACTTTCCATTCCGTTCAATTGCTCTTCCACGTCTTTTCTCGTCTGACAGAATTTGTCATCAACAAAACGCAGTGTTCTTATTTCTTCACCGTGAAGTTTAATTCCTTCTCCAAATTTCCTTCACAGCTTGCTCAGTGTACAAATTGAACAATACTGGAGAAAGACTGCAGTCCTGTCTCACTCCCCAACCACTGCGTCCCTTTCATGCCCTTCAAATCTAATATAGGCTGTTTGGTTAATGTACAAGTTGTAAATAACCTCCGTTCCCTACATTTTACTCCTGCTTGCTTAAGAATTTGTATGGCTGCATTCCAACAAACAGTGTCAAAAGCTTTCGCCAAATATACAAAAGCTAGATATGTAAGTATGCCTTTCCTTAATTTATCTTCTAAGAAAAACCATGTATTGCCTCCCCTGTTCCTATATTTCTCCTGAATCCAAACTGATCTTCCCCGAGGTCAGCATCTATCAGAGCCTTTCCATCCATCCTGTAAATAATTCGTGTTAACATTTTGCAACCATGCCTTATTAAACTGATGGTTCTGTATTTTTCATACCTGTCTGCGCCTGATTTCTTTGATACGGGGATTATTACTTTTTTTAACTCTGAGGGTATTCCGGCTATCTCTTACATTTTACTAACCAGGTACAATAGTTTCGTCTTGGCTTATCCTTACAGGGACTTCAGTAGCCCTGAGGGAATGTCATCTACTCCAGGGGCCTTGTTTCGACTTAGGTGTCTCCAGCGCTCTCAAATTCATCTCTCAGTATAGTATCTCCTATTTCATCTTCATCTACATGCTCTTTCCTTCCTACAATAATGTCCAATTTCCTTTGTAGAGCCCTCTGTACTCTTACGACCTTTCAGCTTTACCTTCTTTGCTCAGGACTGTTTTTACATCTGAGTTCCTTGTTATTTAGAAAGCTATTTGTCTTGTCTCCAAATGTCAGTTTCATGTAGACGGTATATATTTTCCCCCTAGTTATACATTCTACAGATTTGCATGTCTTGTAGCCACTCCTGCTTAGCCATTTTTCATTTCCTGTCAATCTCACTTATTCGTCAGTACTCCACTTTGTTTTATTTACTGCATTTTTGTATTTTCCCATTTCATCAGTTAAATTTTGTATTTCCTGTGATATCCAAGTACTTTTTGTAGGTCTTGGGCTTTCTACGTATTTGGTCCTCTGCTGCCTTGACTATTTCATCTCTTAAAGCTGTCCAATCCTCTTCTACAATTTTATTTTCCGCCGTTTCTGTCAATTGTTGCCCAAATCTCCAAAAATACTCAAGAACTTCAGGTTCATTCAGTTTATCCAGGTCCCCTGCCATTTTCATACCTTTCTACAGTTTCTTCAATTGTAGTCTACCGATAAGATATGGTCACAGTCTACATCTGCACCTGGATATGTCTTATCGTTTAAAACGTGGTTCGGTAAACTATGTCTTACTATTATAAAATTATCTGGTACCCTCCGGTGTCTTGTGGTCTCTTCCACGTATACAGCCGTCTTTCATGATTCTTGAAGTGTTAAAATTAAGGTCTGTACAAAATTATACCAGGCGGCTTCCTCTTTCATTGTTTTTTCGTAGTCCATCTTCACCTACTATTTTTCCTTCCCTCCCTTTTCCTTGTACCGAATTCCAGTGTCACAAATTTTCCTCTCCCTTAAACATCTGAATAATTTCCTCTACCTTCTCATACATTTCTTCCATCATACTGTGGTTGGTGTGGCTTCGTATCTATCTACACTACGACAATGCGATCACTCAGGTGCTCTTACTGCTTTTCCCGCATTCATGTTCTCTTATAACCAGACCTCCTGTAATACCCCAAATTTTTCTTATTTATAATCCTATAATCGCCTGACCAGAAATCATGTTCCTCTTTCCACCGAACTTCACTGTTCCCCCTATATCTAACTTCAACCTAACCATTTCAAAAATTTTCTGACCTCCCTACCCGATTGAGGGATCTAACCTAACACGCTCCGATCCGTAGAACGCCAGTGTTGTCTTTCCTGGTGACATCCTGAGTATTCCCCGCCCGGAGATCCGAATGTTTTATCCGAGAGGGTTCCGTTTTTTTATTAATAGAAATATTTTAGGGAGATATGTCTCAACCCATATCGCACTACATCTACTCCATCAGTAGTTTATGCCCACAATTGTGAGGTCGGATAGCACACTAAACCCTGCCTGCAACACTTCCGCAATTATGAACGACTATAGAGGCAGCGTACTCAGTACTCCTGCGGGCAACTTCTGCCGACTTGTTGAATTCACGCCACGTCCAGTTGCTGCTTTTAGAGATGTGCTTTCAGCGCGCTCGAGCAACGCGCGACGCTAACGAAAATTCGAGAAATTCTCGCGTACTCTCGTTAAGTTCTCTATACTATTGCGCTCTCTGGAGTCTGAGCAAAAATACAAGGAAGCTTTGAGCCAGAGGAGTATTATTCGTTGTTTGTGAAGCAGGGCCGTATACATTGAGGGGGTAATAAGGAAAAGTTATATTTAATGATCTAATGTCAATAATAAAAAAGCTTGAGCTTGTTAAAGGACATCGGCGCAAATTTGCTTAATATGAGCAGCAAAACCGACACGAATCATTGTATGTTTACTTATCTTTACATTAATCTTGCATGATATACTCACTAGGGGTGTCAAGTACACGGCTTTATTTGTAATGAATTAGTAGTAGTTGTGGTGTCGCACAAGTATGAAGTGCGCGCCACGTACTTACGCCGCGCGCCGCCATGCACGCACGGCGCGGCGTTCTTACGACGTCGGCCACGAGAGCCCTCTGCTGCTATCCCGCTCGTGGCCACCACTGAACGACATCGTTCACTTAGGAATCAGATAGGCATCAGTTAAGACTTGGCCATCGGACAGGCACTAGGAACCATCAGTAGGCAGGCCTCAATGTATCAGCATTCTGCAGTCAAAAACTATGTAAAAGTTAAGTATTACTAAGTCTCGTTCTAATTTACTCTAGTGTTTCTAGTTTCTGCTGTCCCACTGGCTGGTCACCTCCGTACCGGCACAAGCGTGCATCCTTTATTCCTGTGTGTCTCTTTCTACTTGGCCACCGACACCCAGGACAACGGCGGAAGAGAGTCACAAAAGTGGCGACGAGGAGCGATAGAAGAACTGTGGACCAGCCCGCTTGCAGCAGCCAGACAGCAGTAGTCTGAGCACGCAGAAATTGCAGACTTTTGGGGGAAGATATTTTGTTACGTGTTTTGTGGACTTTTTTGTTGCAGTGCATCCTCATTTACCTTGCATTTGTGTTTTGTTATCATTTACTTGTATGCGCGGCGGCTAATCGGTCTGCATGGCCACTACCCCGAACCCAAACTTAATGGAAATTAGTTACAGACGGCGCAAATCACGCAACTACTCCCAGCGGTGTCGCAGTTGACGGCACAGGCTCACCAACAACAAAATCAGCCGTCGCTTCAGCCGCCCACATCTGCCGTCGCACGGCTTCCTACGTTTCGCCAGTACGACGAACGTGAGGAAGAATGGAGCTGGACACAAAAGTAGTAGTAGGTTACTCAGAAGACAAAACTCTTAGGACTTATTAAAGCATCTTACATGAAACGATAACTTCTTACCGTACCAAAACCAAATACGCATTACGCATGTATTTATACTTAAATGAGAGAAATGCTACAATATATTACACCCACAAACTCCTTGCATGCATTTACTTACTGTAGAAAAGAATTTCGGCTGAGCTTACATTATCTTCAGTTGTACCCAGCATTAAGTGCCCACAAAGATTTCATCTTCCGTGCTTATGAATACGGCTTAAAACTCTTAATTACCACAATTTATAACAAAATACTGATATCCTATCATGCTGTTAAAAAGTTGTGTTGATTTTAATGCACGTTCTTTGTTACTGGAGCCAAATTAAAAATTACTAAAGTTTTTCGATACTATCCAACCTTTTTATAGAATTTCGTTCATACCTGTGTACTTTGATTTACGTTAATCCAAGAATGCGCTTGCCCGTGTCTTGTTTTTCGTGAGTTTATCATGAACTAATGAAATGCGAAATAGAACGTGACCTATGAATCGGAAGAAAAGAGCCAGACAAGGAAATTGAAGGGAACTAACCAATTGTTTCAGCTCCAGCGCGTGAACTCAAATAGAAGACCTTTTAATCAGACTACAAAACGTCTCATTACCCTGCGTGCTTTAAATAGCTAGTGCTAAAATTCGATCACGTACACAAATCCGCTACACCTTCTCAGTCACTATATTCGACGCATATTTTGGAAGACAAATCTAATTTCGTAGACAGATCTGCGATGTTGTGTTTACATGTTAATGCCTGAAGCAGATTCGCCAGCCCAGTTACATGTGGCGTCTGAGAAACAATTTTAGTTCCTGATTTGGTCCGTACAATCGCCGTCTCTCTTTACAGAGACTCAGAGTCTCAATATTAGACTTCTTCACTGCAAAAAAAAGTCATTGTCCACATTATCTGAAAATTCTGAACAAGTCGCAACCTAACTACCGAAGCACGTTACAAAAACGGTTGCGCTTACTTCGTCGCGTAAATCTGTCTTGGAAGTGGAAAATCGTCTTGAAAATATGAATTTCCATGAACTATTTGGAAGTCTTTACATGACAAATCAATAATGAAATTGATAAATTGTTTACAAGATCCGATTTTTGGGAGCCCCATGTAAAGCGAGTTAGTAACCCCCTCTATTTCAATTATTACATATTCTGCATCCAATTTATACTTTGTTTTTCGAGAAATTAGAGTATTACCTTTTAATTTAATATTCTATTGCCTATATCCTAACACACAATAACAATATTCATTATATTCGTATCCTACGACTGTGACATTGCTTAATTTATTTCCTTCAAAATATATGATGTAATGTTAGCGGTCGTTTGAATTTGTTATCAGATGCTACATTCAGCTAACATTTTAATTTCTGCGTCCTGAAATGAATCAACACTACAAGGTTCAAATTTAAAACATTTATTACATTAAACAAAAATTTTCTGTTGTTCTGTATGTTTATTTCAGAATGTCTTCATTACGTACATTCAAAAGGGTGATAGTATTTTACGTCACCTTGAACACAGACGTTACATAAAACTAATGTTCTGCTGTAATTCATAAATACATGCGTCAGTTATGCCAAGAAGTTTCAGTTCCTTACAGAAAACGGAACTTAGTATGCACACGTGCTGATTAGATACAGCAGTGATGCCAACACTTGGCTAAAATGCTTGGACAAGATGTGCAACACCGTCTGGGGTTCCCATCATGCGACGTCTCGGTAGAACGCAGCTATCCAGCAAATGGTGAGCACCTTCCTTTGAAGCTCACTTCTACAGCTGAAACACAAAACAAGTAAGTTAATCAATGTGAAAGAATTTTTATTTTAGCATTTTCTTAGATAAAGCTCCAACCAAAGCAGCAATTTAGGGAGCATCCGAAATATATTTACATCTATAACTAGCTTAAACACCAACACTATTAACATTTTTGACGAAGTGTTGAGATACTGTGAGCTGAAACCTAATTAGAGATTTTCTAAATCATTGTTAAACCCGTAAAAGTACATAATAAAGTACATTTACTATTAATTTACTCCACCTAATACGTCAACTTAAAAACGTGACAGAATTGGTTAAAAGCTATTCAAGAGATCAAAGTCATCTTTAGCAGAAGCTGTAATACGCCCATGAGAAATATTGTCTATTATGTTTTCTGTTCACATCCCACCGAGAAGTCACTTATCACTCTCCCCCTCCCTCCCAGAACAATGTTCTACGCCCTAAGAGGTTAGACCTGCACAAGCTTTTACCAAGAACGCCAGGATAAAGGTACAAATTTAATGAGTGTGGAGAACGAAACGGGTGATGAACTGTAATATTGAACAAGATTATTCTAAACTTGCATCCAATTAGATTAGGTAACAAGACAATGTAGTAGATAACTTGGTATTTGGGTAGCAAAATAGCTTCTGATAGACGAAGTAAAGAAGAAATAAAATGCAGAATGTCTACAGGAAGGAAAACATTTCTCAGGAAGCTAAATTGTTCACATCTAAAATTAAAAGTTGACTCATATCCACCATTTCCAATAACTGCTTTCAAAAGACATTTGATGCAACAAAAGTTATTCGATATAATATTATCTCTACTTCAAAAACAAGTGGAACCTCGCTCTCTACATAAAGTTTTATATATTGTGCGCTGTAGAGGGTACCTTATATCGATTTGACTCCGTTTTACCATTGACCTTAAAAGTTGGCTCATTATCGTATATTTTCTCGGAGAGGGTTTTTATAATCCTTAAGCTACCATATGGTGGACGGCAAAGTACCTTGCAAAAAACTTACTTTCACTGATCACCAAGAAAGTTGACTTGTATACGAGTTTTCCCCAGATAGCGAGAGGGAAGAAGGGAGGGGTGGGATGTGAGAGAATTAGTAGATGTGAGCCAAAAGAGAGGAAGCCGACGGACGTAGAGGCGGAAGGGTGTAGATTACCTGGGCAATACCAGATTTTCTGCAAGTCATTTATGTGAAGACTAGCTGCAAGTACCCGGCTTTGCCCGGGTTTAAAATACGTTTTTCTATAGAAGCGTACAAAACCATTTATTTGCATGTAATAAAAGGGTGCATTTATGTTAAAGCAATGTGGTAACATTTTTGGCAGTTCCATTTGTAGTATGTACAAAAAGATTTTCGTCTTTGCCCACTCTGGAGCAGGCCACATACAACTGTCCATGAGAGAAGCATGGTGTCTGCAAATCTGTACCAGCAATCCCACGAGACTGGGCATGTGACTTGTTGATTGTCACGGCAAAGCACAGGGAACTGTGCTGTCTTGAATTGTATAGTGTTGTCTGAGGGAATGATAAGTATTCTTGGAATGAAGACATCATTGTTGTGGCGTAAAGTCAGCGCCACACACCAGACGTAAGAACGATCGTGAAGAAGGCAGCGATCGACCGAAAGCCAATCAGAAGCAGGCGCTGCGCATCCTGGAGGGAGTAACCGAAGATGCGCGCCCTATACAAGCGGCTATATCTAGGCTGACATACGTCTGGACGCTCGTCAGATTCTAGTCGGGAATACGACAGTTACTAGTGAGCACTCGGCAGTCACTATTCAGAACTCAGGCAGTTACTAGTGAGCTACGAAGACAGAACTATTCTCCGTTCACCGAGAGGAGAGACGTACCGTAAACACACAGAGGCGCGTGACTAGAGGTGGACAAAACAGAGTCGCTCCTTCAATTTCGGTTCATCCGTTTCAGGTGTAAGGTCGTTTTGTGTCTTGTTATATAGCAGTGCTATTATAAGACAAACATTTAAAATTCATTTCTTTTAATACTTTATAAAAGTTATTTTCTCAGAAAATTTCGCAACTCTGCATCTCCGCTTACCACAGGAAGCAATTTGTCAAATATTGAAAATTTCTTACGAAAAACTTTTCTACGTACTGCATTTCTGTCAAACTCATCAACACGTTCTGTAACCTGTCTTACTTCCATTTGTTATTCTCCCTCAGAGGCTTCAAATAGAGTGTGGCTTTCTATTGACTTTTCATAACAATATCAGTCTGTTCTCCACCCAACAGCTGCGTTTTATACACACTAGGAACCGTGTGTTTCTCTAAAAAAATTTATTACTTCTACTTTGAACGCTTCTTGGGTGGACTCAAACTGAAGGACGACATAATGAGGTTACTCTTACGTGATATGAATGAGAGAGAAAAGATACAGACTATGAGTGCTAAATATGATTGGAAACACGTTACTATTCAGCAACTGGTCCCTTAAGTTGAATGTTGACAATCAAAACCTATTATCACTGCTCTATAATAACAAACATAACGACCTTACACCTTAAATGGATGCAGCGAAATTGAGCTAGCTTCCCTGTCTTGTCCAGTCCTGGTCACGTGCCTTTGTGTGTTTACAGTACCTCCCTCGTTTCGGTGAACGCAGTACAGGACAGTACTAAGTTAGAACGCAGCTACGAACTTAGCAGTAACTAGGTCTCAGCATCATACGGACGCCGCCGCGAGAAGTAAGAAGAGAGAAGAAACAGACTTATGTTCTTGAGTATTACCAGTTTGAGTCAACAAAACCTGTATTATTAATCTGAATAGTTGTTACAGTGTACTTCGATACCTGCAGCAGTTCCTTTACTGCCGACTAGACCAGGACGAGAAAACAAGGCGACGAGGTCACAACACCCAAAATCACCCCCCGACAACACCCAAAATCACCCCCCGACAACACCCAAAATCACCCCCCGACAACACCCAAAATCACCCCCCGACAACACCCAAAATCACCCCCCGACAACACCCAAAATCACCCCCCGACAACACCCAAAATCACCCCCCGACAACACCCAAAATCACCCCCCGACAACACCCAAAATCACCCCCCGACAACACCCAAAATCACCCCCCGACAACACCCAAAATCACCCCCCGACAACACCCAAAATCACCCCCCGACAACACCCAAAATCACCCCCCGACAACACCCAAAATCACCCCCCGACAACACCCAAAATCACCCCCCGACAACACCCAAAATCACCCCCCGACAACACCCAAAATCACCCCCCGACAACACCCAAAATCACCCCCCGACAACACCCAAAATCACCCCCCGACAACACCCAAAATCACCCCCCGACAACACCCAAAATCACCCCCCGACAACACCCAAAATCACCCCCCGACAACACCCAAAATCACCCCCCGACAACACCCAAAATCACCCCCCGACAACACCCAAAATCACCCCCCGACAACACCCAAAATCACCCCCCGACAACACCCAAAATCACCCCCCGACAACACCCAAAATCACCCCCCGACAACACCCAAAATCACCCCCCGACAACACCCAAAATCACCCCCCGACAACACCCAAAATCACCCCCCGACAACACCCAAAATCACCCCCCGACAACACCCAAAATCACCCCCCGACAACCAACTTGCATGCTTTTTTGTGGTGGGTCATCACACGGCTTAGAACAGGCCAGAGAGATTGGGATGGAACGAAACCTATTTAAGAACTGTCCCCGTGTAATTTTGTGTACCTATACCAAATTTCACGTTACTTGGTTGTCTGGATCTTGAGTTATAAGAGGACAGACAGACAAATGCATCTTGTAAGTATAGAGAAGGAATAACCACGCCCCTAGCTTTGGAATTCCAGTGTCAACTAAATACCGCAATGAGCAACCGTATGGTAGAAGTAAGCGTGTGCGACCGACCTCTACCGCAGCGCTGCGCGCAGAGCAGCAGCTGGAGGGAGTTGTAGGTCTGGTTGTCGGTGCCGCAGACGGGGTCGTACTGCAGCGTGGCGGCGCAGCGGCAGCCGGCCACCGCCGCCTCCTGGTCCGTGATGGGCAGCGGGGGCGGCGGCGGCTCCGTAGATCCACTGCCAGTCCACGGCTGCGTCTGCGGGGGCGGCGGCGGCCGGTGCGCGTAGAACGCCTGCAAGGGCCGCGGGTAGGACTCCGCCACCAGGGCCCCTGAAAAAAAGCAACAGCATCAGCTACAAGCTCTACAGCAGGGGTTCCCAAACGTACATGTCTAGGAGACCCCTTGTCAACTTCTGCCCTGCGTAGACCCTACAAGCTTCCTAGTGTTTTATTTGCGGACGGAGAAGTTAGTACTACCTCCCACAAGTCCCCTAAAACCTCCACATTCTTGCGGATGCTGTTGCGTAGCAGTGTGCGTTTGTACCGCCCTACAGTATGCACGAGGTGCCGTAGTTGCTGTCCAAAACTTTATGGAAAGCATAGAGTTCTGACTAACCTGTTGTTTTCTATAGTTGTGTCCCCAGCGCAGAATACAGCACACAGGTCGTTGCTGCTTCTACAGCGTACAAGTGAGGCTAAAGTAAGTTGTGTATGATGGAAGCATAAGAAACGACTCGCGAGATTGTCAGGGATGCCATTTATTAAATAAATAATTAAATATGAACAACATTTGTTAATACGACACGGCCTATGCTGCCCGTAGGCCATGTTGAGACCTCGACTGTTATCAGAATTACACAAAACTTTACTCATGACCGGCGCGGTCCGGCGCGTATAGTGGTCAGCTCGAGACAAACTGCGGCGCGTTGCGAGAGGGCACCTGACGCTCTATTTCACGCCAAAACAGGGCCGTCGCGCGCCTTCTGCAATATCGCTCTTCTCTTGTTACAATAAGAGAAGGCACCTTAAACTTTTTAAACTGTCAAAACCTAGCCTGTCCTTGAGAGATATTTATTACAAATTCGCAGCTCTGAATAATTAATATTTAGTTTATAATAAACAAAAGTAATTTCAAAAGAAATCACGTGACGTGGAAACGCAGCAGCCAATGCGAGGAGAGTACCAGTAACTTAGGCGGGCTTTCCCACGGGAACCAGCACCTACTGTGCCATATGCTACTGCTCCTCACCCCCACATTTCAACATATGCTGCTCATCTGTCTTTCTTCCGCATTTAAGACACGTACAGTGTTAGCAAAGAAACTGCCAGCGGCCAGAAATATGAAGTGGCCACAGGCCAGGAATATCACAACCCCCAACCTCTTATGTATTTACTTTTCTACGAATTCCTAACTTCAAATGTGTTTTCGCGCCTGATATGGTGACTGATAACTTTAATTGTAAAAGGCTGGAGTGAAAAACAAGAAGGAAAAGAAAGAAGTATCATACATTTATAGATTCAAATGAAACAAATGTATTTTACAAAACTGGTAATACATGCTGTTAATGGGAGGTATGTGGCTGATCATTTTTTACTAAATTACGGATATTTGGTTTCAGTTTTTTTTAGGTTTAACCTTAAATCTCCTCTTTCAGTGATTTTCAGCCTGTTTCTTCTTTTTGCATCAGTTTCTGGGGAGTCACATCGTTGAGAGGTGAAGGCTGGGTTAAAACGCAGAGTCAAAAATTCCGTGATGCGACCGGGTTTCGAACCCGTGACCCTTCGGTTTCCAGTCGAGCGTTTTACTCCCGAGACCACCAGGAGTAAGAAAAAAGAACGTCATCCAATGTTTGTTTATTCCGCTGTTTCAAATTTAATAAATGACTTAAATTCTGTGCAGTAAGAACTGCTACACAAAATGCATGAAAACTGAAGAAGCACACATTCGCCCAGTTCACAATATATTAATATATCCCTTAATGCATGACGAAACATTTGATGGCTCTTGGGCAGCTTCCGATACTCGTCTCACTCCTCTGAGAAGTGGAAAGGATAGTTTACGTAGTGGAGCTATGAAAGTAAACGTAGCTGATGGTATCTTAATTGTTAAGTAAGCTTAAGTTGTTCTTTGGAGATTTGCATTTAATAAAATATCTATCGAAACAGATGTGTACATTTAGATTTATGTTATAATGCTTTACAAGCTACAAGGTATACGTCATAATTGCCCCCCCCCCCAAAAAAAAAATATATATAATATATATATAAAGTCTGACTACGGGGCTGCTGCAGGAGACCGAAAATACAGAATGCCTCCACTTCCTCGCTTAGCCAATGAAGCGAACAGTGGCATACAAAGGACATGCATTGTGAAATTCAGAATTTTGGTTGCGACCTTTATAAATGTGAACCATTATCGTGGACCTCCTAATTATTTTCCCGCTGACGTGGACCCCTTGCAGGTTGGAATAGACTCCTGAAGGTCTACATAGACCACTTTGGGAACCACTGCTCTAAGCCACCTGCTGGGGTGGTTGTTTGGCGATAAAGGAATCAAACTAAAATGTCAGTCCATTTTCACTCAACGTGGCCAAAACGGAAAGAAAGGAAACTGCGCAACCACGCTTAATAAGTACAGATATGAGTGCACCTACATCTACATTTGTACCATGTACATCTCATTTAAGTTCCTGGCAGAGGACTTATCGAACCGCTTTCAAGATACTTCTCTTCTGTTTAATTCTCTAATAGCGCTTGGGGAAAAAAGGAACACAGTATTTCCGTCTTCGATCTCTATTTTATTATTGTGGTCCTTTATATGGGTGATTATGAAATATGTTCGCATTCGGAGGCGAAAGTTGACGAAAAATTTCGCATGTCTCGCCACAGCAAGTAATAGCATGATTTCCACCTAGGTCCTACGTTATTTCCATGACACTTTCCTCTGTATCGTGATATTACGAAACTATCTAGTCTTTAGGTTTTTCTATGCCCTCCGTTAGTCCCACATGCTAAGGATCTCATGATGCGCAGCTAAACTCCAAAATAGAAAGGGTAAGTATGGTGTAGCCAGTTGATCAGCACTGTTGCATCTTCAAAGCGTTCTGATAAATGTAGCCTACAATTCGCCTTCCCTACACTATTTTCTGTGTGTTCTTTCCAATTTACGATGTTCGTAATTGTTATTCCTAGGAAAATAGCTGTATTTACCGCCCGTAGATTTGACTGATTTATCCTGTAAATCAAGGATTTCTTTTAGTGCTCATATGGGTGACTACATTTTTCAATGTTTAGGATCAATTTTCAATTTCTGAACCATGTAGATATCTAAATCTATTTGCAGGTACTTTTGATCTTCTGGTGAGTTTACTAACCGATAAACGACAGCATCATCATTAACTAATAGTCTAAGAGACCTGCTCCGATTCTCTCAAATCGTTTATAAAGATGGGGGAACGCCAGATATCAATTAGTCGATGACTCAATTTGTATGTACTGTGCCTAAACCACAAAACTTGGTAAGAAGCCAAAATTACTGCTAACCAGCCAGCTGAAATACACGCTGCTGACCATCCCACATGCAACAACAACGACCGGAAATGACAGCCAGATTTACCGCGTACTTAACACATTGTACAAAGAACAGATGATTGAAAATAGAGCCCCATCTGAAGTGAGAAAGCTAAATCACTATTGTTTTCGACATTGCTGATTGCAACAGCTGCTACACCTCGGTATTAAAGAGACTATTAGTTGCTGTAGTAGTCCATTCCACAGATTGACAAAGTTAATCTGCTACAGCAGAAGCTGGAGTATCCCTGGCCAGTCGTTCCACGATCATCGACCCCATGTTTTTGATAGGCGAGGGATCGGAAGGAGAGCGAAGCCAAGGCGGCAATATAGTCCGACAGGTGGTGAAGTCTTCAACATTGCGTGTCACGTGTTATCACACATCTTGTATAATGGCCTTGGAAAAGCTCCATATGTATTGAATGACCGAGACATAACGCTGCCAGCTCAGTATAACGACAATGCGCGCTAGGAAGGGGCCCTAAGCGGAACGCAGTACTACTAACAGCAACAACCGGTGCAGGTTCAGTATAGCCATGCCTGAAGCAACAGTTTAACACAGTCTTACCATGGTGTCTCCTGACTAATCCGACCATCATGGTGCAGACAAGATCGAAATTCCTCGATAAAAATGTGAATTCCAGATTCTTTCAGCACCACCACGATGGTCAGTTTAGAAGTTTAACTGTTACCGTTTTCTGTTATTTAAATGACCATCTTCAGACCACTACGACCAGTGTTGGCCACCAGTTGTGCTGAGTAGAAGGTGCCTGAATGATAGTTCAAATGTTTTTAAACCTATTGGACCAAACTGCTGAGGTCATCAGTCCCGAAACTTACAAACTACTTAAACCAACTTACACTAAGGACAACACACACCCCATGCCAGAGGAAGGACTGACCTTACACCATACGACCATTCCATTCAGCCCTAAATGATAGATGTCGACTTCATTAACACAGTTTCTGCTCAGCGAAACCCGTAGCCGACACCCGACACTGGTTGTAGTGGTCTGAGAATGGCCATTTAAATGACCAAGCCAACCGTTAACTGCGATCTTGACTAACTAAATTCATCAATATTTTTTTCGCAATAGTGAATTTCTCTTAGCTTCACTGTATAAGGTATAGATGTTCTACCGTTTGGGACGGTACTGGAGTCGAGTTCGGGTAGCCTAGTGGTTAAGGCGACCGCTCGCGAAAAGCGGGAAACCCGGGTTCGAGTCAGGGTCCGGCACAAATTTTCATATGTCACTATTTGGTAGAACATCTATACCTTATAGAGTGACGCTAAGAGAAATTCGCTTTTGCGAAAAAATATTGATAAATATATCAACACTGTAAATCGTCAACATACAGTAATTTAAGTGAATTCAGTTTTATGATCGCTGATTCTCCACGATGTTTAAAAAACATGATCGGAAGTCATGTTTATGAAAAGGTATATAAATACCAACAATCTAAATAAGCATCTCTTAAAGACTAGCAATTTTTTGCTCTTCTGAAGCCCACTTTGCTGCTTCGCTTCTGTAGCTTACATAGAGTTCACGAAAACAAGACGAGCAGTCATACCACGTAGTCCAGGTGCCAGTGGAGGAAAAATATGAATGGCTAATACGAGACGCGTCCAGAAAATAAGTTTCCCTACTTTTTAATAAAACAAAGACTACATAGTTACCCGGTTGACTTTATCGGCAACAGATACAGCAACGTTGAGCTATTTTTCGACAGTCACCACAGGAACTTAGACACTTGAGATCGACTTTTGTATTCTTGTGTCGTAGAAGTCAGCCGCCTGTGAATGTAACCAGCGTGTGACAATCGTCGACATGAAAACACTTGCCGGAGTACAAATATCTTGAGAGGCAAGGAAAGATGGAAATCGCCGGGAGCAAGATCAGGACCGAATGCTGAACGATGAAACAGCTCCCACCATAACTTTTGCAATACGGTTGTTGAGCTCCGAACCGTATATGGACGAGCATTGTCGTGAAGCAGCAAAACACTTTCAGTAAGCACTCCATGCTTATGTTCTGAACAGCACGTTTTCCGACCAGCGTTGTGACAACGTCAAAGACCTGAAAGTGACAGCATGCGACTGGTTCCTTTCACACACACGAGATTTCTACTACACAAGAATACAGAAGTGTAGTGGTGGTGGTGGTAGTGGTAGTGGACACGGGGGTCCAAACAATGAGGTCATCAGTCCCTTCAACCTCAAATTGCATACGCCACGGAACCCAACGAAAAATAGGTGAAAGCCAAAAGACCATTACACTAGGAATTAAATTCGTCTCACCAACAAAGTTAAGACCAACCCAGGGTAGCAAATGCTACAGCGTCCGCTCCCACAGCTCCAGGAGCTACCACTACCCTAAACCATAAGTTACTAACGGCACAGTGGTCAACGTATCACAGCTCCAGAGCAGGGAGAAATAAAACTACGTTAAAATGTAAAAGAGTGGAGGACTGGTGGGGAGAAGGCTCTAAACCCCACAGCCAAGAATCACAAACCCACTCACCCCGACCAAGCGAGTCCTAGAGCTGACAAAATCTACTTTCACGGAGGAAAGCAAGGACGCGATCAACCATCCGTGGGTCATCCGCCAAAACTAGAGGCAACGCAGGCGGTAGGCCATAGTCGCCACGAAGTGTGGAATGGAGAGGACATTCAGTCAGAATATGAGACACGGATTGTACGGCTCCACAATCACAATGTGGTGGATTGTCATTTCGTAAAAGAAATCCATGGGTCAGCCTGCAGTGTCCAAGACGGAGGCGACAGAGGACAATCGATTCTCTCCGGGAAGGGCATAAAGATGAACTCCAAGCTGCAGTCGTATCTTTGATGGTGCAGAGTTTATTGGAAGGGGCAGTAGCTTTCCAACTGCTATCCCATGAGGAGTGAAGCAAAGATCTCATCTGCACCCGCAGATCCGCACCCGGAATTAGAAAGCGAGTAATTGCCGATCTAGGCAACTGGTCAGCCTCTTCATTCCCTGTAATACCAACATGGCTTGGCACCCAGAGAAAGGTAACGGAGCAGGCAGCACGATGAAGGTCAGCAAGGAGATCATGGATGGAAATAACTAAAGGATGGGAGGGGAAACAACGATCAATGGCCTGCAGACTGCTCATGGAGTCAGCACAGATTAAACCACGTTCCATGGCAGTCTGTTTAATAAAACAGAGGGCTCTATAAATCGCCATCAGCTCCGCCGTAAACACACTGCATGCCACTGGCAGAGAATGGCATTCCGCCCCAACAGGAGATGTAAAAGCATATCCGGAGTAGCCCGCTGTTTTCGAGCCATCGGTGTAGAAGATAGAGGCTCCCTGACACTCTTCCAGTACTGGGCGCACCAAACGCCGAAAGACCATGGGGGAAATTAAAGCTTTTTGGCCCTGGAAGATTTTTTTTTCTTTTGTGGTTTTAGGGCGCACAACTTCTACGGTCATTAGCGCCCAGACAAGAACTTAGATTCACTAGATCTCAAAAAAAATTTTGGTGACTGTCAGAAAATCAAGAAGAGGCTAAAAACGAAAGATAAGACAATTAAAAGGGTTAAATATCCTTGGATAAGTTGGCCAAGTTGATAAAACGCAAAACTCTAGCAGCTGCTCGTGTGTCATCAGCTAAAATTTCCTCCAGAGTAGACGGAAAGTGAACGGCTACACGGAGATGATTAAAAAGTACGCAAGACAGTAAAACATGTCGCACGGTCAGCAGTTCACCGCAGGAGCACAGCGGTGCAGGGTCGGCCGACAGCAAGTGACGGTGGCTGAAACGGCAGTGACCGATCCGCAACCGGGCCAGGATGACCTCCTCCCGCCGAGAGGGGCGTGAGGAGGTCCTCCAAGCGGTCGGGATCGGTTTTACAGTTCGCAATTTGTTGTTGGACATTGAAAACCACGCACTGTGCCATTGCGACACGATACTCCGGCGGAGAGCCCGTTGAACATCGTCAGATGGGACGCAAAAGGTAGCCACGCGAGGTAAAAGAGCTGCGGCCTTGGCCGCTATGTCGGCCGTCTCATTCCCGGGCACACCTACGTGGCCAGGGACCCACAGGAAAGAAACGTGACAGCTGTCATCTGCTAGCAACTGGAGGGAGCGTTGGATCCGATACACGAGAGGATGGTGCGACAAAGGGTCCTTAAGACTCTGCAGGGCACTAAGGGAGTCCGAACAGATGGCATAGAAAGGTTGGCGATGGCGGCAGGTGTACAAAACGGCCTGGTGGAGGGCAAAAAGCTCAGCCGTGAAGTTGGAGCACCGGTCAGGGAGCTTGTATTGGAAACGGTTGTCCTCGACGACGAAGGCAGATCCGACACCGGCAGTGCTCTTGGAACCATCAGTGTAAATAAATATGGCGTTATCAAACCGCGAACGGAGTTCGACAAGCCTCGAGCGGTATACCAAATCCGGAGTGCTCTCCTTGGGGAGCGAACTAAGTTCGAGGTGAGTGTGAACCAGGGCCTTATGCCACGGTGGCAATGGGCTTTCGCTCAACCGAAAGGTGGAAGGAGGGGTAAAATCGAGCCGCTGTAGTAGGCGGCGAAACCGAACTCCAGGTGGAAGCAAGGCAATCGCAGACAATTGATATTGGCGATCGAGTGAGTCGTCAAAAAATAATCGGTAAGATGGATGGTTGGGCATCGACCGCAGGCGGCATGCGTACCGAGACAAAAGTATGTCACGCCGAGTGGTCAAGGGTAATACAGCAGCCTCGGCATACAGACTTTCAACAGGGCTGGTATAAAATGCACCGGTCGCAAGACGTAAACCCCGATGATGGATAGAGTTGAGACGGCAGAGAATCGACGGCCGTGCAGAAGAGTATACACGGCTTCCGTAATCGAGCTTCGACTGAACAATGGCCTGGTAAAGGTGAAGCAGGACGGTACGATCCGCTCCCCATGACGTGCCACTGAGGACACGAAGAACGTTAAGGGATCGGGCACAATGGGCAGCCAGGTAGGACACGTGTGTGGACCAGCAAAGTTTACGATCCAACATGAGTCACAAGAATTTCGTACTCTCCACGAAAGGGAGAGAAACTGGGCCGAGACGTAAAGAACGTGGAAGAAATTCCTTGTATCTCCAGAAGTTTATACACACAGTTTTCTCAGTGGAGAATCGGAAGCCGTTTGCGATGCTCCAGGAATGTAGACGGTCAAGACAGCGTTGAAGAGAACGCTCCAAGAGACACGTCCGCTGGGCGCTGCAATAAATTGCGAAATCGTCAAGAAAGAGAGATCCGGAGACGTCGGCTGAAAGGCAATCTACGATCGGATTGATTGCAATGGCAAAGAGCGCCACACTCAAGACGGATCCCTGTGGTACCACATTCTCCTGGCAAAAGGTATCTGACAAAACAGAGCCCACCCGTACCCGGAACTTGCGATCCGCCAAAAACGCTTGAATGAAAAGAGGAAGGCGGCCCCGAAGGCCCCATGTGTGTAATGTGCGGAGAATGCCCGCTCTCCAACAGGTATCGTATGCCTTCTCCAAGTCGAAGAACACTGCTACTGTTTGACGCTTCTTTAGAAAATTATTCATAACGAAGGTCGACAACGTAACGAGGTGATCAGCAGCAGAGCGGTGTCGACGAAACCTGCATTGGATATTAGTCAGGAGGCGGCGAGATTCGAGGAGCCAGACCAACCGAGCGTTAACCATGCGTTCCATCACCTTACAGACGCAGCTCGTTAGAGAAATGGGGCGATAACTGGAAGGAAGGTGTTTGTCCTTCCCTGGTTTGGGGATGGGGACAACAATGGCTTCACGCCAACTTCTGGGAACATGACCTTCAGTCCATATGCGATTGTAGGTACTAAGAAGAAAGCACTTGCCCGCAGGAGAGTTCAGCATCTCAATATGAATGGAATCGGGCCCGGGAGCAGAAGATCGGGACAGGGCGAGAGCACGGTCTAGCTCCTGCATGGTGAAGGCGACGTTATAATTTTCACGATTAAAAGAGTGGAAAGAAGGCGGCCGTGCCTCCTCTACCTGTTTGCGAGGGAGAAAGGCAGGGTGGTAATGGGCAGAGCTCGAAACCTCCGCAAAGAAACGGCCCAATGCGTTGGAAACAGCAGCGGGGTCCACGAGGACTGCGTTCTCCACGGTCAGGCCAGGAATCGGGGAGTGGACCTTGATGCCGGATAAACGGCGTAGGCCACCCCAAACAACCGTGGAGGGAGTAAAACGGTTAAAAGAACTAGTAAAAGCAGTCCAGCAAGCTTTCTCGCTGTCGTTTATGATACGACGACATTGCGCTCTCATACGTTTATAATTTAGGCAATTCTCCAAAGTTGGGTGGCCGCGGAAGGTGCGTAAAGCACGGCGCCGGGCTCTAAGCGCGTCGCGGCAGGCTGCAGTCCACCAAGGGACCTGGACACGACGTGGAGAAGAGGATGTACGAGGTATGGAACGTTCAGCAGCGGTGAGAATAACCTCTGTGAGGTAGTTGACCTGACTGTCACAGTTGGGAAAATTCTGATCGTGAAAAACAGCCCTGGAAGAATAAAGCCCCCAGTCGGCTTTAGAAATGTTCCAACTGGTGGGACGAGGAGATGGGGAATGATGCAGGAAGTGGATGATACAAGGGAAATGGTCACTTGAGTACGTGTCAGAAAGTGCATACCACTCAAACCGACCGGCAAGCTGAGGAGTGCATATTGCGAGGTCTATATGGGAATTAGTGTGTGTTGTGTCTGAAAGGAAGGTCGGTGCACCGGTGTTGATGCAGACAAGATCGAGGTGTTGGAGAAGGTCCACCAAAAGGGAGCCTCTCGGACAAGGTGCCGGAGAGTCCCATAGGGGGTGGTGGGCATTAAAGTCGCCTACCAACACGAAAGGTGAAGGGAGCTGGTCAACAAGATGGAGCACATCTGCCCTAGTAAGGGCAGATGATGGCGAATAGATGTTACAGAGGGAAAAGGTAAATGTGGATAAAGTGATGCGGACGGCAACTGCCTGTAGGTGAGTATGCAATGAAATGGGATGGAAATAGACGTCTCGTAGGAGCAGCAGAACCCCTCCATGCGCTGGGATACCTTCCACGGGTGGCAGGTCGAACCGCACAGAGGTGTAGTGTGGAAAGTCTGCACGATCACTTGGACGCAACTTAGTTTCTTGGAGACAGACTAGAAGCGGGCAGTGCAACCGAAGGAGTAGTTTTAACTCCTCCCGATTGGAACGAATGCCGCGAATATTCCATTGAAGGAGCGCCATGATAAAAAAGAGAAGAAAGAAGGATAAAAACCAACTAGCAAGCGGGGTTACCTCGACGGCCGCTGAGGACCGGATTTCGAGGGAGCACTGCTATCGCTGTCTAGGGGCAAAGGGTCGTGGTCCGTAGGTTCGACCGACGCGCCTGCCACCTCCTTGAGTTGATCAGGAGGGACAGTTTCCACCGCCGGTAAAGGGCCGGGCGCCCGGCAAACGGAGCGTCCCGGTGAAACAGAAGACGGCCGAGGCCGGCAACTGTTGGACGGCGTGACGGATGGGTCACGCCTCGGCGGGGAAGGAGAGGAACTCGTTCTTGTCAGCTCTTCTGGAAGAGTGACGGTGAGAAGAGGCAGTTGACGGTTGGGAACCCTGAGAACGCAGAAAATCCTCACGGACGGGTTCCTTTTTCAAAGTCCGGGCATCTTGTTTAGGTGCCCGCGGTTTACTAGAGGTTGACGAAGACTGTACCCTAGAAGCAGCAACAGGGAGCGGGGACGTGGAACGGGCAATCTTCGGGCTGGCGGATCGCACAACTGTGTCAGCGAAAGTGAAATCACAAGTCTGGGTACTGGAATCCTTAGTAGGTCGAGTTGAGGTGAGGACCTTACTTTATGTGCCCGCTGGGAGGACAGTGGGCTTTCGACTCGCCAACAACTTTAGAGCGGCAGATGTTGATACCTTCTCCGTAACCCGAATTTGCTGGATGATTTTTTCATCCTTATATACAGGGCAGTCTCGAGAGGAAGCCGCATGGTCGCCATTGCAGTTAAGGCAGTGAGGGGACGGACGTGGGCAATCCCCCTCATGGGCGTCCCTACCACAAGTGACATTTTGCTGCATTGGGGCAAGAGTCACGGGTATGGTTGTACCTGTGGCATTGGAAACAGCGCGTTGGGTTTGGAATATAAGGGCAGATAGAGATAACTTCGTACCCTGCTTTGACCTTCGACGGGAGTTCAACTCTGTCGAATGTCAAAAACACAGTACGAGTCGGTGTCAGCTGGTTATCTACCTTTTTCATCACCCTGTGGACGGCTGTCACACCCTGATCGGTCATATAGGATTGGATGTCTTCATCAGACAACCCGTCAAGGGATCTCGTAAAAACTACCCCCCGTGACGAGTTGAGTGTGCGGTGCGCTTCTACCTTGACTGGAAACGTGTGTAATAACGTAGTCCGGATTAGTTTCTGGGCTTGGAAAGCACTGTCCGCTTCCAGCAACAATGTGCCGTTGCGCTGATGCGAACAGGTTTTAACAGGGCCAGCAATTGCATCAACACCTTTCTGTATAACGAAAGGATTGACAGAATTGAAATCTTTTCCGTCGGTGCGAGACACAAGAAATTTCGGTAAATTAGGCAGAGTTCTTTTGTTGAGGCGAATCTATCTTACGTTTCTGGGTCAACGTCACTGAAGAAGAGAAGGAAGTCATCGCGGAGGTGTCCCCCGTGATTACCGGGGGTACGTACGTGCCCTACTTGTCTACCTGGGGTGGGGAATTACGCGTTACCCCGTCGCCTGCTATGCATGATAATGCGTGGGTCGGCCTTCAGACACGCACAGGGAGGAAAGAAGAAGATAGGAAATGAAGAGAAAGAAGGAAAGAAGTGTCTCAAACGCCGAAGCGGAGACTAATGAGGAGGAGAGGAAGGCTAGGAGAGTATAAGGAGAGAAAGACAGAAGCAAAGGTTTGGAAAGGAAGAAACCAAGGAATGAGAGAAGCTACTACAAAAAACGACCTGAACTAGCAAAGGACGCCCGTCTCCGGGCGAAGGCATAAACCGGGAGGGAAAGTGAAGCAGCCTGGGGCAGAAGAAAGGCTGCTCCGGCTCGGGGCCCCGTGCGCGCCACACACGTACCCACAAAAGAACTGTGGGCCCCCTGGGGGGGCCCTGGAAGAGATCCGCCCGAATTAGTGGTCGTGGCACCATCCACAGAGGTGTGCGTGCAGTGAAATGATGGGCGCAATCTAGGGAAGGGAAATGGAAATCTCGGCGAAGAGAGGCAAGCCGCAGTCCGACGGGAAATCCCGCCCACGGCCGGGTGTCAGGGGGTCGAAGCCCTTCATATGCAAAAACAACCTGGTAAGCGGGATGATCAGGTAATTGCCGGATGGCGATGGCATAAGACGCCAGAAGCTGATGCCGCCTGACCTGAAGAGGGCAGATTCCCGCGTCAACAAGGAGACTGTCGACCGGGCTAGTAGGGAACGCACCTGTAGCCAAGCGGACACCATAATGGTGAACCCGGTCTAATAATTTCAGGGCAGAAGGAGCTGCCGAGCCATAAACTTGACACCCATAGTCCAATCGAGACAAGATTAGAGCCTGATAGATACGGAGGATAGTTGTTCGGTCTGCACCCCAAGATGAATGAGCAAGGAAACGTAGGGCATTAAGTTTCCTCATACAACTAATCTTTAGGTGGCGAATATGGGGCACCCAAGTCAATTTTTTGTCAAAGAGAAGACCCAGGAAACGACGATGTGCTACAACTTCCAGGCGCTGATTACCCAAGAACAGTTTTGGATCAGGGTGAACTGTAGTACGACGACAATAATGCACCACTCTCATTTATGACGAGGAAAACTGGAAACCATGGGACGTAGCCCACACTGAAGCCCGCCGAATGGCGCTCTGGAGCTGATGTTCAGTAGAGGCTACTGAGTAGGAGCTGTACCATATGCAAAAGTCGTCGACATACAATGCCGGGGTTACCAGTGACCCAACAGAGCTCACCAACCCATTGATGGCGATTAGAAAAAGTGTAACACTCAACACTGAGTCCTGGGGGACGCCGTTCTCCTGTATCCGAGGAGAGCTAAAGGAAGAGCCAACTGACACAGAACAGGCGGTGGCATAAAAACTGACGGATAAAAATTGTTAAGGAGCCTCCGAGGCCCCAGTCATGAAGAGAACGTAAAATATGATGACGCCAAGCAGTGTCGTACGCCTTATGAAGATCAAAGAAGACTGCTACCAGATGATGTCTTTTAGAGAAGGCCTGTCTGATCGCAGTCTCCAGTCGAAGTAAATGATCAATAGGGGATCGTCCCTCCCAGAACGCACACTGGTGAGATGAGAGAAGTCCCCGGGATTCAAGAACCCAGCATAATCTGCCGGCTACCATCCGTTCAAGTAATTTACAGGGGACACTTGTCAGGCTTATTGGTCGATAACTGTCCAGTGCCGACGGGTCCTTGCCAGGCTTGAGGGCAGGGACCACAATACTCTCCCTCCACTGGGAGGGGAAGACCCCTTTAAGCCAAATACGGTTAAAAACGTTTAGGAGAAATTGTGAGGGGTTGAGGTGTTTCAGAAATTGATTATGGATATCGTCAGGGCCAGGTGCTGAATCACGAGAAGAGGAGAGGGCCAGCGATAGTTCCCAGTCAGTAAAAGGTTCGTTATACGATTCCACCTGGTGAGAAGTAAAGCCTAAATTGAAGGTTTCGGCCCGGTGTTTCTTAAGGAGTAAGGTCGCCGGATATGAAGTTGTCGCTGATACATTGGCGAAGTGAGTTGCAAGATGTTCTGCAACAACAGATGGCTCTGTGCAGACCCCATCAGGCAGGGCAAGACCAGGGACGGAAGACGGCCGCCAGCTACCTTGGATAGATCGTAGCATAGCCCACACTCTCGTCAGAGGGACAGAAGAGCCCAACGAGGAGACAAAATGCTCCCAGCATGTCCGCTTACTTTGTTTGATTAAGTAACGAGCTCTGGCACGCAGACGTTTGAAATTTATGAGACCAGCGAGGGATGGGTGGCGCTTAAGATGTGGTAAGGCCCTACGGCGTTCGCGAATGGCTGCGGCAACAGTTGCATTCCACCAAGGGACCGGCCGGCGAGTAGGAGGGCCTGTCGACCGGGGAACAGCGGCGTTGGCAGCTTGGGTAATCATGTTGGTCATTTGGCTTATAATATCATCTATACAGCCTGAGGGGGAAGATGGAAAAACAACCTGTGATGTATATAGCGGCCAATTAGCGTGACGGAAAACCCAGCGGGGTACCCTGGCTCGTGGTAGGTGTGAGGGAAGTGAAAGGATCAATGGAAAGTGCTCGCTATCGCAGAGGTCGTCGTACGCCGACCAGTGAAATAAAGGAAGGAGAGAAGGAAAAGAGAGAGAGAGGTCTATGGCAGAAAAGGTGCCGTGAGCGGCACTAAAATGAGTTGGGGAACCATCATTGAGAAGGCTCAGATTGTGGTCAGCAAGAAACTGGTCTACGAGGCGGCCCCAGCTAGCCGTATAAGCACTGCCCCACAAAGGATGGTGGGCATTGAAGTCCCCAAGGATGAGGTAAGGAGGGGGGAGTTGCTGAAGGAGGGCCACTAGAGATGCGAGTGTAGGTGGCCTATCAGGGGAAAGGTAGAGGTTGCAAATGGTTAATGGAGTGTCCAAGTGAACCCGGACAGCAACCACTTCCAATGGAGTTTGGAGAGAAATCCAGGTACTGACAATATCTGTCCGGACCAAAGTACAAACCCCACCAGACGCCTGGAGGGGACCAACCCGGTTCCAACAAAAAGCACGGAACCCACGGAGCATCGGTGAATGTGCATCCATAAACCTCGATTCCTGCAGGACGACACAGGCCGCAGAAGAGAGAGAGATTAGCTGTTTAATCTCCAAGAGGTGACGGTAGTAGCCATTACAGTTCCATTGGATGATCACATCACGAGGATCTAGGCGGGAAGCGAATGGCATAATGTCTGTCACACCGCTTTGTCAGCGTCTGTCACCAAAGAAGAAGGGACAACATCCATAAATAGCCGATCAGCCTCAGGCTCAATGGGATGAGCGAGTTGCGAAAGCACAGTTGGCACCTCCGGTGGTACTGGACGGGCTTTATCTTGTAACTTTGGTTTCTTCTCCTTCTCTTTCACCTTCTCTTTCATGTGGGACGGGCAGGACTCGCCCCAGAGAGAGGCCTTGTCAGTTAGGTCTGGTACTGCCGAAGATCGGGCGACCTTTGAACTCACTGACAGGGAGTCCGATGGCCGACTGGAAGTCGAAGATCTCCGATCTGGGGAACGCCAGGACGGAACGCCCCGAGATGGGGCACTGTCACCGGCAGGCGACGGAGAAGGGGTGCACTTCTCCTGCTGGGAAGGGGTGGGACACAAAGAGGGCTACAGGAGCTACAGGAGAGGGAGATGAGGGAGGGGTGGGATCGGGGTGTAGGGGGGAGATGGGAGTGGGAAGGGGAGGGTGAAAGGCTAGAAGATAACGTCGTAGCAAAGGTCGTCGCCATCTGCACGGGATGCAGACGTTCATATTTACTGCGGGCCTCAGGGTACGTCAAACGCTCCAGGGATTTGTACTCTTGCATCTTCTTTTCTTTCTTGAACATAGGGCAATCTGGCGACCGTGAAGAGTGGTGTTGATGACAGTTGACGCACACCGGCAGAGGAACACAGGGGCTCCCCTCATGTAGTGGGCGTCCACTATCACCGCATATTGGGATTGCTGTACAGCGAGAGGACACATGACCAAACCTCATATATCGAAAACATCACATGGGAGGTGGAATGTAGGGCTTCACTTCACATCGACATATCATTATCTTGACCTTCTCTGGGAGTGTGTCCCCCTCGAAAGCCAAGATAAAGGCCCCAGTATCGACGCAGTTATCTTTAGGTCCCCTCTGAACGTGGCGAACAAAATGTACACCACGCCGCTCGAGATAGGGCCTAAGCTTCTCATCAGTTTGAAGGAGGAGGTCCCGGTGGAATATCACACCTGTACCATATTCAAGGATTTGTGAGGGAGTATTGTTACTGGAATGTCGCCAAGGGTGGTGCAGGCGAGCAAAGCTTCAGACTGGGCGGCCGAGACTGTTTTAATGAGCAATGAGCCAGATATAAGTTTACTCATAGATTCCACTTCACCAAACTTGTCCTCTATGGTTTCGACAAAGAACAGCGGTTTGGTGGTAGTAAAAGTTCCTCCATCAGTCCTTGTGCAAACCAGGTAGCGAGGAAAGGGTTTTGCTCCTAACCGGCGAGCCTGGCCTTCCTCCCAAGGGGTAGCGAGGGAGGGAAACATCCTTGTATCTGCAGTAGCAGCATTGAAAGACCTCTTCCTGTTTTGAGAGACGGCCGATGCACGACCATTTTGAAGTCTAACTCTTTTCATAGTGCTAGACGTCCGCCCTGGTGTCACCCACTCCGAAACAGGGGCTCTCTCCCCCCATGGGCGCCACCCAGCCTCAGCAAAGGCCACCTGGCACGATGGCCATTGCCGGGAGTTCTGATACCCCCGAGGACAGGCATCAACTCCTTGGCTTGCATGGAGAGGTCGCAGCTCAGACACCAGTAGTGTGATCCCTGTGGTGTCAGGGGGCTCTGCCAAAGGGTACATACCAGTCCCCCCACGCGGACTGGCTACACGTGCTGGGGACCTAGCGGGGGATGGGGGCTACAGCGAGGAAAGCAAGTGGAAAGGAAAAATAGGACCCGCGCCGTAGGCGCTAGGTCGGGAGTTCTTCCCCAATTGGCTCACACATTATCGGACAATTTTGTTATGGAAGGTCAAACCCCGAGGGGGGACCAAACTGGGCCAAAAATCGGTGTACACAGCAGACAAAACCAAAATTGCAGGACAGTCGGTACCATAGGATAGCCAAGTCGTCATCTAGAGTAACACCAAGAGACGGGGTTGGAGAGGGTGGGAAGGAGGAATTGGGATGGGAAGGAGGGGGAACTAGGAGGGGTAATGCAGCCTGGGGAAAGCAGGAAAAAAGGCTGCAATGGCTCGGGGACCCGTGCGCGCCACACACGTACCCACAAAAGAGCTGTGGGCCCCCTGGGGGGACAGAAGTGGATTCCTTGATATGACAATGTCTCAGTTCTTATGGTGACTGCCGAAAAATAGTTCAAAATTTGCTATGCCTATCACCAATAATGCTTTTCATGTAACTATGCTGACTGTTTTAAAACATAGGAAAACTTCCTTTCAGGTTTAACCTCGTATTTGTACTAAGTATAACAAGCACTATTTTGGCTGTATGTTGAGAGATACAGAGAAAATGTGGTCGAAAGGAAGCTCTCACAAAGAAAAGCGTCGAACATATCTAAGCTAGTAACATCCAGCTAATTAAGATTTATATTTATATCTTTGAAAATGAAAATCTGTCAAGGCGAATGTTGGTTTGAAGACGCCAGTATTTTACTCGACATTTTCTTTTCCTACTTGACTACCCTTACCTGCCTCCGAATCGAAGTGACTCCCTCAGCCAGTCAGAACTCTCTGTATCTTATGTAGCTACAAACTTCACAGTGCTTATAGTATTTTAGAAATGTTACATCAGGACACTGTCTACGCCATAGTAGTCGTGATGTTATCAATGACAGTGCTGCTATAGCAGTATTACTAAGCTCTGCTTCCCGAAATTCCTTCAATGAGGACGAAATAAGTATTCCAGATTTCGAATTACAAACAGTTGCCAACGCAACATACAACTAGATATCCTAGGAGTAAGGCAATAGCTAAAACCTCTAAACAACAAGTCTCGATCCGGATTCTATACCGACTAGGTTCCTGTCATACTGATGTGATAGCTACACACACAAATCACATAATCTCTCGCTCAACGAAGGATCTGTACTCAAAGAATAGAAAATTGCACAGGTCACACATTCAATTAAGCGATATGAGTAATCCTCTCAATTGTATGCTTATATCTTTAACTAGCTTTGCAGCATGGCTTTGGAATATATCCTGTGCGCAACACTGATTTATAGAAGAATGATATATTGATCCAAGGTCAACACGGATTTAAAAATATTCTTGTGAAATTCAGCTAGCTCCACACATATGAAGTGATGAGTTATCGACAAAGGATCGCAAACTGATACCGTATTTCTAGATTTCCAGAAGGCTTTTGATACCGTACCTCACAAACAGCTTCTCGTCAAATTACATGGTAATGGAATCTCGTCTCAGATATGACGATTGAATTGGGAATTCAATGTCTGAGAACACAGTTCGTAATAATTGATGGAAAGGTATCGACTGGAACAGTTGGTTCAAATGTTTAAATGTTTGTTAAGCTTATGAGACTTAACTACGGGGTCATCAGTCCCTAAACTTACAAACTACTTAACTACCTTATACTAAGGACGGTACAAATATCCATGCCCGAGGGGGGATTCGAACCCCCGACCGTAGTGGCCGTGCAGACGGAAAAGTTGGTATCTGGCATTTCACAGGGAAGGTTATTGGTCTTCTGCTTTCATCAACATAAACGATCTAGTAGAAAATCTGAGCAGGCCTCTTAGCTTGTTTGCAGTTGCTGTAATTATTGTATAGGAAATTCATCGGAACATCTATATGATGCGAAAACTGGCAATCGCCCCTAAATAATAAAAGGTATGAGGTAGTCCACTTGCGTATTAAAAGTAATTCGTTAAACAGTCTACAAGGTAAAGCCTGTAAATTCAACTAGGCGTCTAAGGAGTACTATTACGACGGACACATTTGAACTGACACAATGTCGTGGGAAAGGCGAATCAAATACTGCATTCTATCTTTCATCTAGAAGATGCAACAGATTTTTTTTTTTTTTTTTTTTGAGGGGGAGGCACTGCTGCGCTTTATGGAATCCCTAACACTTCGGCTTGACGGAAGACGTCAAAAGATGCAAATAAGGGCAGATCGTTTTGTACCATCCTGATCACCGAGTTTCTCCTCCGAATGCGAAAATATATGACTTCCAACTATATACGGAGAAATGATCATTTTTAGTAAAATACGAGAAATCAGAGCTCTAACGGAGAAATTCAGGTGTCTTTCTTCCCACGCTATTCGAAAATGGAATTTACTGGTTCGATGAACCTGCTGACAGGCACTTAAAATGTGATTTGCATAGTTTTGCAAGTAGATTTTTATATGTCAATCTCAGTATAACAAAATATTAAAAAGGGTTCAGCTGATATGGAACTGCGGACGACGCACTGGGTTTTTTCCACTGTTGTCATGAAACAGTTGCAGCCATCTATTCGACACTCTGAAAGTGAAATTCGTTTTCTTCTGTAAGACGATTCCAGGAACTGCTATTGCTTTTAAAACACTGCTCTGATTATGGAAATGACGCAGTTGCTCAAGATTTTCATATTGACTCGTAAACACAACCTCTCAGTTCCGACAGACGCAGTGGGAAATTTTGGTAACTCCTCTCCTGTATCACAATAGTGCTATCCTTTAGTCCTACTGAACTTAATTTCACCACTGTGACTCCCTGCTAGGGTAACTTAAAAGAGGTCAAACAATGTAAGCTTTCACGGGCAGCGTTGACTTCAAATAAAATTTCCGGGCTCATAGGCCATGGTCGAATTGCGAAACTTTCCCTAATGTTCCATCTTCGGCTGCGGAAGACATCCTCAGAGGCAGTTCACCACTTTACCTCTTGAGGATGTACCCCGCAGCCGAAGATGAAACGTTAAGGGAAAGTTTTGATGAACTTTGAAACCACGGGTTCGGTTTCAAACGTTAAGGAAACAGGAACCGCGTTCTGTTCGAAAACATTTATGTCATTGCCGCCAGCCCCACAAATCAGTTCGACGAGTTCAGAAACTCAATTTACCACCAAGTTCATTACATGATATCCTTTCTAAATATCTTAAAAGCAAGGGTACAAGATTCAGATCACTCAAGATTTGAAGCCTACAGATCATGAAAACAAACACCGATTTGCTAAACGTGCCTTGGTTCGACATGCGGAGAACGAGAATTTCCCAAATGGATGATATTGTCAGATGAGGCGCTCTTACAGCTAAATTGTTACATCAGTAAGCAAAATTTCAGAACTGTGTAGCGAAATTCCGCGAGTGTGTGTAAGATAAGGTGCATCAGCAACTCAGGAGTGGTCGGCCCGTACTTTTTTTGAAAGTAAAGATGGAGCTGGAGCTGCCGTCACTATGAACGGTGACTCATCTAAACATGCTTTGATTGGTTTTCCGTCTCATTGATGAAAATGGCTTTTTGGTTTCAACAAGACGGTGCAACATGTCACGCCCAGTGAAATGAATGGTCTGCTGAGTGAAAAAATTCCAAAAATCTTATCTGCGTAACTACCAGGAATGGCCTACGAGATCATGCCATCTTACGCCTTGTGATTTTTTTGTGGGAATTTGTAAAGTCAAAAGTGTACGCGAACAAATGACTAACAGTATTTGAGTGGTTTTACTCATCCACTCGCAAGGAAAGGACTCAAGACACGGCCAACAGATTCGGTTCATTTTTGGCAGATAGCTTGTATATGAACAAGCAACATATTAATTTTTTTTTTTTTTTTTTTTTTTTTTGTGGTTTTAGGGCGCACAACTTCTATGGTCATTAGCGCCCAGCCAAGAACATAGATTCGCTATGATCTAAAAAAATGTAGACTGTCAGAACATCAACAATAGGCTAAAAACGAAAGATAAAAGACAATTAAAAGGGTTAAATATCCTTGGATAAGTTGGCCAAGTTGATAAAACGCAAAACTCGAGCAGCTGCTCGTGTGTCATCAGCTAAAATTTCCTCCAGAGTAGACGGAAAGTGAAGGGCTACACGGAGATGATTAAAATTAACACAAGTCAGTAAAACATGTCGCACTGTCAGCAGTTCACCGCAGGAGCATAGCGGTGCAGGTTCGGCGGATAGCAAGTGACGGTGGCTGAAACGGCAGTGACCGATCCGCAACCGAGCCAGGATGACCTCCTCCCGCCGAGAGGGGCGTGAGGATGTCCTCCAAGCGGTCGGGATCGGTTTGACAGTTCGCAATTTATTGTTGTACAGTGAAAGCCACACACTGTGCCATTGCGACACGATACTCCGGCGAAGAGCCCGTTGAACATCGTCCGATGGGACGCAAAAGGTAGCCATGCGAGGCAAAAGAGCTGCTGCCTTGGCTGCTATGTCGGCGGCCTCATTCCCGGGCACACCCACATGGCCAGGGACCCACAGGAAAGAAACGTGACAGCTGTCATCCGCCAGCAACTGGAGGGAGCGTTGGATCCGATACACGAGAGGATGGTTCGAGAAAGGGTCCTGAAGACTCTGCAGGGCACTAAGGGAGTCAGAACATATGGCATAGAAAGGGTGGCGGTGGCGGCAGGTATACAAAACGGCCTGGTGGAGGGCGAAAAGCTCAGCCGTGAAGTTTGAGCACCGGTCAGGGAGCTTGTATTGGAAACGGTTGTCCCCGACGACGAAGGCAGATCCGACACCGGCAGTGCTCTTGGAACCATCAGTGTAAATAAATACGGCATTATCGAACCGCGAACGGAGTTCGACAAGCCTCGAGCGGAATACCAAATCCGGAGTGCTCTCCTTGGGGAGCGAACTAAGTTCGAGGTGTGTGTGAACCTGGGCCTGATGCCACGGTGGCAATGGGCTTTCGCTCAACCGAAGGGTGGAAGGAAGGGTAAAATCGAGCCGCTGTAGCAGGCGGCGAAACCGAACTCCCGGTGGAAGCAAGGCAATCGCAGACAACTGATATTGGCGATCGAGTGAGTCGTCAAAAAATAATCTGTAAGATGGATGGTTGGGCATCGACCGTAGGCGGCATGCGTACCGACACAAGAGTATGTCACGTCGATTGGTCAAGGGTAATACAGCAGCCTCGGCATACAGACTTTCAACAGGGCTGGTATAAAATGCACCGGTCGCCAGACGTAATCCACGATGGTGGATAGAGTTGAGACGGCGGAGAATCGACGGCCGTGCTGAAGAGTATACAAGGCTTCCATAGTCGAGCTTCGACTGAACAATGGCCTGGTAAAGGTGAAGCAGGACGGTACGATCCGCTCCCCATGACGTGCCACTGAGGACACGAAGAGCGTTAAGGGATCGGGCACAACGGGCAGCCAGGTAGGACACATGTGTGGACCAGCAAAGTTTCCGATCCAACATGAGTCCCAAGAATTTTGTACTCTCCACGAAAGGGAGAGAAACTGGGCCGAGACGTAGAGAAGGTGGAAGAAATTCCTTGTATCTCCAGAAATTGATACACACAGTTTTCTCAGTGGAGAATCGGAAGCCGTTTGCGATGCTCCAGGAATATAGACGGTCAAGACAGCGTTGGAGAGAACGCTCCAAGAGACACGTCCGCTGGGCGCTACAATAAATTGCGAAATCGTCAACAAAAAGAGATCCGGAGACGTCGGCTGAAAGGCAATCTACGATCGGATTGATTGCAATGGCAAAGAGCGCCACACTCAAGACGGAGCCCTGTGGTACCCCATTCTCCTGGCAAAAGGTATCTGACAAAACAGAGCCCACCCGTACCCGGAACTTGCGATCCGCCAAAAACGCTTGAATGAAAAGAGGAAGGCGGCCCCGAAGGCCCCATGTGTGCAATGTGCGGAGAATGCCCGCTCTCCAACAGGTATCGTATGCCTTCTCCAAGTCGAAGAACACTGCTACTGTTTGACGCTTCTGTAGAAAGTTGTTCATAATGAAGGTCGACAACGTAACGAGGTGGTCAGCAGCAGAGCGGTGTCGACGAAAACCGCATTGGATATTAGTCAGGAGGCGGCGAGATTCGAGGAGCCAGACCAACCGAGCGTTAACCATGCGTTCCATCACCTTACAGACGCAGCTCGTCAGAGAAATGGGGCGATAACTGGAAGGAAGGTGTTTGTCCTTCCCTGGTTTGGGGATGGGGACAACAATGGCTTCACGCCAACTTGTGGGAACATGACCTTCAGTCCATATGCGATTGTAGGTACTAAGAAGAAAGCACTTGCCCGCAGGAGAGAGGTTCTTCAGCATCTCAATATGAATGGAATCGGGCCCGGGAGCAGAAGACCGGGACAGGGCGAGAGCACGATCTAGCTCCTGCATGGTGAAGGCGACGTTATAATTTTCACGATTAAAAGAGCGGAAAGAAGGCGGCCGTGCCTCCTCTACCTGTTTGCGAGGGAGAAAGGCAGGGTGGTAATGGGCAGAGCTCGAAACCTCCGCAAAGAAACGGCCCAATGCGTTTGAAACATCAGCTGGGTCCACGAGGACTGCGTTCTCCACGGTCAGGCCAGGAATCGGGGAGTGGACCTTGATGCCGGACAAACGGCGTAGGCCACCCCAGACAACCGTGGAGGGAGTAAAACGGTTAAAAGAACTAGTAAAAGCAGTCCAGCAAGCTTTCTTGCTGTCGTTTATGATACGACGGCACTGCGCTCTCATACGTTTGTAATTGATGCAATTCTCCAAAGTTGGGTGGCGGCGGAAGGTGCGTAAAGCACGGCGCCGGGCTCTAAGCGCGTCGCGGCAGGCTGCAGTCCACCAAGGGACCTGGACACGACATGGAGAAGAGGATGTACGAGGTATGGAACGTTCAGCAGCGGTGAGAATAACCTCTGTGAGGTATTCGACCTGACTGTCACAGTTGGGAAAATTCTGATTGTGAAAAACAGCCATGGAAGAATAAAGCCCCCAGTCGGCTTTAGAAATGTTCCAACTGGTGGGACGTGGAGATGGGGAATGATGCAGGAAGTGGATGATACAAGGGAAATGGTCACTCGAGTACGTGTCAGAAAGTGCATACCACTCAAACCGACCGGCAAGCTGAGGAGTGCATATTGCGAGGTCTATATGGGAATAAGTGTGTGTTGTGTCAGAAAGGAAGGTCGGTGCACCGGTGTTGAGGCAGACAAGATCGAGGTGGTGTAGAATGTCCACCAAAAGGGAGCCTCTCGGACAAGGTGCCGGAGAGCCCCATAGGGGGTGGTGGGCATTAAAGTCGCCTACCAACACGAAAGGTGAAGGGAGCTGGTCAACAAGGTTTAGCACATCTGCCCTAGTAAGGGCAGATGACGATGGCGAATATATATTACAGAGGGAGAAGGTCAATGTGGATAAGGTGATGCGGACGGCAACTGCCTGTAGGTGAGTGTGCAAGGAAATGGGATGGAAATAGACGTCGTCTCGAAGGAGCATCAGAACCCCTCCATGGGCTGGGACACCTTCCACGGGTGGCAGGTCGAACCGCACAGAGGTGTAGTGTGGAAAGTCTGCACGATCACGTGGACGCAACTTAGTTTCCTGGAGGCAGACTAGAAGCGGGCAGTGCAATCGAAGGAGTAGTTTTAACTCCTCCCGATTAGAACGAATGCCGCGAATATTCCATTGAAGGAGCGCCATGA
Organism: Locusta migratoria; assembly: GCA_026315105.1. Taxonomy (NCBI): domain Eukaryota; kingdom Metazoa; phylum Arthropoda; class Insecta; order Orthoptera; family Acrididae; genus Locusta; species Locusta migratoria. The sequence goes on along the minus strand of CM048744.1, from coordinate 134,336,224 downwards.
TAAAAATGAGAGAAGAAATAAGGATAAAAACCAAGTAGCGAGCGGGGTCACCTCGACGGCCGCTGAGGACCGGATTTCGAGGGAGCACTGCTATCGCTGTCTGGGGGCAAAGGGTCATGTTCCATTGGTTCGACCGACGCGCCTGCCACCTCCCTGAGTTGATCAGGAGGGGCAGTTTCCACCGCCGGTAAAGGGCCGGGCGCCCGGCAAACGGAGCGTCCCGGTGAAACAGAAGACGGCCGAGGCCGGCAACTGTTGGACGGCGTGACGGATGGGTCACGCCTCGGTGGGGAAGGAGAGGAACTCTTTTTCTTGTCAGCTCTTCTGGAAGAGTGACGGCGGGAAGAGGCAGTTGACGGTTGGGAAGCCTGAGAACGCAGAAAATCCTCACGGACGGGTTCCTTTTTCAAGGTCCGGGCATCTTGTTTAGGTGCCCGCGGTTTACTAGAGTTTGACGAAGACTGTACCCTAGAAGCAGCAACAGGGAGCGGGGACGTGGAACGGGCAATCTTCGGGCTGGCGGATCGCACAACTGTGTCAGCGAAAGTGAAGTCACATGTCTGGGTACTGGAATCCTTGGTAGGTCGAGTTGAGGTGAGTACCTTACTGTATGTACCCGCTGGGAGGACAGTGGGCTTTCGACTCGCCAACAACTTACGAGCTGCAGATGTCGATACCTTCTCCGTAACCCGAATTTGCTGGATTACCTTCTCATCCTTGTATACAGGGCAGTCGCGAGAGGAAGCCGCATGGTCACCGTTGCAGTTTAGGCAGTGAGGGGACGGAGGTGGGCAATCCCCCTCATGGGCGTCCCTACCACAAGTGACACACTTTGCTGCATTTGGGCAATGTTCACGGGTATGGTTGTACCTGTGGCACTGAAAACAGCGCGTTGGGTTAGGTACATAAGGTCGGACGGAGATGACCTCATACCCTGCTTTGACCTTCGACGGGAGGTCAACTCTGTCAAACGTCAAAAACAGAGTACGAGTCGGTGTCAATTGGTTATCGACCTTTTTCATCACCCTGTGGACGGCTGTCACACCCTGATCGGACATATACGATTGGATATCTTCATCAGACAACCCGTCAAGGGATCTCGTGAAGACTACCCCCCGTGACGAGTTGAGTGTGCGGTGCGCTTCGACCTTAACTGGAAAAGTGTGCAACAACGTAGTACGTATCAGTTTTTGGGATTGGAAGGCACTTTCCACTTCCAGCAACAATGTGCCATTGCGCTGACGTGAACAGGTTTTAACAGGGCCAGCAATTGCATCTACACCTTTCTGTATAACGAAAGGATTGACAGAATTGAAATCCTTTCCGTCGGTGCGAGAGACTACCAGAAATTTAGGTACATTAGGCAGAGTCTTTTTAGGCTGAGGCGAGTCTAACTTACGTTTGTGGGTCAACGTCACGAAAGAAGATAAGGAAGTCATCGCGGAAGTGTCCCCCGTGATTACCGGCGTCTCCGATGGCGCGCTCCTTCCTAGTGGGGGCCCTCTCCGAGGGCTTACCCGCCTTAGGTGATTGTTCACACCTCAGGTCACACCTCCCGAGAACTGACGGAGGGACCAATCGGCACGTTCGGAAGGTACCAGCTCGGGTAATCACCCCTCCCTGGGCCTGGCCTTTACCAGGGGGTACGTACGTGCCTTACTTGTCTACCCGGGGCGGGGAATTACGCGTTACCCCGTCACCTGCTACGCACGATAATGCGTGGGTCGGCCTTCAGACACGCACAGGGAGGAAAGAGGAAGAGGATAGGAAAGGAAGAGATAGAAGGAAAGAAAAGAAGTGTCTCAAACGCCGAGGCGGAGACTAATGAGGAGAAGAAGGCTAGGAGAGTTCAAGGAGAGAAAGACAGAAAACGAAGGGTAAGAAAGGAAGGAACGAAGGAAGAAAAACCACAACAAGAACCACCGTATCTCACGAAATATGCCCGTCTCCGGGCGAAGGCATAAACCGGGAGGGAAAGTGAAGCAGCCTGGGGCAGAAGAAAGGCTGCTCCGGCTCGGGGCCCCGTGCGCGCCACACACGTACCCACAAAAGAACTGTGGGCCCCCTGGGGGGAAGCAACATATTAAGAAAGTCGCCGTTAAAGTTTGAAATGCAGTCACTTGGTGAAAAAGACGTGACGAGACCATGCAAGCCCTCGAAGGAAGAGAGATACGCAAATAATCATTTTTTCTTATCTTAGAATCTGACTTCTAATTAAATTCGTAGTAAACTGACACATTCATTTCCTCAAACTTAGTTGTATCATTAACAACTACATCTTCCCAGGTCCGCGGACACTACCGATGTATTGTCTACATAGAGTAGCATTGGGGTAAGGTGGTACAAATTCCATATAGGTACAATTTTGATCAACAAATTTTCGCGCCATTTGTCAGTCTCTTAGTTTCTCGTTATGTGGAATTTTATCGTAGCAGGTTTCTACAGCTCCTCCTGTCTTTTCCAAGAATACACCACTTTGTGCTAAGGAGAGAGAAATTTTTCCACGTTAAGAGGTAAGTGAAGCTACTTAGTTTAAAAGCTCTTATAAATTTTCTATTTAAGGGTGACTAGATTCTCTATCCAAAATGCAATGTTTGGTACAACGAAGTATGCGTTGGCGCCTGACGGAAAAGTGCTTTTTATGTGGAAGATGCCCTTCGTCAAAATTCTAATAGGAAGTGATCACAATTGTACCTAGTATGGTACATTTTCGATCGATTTTTCTCAATTCTGTATCTTTCTTGTGTGTCTATACCGACATTTGTCATTGTCTAATATTTGTGTTACATATTAGTTAAACATCCAAGAACAAGTGCTATAATTAAAATTACATCTTTTTTCAATATACTTCCAGTTACAATAACATTTGTGCGAAATGGTCGAAATTTTACCACCTTACCCTATTTCGAGGGGGGCCATATAGTATTAGCAATCCCTTTTAATTAATGTAGAAATCGCCCACGTTGCGTGATCTAGTTCGATTTCCTGGAAGTTATTTCAAATTGACGTTGGAAGCACGCTGTGTCAGACTAGTTTGCACGTGGTTTGTGAATTCGCCCCGGCTCAGGAAACCCAACTGTAAGGCCAGAACTGCCAGGGTCAGGAACAGCGGTAACGGTTACCCTCCTTCCACTTGTGATGTTTCGGGCCTCGACTTACTCTGCAATGGCGACGGCTGCGATAGAGTTACCGCTACATCTGCACAGCCGCGGGCGCTGCAAAACAGGTATTCAGTTTCCTTGGACCGGCCCCTGTTTCTATTATCGTGCGTGTAACCCTTCGATAGTTTCTTCTGTTTATGAGCTCTAAAGACTGATCTTTCTTCTGAAGTTATGTATGCATGATTTTATTTCAGACTTTTACAGCAAGTCTATTTCTCGCCCAGCGGCTACATTCACTGAGACATGGTTTACGAGAACTTTTGATAAGGCTACCTCCAATACATGTGCTTTATTTTGAATATACAGGGCATAACTAAACTGTATTGCTCATGTGAAAAATACCGAGTAGCACCGTGGTTCGGAACCCACATTAAACTGTAGGTCCCCCTATAACTGGCTGAGTCAGTTCGAAGGTGGGAGGAAGGCAACGGCATACCACCTCCAAACAGGACCATGCCTAGTAAAGCACTGTGGTGTTCAATCTTCGGATTGTTGACTGCTTTACATTTTTTTTAACTGTCTAAAAGCTCCGGGTGTTAGATACGGGACCTGAACAAGCAGCACACGCCCTGTACACACGTGGTTTAATTTCTTTCGTTATCGTGTTGTAGGCATTTGTTGTGTAACAGCCCACTTCACTATGCAGGTCGGTCAGTTGTGTTGATACACTGGAATTTACGACGTATAGTTCTCCGCAGAAGGAGCTCAATATAGCTACCACGATTTGTAATTCAGGCGTCTATGCGCCGCTTCATTGACTCATTCCGCACTCGTTCGTATATCCAAACATGGATAGGGAGTGAGGAACCGACCCCCGAACTCAATCCAATAGACTCCTACTTTGGGGTCATTTGAACGCCATTATGTATGCCACACCTGTTCTTAACATGGAATTGCTGCGTCATAACAGAGCACGGAAGTCATCGTAGTAAATTGCACTGTACCAACAAATGACCAGTTTTCATTCTGAAAAAATGTTCAAATGTAAAGCTTAAGCAACTTAATTGCGTGGTCATTAGTCCCTAAACTTACAAACTACTTATGAACTACCTTATACTAAAGACGAAACATCCATGCCCGAGGAGGGATTCGAACCCCCGACGCGGAACGGCCTCGCGCATCGGAGCATAGCACCTCAATCCGCTCGGCTACTCCGCCGCGGCAGCAACCCACCAATAAATAAAACTGCTAATGACCAGAATTTTAGCAAAAACTTTCCTTCTGATGATATCGACAAATGAACCTAACTGTTAGACACATCAGTTACCGAAGTATAAGTTGACCGCGGCTAGCTTAAAATAATGAAATGAAATAATGTTCATGCTGAAGCAGTCTTACGTACAACGAAAGTGTCTGTAACAAGATAACGAAACCAAATAAACCAGATGTTTCCAGGACATCTACTTACTGTCAGGTCATCCATCGAATCCCCAGTGTTTCCCCGCATATTTAGTTACATCCTTTATTATTCAACAGACTTCCAACTTTGATTTTTTGCAGATTCCCCATTCTTTAATAGGCGACAAACACCTGATAAAGAAAAACTCTTATCGCTGGGACAGAAGATCTGCACGTGGTTGAACTTCTAGTGAACAATGTTAGTCGTTGCTTCTTTGAAAATTAATGTTCAAATGTTTACCAATCTGTAGGACTTTACTGTCGTTATTAGTCCCTAGCCTCACAAAACAAAACGAGTGAATGTCACAAACAAGAACTAATGTATCAAAACTACCTGGAAGAAATGACCAAGAAAGCAAGTTCATGAGCGAAGACATGTTTTATTCATTTGGTTAGTGCAACAATTTTTTTCTCAATTTCGCGTATATAACTTTATTCGGTTAAGAACTGATTGAAATTTATTACTTCAAAAGCTAAATCAAAAGAAACTTAACAGGGAAGTGAATCAATTATCTCAATTTTTGTAAACCAATGGGACCAACCCAATGGTCATCAGTCCCTAGAATAACGAATCAGTCAACTAACCAACCTAACAAAACAGACACACACACACACACACACACACACACACACACACACACACACACACACACACACACACACACACAAGCGCGTGCCCGCCATCCATGTGACTTTTTTTTTTTTATTATTATTGTCAAGTTACTTTATTTAGTGGCTTCAAAATTGCCACCGGCTTCTGAAGACTAAACAAGCGAATAGACGCAATCACAATCCATAGCATGATTGATGATCAAATTTTTGTACCGATTTTACGGCTGATCGTGTGCACGGAACGAATTAAATATTTCTAAATGTAAAGCAAGTCTTTTACAACGTAACTTTAGAATTACAAGCATTAAAAGTGCTTAGTGCAAGGAATATTTTTTCTACGAATGTTTTTATGGTAAATAGCACCCGTCAAGCTGTTTGAAGAAATGTGGAAATGTGTAACAGTGAACCTAAGAGCGTTTTCAAAACGCTTAGGATAGAAAATATCATCAACAAATAAATTATATTATCTATTTATTTACCTTCTGAAACATCGAATTCCAGCTAATTATGAAATGAGAAAGTTACATGACCAAAACAAAGAAAAAATACAATATCCGTGTATGGATGTAACCCGCAGTCTCCACTGAGAACTGTCCCTCGTCTAGCGTCGCTTTCGCTGAAGCGTGTTTACCTTATTGTGTGTATAAGCGACTGTGGTAAAAGTTTCTTTTATTGATTTTTCGGAAAATAAGCGTTTACGGACAAGACACCTGTAGGTACATGATAAAAATAATTTACAATTATCTGTCACTTTAGTGTTATGAATTTTAAGGATGGCTTTCGCAAAACCTGGCAGTCAATGAGTCTAAATATCTTAGTCCATTTTGTTGATATCTAAGCGAAATTAAAAAAAAAAAAAAAATGAGCAAAATCTGTTCATGTCTGAGGCCTTCACTTTTAAGTATTACGCGTTATCTCGTTAAATGTTACATTAACTATTTATTCATTTCATAAATTTAAACGACTTTCCCGGTGCAATAAAATCTGTTAGACAAACTTGATATAATGCCTAAATAATGCCAGACATTTCCGGTTGTCTATCAGATATACCCAAGACCTCGCCTTAGCATTAATAAAACCACGAAAGACTTACTTAAATATAAATATTCTATATGTCAGCATTTCAAAAGGAAAATTTATGAACTTTCACTTGCTTATCATTCAAAGCTTTTTTTATGCCGCCAATATTCGTCGAAAAAGGCCGTTTTACATAATTCTTACATCACTTACGACCTATCTTACCCAATCAACTGCAACTGATTTAGTAAAAAGAACAGTTATAATCGTCTTGAGGGTGAAGCCGTTCTGTACGTGTTTGCTTAAATCTTATTTTATTGGGTTTGCCTTGAGTAATATAATTGAGTAATATAATGTTCTTTCCTTCTGTAAGACATGTTTCGCTGAAGCTTCAGAATCATCAGTGAGCTTCGATTTCCTTTATTACCATTTGCTGTAATTTTTCTTTGAGGGGTTTCGCTAAAAAATGAGAGTTTGAACAGAAGACTATAGTAGTATTTTACATGTGGTAACAAGAAAGCCCACTTATGATGCTGAAACTTCAGCGATACACGTCTGTATAATTTATTTTTCATCCAAAAGAAGAATTAGTTACGAAAGTAATGGAAAAAGTAAATAGAACGGAAAGAGTATATGAAAGGAAGTGTAGTAATCTGAGCAGGATTCAGGATTTAATGCCACTTTTAGACAAAGAAAAAGTCCTTTAATTTTAAGGAGCTAAATTAGCACGGTGACAAAAGGACGTAATTCCGCTTCCTTTTTAAGTGGTACAGGATTTTGCGTAGAAGTGGTAATTTGTTTCACAGGCCGACAGCAGCAATGGATGAACTTTAAGAAAAACAATTTTTTTTTTCTTTTAATGGAAGAAGAATGACTTGGGGGCTTATAGTAGGATACACGGGAGGACGCCTTGAATAAATTTACCACCTTTAACTGCAGCTGAGAAAATTTTATCTAAAAATGAGCAAGATTCGCCACTCGAGAACAATTAACACACACAAGTGGTAGTGCAGTGTGACTTACCTGCGAGTAGAAGCACGGCCGTTGACAGGTACATCTTGCTCACGTACTGAGGAGGAAACTACGAGTGTGCTGTGGACTGCGACACGGCGCGGAATAAATACACTTGTGGACAACACGCCGCATGCGTCCAACGGGAACCGGGAAGAACAGTGACGTCACGCGAGCGTTCCGTGGCGTCATGCAAGACGCTCACCGACCCTACGTGCGCTTTCTCTCGCCACCAGACAAGCGGGGAGAACCCCTAGCTTCCTCTGTATCGTGCTGCTCCCCATTTTGTTTCTCTCATTGACAACTAGCTTAAAACCAGGCGTTAATTGAGTATTTATTTATTCAAGTCTTAAGTAAGTACTCCTATCCCTTTTCTCTCTGTCCATTTTTTCTAATAACAGGTTATATTTATCAGATAATATAATATAAGAAATAAAGCTGTCTTGCATAATATACAAAATTTCTAGTATCCAAACAAAGGAAGATAGTAATAAAAATACAAATGATATATTATACATTCATTTGATTCACAACTTTACTGTAAACAATATTTCTTATGTCTCGTCTAGGATCTGATTGATTGATTGATTTATTCACCATTTATCATTTACATGATATGGGTTTCGTCACTGTGTATGTACATAAAGAAAATACGTATAATACAAAAAAAAATATCAATGTGCATAGATAAAAAAATACATATAATACATATATTTCATATGTAGGTACAATATAACACACTATACTGTACACAAAAACTTTCTTATTTAGCTAAATATGATTTATTTATTTATTTTTACATTCTGATTATTTTTCATTGATACAGTCTTCTATTGTATAATAACATTTTGAAATTAGAAACATTTTGACAGCTTTTTTAAATCTGAACATCTTATCTATTTGAGGGAACTTATTGTACAGCTTTAGTCCTTGGTATTCACTGCTGTTTTGAGTCCTACATTTGTTTTTTTCTAGGAAGGTGCAGGTGTTCCCTAATCCTCGTATTATGATAATGTGTAGCACTGTTTGTGGCATAGCGATGTACATTTTTTTCTTACATACACTACTGTTTGGTAAAATGTATTCACAAGGAACAGTCAGTATAACCAGTTCTTTAAACAATATGAGTTAATTCATTGGTGGTGCCACCCCTGAGCAAGTGACATAAAGTTGTTTGTGTGATAAACATGGGCATGTCAAATCCATCCCACAGTACTAAATACATTTCCCTGTGATTTATTAATCCTGATATAAAATGCAGTCTCACTGGAAACTGCAGTCTCTTGAAGTTAAAAGTCAGAACGGTCGGAAATAATGTATGTACACTGTTTCATTCTCTTCTTTTCTTTGTGGCTCTATAGACGTCTATTGCTTTCATCTGCATCCGTGTGCGCTTCACAAATCAAAGTTGTGAAGAGCAGTAAGCTTCCAGAATTTCCTTAAGCTCACTGGAATACAGGAGTGTGTCAGTTGTAAATACATAAATGTATTTAATACGTTATACATGATGTGACAGTTTTTACCCATCGCAGTATATGTGATCTCATATTTATTCAATTATATGTAGTACAATTGTATAATTTTGCAGTGATATATTCATTTGTATAAGAGCCGTAAGTCGGTAAAATCCGTTGCGAACTGAGTAAGTTGTAAGGAAGTAATATATTGAAACATCATGCGTGATGGATCGGTTTTCCATATACGTCACTATTTATGTCCTTGTGTCATGAACTACGTGTCGTACTGTGATACAATTCCGAAAGTACATTCAGCTGCATGTGTGTATAGTATCTGTAAAATTTCCTGCGACTGGAATTTGTAGTGTAGAAATTATAAACCGTAATGTCATACCGAATGCGGTAGTTTTGCTTCATTAACAGCGGAGAAGTAGTCAGCGTCAAAACGTATAATGAAAGTTTGAAATAATGTTCAGTGTTCGTTGCAAGTCGCTAAGTACTCCCATTCTCATATTATAAAGTCTCGACGCATGATGAAGCAGTTTCTTGTAGATCCTATTGCTTATGTCTTTATATCTCCTGAACATGATTGGTATGTGGTTCTTACATAAGTAATACTTACACGAATGGTTGAAATCGGTCCAGTGGTTTAGGAAGACATGGGCAGCATTGTTGCTTGACGCAGCAGTTTTTCGTACATCTTATTATGACGTTATATCTCGTGAACTATGTGTAGTGCGTAATTATTACACTTACGGTGACCGTCCTCATGGAGTGAAGCTTACGTGTGCAAAATTTCATAAAGACTGGAACACAATTGTAGATTTGCATGCAATACGTACACACAAACACGCGGAAACTCTGCTTTGTATATGACGAAGATGAGGAACAGCATATGTTATTTTATCGACAATAAATCGTGAGTGAAATCAATGGGTTGCTTCATACATTTCCATCGATACTGAACAATAAACCTAATAGTGTATGGCGGGGGGGGGGGGCTTTCTGTAGCAATATCGCTATATCCTCCTATTCCAGCCGCGTATGATTAGCGAAAAAAAAAAAAAAACTACTACCAGTATGCTTCCAAAATAGGATTTAATCACTCTAATGTAAGGTTGTGGTATTTTCGTGAGCAGTCAATATATTGCTTGGCTTCTCGAGAAATGTATGCTTTCTGAACTTTAACCCAAACCCGCACTGCGATACAGAACGTCTCTCTTGCATTGTCTGCCCTAATCACCTCTGTGACGGCTTCGCACTTACTAAATGAACCTGCAGCGAAAGGTGCTGCTCTCCGTGTGATCTTGTCTATCTTTTCTGTCAACCCTAACTGGCACGGTCGCTACACATTGATGAATACATCTACATCTACATACATACTTCGCAATTCACCGTAAGGTGCGTGGCGGAGGGTGCACTGTAACACTACTAGGCATTTCCTTTCCTATTCCACTCCCAAATAGAACGAGGAAAAAAGGAATGCCTATATGCCTCCGTACGAGCCCTAATTTCTCTTATCTTGTCTTTGTGATCTTTACGCGAAATGTATGTAGGCGGCAGCAAGATCGTACTACACTCAGCTTCAAATTCCGGTCCTCTAAATTTCCTCAACAGAAATTCACGAAAAGAACGTCGTCTTTCCTCCAGCGATCCCCAATTGAGTTGCCGGAGCATTTCCGTGACACTCGCACATTGGTCGAACCTACCAGTAACAAACCTAGCTGCTCGCCTCTGAACTGCCTCTATGTCTTCCTTTAAACTGATCTGATGCGGGTCCCAAACACCAGAGCAATACTCAAGATGTGGTCGTACAAGCGTTTTATACGCGGTCTCCTTTACAGATGAAGCATCAGCCGAACGAGTGTTCTGTAACCTGCTTCCTTTGTCGAGCCTGTTTATAAAATAATCTTTGTGTCTTGAGGAAATTGGTCATAAGATCCAATATTGGTATCAGTGACTGGAATGTATTTAAAATATGCTTGTTGCTTTTGCCGTCACAGTTGCACATAAATTGGTCAGATTGTGTGACTAGTTTAGGACTACGAGATATGTCCATTAAGTTAGTTCCTTACGTTATATAAAACAAACGTCAAGAGATACAGAAAAATATTTATTGTACAAAAATCTACGACTGTTAAACTACTTTTCTACAGAGTTTCCGAAATTTTTTAGGCACTTGTGGTAGCGTAACACAAGTTTTTGTATGCCTTCTTCATAGAAGGTTGCCGCCTATGTATTCAACCATGTGGTAACATGTTGTTTCAGCTCGTCATCATCGTTTAAGTGTTGACCACCAAGGACAGAATTTAGGTGGAAGAAGAGATGAAAGTCGCTAGGAGCGAGGTCTGGGCTCTACGGAGGATGATGAAACACGTCCCAGAGAAATTCCCGTAAGAGTTGTTTGGTCACATTCGCCGTGCGTGGTCGGGCGTTATCGTGGAAAAAAGCAACACCTTTTGAAAGTAATCCTTCGAGGTGTCAAGATTTGCTTAGGCTTAGCCTTCGTTTGGAATGAAGGATGCCTCCATTCCACTGATCGCCGTTTAGTTTCAGGGGTGTCGTACGATACCCAAGTGTCATCCACCTTGACTATCCGAGAAAGAAAACCATCGCCTTCTTCATTGTAGCGTGTCAATAATTGAAGTGCGCTGTCCATCGGTTGTTTTTTTTGTGTTTGTTGTTCAGAAAGAATTTTGGATACCTAACATGATCAAAGTATTCGAAAGAAATTTTAGTTTTTCAGTAACAATTTCAAGAATTAGTGACCGTGAGGCAGAACTTCCATAGCAAGGGAACTAAGTGTAAACTTACGCTTGTGCTTAATCTTCTCTTCAATTGTGTGAACTAGTTCATCAGTAACCACAGACGGGCGTCCACTTCGTTCTTCATCGTGCATTTGTCACGTCCTTCACTGAACAGACTGGCCCATCTTCTAAACATTGAATCACTCATAGCATTTTTCCGTAAACCTCACAGATTTGCCAATGAATTTCCTTTGGTTTAACTTTCTTTCCATTTAAAAAACGGATCACAGGTCTGAATTCACACGCGGCGCAATTTTCAATTCCGGCTGACATTATAAAGAAGCACTACAAAGCACACGTCGGCTGCACCGATCTGAAAATGGCACACATATCTTCTTCTTGAGTCAGAGTAACTGCAGCGCTTGCTCGTAACTGCGATCGTAGCGCTGCAGCGGATAGAAATAGAAACGGAACTTACTTTGTGTATTATTCACTGCATTTTCGAATACTAAGGCTTTGATTTAGCCGAAATATACAGAAAACCTGCCAACAAGCGTCTTAGATTTAATATTCAAGGGAGACAAACATAAGTGTTCCTGGTTCCCTGCCCGCTTGATGCCTCAATATGCAGAAAAACTTACAGTTGTCTCTCTCGTGTTTAGAATCTAAGATGCCTGTAGCCAAATTTCATGAATATCACGGTTAAAACACAGGCAAGGTGTTCGAAAATGTACTGAAACTAGTCATACAATCTGACCAATAAGTGAACAACGACGACGGCAAAAACAAATAGTATATTTTTGACTTTTGCGTCTGCCAGTTACAACGTCTTAGATGACGTCGGAGGAAAATAAATTATTTACACCCCTAGCTAGTTAAGAATTTCTGTTTCTTGGTTTTTGCGCGTCATGTTGCTGAAATTATTTAGTTGTGAAGTGCGTTTATCGTGTAATGTGGCATTTTCGTGTGACGTTTCAGATGCGTGAGATGCTGAATTCAAACCAAATGTTCAATTGTTTGTAAACCTATTAGACCAAACTGCTATGGTCGTCATTCCTAGACTTACAAACTACTGTTTAATTTACACTAACGCCACACTAAAGCACGAGTAAGGATTCGAACCTCTGGCGGGAACTTTCGTACACTTCGTAGCATGACACCTTAGACCACGCGGCCATTCCGCTCGGTGGTGCTGAATTACTGAATTATTCTGTTGTCACTGCTGTGGTATACGAACAAACGAAATTTTGTAATTAATAATGGATACTTAAACGTAATTAATGCCGAATTTATAACCCCCCCCCCCCCCAAGGGGCTCACTGTTCTATCGGGAGTACGTGTGTGGCGAGCACGGGGCCCCGAGCTAATCTTTTGTGTGTGTGTGTGTGTGTGTGTGTGTGTGTGTGAGAGAGAGAGAGAGAGAGAGAGAGAGACAGAGACAGAGAGAGAGAGAGAGAGACAGAGAGAGAGAGAGAGACTTAAATGCGGGGTCATCAGTCCCTTACCTTACAAACTAGTTATGAACTAACTTATACCAAAGACAGTACAAACATTCATGCCCGAGGGGTGATTCGAACCCCTGACGGGGAACGGCCTCGCGCGTCGGAGCATAATTCCTCAATGCGCTTGGCCACTCCGTCGCGGCAATCTTTCTTCCTTCTCTCCTCCCTGGACTGCATTTCCTTTACCTACCCCTCCTTTCCTATCCTCACTCCTTCCCTCCCTCCTCCAACAGGGGACCGATAAACTTAGCAGTTTGGCCCCCTATCCCAAACAACAAACCAACCAACCGAATTTATAAAGAAAATTTATATTCAGACAATGTATAGCGCACATTATACGTTGAAAACAGTAGACTTATACCGCCAGTTGTGGCATAATAAGGTGAGATGGCGTTACAGACGTGCGGATCCCTCATTCACGTAACATCCTCCCTCAAAAGAATCGAACCTCCTCCGACGGCAAGCAACCGCGCGCTCCGCAGCAAGGCTGCTTAGGGCGCTCTGCCACTCCACCACGGCCATCCCCTCTCCTCCTGTAATGTTACATGTGTCTCCTCAAAAGAAACTCCAAAAAACAACAACTAAAGAGTGTGACCATTCACTATTCATAACTTAAACAACACTACTGGCCATTGACATTGCTACACCAACAAGAAACGCCAAGAACAACTACCTATGGCCCCTGCGCATTGAGTCAAACAGACCTTGGGTGGCGTATACAGGTACAGATGTCCATGCAGCTTCAACACGTTACCACAGTTCGTCAAGAGTAGTGACTGGCGTATTGTGACGAGCCAGTTGTTCGACCACCATTGACCAGACGTTTTGAAATGGTCAGAGATCTGGAGAATGTGCTGGCCCGGACAGCAGTCGAAAATTTTCCGCATTCAGAAAGGCCCGTAAACGACCTGCAACATGCGGTCGTGTATTATCCTGATGAAATTTAGGGTTTCGCAGGGATCGAGTGAAGGGTACAGCCACGGGTCGTAACACATCTGAAATGTAACGGCCACTGTTCAAAGTGCCGTCGATGCGAACAAGAGGTGATCGAGACATGTAACCAATGACACCCCATACCAACACGTCCCGTGATACGCCAGTAGGGCGATGACGAATACACGTTTCCAACGTGCGTTCACCGTGGCCAAACACGGATGCGACCATCATGATGCTGTAAACATAACCTGGATTCATCCGAAAAAATTATGCCATCCGTGCACCCAGGTTCGTCGTTGAGTACACCATCGCAGGCGCTCCTATCTGTGATGCAGCATCAGGGGTAACCCCAGCCATGGTCTCCGAGCTAATAGTCCATGCTGCTGCAAACGTCGTCGAACTGTTCGTGCAGATGGTTGTTGTCTTGCAAACGTCCCTGTCTGTTGACTCAGGGATCGAGACGTGGCTGCACAATCCGTTATAGCCATGTGCATACGATATCTGTCATCTAGACTGCTAGTGATACGAGGCCGTTGGGATCCAGCACGGCGTTCCGTATTGCTCTCCTGAACCCACCGATTCCATATTCTGCTAACAGTCATTGGATCGCGACCAACGCTAGCAGCAATGTCGTGATACGATAAACCGCAATCGCGATAGGCGACCTTTATCAAAGTCGGAAACGTGATGGTACGCATTTCTCCTCCTTACACGAGGCATCACAACAACGTTTCACCAGGCAACGCCGGTCAACTGTTGTATGTGTATGAGAAATCGGTTGGAAACTTTCCTCATGTCAGCACGTTGTAGGTGTCGCCACCGGCGCCAAACTTGTGTGAATGCTCTGAAAAGCTAATCATTTGCATATCACAGCATCTTCTTCCTGTCGGTTAAATTTCGCGTCTGTGGCACGTCATCTTCGTGGTGTAGCAATTTTAATGGTCACGAGTGTATAAATGCAGAAAGAATCTACGGACAATTTTTAATGCGAATTCACGAACTGTGATGATCTGTCAATAGATCGATAAGGAAATGTACACTCTGATAAACAATATGGTGTAAAGTGTTTCAAATTTTGTTTCACGAAGCGGTTGCCGCAGTCGACACACTCTATCTCTCTCACTTATGTTCTCGAAGCGTACGTACACATTGATCTTTACCTCTCATACTTGGAAAAATCTAAATTCTTCATGTTGTAAAAAAAAAAAATTATTTTGGTGAAACATGTTTGCTTATGCGAATAATAATTTCTTTTTTATCCCGCAAATTATTTTACTTAATTTACAGAGTTCGTTTCTCTTTCTTTATCATTAATCCACAAATGTATTTTATTTTTGCAACTATCAGCTCTTGTGATTTTCCCCATCATACTTAGGAAGGAAACTAATTGTTGGAGACGTGCTTGTTAAATAACGTTGCTGTCATGTAAATTGCCCTTTACATTTATTGCTCCGCCAATAAGTCCGTGAGATTTAGTGCCGATTTATTAAATTCATTTCATTGTTTTAAGCTAACCGCGGTCAACTTACTCTTCGGTAACTGATGTGTCTAACAGTTAAGTTCGTTTGCCGATATCACCAGAAGGAAAGTTTTTCTAAAATTCCAGTCATTAGCAGTTTTATTTATTGGTGGGTTGCTGCCGTGGCGGAGCGGTCAAGTGCATTGAGGCGCTATGCTACGATGCGCGAGGCCGTTTCCCGTCGGGGGTTCGAATCCCCCTCGGGCATGGATGTTTGTGCCGTTTTTAGTATTAGCTAGTTCGTAAGTAGTTTGTAAGTTTAGCGACTCATGACCCTGTAGTTAAGTCCCATAAGCTTTACGAACATTTGAACATTTTGCTTGCTTTGCTTTTGCAGTGCCGATTCAAAAGTTTTCATTTCAAGTAAATTTTCGGCATATAAATTTTAACGGTAAATGCAACGACGAAAATCAACTAGAAATGTTTCGCCCTGTCTGCATTTTGTGACTTATATATATACAGATTTACAAAGAAAATCTTTGATGTAGTAAACAGTTAAAGCCAGAAAACAAATTGGTATCGTGAAATAGAGGAAGACTTAAGGCAGTTGGGAATCAACAGGCAAATGATAGAAGACAGAAAAGAATTCAGAAACAAAATTAAGAATGCAAAACTTATGGTACGTGAGAAGAAGAAAACAGAAACATTGTGGAAAGAAGAAAGGAAACAGGAGCACAGCCAAAGGCTGAAGAGATTTTTGGGAAGAGAAGAGGAAAAA
The DNA here is from genome assembly GCA_026315105.1 of Locusta migratoria. Classification (NCBI taxonomy): domain Eukaryota; kingdom Metazoa; phylum Arthropoda; class Insecta; order Orthoptera; family Acrididae; genus Locusta; species Locusta migratoria. The sequence goes on along the minus strand of CM048744.1, from coordinate 134,320,146 downwards.
GGGAAAGAAGTGAAAATTGTGTCATCATGAGATATTCGAGTTCAAACACTGTCCATAAGGGCAAAATGATATGAATGAATGAAATATTTACAGTCAGTTACCTTTTCGCAGTTATAGTAACTTTTGTGTTACAATTTAACGCGGAACAAATTAATTTCAGCCGCACTTAAATACTGAACACCGATTACATTTATGTTACTTGAATCACTTGTCAAAGCTTGTTACGAAATGTATTCAGTTGAGATTTTTAAATCAACGACAGTAATTTCTTATTTCTAGAGAGATACGTATCACCTCCCTCTTCGCCTGTGCCGGCCGCGGTGGCCGCGGGGACTGAGGCGCTTTAGTCACGGTCTGCACGGCCACTACGGTCGGGGGTTCGAATCCCCCCTCGGGCATGGATATTTGTGCCGTCCTTAGTCTTAGTTAGTTCATAAGTAGTTTGTAAGTTTAGGGACTGATGACCCCGTAGTTAATTCCCATAAGCTTAACAAACATTTATTATTATTTTATCTTCGCCTGTTGGAGGAAGGATGCAATACACGCAATAAAGAAAATAAACATTATTTATTCACCATCAATAATCTGCCATTATATTACGCGACAGTTCTAGGTCAGCAACGGCCAATATTTATAGCATAATATTTCTGCTGGATGCGTCACAATTCTGACTTCTTAGCGAACTTGTCAACGGAGGGCGATGTGGATTTGTACTGATTACCTTCAAAATACAAGCATACATGATGTGGAGCTGGTGTAACCAGTCTTTAAGACCTTCATCAAACTTTTTAGTGGACTAGTAGCTCATTCCTAAAGTGTGGCTAGGTAGCACAGTGGTAGAGTGCCAGAGTATAAATCCAAATGTCAGAGTTTCGATCCCCTCCAGGTCCTAGGATTTCCACTTCTTCCATCTCTGGCAATGTTGTGGAAAATATCGAGGAGCACCGTTGTTCGGAATTCACGTAAAAATGTGAGTTGCACTATAACTGGCTGGGTAAGTGAGTTTGTAGGTCGGAGGAAGGCATCTGCATACCACCTCCAACCAGGACCATGCCTAGTAAAGCACTGTAGTGTTCAAACCACTCTTTTGATTGTTGATTACTTTACTTTTTTTATATTCCTAAATTGGAACAAAAAATTGTGTCATTTGGTTTGTATATGTGCTGTTTTCTAGGTATATCTTTAACAAATGATTGAAAGCGTACATGACTGTTGACTTAGCCATATTTGTCAATTATGAATACTGCTAAGGCAAACATTTCCGCTTATTGTCATGACATCATGGTCTTCAGTTGATCGGTTATCGTGGAGGCGAATATCTGGAGTTTCCTTAACAATCTACATCTAAATAGCTGCTCTGCAATTCACACTTAAGTGAATCAGTAATTTCAACTCTAGAACTACTGCAGGACACTTGAATACAAGCTACATAGTCCAGCACACTCTCTTATCTTTGCCTCGGTGTAGTGGCTGAGCGTTCTAAGGCTCCTTGCGACGGAGCGCGCGGTTGCGCGCTGTCGGAGGTTCGAGTCCTCCCTCGGGTGTGGGTGTCTGTATTGTCCTTAGCATAAGTTAAAGCAGTTTGTAAGCCTAGGGACTGATGATCAACGTAATTAAGTCCCTTGGATTTACAACCATTTGAACTAATTGTTTTTTCTTTCTTGTCTTATCTTTTGTCACTTTCTTTCCGTTCAGAGCAAATAGAATTTCACTCGAATTGGCAGCAGATGCCTTTTACTGTGTTATACCTGTACAGTGTAATCTACGGCACATTCACCGAACATCAATGTTGTTTTAAGATGTACGGTCACCTTCAACATATTCCGCAAACGGTTAATTTCGCCGCATGTATGAAGGATCATCACCTTCTAACCGAAAGCTACGTATTAAGAGCTACGTTTTCTATCCAATCTTCGAATTTGCTCATTTGTTGAGATGGTGTGCTAACTTCAATACTGTTCGTGGAGGCCGCGGTGGAGTAGCCGTGCGGTCTAAAGCGTTTCGCTGAGGAGCTCGCGGTTGCTTGCCGTGGAGGTTAGAGTCCTTCCTGGAGCATGGCTGTGTTTGTTTGTCCTTAGGTTAGTTTACCTAGGTTTAAGTAGTTTGTAAGCTACGGACTGACGACCACGCAGTTTGTTCCAATATATTTACAAACATTTGAACATTTGAACCAGAAATTACGTTGAATGCGCCTCGGTGGAGTAGCCGAGCGGTCTAAGGCGCCTCGCTGCGGAAAGCGCGGTTGCTTGCCGTCGGAGGTTAGAGTCCTCCCTGGGGCATGGGTGTGTGTGTTCAAAATGTTCAAATGTTTGTTAAGCTTAAGGGCCTTAACTGCAGGGTCATCAGTCCCTAAACTTACAAACTACTTACGAACTAGCTTATACTTAAGACGACACAAACATCCATGCCCGAGGGGGGATTCTGGGATTCTAGCCCCCGACCGTAGCGACAGTGCAGACTGTGGCTGGCGCGCCGCTGACCGCTCGGCCACTGCTGCCGGCGGTGTATGTGTAGTCCTTAGGTTATTTTGCCTTAGTTTAAGTAGTCTGTAAGCTACGGACTGATGACCACGCAGTTTGGGCCCGATAGATTTACAAACATTTTGAATTTGGCGTTCTATGTGCCGTGGTGCGAGCCAGATATCAACTCCAGTGTGCCGTGGATGGACTGTAGTTCAACTAGCGATAGTAACGATGATCTGTTGTTGTTGTTTTCAGTGTCAAATAAATCGAATTGGGTTCATCCGATAAATGTTAGAAGAACAGCGTATGGCGAATACCACCAGCTGATGTAAGATTTACAGCTTGATGAAGGAAAGTTTAAACCTTATTTCACGCTTAGTGAAGGACAGATCAATGAAGTTTTATCCCTCATCAGCAGTGACATTAAAAACAGGATACAAATTACATAAAATCAATACCTCCAGAAAATCGGCTAGTTATTTGTCTAAGGTAACAATTCCTTGCCCGTAATTTCAAACTACAAACGTATTCCATTTTAGAATAGTCCCACAGCATGGATACTTTCACACTTGGTCTATTATTGCACACAATTTGCACAATAAACACACAAACACGAAGTAATAGAGCTGTTCAGAGCAGAGTACGTGTTTTGTGGAGCAGTGTAGTGCGCATGCGCGAGCCGAGATACGCAGCGACGGTACGCGTTCAGGCGTAGCTGGGGGTACGCGTATTATATATGTATCCCGGCTGGACGCTACATCGGTCTGAAATGCATTTGATTACATTACAAGATACGTCTACGACGTCTTTCCGGAGACGTAGATCGAGATACGCTACGCCGTTGTGAAATGACCTTTAGTCTAATTACTGTCCATGAAAACTTTTAAAAACATTTACACTAGATGGGGTTAGAGGAAGCTGTCCCCATGTGTAGACTTTGTGGTGTAACTGACGAAACTGCACTACATTTAATTTCCCAGTGCTGGAAGCAAGATGATATAGGATATTTGGGTCACGAATCCCTGAACGAACTGTGTCTAGTAAAAAAAATCTAGTAAAGGTGCTTCTGCTGCTCTTTAAGGACGCTAGTTGGCTTTACTAGTGAAAACAGGGAGAGGTACCACACAATAAACTCACGCTCGGTGCGGGTAGCTGTGGGGCGTGGCCATTACTGTTTTTTTATGTCTCTGGACAAATTTAAAAAAAAATGTAAACCCAACATTCCCCGGCAGATGAATCGGTAGATTTGGGATTTTTGCCTATGGGTATGGTACAAAAGAGAAGTCTACAATGAAAAAATAAACACAAGAGTCTATTTGATCGTTTGAATTATGCATGGTGCATCTCTCAGGAAAGAACGCAAAGACGACCTAAGAAAGTTACAAGTAGTGTTATCAGCAGAAGTTAAAGTGCATTGAAGTTGTTTGCAGATTTTTGAAAATCAACTTGGAACGTCCTCATTTTCCTTTGCTTTAAGTTTGTTTGTGTTACTTACTAACAGCTGTATCTCTGAACTCAATCAGTTATATTTCACGCTTTATTGCCAATCGTCTACACTACCACATCTTTTTTTTTTTTTTTTTTTTTTTTTTTTTTTTTTTTTTTTTTTTTTTTTTTGCCTGAAACACCCTGTATAGTGCAGGCAGATATCGCTACTGGCGCCTGTAATGTCTGCATGTGCTGAAATTCTAATCGTGTGCATTTGTTGTACCACAAACGCCTGCAAATTTCATATGGTTTGGATGCTTCCTTCAGGATGTTGCTAACGAAGTAAAACAATTATTTACTTATTGCTGATTGAAAGCTTGCATGACTGTTGACTTATCCGTATTTGTCAATTGTGAAAACTGCTAAGGCAAACATTTCCGCTTTCTGTCATGACAGCATGGTCTTCAGTTGATCGGTTATTGCCGGCCATGGTGGCTGAGTGGTCTGCGGCGCGCCAGTCACGGTCTGCACGGCCACTACGGTCAGAGGTTCGAATCCTCCCCTCGGGCATGGATATTTGTGCCGTCCTTAGTATTAACTATTTCATAAGTACTCTGTATGTTTAGGGACTGATGATCCCGTAGTTAAGTCCCATAAGATCTACAAACATTTGATTTTTGATCGTTTATTGTGGAGGCGACATACCTGGCGTTTCCTTAGCAATCTACATCTAAATAGCTAAATAGCTACTCTGCAATTCACACTTAAGTGAATCAGTAACTTCATCTCTAGAAATACTGCATGACGCTTGAACATAACGTACATAGTTCAGCATACTTTCTTATCTTTGCCTCGGTGGAGTGGCCGAGCGTTCTAAGGCACTTTGCTTCGGAGGGCGCGGATGCTAGCCGTCGAAGGTTCGAGTCCTCCCTCAGGCATGGGTGTTTGTATTGTCCTCAGCATAAGTAAGTCAGTTTAAGTAGTTTGTAAGCCTAGGGACTGATGATCAACGTAATCAAGTCCCTTGGATTTACAAACATTTGAACTATTCGTTACTTCTTTGTTTTATTATCTTTTGTCACTTTCTTCTCGTTCAGAGCAAATAGAATTTCACTCGAATTGGCAGCAAATGCCTTTTATTGTGCAATACCTGTGAAGTGTAATCTGCAGCACATTCACCGAACATTGATGTTGTTTTAAGATGTACGGTCACCTTCAACACATTGCGCAAACGGTTAATTTCGCCGCATGTATGAAGGATCATCACCGAACGGGCTGTTTATTTCATTTCATTTTTATCTATTTATTGAGTTCGTAAATTTGTTAAAGTTACCCGGTGAATGGAATAATAGGTGAGAAACTTAAAGGCATTTTCTATGAGATTTTCATATGAATTCATGACCATAATTCACAGCTCAAACGATGGAGGTGGGTAATTCTTTTCTTGTTTTGTCCATTATGGCCTTTGAAAATTAATCAGGAGAAAATGGAAATCGGAAAATTCGGAAAAATTACAAAAATGCCTTAGCTCTCAATGCCCTCTCTATCATAATTATTGACGATAGCAGTGACATGTTCGCCAGATTATGATATTTGGGACTTTATATATTTCTCAATCTCTCTTTCTCTCTTTAGTAGATTTTGTACCCCCAGGAACAACCATATGGTGTCTGACTGGAGGTACCTTACAATACACTTCAATAATAGCATATGATAGAACGTATTCATCTATATTTTCATGGACAAGGTTTATACACTTTTAAAGATGGCAGCCCATCTCTCATCTTTATTATCGATGTTTATTGTTGACGTATTGTCGTAATGAGTTCTGTACATACAATTTTCTATTGCTGTCGGGAATACGATGCAGGGAAGATTTTTGCTAAAGTGAGATGCAGAGCTGACTTGGCCCTAAGGGAGCGAGCGAAATTCCTTCCTACCTGCGCCCTGCGGCGCCGTAGGAGGCCAGGCACGCTGGCTTTGGGTGGAACACTGGCAGGGCAGTAGGTCGTAAAAATGTAGCCTTGTGTCCCAAACTGTGAAGGAGAGGCATTGTCTGTGCTTTTAGAAGAAGATAGCAGGGCCCACGGCTGTGGCCGAGGGTCCGAAAGGGAAAGCAATGGAATGTTTGCTGGAGGCTAGGCAGCCGCTCCCACGGGCGACGGTTAGAGCCGTTTAGTGAGAATCACAAACGTGTGTGTGGAAGGGATGCCGTCTTTGATTGGCTGATGTTCGAAATCAGCGGCTGACTTGTGAGATTTTACTGGCTGGAGTTCGAGAACTCGAGGCTGATTGGCTTTACGTAAAAACGGCGTTTCTCGGGGGGGGGGGGGGGGGGGTCTTGCGCAGAGACGCGGTGATAGAGGGGACTTCGTGTTTCGTAGCGCTGGAGTACGGACGCGTCTGGTAGCGTCCTGTCCTCCCAGTGTGCGGACTTGGAGATTTTGCTTATTGAGCTGATACTTGGACGAGTGAACTTGTATAAGTTTCAGGGTACACTCTGAGATTTATACTTGAGCTGATTGTTCTTGTTTCCGGTTTGAATAAGGTCAGCCAGCCAATACTAGTGCACCGAAGCACTAGTTGCGATATACTCAACTTTTGGAGTCATCTAGACCTTCAGCACTGGTGCGTACTTGTCTACGGTAACTGAAGTGGTCCCGACTTGGCAGAATTGTTTGAGATCGTAAGCACTGTGTACTGCCGAGAGCACAGAGTCTCATAACAGGGAGTACAGCTTCCGAGTGACGGAGCGAGTTTTTTATTTCGTGGTCTCGCAAATTTTCAGCTCACAGTCGCCCTGCCCCCACGCCACTGCAGCGCAGCACCTTCACACGCAAGTCGTCAGTTAGGTAATGTATGGCAAAGCGCTCGCCAGCAACATATAGTCGATACATCAGGTTCTGCCTTATAGTGGGGATTGTGTAGTTAGGAAAGTCAACCCTGCACTGGAATTCCGACTCGATTACCCCGCTAAGAACATTATATTATTTCACGATTGGGGTTTCTGACTTGCCAGTCGTTACTAATTTCCAGTTTCGTAACAATTTGAGTAACTTCATATGAATTAGATTGTTCTTTCTTATTTGGTTATAAATGTATTCTTGTTGTTTATAATTTTAGTATTGGATTTATCATTGTGTGTTTTATCCTGCTTAAAAAGGTGTAATAAATATTGTTGGATTTGAAAGATGTTTTTTTTTACATTATTAGTAGTCAGATCCCAGTTAGTTCGTTAGATTTTTGGTGACGACAAATTATTAATTATATTTTATGCCACTTGCAGGAAGTGGAAGAGTTTCATTACAATTAGAACTGAAACAGGGCAATTTTTTACAAATTATTTGATATGATGTTAAGTATCACTAATTAATTCAGGGTCAGCAGCTCGTGTCTTCCTATTGTATTAACCCACATTAACCTTCCCCAGCAGGAATCATTCCTAAGCGACTGTGGCAAAGGCTAGGGTATGGTACCTAGTAATACACTTAGACACCACTTGACTGATTACCGTGGAAGTTGAGTGATTAACTGAGAGAGGCGGAGGAGAAGGTAGAACAGAGGGTGTGAGGAGGTGATGGGGGACAGGAGGAGACTGACAGAGATACGCGAGGAGATGATCGGGAGGGGAGAGGAAGAGATTTAAAGAGAGAGGGGGAGATAGGGAGAGAGTGAGAGAGGGCGAGGAGATTGACAGAGAGAAGGGGAAGAAGGAGATGGAGTAATGGGTGGTTGGAATAGCCTATATACACAGTACAGGGAATGTTGCTGTCAATTATACGTACCACCGTTTAAATCAGATAGAGGGGAAGCGCAGACGAACAGTGATCGGAGAGAAGAAGTTATGGACTGAGTTTTGAGTGGCCTGTAGAGTATGTTGATCTTGAGGTATTTTTTGTTTGCGCGCTGCACACACGTAGTCATTGCCCAGTTGCCATAGTTCACGAGGAACGATTATTTTACGAATCTGCATGGTCAGTCGGACGTTTGAATAGTTGACCTCGAGAATACGAGTCAAGTTTCTTGTCTCAGCTCCACCTCACCCGGTATTCAAGTTGGATACTCGCTGTTCTGAAGACTGTTTCCTCTACACGCGAAGAATCCCGAGGCCCAATCGAAGCTGGACGAGCGTCCATCGGAGAGTAACTAAAGCTGCGAAAGAAGTAACGACGCGGCAGCGGCAGGAGGAAACAACGTGTTTTCTGCACAATTCCGCCAATCACGGCCCACGCCCGCGCTCGCGACCGATCGCCGATCCCCCCACTCACCACACCAAGACACTCGTCTTGAGACGCGAAAAAAAATTCTTCCAAGTTTTTTCTTCGTCGTTCTTAATGCTTAACTGATGCAACACCGCGCAATAACTTGCTACGCTTGAAGAACGCATGTGACCAGTGGCGGCGCTAGGCGGCGGCGACGTCGGCCTCGCGCCTGTGGGGGACTCGCAAAACATTTTTTTTTTTTTTTTTTTTTTTTTTTTTAAGGTTTAAAGGCGCTTTTCAACTGCTACGCTATGTAGCGACGACCCACATCAAACTTGCACTAGCTTAACCTAGGAACGAACACAACATCCGTACCCAAGGGTGCCCGGCCGATAGCTATTTAGTTGTCCGTATTATTTCCGTATGAGTGCAGCATTCATGAAATTTTCAGTTAAATACTTTGTGTTATCGAAACTGAGTTCATTGATTGACACATTAAATAATGAAAATAATGCCACAAAACCCAATAACGACAGCCCAGCTCAGTTTCAAATAAGACAATAAGCACACGCTGTGCAGTTGACAACGAGCATCTTCACCCCAGTACAGCTCCAAGTCTCACGAGTGCTGAAATTGTTACCGATCAGTTAACGGAATTGATCTGTGGTGAATCTGCGCATGCACACTAAACGCGACGAAATGACGCACAAAACTCAGTGTGTCAAGAGACTCACACGTAGAACACTTCCGTTTACGTTTCTTGTCTTTCCTGAGTGAAAAAGTGGTTGTTTGTTGATTACTTACTTACTTTACTTTCCGTGTCCGAGTGAGAACATCTAAACTATCTTCTTCCTATACTCTGCAGCTTTAATGGCCTTGTCATTGTACAAAAGCGGATATTCCATTGTGCAAAAAACTTCCATCCTTGGGCACATGAGTAAATGATCATTAGTCTGTATGTTTCCGCATTCAAATTGGTCATCTTCAGAATAACCCCACTTAACCATATTTACTCCTGTTCTTGATCTATTCAGTGTACTATACTGTTTTTGCTGCCCTTGTGCAATTTCCTCCTTGGGTTGTAGATTCGTATTTTGTAAAGAATCCGTCCATAGAGATAGGAGGCGAGTCTCAGGCCGGCCTTCTAGTGGTACGGTTCGTCGGATAAAGCTCGTCCTAACTTCAGACGGGTGGAACTGCTTTGTGGTTACACATTAGGTGCCGTGGGTGGATTTGCTGTTGCCTCCTTTCTACTTCACTGGCTGCTCTACGTCTGATATTTGGCGGCGCTATGGCCGCCAGAGGTTAAATTTTGTGGACAGGTGTTGGCCTCAAGCATCTAGTAACAGTCCTAACAGCCTCATTTAGAGCGATGTCTACTTGTTTGGAGTGGCACGGTGACTCCCACACTGGTGCCGCATATTCTCCTGCTGTAAAGCAGAGCCCCATTGCTGATGTTCACAGAACTTCAGGTTGTGCTCCCCATGTGGATCCATTGTAAATAAGTTATTACGTACTTCATAGTTTCTTCGGGTTTGCTGCCGGATTTTGAAGTCGAACTGACCCAATATTTCGGCGGAACACCTGTCCGCCATCCTCAGGGGAACTGCTGCTGCTGGACTCGCCGACAACTGAAGCCGAGGGCATGGAACGCCGTCCTATATAGGCCTGCGAGTGATGAAGGCGCATGCGCGGCCTGCCACAGGTTCTGCACATAGACAGGTCTTGCGGCGCCGCCGGTGGCGGAAAGGCGGTGCTCGCGATATATCGCAGTCATGGGTTGTCTTCCAGCAATCTGGTGGGTTGCATAAAAGATCGATGTTTTTTCATGTGTGATAAAACCGGGTTCCACGCCCTGCTAAGCGGAAAACCCTTGTCTCTATTAATTAAATTTTCGGACAGCCTGATTTCAATAGACTCTTTATACACATTGTCCCAAAAACCGGACGTGCTGGCCACAATACGAGTCTCATCGAACAACATCCTATGTTGCTCGTTAAGACAATGTTCCGCAACTGCTGACTTTTCGAGCTGTAGAAGCCTGATGTGACGGCGATGTTCCACACATCTGTCATGAACAGTGCGGATCAACCTGCCAATGTACGCCTTCCCACATTCGCATGGAATCCTGTACACACCCTGTTTTTTAAGGCCCAAGTCGTCTTTAACGGATCCTAAAAGTGTCCTGATCTTGGGTGGTGGACGGAACACACTCTGGATGTTAAATTTCTTTAGGATTCTGCTAATTTTGTGAGATATGCCCCCTGCATACGGAATAAAAGCAACAGATCTTTCTTCCTCTTCATGTGCTTCCCGGGATGGTCCAAACTGCATAGCTCGAAGAATCTGCCTCTCGGAGTACCCATTTTCCTTAAACACAGATGTCAAGTGTGAAAGTTCCTATATAGGACGGCGTTCCATGCCCTCGGCTTCAGTTGTCGGCGAGTCCAGCAGCAGCAGTTCCCCTGAGGATGGCGGACAGGTGTTCCGCCGAAATATTGGGTCAGTTCGACTTCAAAATCCGGCAGCAAACCCGAAGAAACTATGAAGAACTATTACGCCGGGAAAGCCTACGAAACTACAAGTTATTACGTATATTTCGATACATTTATCACACTGTTGGGATTAATTTCATATTTGTAAGGTAAGTCAGTATTCAGATACATTTCATAGAATATTTATTTGTCTTTAAAGCATAATTTATTTTATTGTCGTATATTTTATGTAAGTGCTACGGTCTGATTAATATTACTTGATAGTTGAACGAGTGGTGGACTTTGCCTGTTGGAGGCTTGGGGCGGTGTAATTTAGGACATTGTGTATATCTGCTCTTTCGCACTGCATAGAAACAATTTGCCGCTGATTTTCACTTTCGTCCACTAATTATTTTAAGTGAGAAACTGTATATTCGCATTCCGCGACTTTTGTTTATTCTTATGTAAACCTTGATAAATATCCGATTAACAATCTCGAGGTTGAAATTTCACGTAACATCGTGAATTGGAAACTTTCTATTGTTTGTGATGGGTCATATTGTATGATATTATAAATAAATAATTTTTAATACTTTCTATTGTCCCGACAAGCGGAAAAGTGTTCTAACTGCAGTTGTCATCCAGGTCATTAGCAACTTCATTTATGTGTCGCAGGCAAATACCGGTGTACATTGACTTTTCTGTTTTTAGGATGTTTTATTCCTTCTACATACACCCTCCAACATCACTGTCAAAGAATGAATCTAATACAACCTATGGAAATTACGGTAAAAACAACCTCAAAACAGTCCGCAATCACCAAATTTGATGAAACCTCGCTTATTGATGTACTTATCGTTGCTGGAGGACCCTGAAGAGAAAGAGACATAGGAAGTAAACGGTGCATCAAAAAGAAGAAGAAAGGCTGAGACAGCTATAGCCAACCAAGCTATGAGTTTGAGCACCATGAAATTTCTCAAAAACCTACTTCAGGTGAATCTGCTCCAGAGCCCTCTGATGAATGTGTTCTCCAAATTTTTGTAGACGCTGAAACAGTACTAGGGTCGATTAAATCTGATACCCTTTCTGGTACAGTATCAGAAATGGGTGAAATTGTGTTAACCAACATTCTGAGCCGAAGAATAAGGAGTTAAAATGTGAAAATATTGTGATTCAGAAAGTCGAGAGGACATTGTTCACAAAACAGAGTCATTTACAGAATTAGATGCGGGGAAGTGGGTGTTTCCAGTAACAAAACCTCGAGAAATCTGATGAGAGTTACCCCAAAGACGAAAATAAGACATTTTACTAAATTTCATTTTATTACAAAATTGAGTAACGGTGTAGAGCAACATCGCAGGTGGTTTGTTGACTCCATATCTCAAGATAAATTTTTTGCTTTTCATGCAGACACAAATGATAAAAGAAGGCTGTTGTGACTGGAAAGATCTGAGTAGGAACAAAGTCAAGGACATACGGAGTGTATGATTAAATGGATGGAATTCTATAAAGGAATCAAATATGGGAAAACAGCAGGTAAGGAAAACGAGTAACTGATTGGGGAATCACAAAAGTATTGGCGTAACATGTTTGAAAGACTGATCGATAGTATCAACTACTTAGCCTCACACATTCTGGCATTTAGAGGTAATCGAGAATCCCCTAATCTGAATGATGATGGAAACAGTGGAATTATTATAGACCTGTTTAAACCGTTATACAAATATGATTTAACACTAAAAGAGCACTTGCAATGCATAAATGAAAAGCAACTTCCTCAGCATTATCTGAGCCACAAGATCCAAAATGAATTAATTTAATTAGTGTCAAAATCTGTCATTAATAAAACTGTAAAAATAGTCAAACAAAATATTGTTCCCTTCATGCTCGATTGTACCAGGGATGTGAGCCGTGTGGAACAAATGTCAATAATATTAAGATTTTGCAGTTCCTCACTTACAGAGATACAGGAACACTTTGTTAATTGCCGTTGCAGAAACAAAGGGAGAGCATTTAACAAATGCAGTTTTAAAGGATCTATAAAGTAATTATCTGGTTTTAAAAAACTGTCTAGGACAGAGATATGATAACGGCGCCAATATGGATGGCATTAATTAAGGAGTTAGAACAACAATACTCAATATTAACCCACGAGCATTCTTCACGCCATGTGGATGTCATTCTGGATTTTACTTTTGACAGATGCAGCTAACTCATCTACAACAGCTACAAAATTTTCGGCTTCATTAATAAAATTTATGTGGTCTTTAAAAGGTCTAGCGAGCGATGGGAACTTATACAAACTAAATTAAAATTCATATTGAAACCTCTGTCTGAAACAAGATGGGAAAACAGAATCGAAGCACTAAAAGCTATATTATTCCAATTTGATGATGTCATCAAAAGCGTGAATGACCTGAAAAGTACAACTGATGATTCTCAAAGTCTTAGTGAGTGTAAAGCAGTCTTGAACGACATGTCAACTTCTGAGTTTATTGTTGCAATATACGTGTTGTACGAGATTTTACTACGTGTGGACAATATAAAAAACAATGGCAGTCTGTTCAAGTGAACCTGAAAGTAGGTGTTGAGTTTTTACGTTCATTTCGTAACTGGATTCAAGAATTCTGTATTACAGGAATTCAAACTTGCGTTGCAGAACCTCGATTATTTTTATAAAAAGAGTAGTTACGAAATTGAGTCTGAGTTTAAAAAGAAAAGAATAGCACAGAAAAAAAGGATGTTCGATTAAGAACTGATTGATGAACCAATATAATATGCCGAAATGCAGAACAGAGTTAATTTTTTCTAATACAATGATATATGCTGAAATAGTCGACAGTGAATGTCGATTCAAAGCGCTCGAAGACTATTTTGAGCGATTTGGTTTTATTTATGATATCAATTATTTGAAATCTCTATCCAAGGAGGACCTTCTCAAGCATTGTACTGATTTATGTATGATACTCTGAGAAGCCAAAAATAGTGGCATAGAACTTTTCGAGGAACTCCTGCTCTTAAAATCAAATCAATTAGACTCAATCAAAGACGCAAAGCAACTTCTTCAGTACATTTTACAAAACAATTTAGAAGAACTATATCCAAATGTTTATATAACAATCATAATCATTCTCGCAGTTCCAGCCAGTACAACTTCGGTCGAGAGAAGTTTCTCAAAGTTAAAATTGATTAAGACTTACTTGAGAAGCACAATGAGCCAAGAAAGACTGTCTGCGTTGTCAGTAGTATCAATTAAAGCAGAAATAGCAGCTAGTGTTAATTATGACGTGATCTTAAAAAAATTCAGTGTGGCGAAAAGCCGAAAATTTCTCTATTTTAATTTGTGTTTGTTTATTGTAATTTTTTTCATTGCAATAATACTTGTATTTATACTAATAAAATTTCAGTATAATGATTATTGGTGTATAATTCAGCTAATTTCATTTAATATTTTCATCCTTACTAAAGAAATGAAAGGGGCCTCGCGAAGACGAGTTCGCTGACGCCCAGTTTTTGTTTACTGCCGCCACTGTATGTGACAACTGTAAACATTAAGAATGACATGACTACCTCATGTCTTTGTACACACAGATAGATCGTAGACCATTGTTATAATTTTGTTTTCCCTCGGTGCTCTCCGAGCCATATAAGTTGACTTATGTTACGACAGTAAGCTACTGGCTTTCTGGTTCTCAAGCAGCAAAATTTGTTATTAATTTGTCTACTATTGTCTGCGGTCAAAATTGGACCTATTTTATATGCAAAGTAACAATTATTTTTCCCCTTGGTGACTGGAATTTATTGGACTCCATATTCAAACTTGAAGCCTGCATTATTCCCATATTATAAGGGAAGTAGAAAAAATGAAATAATTAAAAATTGGGAACTTACTTGAATCCTCTGGTAGTAGCTGTAGATGACCACAATGGTATTCATCCTTTTAGGGTAATACGCGAGAGAGCGACGCCAAGGAATAACGCTATTCCGTTACCACGAAATTTTGTTTTCCACTGCTAACAACACGCTCGACCTAGTTGTTCCACCCATTCTACCACTAGATGGCTGTCGTGCTACACTTCAGGGTAAATTACACGGAGCTTATTTGATCGCCAGTCGCTGGTATCTAGTGTCGCTCTTTGCTCTTCATATAGGCGAATAGCTGACGCAATGACACGAAGTGACTTCAGACGCTAGTGTCTTCGGAAAAATAATTGTAACACGACGTGGCATATGACATATTGTTTTGGGGGTTAGGTGATACCAAACAGGGTGGATGAACAGAGAGAGGCAGAAAGAGGAGCTGATAGACAGGCACTTAAATGTGATTTGCAGAGTATCCCATGTAGACGTAGCTGTAGATGTAGAGAGAGGAGAGGGGGTGGACAAAGAGGGGGAGGACAAAGAGGGGGAGGATGTGCACAGTCAGAGAACAAGGAGATGCAGAAAAAGGCGAGAAGAGCAGACACACAGAGAGGGGAGGACAGAGATAAGGGCAGTACAGAATGTTGGATGTATATCCTATTCCCATTCAGAAAGCATTATGAAATTACACTATTAGAAATGTGTGCCTTCTCTTTTCCTTCTTTCTATCTAACAGCCACAGCAATGCATGGCTGGGTATATATATATATATATATATATATATATATATATATATATATATCAAATGTTAGGCATATATTGGTAAGAACCAGTGTACACAATTAGCCTCATATCAATAGATCACTTCAAATGTGGTGAATCGTCATACCCATCATCAAATATGGTAGAGAAAGCTCCCCTTCTCATTCTTTGAGCTTAGATATTCAAATGTTTGTAAATCTGTGAGATTTACCTATTCTAGTTATCAGTCCTTAGGCTTACAAACACCTTAATCTAATGTTAACTAAACTAAGGACTCAAACCTCCGACAGGGAGTGACTGCACACTCCACAGTAAGGCACCTTAGAGTGCTCGGTCATTCCACTGTGGCTTCTTTCAGTAAATCTTTCTTCAAACACGTATCAACTGACATACTCCACAGTAGAGGGACAAGAGGGATTCTAGATAGCCTTGATCCCTACTCAGAGGTCATTCGAGGAATGCTGACGTCATCCTTCCAGAAATTACACTATGGTCATTGCCTTGCTGTATTCCATGATGTTCATTCTGGGAATCTGGTGAAACAATTGTATTTTTACACAAGTATGCATTCTATCATGTTCTTTCTAGGAATCTGTTGACATGATAGCTGAAATCAGTATTCTGGGAATTGAAGGCTTACATTAGAGGCCACCACCCCCAGACTCAAGGACCCAGGACCCCCGGCTATTTATGTCAGTTCTACACTGCAAGCACATTAATGTTTTTATTTCTTTGAGCTGAAGTTGAGGTGCAGACAGCAGCAGCAGTGATCTAGAAGGAGACATATAAGTATAGTTTCACTCAATATTGCTAAGCAGAATTTTTTGTGTAATTATACTTAAGATATTGTTTATTGTTGTTTCAGAGCATGAACCAGTGTTTGAAGAGGAGACACAAGAATTTCCTACGCTTTCATGTAGCAGTCAGCAGAATGTGCTCTCCCTGATTTATCTGAGCTGGTGTCGTTTAACTATAACAACCCAACAACCAAGCAACCAGAAATTGAACCTCAGATGAGCACTTGGAGAATACTATTGTTTGCCAGCACCTACAGTGAGACTGCACGTGGATCAAAATATGTGAATATAGGTCTAGCTTCTAACAGTTGATGTGGTTATTGAAATAGAGAATGTCAAAAGACTTGGTACTAAAGTGCAGTATGTGACTTCATCTATGTGAGATACTCTGCAAATCACATTTAAGTACCTGGCAGAGGGTTCATCAAATCACCTTTATACTGTTCATCTACTATTCCATTCTCAAATAGCGTGCGGGAAGAAAGAAGATCTCAATCTGTCCGCTCGAGCTCTGATTTCTCGTATTTTATTCTGATGATCATTTTGACCTATGTAGGTAGGAGTCAACCATATATTTTCGCATTCAGAGGAGAATGTTGATGGTTGGAGTTTAGTACGTAAACCACGCCGCACCGATAACAGCCGTTGTTGTAATGATTCCCATCCCAGGTCCTGTATCATTTCCGTGACGCTGTCTCCTCTCTATCATGACAATACAAAACGAGTTTCCCTTCTTTGGACTTTTTCGATGTCCTCCGTCAAACCCACCTGGTAAGGATCCCACACTGGGCAGCAATACTCCAAATGAGGACAGACAAGTGTAATGTGTGCAGTCTCTTTAGTAGTTCTGTTGCATCTTTTAAGCATTCTGCCAATAAAACGCAGTCTCTGTTTTGCCTTTCCTGCAACATTATCTACTTGTTCTTTCCAGTTTAAGTGTGGCACGAATGGGACTATTTGTGTGGTTTGATGATGGCATACATACAAAGAGAGATGACAAGTGAATACAACCCATCACACACTCTTATTACCATTAGTTCATAAAGGGTGAGGCATCAACTATCTACATGTATGGTGATGCAGTGCTTGAGTTAAAAGTCGATGGATCAGCTGTGTATATGAAACAATCAAGTGTGGAGAAAATGAATGACTTGTACAATGCTTTACTGATTGCAGCTGACAGACTAAGCCACCAGTGACCTTATATTAGGGCTGCATACTATGACTTCATTACATATTTATGTCAGCACAGTCTGTGTGTAAAGGAACTAGAGTAGTGTATAAATGTGTGTATTCACCCAACATCAAAATATGCAATAGAAAACCCAATAAACATGAACTCTGTGGAGGTTGAATTTACTGCAGGAATGCCTGTGTTCATAACTGCACCTACAGGGCTGAATACAATTCAAGCTGAATTCAAAGCCAATAGGAATGAATTACTTGTTCAATACTGTAAACAAAAAACTGAATATGTATGTATTATGTAGATTAAATAAAAAAATCAATTTAAAAGGAACTGACTTCTGTCACTACTCTGCATATAACAACAATAACGAAATCAAAAAAAGGAGTAGGGAGTAAAAAAATAACAACAGTGACATCATAATTAAAAATAACTCATGGTCTTTATTAACAAAAAATATTATTATTCACACAAAAAAATCATGCTACTGTCTTACCAGTATGTATTTAGAAGTAATGTATATATATAAAACACACATCAGAAGTATTGCACTGTATATAATATCACAAGGTTATAATTTTTAAAAACTAACAATACAAATTATTACCTACAAAAACACTTTTACATCACATTTTTTGCTACAGTTGTAGTTACAAATATTAAAGACAACAAAGAGTCAAGAAGTATATAGATTTTTTAAAAAGTTATTATTTACATCTTGCATCTTGCTATCCCTTCACCATATACATTCCTTTTCACTTAAAATGATGATAACTGATCTGTATAATACATACTTTTGTCTGTATGGAAAAAAAACAAGTAATATTTTTTTTTCTAAGAGTCTACTCATGAGCCTACCTACCTACAAGCCATTATGAGACTAATGAACCTGTTAGCACTAGAGCACACACAACATACATGAGACCAGGTACAATTACGTTGTACATGTCTATATAAGTCATTATCAGATTAGAATACTAAATAACATTTTTATAATACATTTTTACCTATATCAACAATTTTTACAATAAGAAAAGAGGAATACATTTTTTACTATAATTGTAGTACACATACATTTAAAAAAGAAAGAGATGTGTAGAATATTGATTTTAGAAAAGTTCACTTTCATGATATAAATTCTTCGTTTTTATTTGTATAGGGAATCACCATTTTTTGTCTATAGAAGAGACTACTAGAATATTTACATATATATGAGTATTGCTCTGTATAGGGAGGACTATCAGCAGGCAGCCAGAAAAAGAAAAGAGGGTTCACACTCTCAGTCTTTATTTAAATAGTGTGAGACTGGCCGGGTTCCAATGCCATCCTCACAGATGAAGCGCTTGTCATCATCATGTGACAGCTCAACTATTGTGACCGCAGGTCAGACTGGGTCGGGAGCGACTAGCATCAACCTAACTGACCAAGGATCACCGCTAACGATAAACACTACACGAGACCACAGAGGTGACAATGACAACAATTAAATGTAAAAGACAGACCAAAGCGTAAGCCAATCGAAACTGTGACGGAGCCAAGTACGATGCCAGATAACAACAGGATGCCGAACGTATACCGAGTGCAGTCAACACACGACTGCGGTGTGAGCTGCAGCTCCGGTTCCTAAATAGTGCGGCTCTCTGTGCAGATGACTGGCGCGGCAGGCGCACCACTGCGTAGAGTGCTCTAGTGGCAGCGCTGGTAGGTTGTGTGTGCCGCCTAATGGCCACTGTCACAGTCCATGTGGACTGGCGGCCTCACAAACTCATCGTGCCAGGATACCAAATCGACCTTCAGTTTAGTACAGTATGCACCTCATGACCTTGTGAACGAAAAACTACTTGACACACCATATAAGGAGCACCATAACTGAATAGGCAGTGCTTGTAATCCTCAATCGTGAGGACCCATGAGGTTACACGATGCACATCCTTAGCTCGCCTTTGGGTGGTGCCTTTATCTATATGGTATGCATACATTTTCGATCTGAGCCCCACAAACTCCACAATCTGTTACTCATTCACCTCGTCTTTCATCAGGCCAGTTACCTTACTGTTTTGAGGTGTTATACCTTAAGGATTATTGGACGCATATCCAGACTTGTCGAATTCGTTGGGATTGCACCTAATTACTGCATATGGATTGCGGCCTTTCACCCAATACATGAAATTATCCGTATTCATAAAAAGCAATTTGGGATCTGCAAAGTTCAGTTTGAAGAGGTCCAAAACACAAGTAGAGTTATAGATAGGCTTTGTAAACTCCACTACTACCTTAGCCATCTCCACAACAACTAATCCTTCATTAAATATTGTGGCATGCTTGAAATTTGGTTTTTCAGTATAGTTTCGTGAACCATAACGCCCATCCCATTTATAAAGCAAATAAATTTCGCGTGGTTCCTAACATGTTCCATATTTTTTCCAAAACTTCCATTATTCATTAATTTATAGATATCTTCCTCAAATTCACAGGTTGCTTGTGCACTGTTCTCAGTATTTAAATCAATATAATCCTTCAGCCAGGCCAGGAACAGACACAGGGGTAGCTGAAGGCTTTTTTCTAAGAACACACCATGTGGAGTACATATCACTCACGGAAGGAGAAAACGGAAAAGAATATTTCACATGCACTACACAAAATAAATATATTGCCGCACATTAGTCGCGTTCCACAAAGCTAGAAATAAATTAAACAGAGTTCATACACCGCTAGCTAGTCACACCCAGGTTACCGATTCCCAGCCATTATCAAACCGAATCAGCTGCGTATTCACTGCATTTACCTATGCAAAATCACCAAAATGAAATTGAATACATTTCTGTACATGATCGGAGAAACTTATCCCGAAAAATGAACCTAAGATCTGAAATCTAACAAACCAGACAACGAATTACTACCATCTCAAGGGAGGAAAGAAAATGAGAACGTCTTACCAGGTCGAAGCGCAGCCACAGAAAGGTCCAGGCGGCCCCCAAGCCCGCCACCAGCGGCAGGAAATCCACCGGAAGTCGTTGAAAACTGCTGCCGCTGGGAAAACCGTGGTGGTGGGGGAGACTAAACTTGCGCATCCAACCAAGGGTCGCTAGTGGGCATTGCCAACCCAAATTGTAACCAGAGGGTGGAGGAACCTCTTTGGTAGCATCAAAAGCGGAGGTTGGTAATGACTACCTATTGTCTCGAAGCCAGAGATGCAAAGCGCGCAGCCAGCAGCCGACGACGAAAATTCCCATACATACTCTCAAACTCCCATGCTAGAAGATTCTCATACATGCACATACAGAATAAAGTAAGTACACATTCTCACATGCACAGTGGTGTCACAGAGAAACCGCTCATCTTGCCACATTCATAGACACAATGACAAATTATTAGCACGATAAAATCCCAGCAATATTAACACAGCATCACAGAAACTAACAGTTAAAAGCATGAAATGAAATGCTATTCCTCGTGCCTCTGAACGAAAGGGGTTCTCGTTTAGCAAAAAAAGCCCGTCTAGTGAGCTTATATAAATTACAAGGTTAAAAACCTAGGGAAGATGGCAGACAGCCGTCTTTCAATGTTTTTGTCGCCGACCAGCTTCTTTGGGAAAGTAGAGGGGCACAACTACTGTGTGTTTGTCTTTAGTTTCCTACACAGTGTGCCCTTTGGCGTTGTCATATTCTTCTTCATCTAGCTTGCATTTATTTTTGCTGAGACCATAGACATGTACTGAGTAATCAGGGTTCTGCCTCTCAAATTTTGGTATGTCTTGAATTTTGTTGAGGAATGTGATGCCTTCGAGGTTATAATGTGCAGGCATTGCTTGTTTTGTAAGTATAAGTAGAACTAGCATTCTCTGAGTAATTCCTATTGCAAGCCAGAAGAGACAAGCAAAACGGAATTCAACCGCCTCAGTGGTATTTTGGACATTTAAGCAGGCTTTTTTAATGGGGGTATCTTCAGGAAGAGGGATGAAGCTGGATCTCCCATTTACTGGATCATAAACATGTAAGTAGACATCAAGGTGGAGTACATGACTTAATGCCTTATTTTTTTCTGCATATCTGCAAAATGGTCGAGTATAACATTCCTAGCAAATGTATCAAACCACCCTTCAATTGAACTGTCCCACAATATCACACCATTCATCCCACAAATTTTAACGATGGTCTTTTCTTCCTTTGGGGGATGCATCAGTAAAGAACTGCTTGCTTTTTATGCAGCGATACCGCAGGTCATTGACGATTTTTGGGAGCCCCCTTTCCAAAACCGCTTGACAGTCATTCAGAAAGGTAGCAAAATCCCAATATTCTGCATTGGTGTTATAAATGCGAGATTGTTGGATCCTGTCCTCGAAAGTGCCGGCAACTACAGAGTGATTTAATGCTGTCTGCTTCACCTGGTGCTCCTCATTATGTTGGTGGGTGGGAGTAGGGCTGCGGCTGCTAGACCTACAGTGTTGCTGACAGCATGATGGTTGTAGTTTTGAACGCCAGTTTGATGGCCTGCTACTTCCCAGCGGGAATGACCGGGACGTGCTGGTGTACAGTGTGATGGTCCTGGCTGCAACGATTCGGTTGCTACCCGGCAAGAATGCCCCAGACCCACAGATGTCAAATTTGATAATCACGGCTGATGTTCCAATGGCGCCAA
The DNA here is from genome assembly GCA_026315105.1 of Locusta migratoria. Lineage (NCBI taxonomy): Eukaryota > Metazoa > Arthropoda > Insecta > Orthoptera > Acrididae > Locusta > Locusta migratoria. The sequence goes on along the minus strand of CM048744.1, from coordinate 134,298,336 downwards.
TTGTGGAGGCTGCGGTTTTTTTGCACAGACAAAAGGAGGGAAATTGATTAGTATCATAAAATAATCGGTTTTCTCTATATACATATTCATGATAATCTTCCATTCGCTTAATTACTTACCCGTCGGCTGAAGAAGCGATTTCAGCCAGATGTCAATATCATCATCTCCGCCATGTCTCTGCATTTAATGTTGGTTAATTTCCATATCTATTTCCCTTTCAAAATCTTGCACTGCCAATGATGCCAATGCTTAGGGATTGTGGTATTTCTGCACAGACAAAAGAAGCGAAATTGATAAGTAAAATTCAATATTTGGTTTTTCTTTTTTCTTTAAATACACATGATAAATTATTCTCCTCTTCCATTGCTCGTTTTCAGTTACTTATCCTGTGACTGAAGAATGTAATTCAGCCATTCATCATCACGTTGTTTTGTTAGGTCTTCTTTTATCCCCTCCTCCAACTCACACCCCATGGCAAGAGCATCGTTGAGTGCACATACAAAGAACATAATATTAATAATAATAAAGGAGCACTATATGTTAATGAAAGAGCAGAAGGGTAGTTTCCACTCACGTATCCGCTCCTCAATGACAGATGACATGCCCCTGGAACTCTGAGTTGAAATGGGGGACAGTTCTGGTAGTGAAGATGAGGGATTCAAATTTCTCTATAAGGAATGTAAGATTTGCTCACCGACTATAAGAGAAAAAAAAGTACTACTGCAAGTGTGAACATGGAAAGGAAGAAGAAGGATAAAATTATCATGCATATAAAAAAATAAAACCTTACCTTCATCTCGGATAAATTCCACCTCCTCCTCATCAAGGGCGTTTAGTAGCGTCGTCCAACCTACAAGACTGCTGACGCTTCATTTTGCCTCTCCATAAATCACTTGACGAGGGAATATTCAAGCACACAGCAGAGTGCTGTATTTATATTGTGTGGGGCGTGAGAAATGTAGCAGAGGGCGCGTTATTTCCTGGGGTGCATTCAGACATCAGAAACCACAGCGTAGAACTGAAAGTGCTGCAAAGAGCACGTTATTTTCCAGAATGCAGCCAGACGTATGAAAACCAACGACTTAGTGCAGCTGTTCTCATTTCCATCGAACAGCGTCCCCGAAAGCATAGTGCAGCCAGCAGTAGCTGGGAACCAGCAACGGTAAGCACTTCCAGTCAACTGCAGGCACATAGCCATTTTTTTTTTTTTTTTATTTATTTATTTTTACAGTACTCAAAGCTCAGAAATCCATCAGAAATTCAGATGATACTTTGCGTGCAACGGACTCATCGCAGGCTCAGTGCGCAACGACACTCTTTGCAGAGTTTTCAAAGATCAGCGATGACATTGGAAATTCAGATTATGGCGTGTGCGCAATGGCCTCACCACAGACGAATGCCATTGATGTGGAAACAGCTCGCAGCTCTCGAGTGCGACAAGTTACATTTGCTCCAGCCATTCGTAACACAATTTCCATTATGGGTAATGACATTAAGCATAGGAATTCAAGCGTTGGATTAAAATGGTGACAAGCCACCGCTGATCGCATTCGTTTTCAACGTCGAATTGCTGAATTAACAAAAATTCTCTAACCAGTTCTCAATGCTTACCTGAAGTCTGACAATGGTGAAAGAAAGAAAAAACAATCCAGCAAAGAGCTCCAAACTGTAAGTAGAACTTTAGATGGGAATAATTATGATTAAAATACATGTTTTTACAATGCATAGAGAATTTTTTATTCAATTTTTTTCATTAATTGTATAACAGCATTCATATTAGACATTGTACAACTCCTGTAAGTGGAGAATAGTTCACAAGTAGATCGTGCACTAGAAGTATGTAAACCTCTGAAAAATCTGGTATAATATCAACTGTCTCAAATTCATTTCAGATGTCTACTGGACCTGTTTTCACATGTTCATTCTGGTGAACACAATTTATCACAGCGATGGGAGCAACATCAATAAACTTTTGTGGGTTCAACATACAGTCCATTTCATCACTGTCGTTATCAAAATAAGCTGAACAAAAACATATCGTATAGAAGACTTGTATTGTTACTCCTCCTATGCAGTTGTAAGTCGTCCTATGGACAATATTCAAAATTTAGGAATACTTTCATAATGACTAGGTTGCAATGGTCAAATACGCTGGAATCATTCTGCATATTTCCTCTTCGATTTGTCTGCAGAGCCAAGATAATGAATCTAGGCGTCTCTGTCTGTATGGATGTTTTAATTAACCAGCTATGACGTGACGACGGTGGAGGAGAGGAAACTCATGCAGCTCTTATAAGCGGAAGCTTAATGGTAAGATTATAGAACTGATTAACACTCGTATTAATTTCAGGCGTTCTTCATTGGATACACTTATATGGGAACATTCCACACTACTTTATGTAGCACGAACTTAGGCTGTTCCTCGCCTATTCTAATGAATGTATTATTATCGCTTGCACTTCGTATTATAATTAATTCTTGTTTTGCATTCATTATAACGCTTCTATTATCTTCGAAAAAACCCATAAGCAATTTTAGTGGTATATGGACACTGTATTATTTGCTGAATCATCTAAGAACCACAAAAAGTTCTTCACATTATTAAGCCCCGTGGGCGATGCTGAACAACGTATAAGCGTTGAGATGATGCCGACGTTTCTCGTTTTATCGGTTTCCACACTGTCGAGTTCGAAGCGAATTTTTGGAACATAAAGGTGAAAGCGTTTCTCGTAAGGCGAGATGAAACGAACAGTGTACCATGTTTTTCACAAATTTTCCAGTCATAAGTAGAAAACTTTTGCATGATAATGTTAGTGTGTCCTTATTTTGAATAAGAATTCTTATCTCGTCACTGTTGTTGAGGCATATGGTTTGTGAGAGAAATATTCATCATGAATAACGCGGTTCTCGATTTGAAATGGAGTTGTTATGTCTAGATGTGATGACATCTCATTGTTTTAAGCCAATGGAGAGGAGGAAGTCGTAATTCTCTCGTCGTAACTGAATGACTTTCTCCAGTGAACTGGTGCAATCACACTTTTGCTTCGATATTTTATGCTTAATTACCAATTTTTTTTTTTAACTCTTGGAACGCACACCATTCATCTGTTCCTTCTCACTGTCAAATGACGCACTCAGAGCTGTGACTCAATTTTTTTCCTTCTTCAAATGCAGTCTTAGGACAATTTCATCACCGCGAAAATCGTCTGGGACATCATTCAGATCTACAATTGTGCATTCAATATGATCCAATGTCTGGACAATTACTGGTAAATATATTGGATTAATAGGTGTCTCGATTATTTTTATGACCCACAGGAACATTTGGGAAAAATTCGTAAATATGTACGAGTCTGTAGTTGAGAAATGATTTTTTTTTTTTTTTTTTCAAAATCTCCTTTTCTGTGAAACCAAGTATTGGACCAATAGATTCATTTAGACTAAAATCAATGTTGTTTTCAACTCTTTTTATTTCCGTTTTAATGTATTGATGTTAGCATGTAACTCAATGCCTTTTACTGAACGTTTTATTATTCAAAAACTGTCATTGTTGTAGGATCCCATTAGGATTGCTATGATTTCACCATTTCCTAAATGCACCTTGTTATGGGTCTCCATGATGTTCGGAATGCTGTTGTATGTTTCCAAATTCGTTAGCGCAATGTCCCAGTCACTTCCTGATAAGGCGATTGGTGGAAAATAGCTTGCTTTTAGAGCGGATGAAGTCTGACTTTTCAGAGTTAGTGTATATGACATCACGTCGTGTAGTGGATGAAAAATGACTCACACACACTTTTGGTGTTTACTTTACGCAAAAAAATGAATTGTTTTTTCTTTTCTTCCTTCTACACATAAAGGCGAGAGTACGTGAATCAGGCTGCCTGGCTGTCACTCGTCACTGCTGCAGAGTGCAGATTCCACTCTGCTGATGATACTGCCCAGCTGTGTGCTGTGGCCTCACATTTAAATCGCTGCTTTGGCTGGCTTCATCCGCCCCCTTTGTGTCCACAATAAACATTAAGCAGAGATGACTGCAGATGTAAGTGCTGAAATCTTTGAAGTGGTTAAAATTGTAATACACATCACGATCTTCCATAAAATAATTTTGTAATTCATCAGGTGGTTTCAGATCATTACATTATAATATTATTATTTTTACATGTAGACCATCCAATGGGTACCATAACCACTCTATTCGTCTAGATTAACGATTCTAGACACCCTGCCTGACCACATTTTACAGGGTAAGGTATCTCTCATAAATACACGTGGAAATTCGGGATTTTCAATTTCCTAACTAGTTTATGTATACACTTATTTATCAAAGGTCTGTCAAGCAATATTGCTAATGGTTTTTTCCTCCTCTATGATTAATTGAAGTCCATCTATGTATTGTTTTAAATACATTCTCTACCCAATCTCAATCGCCTCCATTGTCAAATTGTGCCTCTGTGCTTCCTGAAACTGTCCCTCTGCATTTTTTGGGTTTTTTGTGGCTTGCGTTAGTGCCACAGCGCCTCCTGCCAATGATTCAGCGGCTGATATTCCTGCAAATAGTGGAATTAGAAAGGGGAGTATACTACCAGAAACAATGGGTATTTTCAAAATTCAGTTTGCCGTGACAATTTTTTCTCCCCCTCCTTTTTCTTTGCTTAACTCCTTTACTAACATCTACTACCACACAAGTACAATGTTTCCTTACATTTGTTGCTTTCTTCTTCTTCTCAATGCTTGGAATGTCCTTTGTAGTGTGTCTGAAGGATATCTCTCCTCTGTGCTTAAGTTTCTCACACATTGGGTTGTCAACAACAGTCACCAAGATTATTATATGTTCAATCCAAATGTGACATGTCCAGATCGCTGCTGCTGCTGCAGTCTGCGGCTCATCTTCAACTTAAAGAATTAAAAACATTAATGTGCTTGCCCTGCAGAACTGACATAAATAGGCCAGGGATCTGAGGCCTGGGGGCGTGGGACCTCTGATTTAAGCCTTCAATTCCCAGAATACAGATTACATTGACTATAGCATAATTCATTGAAGGATGTCGTCAGCATTCCTGAAATGACCTCTGGATAGAGTTCAAGGCTATCTAGGACCCTTCTTGTCCCCCTACTCTCCATGTCATTCTGTCCTGCCCAACATCCTTCATTTGTTTGTATTTTCTTCCTTTCTTCACATCTGTTAGCGTACTGAAACTTCTCCTCCTGTCCCCTTTTTTCCTTCTAGTTTTCCATCCATTGTCCTCTGCAGTAGACAGTTCCTTCATAATATGTGGCCCATCCAGGATGTTTTTCTTTTCTTTATCATACTCCTGAACTTCCTTTCATCTCTTCCCTGCTCAACAACTCCACATTTCTCATTTTGTCTGTCAATTTCACTTTCTCCATTCTCTTTCATAGCCACATTTCAAAACTATCTAAATATTTTTGTCCTTTCTGTCTAATGCCACGATTCAGAACCATAAGACACCACGCTCCACATAAAACATTTGGTGAACCTGTTCTGGATATTAATGTAAATGGTCCAGGCTGGCAGTAAATCTTGAAAGAGTACACATATTCTGCCACTGGCATATTTTTTTTACCATTTTAACTGTTATTCTGCCTTTGACACATTTTATTGGTATTTGAGCTGTACTTTGGCACATTCCATTTCTGTGGAATATTCTGATTTCATTTTTAATGTATTTGTTAATTTGGACAAGTTGGCAATCTATGCCATAAGCCAGAGAGTAAGCATTATCTCTGACGTATGTAGTAGTGAGGAAGGCAGTCTGTAAGTGTGTGAACTATGTAGTTTGTTATATATATATATATATATATATATATATATATATATATATATATATATATATATATATATATATATATAATTTTAGGACAGCAATTAATTATCTTGGGTCGCCACCATATGTCTCCAAAATATGGAAAATTAAAATGTTACTGATCAGCTATGATGTGATCATAGATATTTTCAAACATATAATAAATATTCCTACTCTATTGCAATGTATCAGTTGTACCAAAAAATGAACTTGAAAAATTATTGGTACACTGTGGAATTTAACTATTCTGTTTCCCCTAAAAAATAGTGAAAAAGGAATCTTCTTAAATGAAAGACAATCTGCTCAAACTGAATTTATTATAATTAAACATGAAAAATCCTAACTTGATACAAAATGACATTTCCTATCATGTAAAAACAGATACTGGTATTCAAACAATCTTTTACAAATGTTAAAATATTGAGACACAAAAAATGACTGGCTGAGTCAAAGGTCGGAGGTTTTGCCAAACAGAATGCTATTATATTGGCTACACAGGGGCTTGAAACTATCGTTAGCCCTAAGCCCCCCCAGAGTAAATACACAGATCTCAAAAGAATAAAATAAGGGACAGAATCCAACAAGTCTGATTCATATAACCCCCCCCCCCCCACCCAGCAAGTGCATCACCTTAGCCACAAAGATGATTATTGACAGCAGCATCTCAGGCTTGGAGGCAGCAGGCGGTGGGAGCGGATGAGCTGAAATTTTTATCCAACAGTAATTGCTGTGACCTGTTAAGCAGGATCGGCATATAACTTAACATAGCGTCACTAGCGTTGGCGTCGCTAGGCAGTTGCTGTGCGATTCTATCATGCTAGCAGACTAATAAATATTTTGCATAAGTGACACAAAGGCCACTTGGCACAAATCGATCAGTCACTTGCGTAATAAGATCTGTAAAAACAATGCCCGATTCGCAAAGGCGTGAATTCTCAAGTAGAGACTTCTAGCAAAACGAAAATTAAACTGTGGCCGCTTACAGCGTAACAACCGGACAATGTAACTCCGTGAAGTAAACACATGTTCTACAAGGTCCGAATCTTCAGAATTAAACACAAGTCTAACCAGAGGACTGTTTAAGACGATGTCCTCCCCACGAATCTAAACGGAGTCTTGAGTGTCTCCCAAGGTCCACACACTTCGGATGGTCGAACAGGAGTCTCCCGAGGTCCATACACTTCGGACGCTCAAACCGGAGTCTCCCGAGGTCTGTACACTTCGGAAGCTCAGACAGGAGTCCACGTGCCTCCTCGCGCTCTGCCACAGCTCACGGCCAGAGACGGGCGACCACACCCACATGTAAAAGAGGCGTGCAATCTCTGCTAACGGCTAATAGTCAAACCAATCGGATGGCGTAGCTCCGTTGACAAATTGTTTAGCTGTCATACTAAAATAATTTGCCGAATCAGGACGCGTTCTCTGCGGCTGCCAAGAGGCTCCGCCCACACCAGCAAAGCTTCCTGCGGATTTCACCGTTCCCTGGGTGAGTGCCCTGCAAGGAATTTCAGCTTCCTCCTAGCTACTGTCACACGGCCTAAAAATGTTGACATTGTGCTATATGTACAGCCGCTGGATCCAAACCCCTGTGGTGCCAGACGGGCAGAAAGCTTTCCTCTCAACCTAACCATTCGTCACACTATGTTCAAACTCTGCTGCCTTCAAGGAATTTTTTTAGATAACGCCTAAATGCAATACGTCTCCATAAACAGCCCGGGGCCCAATGCACTCTGCTATTGTTTGTATCCGGCAAAGTCCTCTCCCGCGGAACGGCCAAATGACTAAAAAGGCAGTCCCCGCTATCGCCCACCGTAAACCGCGGTCCAGCATTGTGTAAAGCGTCCCTCACACTCTAAAAAATTCTACCAGGTATACTCCGCCCGCCGGACGTAGCGTTGGCACCGAGCAGGTCAAGCCAGCCCCTCTTGTCCTTCCCCGAAGGCGAGTGAAAGTTGGTGGGAGGGGGAGACCTCCAAGAGGTTCTCTGCTCTGCGCGTCCTGACCGTACCCAACACAGAAAACCACTTTTTAGCAGCCAAGCTGCGCAAATAAACATTAAAATCCCGAAATTTTATATAAACATAGAATGTACTACAATCCCAGGACCCCATCACTCCTGATGTGTCCCCAAAGGCACAGAAATCAAAATAAAGAAAGATCTACAGAGAAAATAATTAGCGTAAAGAGAAAGATACAGTAACACAAGGTTAGTATGAAAAATAGACTAATTACAGCCGGCATCTCACAAGTGGCGAAGAGTCTGTCGGTAGCTTTTGTGAAGCAGACGCAGTCCGCCAGTTAGTTTGGTAGCTTAGCCAGCCATATTGGACTAATAACTCTACTCAATTATTTTTGGAAGGACGAAAGTCTACCATGGTGTGGATACCATTGTATCACCAACTGAGATTAAGCATTTGTTCTTTGAAAGAAAAAGGTAATTTTCTTGTGTTCATTATTGTAATTGCAGTATTGTATGATTATTGTTGTAGTAAGTATCTAGCTTTTCTTATTAATGAAGTTAGTTAACAAAAAGTTCCTAGTCTTGATTTAACCTGAAGTCACTTACCAGTTCCCATTCCTTTCATCATTTTGAAGATTAATTTTGTCTTGTGTTATCGCCCTCTGACAAAGCAAGTCATTGACTTAAAATTTGATAAAAATATTAGTGAAAGTTCAAACCTTAATGAGATCAATACGCATAACTAGCGAGAATAAAAGTAACACACAGGTAGTCAGAGTGAAATTCATAAACAGAGTTTCCTTATATTGATGAAAGAAAGCATCTGCAGGAAGATCATATTGTTAAGTTAATTAATGGGCTTAATAGATACAGAAAAACTTCGTTCTGTTGCAAGAAAAAATATTTGTATCCGTCGGGTTTTTCTAAAGATAATAATTTGAAAATCACGTAAATGCTATTGAGACAGTATAGTGATTGTAGTGTGATGCACATCACCAGATTAAGTGACATTGATAACTAATTGATTTTTTAATATTCTGTTTAAAGAATTATTTCTTACGAAGCTGATAAAGTATTTCATTAATCAGATAGACACTTGATGGCCCACTTTAGGTTACGGTAGTAACACTAAAAGTGGGCCTTTGCGATCCTCTCTTGACACCTCGAAATTTAAATGAAAATAACGGCTTAACTATTCATCTCACACGAAAATTGAATAACCGAATTTGTAGAGGAGAAAATTCTCTACAACTTTGCTCCCTTATTTTTTTTTTCATATCTCATAGCGTTTCAAAGATATTTGCAAAAATAACGGCGATTTTGATATGTATGTCTGTCTGTCTGCCAGTCTGTCTGTCTGTCCGTAACTTATTCCCTGTTTTTAAGACGAACCGTTCAACTGATCAGCATCAAATTTTACAGACATTGATGGCCATTGTTAATCGATGCTAACATGGCATTTGTAGACACTAGATTATCATTTATCGTACAAAGAACGATGTGTTTTTGTTAACTCTTCAGTGCACCAGGCCGCCAGAGACCAGAACTTCCCTTTTTCAAATTTTTCGGACAAAAAATACGGCAGTAATACCAAAAAAAGCCGTTTGTAATATAATTGTAATTGCAAACGAACCGTTCATCTGACACGACAATTGAATTACCCAATTGGTAGAGGAGAAAATTCTCTATAACTTAGCTCCCTTATTTTTTTTCATATCTCGTATTGTTTGAAAAATATTTGCAAAAATTACGGAGATTTGACCCCCTCCATTGAATTAACGAAAACCAGCCGTTCGGAGATGTCACATGACATTCCTCGCCCAGAACTATCTCTGGCAAACGCCATCTTGCGTTGCATATTTGATGATTTTCTTATTGTAACTTACACGTTTTCATTTCAAAGCAATGGTGCACTGAAGAATTAACAAAAACACATCGTTCTTCGTACGATAAATGATAATCTAGTGACTACAAATGCCATATTAGCATCAATGGCCATCAATAGTATGAGATTAAAAGACTCATCCTTTGACTGATAACCGTAGCATTGTGGGCAAGGCATTGAACTATGACGGTAGAGGTCGGAGGTTCGGAACCCACCAATACATAATTTTTTTTCTAAAACGGCGTCAGACACCCTTAGATTATTATTTAGGTCCAAAATGTTTGTAAAAACTTATAAAACTACAAATCTAAAGTGGGCAGTAAAACATGTCAACGCGATATAGCCTAGTCACTTGTATACTATGTATGCTAAAAATATCTTGAAATAACCTTAGGTGTCAATACTTTTCAAATACTAGCAGTTAGAATTCATTCAAATTACGATTTTAATTACAATTGTCTGATTAACACTTTGCCTTCATTTACTGTGTTATCCCTTGCACTCCGAATGATCACACGTAATTTTACTAGATTCATTGTCAGGTGTGTTTAATATATTTTAAGGACAGAATGACACTAAAATTCATACTTTCATCAGTTTATTTAATAGACAATGTCATCATATTGTTTTGTTGCTAAATTTTATCTGTAACTGTAACGCCACACAAAACCAGTGACACATTCTTGTTTGAATGAAGACTATGTCACACATTCTAAACAAATTACACACACACGCGCACGCACGTGCAAGTTTCAATCTTTAACTTTCCCAAACACTTTCTTCCTCGTGTGTATTCTACGTCTCACTTCTGTATAACTTATGTGTAACTCTTACCGCTGTTCACTTTCGTTCCAAATTCTTTCCTCGCCCTTGCAATATTCTCTATCATTATTTGGAGCTCTTCTTCCGCTCCAGCTTGTACATTTATATTAATCTGCATATTGATAGTTTCTTTTCTCCTCCCACTACAAGTCCTTTTGCTTCTTCGAAGGCCTTATTGGTTACTTTTTCAGCATAAATATTAAAAAGTGCTGGTGACATACAACAACCCTGTCTCGCACCTTTTCCAGTAGCCACCTCTTCAGTTTCATTTTCATCTATTCGAACCACTACATTCTGTCCCACATAGAGTTGTTTTTTTAGTCTTCTATTCTTCCAGACTAATTTCACGTCCTCATTCGATCAGGCAGGCACAGTTTTGGATGTGGTTAATAAAAATTTTTACTTGACTGCAGAAATACACGTCACAAGGCTCCACCAATGAGGAGAATTTCGCGGAATTACTTGCACGGTGCAGGCAGGCAGAAACCTGTCTTTTTGAAAATCTTCATTGTATACCTCGGGATTGGTTTGTCCACTCTGAGAATCAATCAGTAAAATAATCCTTCCTTCTCTACATATGGCTTTAGATTATTGATTAAAAAGTCTTCATACAGCTTTGAAGTCAATTTGCCATATTTCGATGATGTGACAATGATGTTTGTGTATTTTTTTAAATACACATCGAACTATTTTTCAACTCTTGGTCCAAATGATCCTGTTGTTTGTTGTAGAAAAGTACGAATAAACAAAAATTAGTGCATTTTTCGTTAAAAAATCATTAGATATTCAAATTGTATAAGTATTCTAACACAACAATAAAAAATCTGTCACAGCGGGATTCGAACCACCGATCCTATGGTTGTAAGACCAGAAAACTACAACACTTTTTTTCTATGGGTAGTTCAGTCCCTTGCGGTCGCTGATCGTCTTTGTTCGTTGTTTTCTTGGCTCAGCTTTTTTTATTACAGAGGGCGTTAAGCCCTATGACCAAGCGCGCTGAGCCAAGGTGTCCGACATCGACACATCCTGGATCAGTTTTAATTATTGGTACTTACAATTCAAGTTAGATTTTCTCGAGAATTTTTTAGAGTTGTGTCGGATGGATTTGGCTGATTATTATTTAAGTTCTGAACTTCATGTACCACAAATATCAAAAAATTTTAAATTCCGATACCCATGTGGTCTTGTAAGAATAATCCTTCAATATCTGCTCCCCTACACCTACGAAAAAGTGGAAGAGGAAGCAATCACTATAACTAGGTGCCCAAGTGGCGTCCGTTTCGTGATTGTTTTTTTTCTGTTTTTTACATAGATTAGCACCTGGCAATGCAGTTGTAAATTCTGTGAATCCTGAACTATAATAATATTTTTATTACATGACTGGTTTCAGTTTTGAGCAAGATACATCGTAGCTGTGGTTACCCAGATTACAAATCCTCTTTCGGAGCATTTTCTAAATCATGAGATCGACTAAAGAGACTGCTTTATACTTGGTACGCACTTTGCTCTGGAAAAATTAATGTACTGAGGATATACAGTATGAAAACATGAACATATTCACAATATTCATTTATTAGCACTGGCTCTGATAAAAGTTGCAATTCTTCGAGGAACAGATTCGTCAAGTGTCTTTATAGTTTCCAACTGAAATTTATTCATTCTTGCACCAACACATCAGCATTCAACGAGTTGGAACTATAAATCTGCGATTTCGCTGTCCAGAGAAGTATGAGACTTTTCTGAAGCTGTAAAAAACACGCCTGCACCTTTAGTCATAGTAAGTAGTTGGTTGTTGAGGAAGACGAGACATTCATTCACAGGGGATAATGATGGGGATAATGATAGAAATGATTAAATGCCACGATGTAGATGGCCTAATCATGACAGACCCTGCCGCTTTCTTGACTATAGGAAACAGCCACGCTGTATCATACGCTTCGTTTTTGTGATTTTGGATACATAAACCGGGTTGTATGTAGAAAGCAATGTATACGATGATTCATCGGACTATACGACACACTACCAGTTATCAAGGGTCCAAGTTTTATAATCGTGGCACCACTTCCTCAGCAGCGTTTCCATGAATATTAAGTCCAGCCGAGCTGTTGTTACCGAATCTTTATTACTGAATTAAATTTTAAGTATTACAGTCGGTTTTGCACAGAAATTCTGTATTATCTGGACGCAATCGTTACTAATGCTCGTCGATAGTAATCAGTTAACTTCGGGTTTTGCCCACTATACCACGCCAAAGATATTTCACCCTCTTTCACCAAGGACACTGTTATTTGTTTAACATCAAATAGTGCAACCGTTTTCCTCACAGGTACTCCCATCAGCTCCATACCATATAATTGGCCTTTTTGGAAGTCTGAGAGAACACACAATGTACCGATGATTTGGTTGACCGTTACGGGCAAAATCATATAACACACTCTCAAGAAACGTTCACGACTTCGAATATCACAGACAATGAACTTCGCCAAAAATTGCTACCGCATGCGTCAATGTTCTGCATCTCCTCCTATCACTCTATCCATATCAGCCTTCATAAAAATAATTTCCTTCTTACATAGAAGTTGTAAATCACATTTTTCATCACAAAAAACTAACTGATCGCACAAAAGGTAAGAACAAATCTAGCAATTTTCGTTGATACTGGTATAATAGATTCATCTCTTCATCTTCCTTGTGTTGCATGACGTTATCAGAGCTTCAGTCAATAACAGAACGTTTTCTGTGATGTGACCCAATCTTTAAATTTAATGATTTTAAGCTTTAATTTCAGAAAAATGTTGCGTGCTTTTTAAGAATAATGAACAAACACGCTATAATCATTCAAAGTAACAACAATTGGAACTATATTTTTATATAGGAAAATAGCCTTTTCCAAATATTCTGATTGGGCTCCGCCAGATCGTTGCTCTAAAATCTGATCATCTATTCTGATCGATTTCAGAGAACAAGTTTAGCAAAAACAACAAATACCGGCAGGGTGAGCTGGTAAAATGAACCACTGTGGCGACTGGTGGACAGTATCAATGATCATATCCACCGCTGTGGTCGATGATCTCCTCAGTTATATTGCACAAACAAAGGTACAGTCACAGTCATATATTTTAAAGCCGTTTTAGGATAGTAAATTACTTGTTGTAAGTAAATTAAATGGCCTTCTTTTGTCCTCAAAAGTTCAGCACTTTCCGGGGAAAATCTGTCTGAATAACGTTGTAATGTATACACCCTATAAAATTCCATTTGTTTTGATAAATGAATCATACAATACCTATAATGTAGCAACTAAACATTTCTTTATGCATAATCACGAAATTATTCATGAAACATTATAATACAATACAAGACTGTTTAATTACATCAATAGCAAGATATTTTATAGGACTTTGATAAGATGCTTCTGTTCGTAAAAAACATAACATTAACATTGTGCAATAACACATTTATATTAATGAAATTAATAACAAACATTGTCATATGTATCTTACTATTAACTGACCTATTTATGATGATCATCCTATTTCAAAACTGTATAAGTACTTTAATCTGGGTAGAATTAATTGTATAAACAAATCTGTTTACTGCTCTAATTGGAAACTATTTATGATTCTAATTTCTGTTTTGTTTTGAAATAATAATATTTTCTTGTATTTGTAGTAATTTTGTATCTATCATCTTTATAAAGTATTCATTCATCTTTAATTATATTACTTATTAAATAGTTATATTAACTTCCTTGTTCTAGAACTGTTGTAATGTATTTATATATGTGATTTTGGCGCTCAGTCAGTTTTACTTCAGTCAATTATATGTTTACATTATGTCAGCTTATGTTTGAACTTTTGGCTATTCATTGGGCATTTACAAAATTTAGAAATTATCTCTTGCAACATAAAGTAATTGTTTATTCTGATCAAAGACATTGACTTATTTACATGAGTGTAAACTTTATCACAGCAGAATTACTAGATGCACCATGTTTTACAACAATTTAATTACGAAATCAGATATATAAAAGGGGAGAAAAATGTAGTTGCAGATGCACTTAGTAGACTACCAATGGGGGGGAGGATGCTGAAAATTCTGGTTTTTATAGCTGAGAATTCGAAATTATGTTTCTTGGGGAAATTAAAGAAGACTACGAAACTTGCAATGAAATTTCAGAATCATGAACAAAAACTAGTGAAACTAGTGAAAAGTTAATTATGCAAAAAAAGTAATGAAAAAGTTTATGAATACTGTAAGGTTCACAAAGGGATACTATTTAGGAGAATGAGACCTAATTTTGATGATTGGAAATTATGCTGGCCTGGACAATGTATTGACACATTAATGAAATATATTCATGAAAGCTTTGCACATTGTGGTATTACAAAATGTATTCAGAAAATACAATAAAACATTTATTTTTTACAATATTGGTAAGAAAGTAAAGGAAATTATATTCAGGAGTGATAGATGTCAAAGAGTAAGTAATCAAACTTGTAGAGGACAAATGCAAAATATCTTGCCTAACAAGAAACAGGACTCAGTTTCTATTGACATTAATGGCGATTTACCTAAAATACGAGGAGGATTTAGTTACATTCTGGTTATTCTAGATATTTTTTTTCAAAATTTATAAAATTATATGCACTGTAAAAAGCCACTAGTAAACAAATTACTTCAAAATTTACAAACAATTATTTCAATGTTCTTGGGCAACCCCAGATAATAGTACTCCGTTCATATCTAAATTATGGAAAAGGTTTGTTAGTGATGAAAACACTAAACATACATTAATTTATGTATACAACCCAGCCAGCAATTACACAGAAAGATATATCAGAGAACTTGAGAGATTGTTGAGGACTTACTGAAGTAAAAGTGTCAGCTGGATTGACTATGTGAAAGACTTTGAAGAAGTTATGAACAGTCTTCAACACTCTTCAACAGGATCTACACCATTTGAAATTATGTCCGATATGAAACCTTTATTTCTGAAGACATTGAATACCTATAACTTCACAAGAGAGGGAAGAAATAGTTAGACAAATTATGAAGAAACAGGGGGACTTACAAAAAAGAGACATGATTCAAACGTCAAATTTAATAAATTTAGTCCAGGAAATTTGGTCTTTGTTAAAATGCAGGAAAAATCTAAACTTTTGATTGGCAAACTTAAAAAAAGTTTTGACATTCACATTGGTCCTTCTGAAATTGTGGAAAGTCCGTCCACACTCAAATGCCTACAGAGTGATTTACCCAAAATCCAGGAAATTGTTTGGTTTAAGAAATATAACTGAATTGAAACCTTATAAATCGGCCAATTAATTGATTCTTCGGTTTAAAAATATTTGTATAATTATTTTTTTTTTTATTTTGACCACATATTGAGAGGTAGGTGGTCCATTGTTCTGTAATAGACACACCATTGGGAGTGGTGCCTGCTCCTAGCTAGGTGACCTAATCTTTCCTTTCTTAGATCATTCACTCTTTTACTATATTACCTTTAGGAAATATTTTCTTTTGTCTCATTCATTCAGAATTATGTTATTTAATTCATGACCTCTTATAGTTTCTAATCATATAGATGGCAAATTGGGTGTATATATATTGTAAAACTCTGCAGTGATTGAGACCATATGCTAATTTGGAGTATTATAAAACTGTTACCACTCCCATGAACCACAGACATTGCCAAGGTGGGGTGGTTTGCGTGCCTCAACGATACAGATAGCCGTACCATAGATGCAACCACAGCGGAGGGGTATCTTTGGAGAGGCCAGACAAACGTGTGGTTCCTGAAGAGGGGCAGCAGCCTTTTCAGTAGTTACAGGGGCAACAGTCTGGATGATTGACTGGCCCTGTAACATCAGCTAATGTGGCTTTGCCACACAGTTACTGCGAACGGCTGAAAGCAAGGGGAAACTACAGCCGTTACTTTTCCCGAGGACATGCAGCTCTACTGTATGCACATATGATGATGGCATCCTCTCGGGTAAAATATTCCGGAGGTAAAATAGTCCCCCATTCGGATCTCCAGGCGGGGACTACTCAGGTGGATGTGATCATCAGGAAAGACAATACTGGCATTCTACGAGTCGGAGCGTGGAATGTTAGATCCCTTAATCGAGTAGTAAAATTAGAAAATTTAAAAAGGGAAATGGATAGGTTGAAGTTAGATACAGTGGGGATTAGTGAAGTTCAGTGGCAGGATGAACAGGATTTCTGGTCAGGTGAATACAGGATTATAAATACAAAATCAATTGGGGGTATCACAGGAGTAGGATTGATAATGAATAAGAAAATAGGAATGCAGGTAAACTAGTATGACCAGCACAGTGATCGCATTATCATTGTCAAGATAGATACGAAGCCAACACCAACAACAGTAGTACAGGTTTATATGCCAACTAGCTCTGCCGATGATGAGGAAATCGAAGAAATATATGAGGAGCTAAAGGAAATTATTCAGACAATTAAGGGAGAGGAAAACTTAATTGTTATGGGAGACTGGAATTCGGTAGTAGGACAAGGAAGGGAAGGGAAGATAGTAGGTGAATATGGTCTGGGCAAACGGAATGAAAGAGGAAGCCGCCTGGTAGAATTTTGCACAGAACATAATTTAGTTATAACAAACACCTGGTTCAAGAATCACAAAAGAAGGTTGTATACGTGGAAGAGACCAGGAGACACAGGGAGATACCAGATAGATTTTATAATGGTAAGACATAGATTTCGGAACCAGGTATTACAGTGTACGACATACCCAGGGGCAGATATAGACTCTGACCATAACTTGTTGGTTATGAACTGTAGGCTGAAACTGAAGAAACTACAAAAAGGTAGGAAAATAAGGAGATGGGACCTGGATAAATTGAAGGAACCTGGGGTTCTTAAGAATTTCAGAGGGAGTTTTAGGCAACAATTGACAGAAACAGGGGAAAATAAAACAGTAGAGGAGGAATGGATAAAATTGAGAGATGAAATAGTTAAGGTAGCAGAGGACAAAATAGGTAGGAAGGCAAGAACTACAAAAAATCCTTGGATATCACAGGAAATACTAAATTTAATCGATGAAAGGAGAAAATATAAAAATGCAGTAAATGAAACAGGCAAAATGGAGTACAGACGACTAAGAAATGAGATTGACAGGAAGTGCAAAATGGCTAAGCAGGAATGGCTAGAAGGCAAAAGCAAGGATGTAGAAGAATGTATAAATAGGGGAAAACTAGACACAGCCTACAGGAAAATAAAAGAAACATTTGGAGATAAGAAAAACAGCTCTATGAATATCAAGGACAGTGATGGAAAACCAGTTCTCAGGAAAGAAGGGAAAGGTGAAAGGTGGAAAGAGTATACAGAGGGGCTCTACAAAGGAAATGAACTTCGAGATAATATTGTAGGAAAGGAAGAGGATGTAGATGAATGTGAAATAGGAGGTACTATACTGAGAGAAGAATTTGACAGAGCACTGAAAGACCTTAGTCTAAACATGGCCTCTGGAGTAGACGATATTCCCTCAGAGCTACTGAAGTCTCTGGGAGAACCAGCCATGACAAAATTGTTTCACATTGTGTGTAAGATGTATGAGACAGGTGAAGTACCCTCAGACTTTACGAAAAATGTTATAATCCCCATTCCAAAGAAAGCAGGTGCAGACAGGTGTGAAAACTACAGAACTATCAGTTTAATAAGTCATGGTCGCAAAATATTAACACGAATTATATACAGAAGGATGGAAAAGCTGGTAGAAGCCGACCTCGGAGAAGATCAGTTTGGGTTCAGGAGAAATGTAGGAACTCGGGAGGCCATACTCACTTTACGGCTTATCCTAGAAGATAGATTAAGAAAAGGCAAACCTAAATTTCTAGCTTTTGTAGATTTGGAGAAAGCTTTTGACAATGTTGACTGGAATAACTCTTTCAAGTTCTGAAGCAAGCAGGAGTAAAATATAGGGAGCGTAAGGTTATTTACAACTTGTACAAAAACCAGACAGCGGTTGTCAGAGTTGAAGGGCATGAAAGGGAGGCAGTGGTTGGAAAGGGAGTAAGACAGGGTTGTAGTCTTTCTCGATTGTTATTCAATTTGTACATTGAGCACGCTATAAAGGAAAGCAAGCAGAAATTTGGAGAAGGGATTAAAGTTCAGGGGGCAGAATTAAAAACATTGCGTTTTGCCAACGACATAGTAATTCTGTCAGATACAGCAAAGGACCTGGAAGAGCAATTGAACGGAATGGACAGTATGCTGAAAGGTGCATATAAGATGAACGTTAACAAGAGCAAAACTCTGGTAATGGAGTGTAGTGTAAGAAAATCAGGCGATGCTGAAGGAATTAGATTGGGAAACGAAGCAATAAAGGAGGTAGATGAGTTTTGTTACTTGGGCAGTAAAATAACAAATGATGGTCGCAGTACAGAGGATATAAAATGCAGAATGGCAATGGGTAGAAAAGCGTTCTTGAAAAAGAGAAATTTGTTAACATCGAATATTGATTTAAGCCTAAGGAAGTCCTTTCTGAAGGCATTTGTATGGAGTGTTGCCTTGTATGGGAGTGAGACATGGATGATAAACAGTGCGGACAGGAAGAGGATTGAGGCTTTTGAATTATGGTGCTACAGAAGAATGCTGAAGATTAGGTGGGTGGATCGTGTAACTAATGAGGAGGTACTGAGCTGAATTGGGGAGAAAAGGAATTTCTGGCATACCTTGACTAAAAGAAGGGATAGATTGCTAGGACACATTCTTAGACATCAAGGAATTGTAAATTTAGCGTTGGAGGGAAGTGTGTGGGGAAAAAATCGCAGAGGAAGACCAAGAGATGGATACAGTAAGCAGATTCAGACAGATGTAGGTTGCCGTTCTTATGTGGAGATGAAGAGGCTTGCTCAGGATAGGGTATTGTGGAGAGCTGCATCAAACCAGTCTCCGGACTGAAGACCACAACAACAACAAAACTGTTTAATACAAAACTGAACACATATGATATGAAAGTAATACACACATATATTATTTATGAAATAGGGTGTGAACAAATGATGTAAAAATCTATCATGGTTCTAATCCAAATTCATAGGAGCATATTCTTTTTTGGAATTGGAACACATACCTTCAACTTTGTAATATAACTGTTTGTGTGTATAACCATAGCAATTTAATTCTTGGTCAATTTTACTATATTCATACTTTAACAATAGTCATCACCTATCTGATAATGCAGTACACCTTGAGAATAGACTTGTTAATTTAACTATTTCCTGATACATCTGGTTTTACCTGTTAAGCTTTTCAAATGATTACTTTTTTTTAGTTCACATTTATTTTTTAGGATTTGTATATATGTCATTGTTTTGATAACTAATTCTTAAATGTTGTCTAAAGAAAACTCTGATAACATTTAATGAGGTAATCTGTTACAATTCTGAAGACATATTACTGATTATCAACATAATATTTTGCTTTCAATTTGTCACAGCCATAACCTTCATGTAATAATCATGATAAATACTTTTATCATGAATAATACATGATAACACTTTCACCTTTGCATGCAACATGAAACTTTATAGTTGTCTTCTATTGCCAGACAATATACAGCGCCAATATTCATTGACTTAAAACAGATTGTTCGTTTGGTTTTTATTAGATGGTTAGAAATATTGTCCAATAACACTTTGTATTATTGATTAAAGATCTAACAAGCCTCTACATTTCATGTTGTGTTCATTCAAAATGAAAATTGTACTCATTTTTTAAGTTGCCTGATTACAATGTGGTTAATTTCGTTTGAAAAATAATAGTCTTCTGTATGTTTAATGTAATATTTTGATTTAACCACAGATGTTAATGTCATTTCAAAGTCAATTGTCGATACTTACCTGTAACTCTGTTTTATAGCATTATTTACACTTATAATACTTATTCATGAATTCTTTCAGTTCAGAAATGTTTTGTCATATATTCCCAGCTTCATGTTCCATTCAGTTACACTACTGATAACCTCTGGCTTCATATACAATCTCTCATTGAATTGTAGCAACTTCTGTATACATGCATCAGGTGCTGCTCGTGTATGTTCTGCCAGAGCATGCATGAGATGTAAATTTGAACACACATTATAAACTATTGGCACTTTTTGGTAATATTGTCATTCAAAGCAATATTTATCTTAATGAGTTACATTTTGTTGAAAATTTCCTTTAGTTAATGATTTGTATGTATGATCTATGATTTCCGTTAAGTTAATCATTGTGTTTAATACAAGCCTGATATTGTCTGTATTTCTGTTGCCATATGGTATCATTGTACAACATTGTACTACCACATTTTTTAAAAAAAAGAACAAACGCTTATTGTCAATCCCTTTCAGTATTACATATATTAGTATTAATGGTAAAATGGATTCTGTACAAAGACAAGCTCTATGGTGTACAGATCATTTAACAATTTTATGTAAGATCAGGTTTATTAATAAGACATATTTGCATACTAGACTTATCAGTAAATATTGTGTACTGGATATGACTATGTGCCTTGTATTCTGAGATATGAAAATATTTTGACCTTGATGGCTGGGATCTTTCTAGGGGTAAATGAATGTAATAATTTTTATATCTCAAATTCTATGGTGAGTTCAACAGACATTTTTATGGTGGTGATGTGCCCATTTGCCGACCTGTAGCTGTGCATGTAAAATTTACAGTAGCATATTTTTCAAATTTTTTTGGTGCTTGTGTGCAGTTCGCACAAGTGCCAAAAGAGGAGGAATTTTCTGAGGACAAAACTTGTGACACAATTTATGCCTGTATTAATTACCATATTCATGTACTAATTTATAGCTGCACAGGCTGTGGATGTAAAATTTGCATCAGCAAAATTTTTTGAATTTCCTAAGTGCTTGTGTACTGTTTGTACAGGTGCAAAATTGATAGAGTTTCAGATTCATAAGACTTCTGGTACATTTTGCAATTGAATTGATTACATTCTTAATTGACAAAGTTACATAATGTACACTTACTATTTGTCATTGCTTTGTTAATATATGTCACAATTATTTTGATTCAATTTGTGCTCAAATTTTGAAATAAGTAATATTGGTACCAATAAACTATATGTACTTAAAGTTGTTGCATAAATTTAATTTTCATCTGTTATGATTTCAGTAATGGATTTTTCCTATAAGTTAGGTTTCTATAAGACTAAAGACCTGTCTATTCATTCAAATTAGTTAACATAATCTCATGATATTTAATTATTAGTAATGATTAAAATCATATTTGGTATAAAATCAGTTTATACTTTAAAGTTAAAACTAGTGTTCGTCTAAAACAATTCATTTCTATTCATGCATAGTAAATTATATGTAGGTGAAATCATTGGTTTTATATTTTGATTTATCAAATGTACTCATTTTGTTGATAATGTTAACAAGATAATTAGGTAATCTATTTGTTCAAAATAATTATCTTGTGAATTCACATCGTTATATTTTATGACATTTAATTTGATTGAATTAATTACATTTCTAAATCATATTAAAAAAAATCATAACCCTATGATCGAAATCTTTAAGTAAATTCACTAATTATTCATTTTGATTAGCTGTACTTATTTTGTTCAAACTGTTTCAGAAAAGATGTGTTTTCTTTGTTTATGCATAACAACTTCTGATTTCTCATTATATAATTTCATGGAACTTTTTCTAATTAATGGTACTCCTTAGTAACTATATCTTACCTTCGGTAGTAAAATATTCTTTTGGTAATAGTTTTCTATAAAATCAGTCACTTTATGTTTAAAATACTATAATTAGTTACTGTACTATCATTTAAAATTGAATTTTACAGACATGTAGTATAAACTTCGTATTGCTAACAAAACTGTTTATTTTATGTAACATATTTGTAACGATAACAAGAAGAATATCGCCGGAGAAGACATCACAGAAGAAGAT
Organism: Locusta migratoria; assembly: GCA_026315105.1. NCBI lineage: Eukaryota > Metazoa > Arthropoda > Insecta > Orthoptera > Acrididae > Locusta > Locusta migratoria. The sequence goes on along the minus strand of CM048744.1, from coordinate 134,275,894 downwards.
ACCACAAATTTCCTCTGTAAATTAGTGCGTGTCATGTGAAATAACTTTTATTGGGCAGATGGCAGAATCACTCATGTTTCATATCTTTAAATTTGAAGTGAATACTTTTGTGAATAGTAATTTGGTAAAATTTGTTTAACTGCAGAAAATCTAAGTAATTTCTTGTACTTGTCATACAGTATAAATTTTGTACGATTCCATAAAATTTTGTGCTCCTTTTCTCTCTAAAGAAATTATTATCATTTTGACTTGTGTGGTTTTAAAATCAAAACTTTTGCTGATTGTAAATACTCCCCAAATTTTGTAATCAGATAATGTCATAACCATATTATGTCTGACATTGTGTGAGGGGGGGTATTGAATTGTATATACCATATAAAATTTCGTTTGTTTGGATAAATGAATCGTACGATACGTATACTGTAGCAACTAAACCTTCCTTTATGCATTATCACGAAATTATGCATAAAACATTATAATACAATACAAGACGTCAATAGCAAGGTATTTTATTGGACTTTGATTAAATGCTTCTGTTCGAAAAAAACATAACATTAACATTGTGCAATAACACATTTATGTTAATGAAATTAATAACTAACATTATCTGATGTATCTTACTATATACTGACCTGTTTATGATGATCATCTTATTTCAAAACTGTATAATTACTTTGATATGGGTAGAATTAATTGTATAAACAAATCTGTTTACTACTCTAATAGTAAATTATTTATGATTCTTATTTCTGTTTTGTTTTAAAATAATAATATTTCCAGTCCATTTGGAGGAATTTTGTAGGTATCATCTTTATAAAGGATTCATTCATGTTTAATTATATTACTTATTAAATAGTTATAATATTAACTTCCTTGTTCTAGAACTGATGTAATGTTACATGCGATTTTGGCACTCAGTCAGTCTTACTTAAGTCAATTATATGTTTACATTACGTCAGCTTATGTTTGTGTGCTTCACTTAAAATACAAATAAGCACATATAATTAACAAACATGTCATATTTGAGATCCTAGACAATGAATAACCTAAGGCTTTCATAATTATATACCAGCAGGCGAGCTGTTGAAACTATTAGAGCTGTTCAAACTAGTAGAGCTACCACTGAACAACGAATGCAAGGTGATGTATAACTTTTATTTATGAAACACATGTAAAATCAGTTATAATAGTGTGATACGACTCATGTACCAATTCATATATCAGTACCTTGTTGTTCGTTTTCACAAAGACTCTGTGGCTCAACGGAAATAGCGCCTGATTAATAACTCGTCATACTTCCCCGGCATGGATGTTATTTTTCTTTCTTTCTTTTCTACATTTTCTGCTACTATTTGATGACATATTAATCATTCTCTCAGTATTTTTCGATTAACCTTTGGACTGGAATGCAGTTAATTCTCACTATTTTCAGTTATTTATTACAAAATTTTAAAGAAATGTTCAATATATTTTGATGGCGTTATTATTGCTAATTAGCTATTGTCTGAATCAAAGACCCAACATTGTTGCGAATGGTAGAGATATGTGAAATATAAATTATGTTTGTACAAAGCACATTTTATAAATGCTATGTATGCTCTGTAGTCCAGTGATAAGTGTGGTAGATTACCACGCAAATGTAGGTCCCTGTTCTGTAAAAATGGTGGCATACCAAGAATATTTCTGTTGTGGGGTGTCGTGAGGAGAGGGAGGATGTTCGTAAGGAGGCGCAGGTATACTTCAGCAGAAGCAATCCCTCCACATTAATAACATGTGATATTTATTGGCACAAATAAATATTCATATTGGGGCATTGTAGAAAGTACAGTTATTCCAGCATGATAATGTCCCAGACATTCAGTGATCCGAGCGGTCTGGAGGGCCATGTTGCGAATCGCGCGGCCTCCCGCGTCGGAGGTTCAAATCCTCCCTCCGGCATTGATGCTTGTGTTGTCTTTAGTATTAGTTAGTTCATAAGTAGTTCGTAAGTTTAGGGACTGATGACCCTGCAGTTAAGTCCCAAAAGCTTTACAAACATTTTAACAATGAGTTATAGCTCAAAGTACTCTTCTGTCGGTGGTATTTCTACGTGTCAACACATAAATAAGCGATGTCTGTAGCGATTCACTCTCTGACAAAACGATGTAGTCTTTCCTGCAGTGGCGGCGCATCCTATTTATTCACTGGTTCAGTGAACTCCCAGAAAAAAGCTCGTAGTGAAAACATTAATAAAACTAATAAAATAAAATATATTTTTAAACTATCATTCTTCGTTTTGTTCTACTTTCATCTCATTTTATATGCACATCAAGGTATTTTTATTACATGAGAAATGTTTTACGTTGCGGAGACAGCACATATACGAGTCGTAGTGCGTCCGCTTAACATAGGCGGCAGTGGCCACAGCATTGTAGTGCGCCTGTGTGACTGAGTTTCAAATTCTCTTCTGAACCCCATGGAGGCCCCAAATAGGCGCTACCACAGCAGAGAGGAGCGAGAGGAAACGCCGATTTTAACAATGGCGTTGGAGCTGGTAGAGACACCAGCTCCTAGCTACTCGAGCTCTGACGGTTACATCCCGAAGCAAGACAATGAAACTACTGTGCACCTCACTTTGCCATATTTGGTAAAATCTATGTATCACTGCATCAAATCTAAAACCTTTCAGATTATCCGATCATGAATAATAATAAAGCACTAGTCTCTATCTAGCAGGAGTAGTCGTGTTGTTACTGGCATTGTGCTGAAGTGTCAGAGGTAGTGGGTTCAGTCTGACTGCAAGCAATATTTTTAAACCCAACCTTCTTTTTAATAGATACAGGAAGAACAATAACTTTTGGATTGTTACTTGCCACATATCTTTGGACGTTTATGCGAATGTGTCACTATTTTGAGGGTAAATCACCGTTACACTCTTCGTTGTGACAAATATTTAACTTTTTGAAAAGAGGCGAGGCCTTTGCACATGCGTAAGTTTAGGAGGTGGCGCCAGAATAAAGTTTCGGTTCCTGTTCGGAAATATTGTTATATCCGGCACTGAAATGAGTGAAACCCCAGTCATATGAAGTACCATCCGCCACTGCTTTCCTGAATCGATGTACACTGATGTAGAGATGCACGCTGCTTCACAAGCTGTGTGAGTGGACCAAGGATGTAAGAATTGGGGAAGATGCCCATAACGTCACTGAAGTAAGCCATTGTCGCCATATTACGGAGCCAATCACATTTGTGGTGTCGAGTGTCTACTCGTTGCATTCTGAGTTGAACGTGGTACTTTACCTGAAAAGAAAAATTGAGTTACCTGCATTACCTATGGATGTGCAAGCATAACAAGAAAGTCGTCTGTTCTTCCACACAGAAAAATGTTGTTTCTAAATTAGTACTTACTATTTCTTTCAGTGTTTCTCTGTCAATGACATCTAATTTTCATTTTTACGAGATATATGTTCCCTTGAGATTTCGAGGGCCTGGTGGTGCAGAATTTTAATATAAATATTTAATGGCCTAGAAACTTTACAAATAATTTTCATATATATTCAACATAAAAAAACGCCTCTTCCGTAGTGATCTAGCGAAAATTGGTTCTGTAGTTATTAGAAAGATCTTGTTCTGCATTTCTTGTGAACTAATACAGCTGGAAATTTCAATTCTTGTAGAGCATTTGGGTATTATTCCCATACGTGTAAGTCATCTAATGCGAGGCCAACGAGAAAGACAGGCCGCGGCGCGCACCTCGCGTCACATGGTCGAGTGAGACCTGAGCTGTCGCGATCGCTAGCTGACTGGCCGGCCGCTGGGGGGCAGCCTACTGTCAGCCTACTGTCTCATAGCGACCAGTCACTCAGCTAGCGATCGCGCCGGCTCAGGCCTCCCTTGATCACGTGACGTGAGATGCGCGCCGCAGCCTGTCTTTCTCGTTGGCCTCGTATAGAACGAGATTTTCCGTTAATAAATCACAGTTCAGCTACCTGGAAGATCTGTGTTTGTCCATAAAAGTATGCTGTATCAAAAATGTACTCAGAAATAACAGTCATTTAAATGTTTGACAGTTAACAGGGCAAGAATCACGCAGTGCTTTGTTCAGAAGCAAATTTCTTGGCTCCGCAAGATGGCGGACTGGCTTCAATCGACAGCTACGCTTTGTATAATAGCGCCGTCTTTACTTATTTTAACCTCCTTGGTGTCGAATGTTTAACTGTAGTTATGCCAATCAGAGTAGAGACACATAACAGTGTTAACAACTTGCGCGGCCTCTGACGCGAACCCAGGAAATGTTATTGCGAACTATCAATGTTCCCGCGGCCGTGCCGGCGACTGCAATCGGTAGAAATATCGTGACACTAGTTTCGACACTACAATTTCAACATATTTCTAAATACTGGCACGCTTGATTCATTCATAATCGAGGAATACATCTTGATAGAATCTTTGCGCGGTACTATTTCCTTCTGGTCTTATTAAAACGAGGCTTACTGGAAGCACTTCATACCCTCACCCTACGGGATCCGGCGCCATCAGTTTTAGCAGCGCTTCGTCTAGTGTTGTACAAAGTGAGTCAGTGTGTGCTTTTAATTTGCGTCCGCCGTTTCCAGACAAGTGTCGCAAACGTAACGTTTTGAACACTGTCTTCAGTGTTCTTTGTCTTGTCAGTGTTTTAATGTCATAATGTATGTTTTTAACACCGCCATGGCTCAATGTTTATACTGACTACGTGTATTTCATCATCTGTCAGATCTGTAATGGCGTCATAATTATCGCCTTGTCCATGTTTTACATCTCCATTGTTTTAAACTCCATGCATATGTTTTTCATTCTTCATGTTCCTTTGTGTATTACCTCTCGACTGAAGAACAGCACTCAATGCTGCTGCCAGCCTACTGGCATTTAATTTGCCGGAGGGAAATTGTAATAAAGAAAAAGAAAAAAATAAGCACGCCACAAAAAGTTTCGTCTGTCGGTGGCAATATACTTGGCAAATGTAGATAAGGTGATGCGTAGTGTCTTTGTTTAACGATGCAATCAGAGCAAATGTCCTTCACACACGCTATCATGTGCACCGGTTACGTGGGTGATCATGGACACTGCGCATATTATTTAAACCAAAGCTAGGTGGCATGTGTCATATGTAATACACCACTCTCCCTCAGCAGGAATTTCAAAATGGGAATACACAAGCACTCACGGGAAACAGACAATATGTAGCATGTGACAGACAGTTTGAGTTGGTCCAGGAGGCATGCACGGGTAGTTCAATGGTTAATATGACTGCTCGCGAAGAGCAGGGCCGCAGGGGAGTAGCCGAGCGGTCTGCAGCTCCACGTTGCGGATCACGCGGGCCCCCGCATCGGAGATTCGACTCCTCCCTCGGCATGGATGTGTGTGTTGTCCTTAGGTTAGTTTAACTTCGTTTAAGTAGTTTATAAGCTAGGGACTAATAACCCAGCAGTTAAGTACCATAGATTGACAAACATTTGAACATTTTTGAAGAGTGGGAAATTCGGGTTCTAAATCCAGTCGGGCATGAAATTTCACACGTCACCCACAAATTATACAGCAGATACTGATTCAAATTCGCAGTTGCGAATTCATTTATCGCAAATGTACCTAAATCTAAAGTAAAATTAATTTCGAGGAAAAATCAGTCAAAAATAATTAATAAGAATCAATAGTGTTCCAGTACATAGATCAGTCGACAAAATCCTGGAAGAATGGAAGACTGAATAATACGACATCAGTTAGTAGCAAAAAAGAAAAAGTAAATAAAGAAAAAAACGTAAGGGATGGGAATGGAACACAGCTTGCAGATTCAGTAATCAGGTGCTCATCCACTGAGACACGCAACGTTGCTGATAGTTTTGTCCAGAGTACACAGATATATATGGATATATGCAACCGATTTTTTTTAAAGAAAAAAAGTGTAATCGGTACTCTTAGTTGTAGTCGACAAAACATCATGATCTTCGAATTTCGGCGAACATGCAGTCTGGCTAATCGTACGAAACTAAAACAATAGACTGTAATTGACAGGTCTGGGGTTCGTTATAATGAGAAGTCAGTGACATGGAAATTGAAGGTTCTAAAATCAAATGTTTCATGGGGTTAATTTATTTGTGGACAGCTTGCCAAGATTGTAGCTCCAATAAGTATTTCTAATCCTTCTACATTTACGGAGCAAGGTGGCACGGTGATAAGACTCTGGATTCGCATTCTGGGGGAAGGTGGTTCAAATATACCTCCGGCCATCCAGATTTAGGTTTTCCGTAATTTCCCTAAATCACTCCAGGCAAATACCGGGATGGCACGACCGAATCGCTTCCCCATCCTTATTCAAAACCCCGCGCGTGAGCTCCGCCTCTAATGGCCACACTGTCAATGGGACGTTACACACTAGCTTTCTTCCTTTCTTGTACATTTTATTATTACGTGAACACACAAATATAAACATTATGATAGTGTCTTATTTTGCTGACCTGCTTACACTAAACCTCAGGCTGATAAGTGAGGGTAATCACGACTAGCTTCATACTCGTTCTATTGCACTTCGTGCTGGTCACCAAATGTCTTCCTTTCGGGAAACATGTATTCACTTAATCCACAGGTTTGAAAATTCTTGGTAGAGAACCAAATATCTGGATGAACATGAGGTTTTCTACTCGTACTCCGATACGATGTTGCACAAATATGAACTGAATCTACATCTGTGAATTTTTCACCTCTCATAATACACAAAATACCAGTTACCATCAATCATTCGAATTTAATGCAAAATTCTGGACGTCTCTCCAAAGTCCAGTATTCGCAAATTTCTTGCATTCCACTGTAACACACAATTGAATCCTAAATACTATGAAATTTTGCATCGCCACACGATACTGTTTGTGTTTCCATCATTATTGACAACGATTAATTATCTTTCACCTTTTCGTCATTTTAGTCATCCAATATTAACCACACACAAAAAACGACAACTTAATTCGCCATTAAAGAGTGTCACATGTGCTTATAAGTACTAAAATTCCTTTTCCGCTATTTTTAGAGTATGTACCATCAAATCGAATCGGGTACTGGTATACACATCACCAGCATCGTCTCATACTTTATTTGCCTTCTTTAATACTACATACGCCGGAAGTAAATTAAAAATCTTACCACGAAAAACAAACCGATTTCAGAGCAAATAACACACAAAATCACACACTTAAGAAAACTGAAATACACTGGTATAACTTCACAATAAGACAAATGCCAGTGATCGTAAGTACCGATATTAGCTGTAGACCCAACACTGCACTAAAATACTTAGTTTTGCCTAAGTGAGTAAAACTTCTCCAAATTAAGGTAGGAGTTACAAAGTATTTTTCGAGCAGGTAAATATGGCCAAATTTTTCTCGAAAATTATCGATGTATATCAGCGATACTATTGTCAATAATCAATCGATAAATCGATATCAAAATGTCAATATCCAGAGCTGATATTTTATTTATTATTCAATTTTCGGTAAATATTTGAAATTTTTCTTTCTAAATTGTAGTAGAATATAATTTTACTTTCACTGGGTGAATGAGTCTGAAGGCCAGTTTACACTAACCATCACTGGACCGTCACATCACGTAAAGGTTTCTTGTAAAGAACGATTGGTCTTCGCTGTGAAGGGAAGTGCATGATGGGAAATTCTGACGTAATCGGCGCTGCCAAGAGATTCTGCAACGTCGCTGGCGCTGGCAGCAATGAAAAAGTTATTAACTTATTGGCATTTTTACGAGATATTGTTAGAATAGTGGTAATCATGTCGTCTGCAATGCAGTCTTCCACTGTGTTAAGTTTCTAAAGAAGCTAGACTTGGGAAGTTTTTCTTGCAATTTATGTGGAAGGCAATATAAAACTAGCGTAAACACAACAAATCTAGGTGCACATTTGAAGAGTAAACACCATGATGTTCGATTCTTACTGGTCGCTACAAAGATCAAACAAGACTGATAGGAAAGCTAACATTAGTAGCAATGGTACAGTTCTCCTGAAGAATAGCTGTTGCTACTTGCAACCTCCTCAGTTAACACGTTCGCTGCGGCTGACGCTTATAAGCGTTTCCACAATCAACACGCCAGAGCTGCCGACGCTTATGAGCAGCGCGCTAGCTGAATACTAGGTTTAGTTAGTTTGGCTGTGCACTCGTGTTAGTACAGGCCACCAAAAAACATCACGTAACATTTTCCTGTCTGCAGTTGTGTGTTTTTTTCTTTAGTGGTTTGTTTTAAAAATATCGCTTATACACCTTGTAAATTCGTTATATGTGTTTAGGTTTGCATAGCACAACATTGCAGATGAGACGTCTTTCGTTTTCTTCGTTTGATAAACCTTTTGGTGTTTTCACGATAATTCTGTCTCAATGACGCGGATTTATTGTTTGTTTGAATTTAATTATCTTTCCAGTTTGCAATAAAATCAATGAATCAGAGGCGTTGTTGGAATTGTTTGCAATAATTGCATATGACGCTTACAAGTCAGAGAGCTTGTAGCATTTATCACATAATCGGCATGCAGCTTGGCACCACCTCTTGTGCAGACGTTATATTCGCTTTCAATATTACAGGTTTCGCAGGGGTCTGATTTCAGCTCTCAGCGCAAAGGCGTCCGCCTAGAGCGTTACCGGCCCGTACTGGTGACCGCAGCAAACGTGCTAAAGTTTCATGTCCATAGCCAGATTTGATGTTGCTTGTATTTGTACTGAATAAACTCTTAGAATTCTGAAATCGACAGTAAATTTACAATGTGAAGGAAAGTATTTTTATAGACCGATATATTCATATATTTGCCTTAGATATATTGTAATATCTATATTTTTTCGAAATATTGAGGTCCTAGAATGATATTTTATTAAACATCGATATATTGAATTCAAAGCTCTTGTTAACACTTTCAAGTTGGACAAGATTGAAATGTAGCTTCTTTTTTTTTTTAACAGGGTTCTAACATTTAACTGTTACGTGAACCCGATGAAATAAATCCCTGGGTATATCAGAAGGAAGAAAGCTTAGAGTTTAATGTCCCGCCGACAGTGTGGTCATGAGAGATGGAGCTAACTCTCGGGTTGTGGGGTAAGGATCTGGAAAGAAATCGAGCTTGCCCTTTGAAAGGAACCATCTCGGCATTTGCCATGGAGTGATTTAGGGAAATCACGGAAAACCTAAATATGGATGGCAAGAGGTGGATTTGAAACACCGCCCTCCCGAATAATAGTCTAGTGCAGCGATCGGCAAGTAATATTGGATGGGGTTCGGGTACTTTTGAAAAATTTTATCGAGGTTCAGAAGTAAAACCACATATTAGTTATAAATTTTTTATTTTAATTTTCAGTCTCAAACTAACGTGGAATAGAAAAGATGTTAAATAAAAATGTATAATAATCCAGTAAAACTTATATTATTTGCTATTTACTTATTTTTATTTTCAGTCAGAAAAAATATTAAATAAAATGTGTTGTTAAACTTCTATTGAAAAAAGCAGTAACAGGTCATACATTAAAGATACTATTTCTTTGCTTAATTTTCACTAAACATTATGAAATACAATGAATTATAGGTATTTGTGTTTCAAACAATCAATGCAAGAAATTACATTTGCGGTCTTCGGCCAGTTTCTTAATGTTAGGTTGATTATGCTAATAGAGTCTCCAAGTTGGGCTGCTGTTAATCTTGAGTGATACTTATACTTCAACAATTTTTTTTTTTTTTTTTCATTTTTGGTTAGAGAACACCGCAGCTGTATCCATAATAATACTGCAGTAAATAAATAGTGCAATCAGCCTCAAAATCTTGTGGAAATTTGCAGTGTTTGTTTACTGCAGTATAATGCTCATATTTTTTGGGACATGTTCACTCCACAATTCGTCAGCGTATTCATTTCTACATGTTTGCAAGGAAATGCCCTCCTGCATTTCTATTATCTCCATTTGGAGTAAAGGAGTTGAAAGGTGCAGCACTTCGCAGCCCCATCCGTCCGTTCTGCTCCTGGAGAAACCTCAAAAGGTGATTTTAAAGCACAAAAATAGATATATCGGAGACTGTCAAGAGTGTGAAGTCTATTTATGTAATTTCCTTGTCCGTTCGTTAGATAAAGTTCTCGTGCTGCATTCATCTGTACAGGGCTTTTATGCCGATCACCGGCCAGCTTGCTGCCTTTGGCCACCGCTTGTCAGCGTACTCTCCAACGTCGCATATCATGGCAACCAGTTATCTAATCTGCCTTTAATAATCATTAAGGGTCCTAATTATTAATCAAATAGCTGTAAAATTCTACAAAAATTATAAGGGTGGCTCTCATACGAATTGTTATCCACAGAAAAAAGTTTTTTCTTTCTACGTCCTTTTATAGTTTGACATCTGAGTATCTGATTTGTAACTGCTTTTTTATACCTTGACTACTATCTTACCACCTTGACTTCAGAATTGATTTTATATGTAAGTCAATAATTACTTATTGAGATTAATTTTAACAAAAATTATCCCCACCAACCATATGATTTTAAGTACATTATATAAAGCCTCGGGAAGTTACTATGTTTTAGTAACGACTGTGAACATTTTCGTTCATCAAGGGACAGGTTACTCTGTAACTTCAAAAATTTGGTATGTTTTTAATATTTTTTCTTTTTCATATACTTTGTAAATAGTAGCTTAAATTCAGTTGTAATATTTCTTTAACAGATCTGAAGATGGGCAGCTGTCCCGAATCTGGTAATGTTTTAGAAAATATAAGCGATCTGGAGACTGATATTCAAGATTTTTAGTTTTTTTTAATAATCTGAGTATGTAAGTTACACTTTCAAAATACTTTTGGCGGTCCAGTGTTAGACCTTCCGCGGTCCGCCAGTTGCCGACCGCTGGTCTAGCGTGTTACCACTGCGGCACCTCGCTCGGTTTGGGTACATCAATCGTGTAACATTCGTCAAAACGAATTTCCTCTGAAATGGCAGTCGAATGGTGGGGAATGGCTCAAATATTTGTACAGCTTATGGGACTTAAGTACGGGGTCATCAGTCCGTAAACTTACAAACTACTTATGAACTAGCTAACACTAAGGACAGCACAAATATCCATGCCCGAGGGGGGGATTCGAACCCCCAACCGTAGTGGCCGTGCAGACCGTGACTGGCGCGACTCAGTCCTCTCGGCCACCGCGGCCGGCTGGGGAGTGGTGGGAGGCTGTTTAATTCGTTTAGAGTTTTGTATCCCATCCTCGTCGCCGCTTTTGTGGCTCGTCCGCCGTTGTCGTAGGTGTCGGTGGTCGAGTAGAATGAGACCGACACAGGAATAAAGGATGCACGCGTGTGCAGGTACGGAGGTGACCAGCCAGTGGGACAGCAGAAACTAGAAACACTAGAGTAAATTAGAACGAGATATATATTTCATAGAGACTTAGGAATACTTAACTTTTACATAGTTCTTGACTGCAGAATGCTGATACATAGATTAGATAGAGGCCTGCCTACTGATGATTCCTAGTGCCTATCCGACAGCCAAGTCTTAACTGGAGCGTATCTGATTCCCCAAGTGAACGATGCAGTCCAGTGGTGGCCAGAGCAGAGGGCGCTCGTGGCTGACGTCGTAAGAAAGCCGCGCCGTGCGTGCATCGCGGCGCGCGGCGTAAGTACGTGGCGCGCACTTCATACTTACGCGACACCACATAGAGAAAGTACATTTTTTATCCTAAAAGGGCTTTAAAATCAATGACTCCAAGTTGAGAAGTCTCCTTGCTGAAGATTTTCTGCCTAGGCCGTCGCTGATACGGCTTGTAGGGAACTGGAGTTCTTGGCTGGGCTCCACCTGGTATGAGCACGACGAGCAGCGGCCTGCGGGCTATCGCGGAAGCCGTGGGCGTCCGCAGGCTTCATTTCCCGCGGTGGCGTCGTGTCGGCGCCCTAATGGCATTCCTTGGCGGCTGCCCCCTGTTTTAATAAAGAGGCCGCCGGCAGGACGCGCGCCTGGCGGAACGTGCCGCTATTACGCCTGAATTCTTCGCGCCGCCTGACCCAGAATCCCCACGTGCCGATCGCATTCTGCTCTCCAGTGGGGAACCGCACCACGGGTCGTGCCATTCACCAGCAGGGTAGCCGTTGCTTTCAAGAGTTGCTGAGCTCACCCACAATATCGAAAAATACGAGTTGCATTCAAGTTCTAAGGCCTCCGATTTTTTTCTAATTAACTACTCACCCGAAATCGATGAAACTGGCGTTACTTCTCGACGTAATCGCCCTGCAGACGTACACGTTTTTCACAACGCTGACGCCATGATTCCATGGCAGCGGCGAAGGCTTCTATAGGAGTCTGTTTTGACCACTAGAAAATCGCTGAGGCAATAGCAGCACGGCTGGTGAATGTGCGGCCACGGAAAGTGTCTTTCATTGATGGAAAAAGCCAAAAGTCACTAGGAGCCAGGTCAGGTGAGCAGGGAGCATGAGGAATCACTTCAAACTTGTTATCACGAAGAAACTGTTGCGTAACGTTAGCTTGATGTGCGGGTACGTTTGCTTGGTGAAACAGCACACGCGCTGCCCTTCCCGGACGTTTTTGTTGTAGTGCAGGAAGGAATTTGTTCTTCAAAACATTTTCGTAGGATGCACCTGTTACCGTAGTGCCCTTTGGAACGCAATGGGCAAGGATTACGCCCTCCCTGTCCCAGAACATGGACACCATCATTTTTCCAGCACTGGCGGTTACCCGATTTTTTTTTTTTTTTTTTTTTTTTTTTTTTTTTTTTTTTTTTTTTTGGTGGCAGTGAATCCGTGTGCTTCGATTGAGCTGACTGGCGCTTTGTTTCTGGATTGAAAAATGGCATCCACGTCTCATCCACTGTCATAACCGACGAAAAGAAAGTCCCATTCATGCTGTCGTTGCGCGTCAACATTGCTTGGCAACATGCCACATGGGCAGCCTTGTGGTCGTCCGTCAGCATTCGTGGCACCCACCTGGATAACACTTTTCGCATTTTCAAGTCGTCATGCAGGATTGTGTGCACAAAACCCACAGAAATGCCAACTCTGGAGGCGATCTGTTCAACAGTTATTCGGCGATCCCCCAAAACAATTCTCTCCATTTTCTTGATCATGTCGTCAGACCGGCTTCTGCGAGCCCGAGGTTGTTTCGTTTTGTTGTCACACGATGTTCGGCCTTCAATAAACTGTCGCACCCACGAACGCACTTTCGACACATCCATAACTCCATCACCACATGTCTCCTTCAACTGTCGATGAATTTCAGTTGGTGTCACACCACGCAAATTCAGAAAACGAATGATTGCACGCTGTTCAAGTAAGGAAAACGTCGCCATTTTAAGTATCTAAAACATTTTCATTCTCGCCGCTGGTGGTAAAATTCCATCTGCCGTACGGTGCTGCCATCTCTGGGACGTATTGACAATGAACGCGGCCTCATTTTAAAACAATACGCATGTTTCTATCGCTTTTCAGTCCAGAGAAAAAAAAAATCGGAGGCCTTAGAACTTGTATGGACCTCGTAATTTGATTTCGCTCTCTGCTTTCGACTTCAGGGGCACACTAAATCTTGTTGGGGTTGGTAGCTTTAAATCTGATAAATTTACAAAACGAAAATGAATACTGACGAATTGTCAGTACCGAAGGTGACATAGGTACACTTTAACAGAAAGATCCCACAACTTTAGCAGCGAATGGAATTTATTAAACAGCAAACGAATTCTAATCTTTGGCCGTTGAAAGGTACTGGTAAAGTAAGTGACTACTTAAAAGTTCCCTTGATAGTCTGTGACAATTTCTAAGTTTCGACAAGTAAACAAGTCTTGAGGCACTGTAGCAAAGTGAAAAACGTGTAGCGTAGGATTCTCTGGCGAAATATACTGAGAGGCAGTAATTAGTACACCCAGTTCTTTGAAGAGGTTTCTACAGGATGTCCGTGAGTTTACTCCACAAATAATACGTATTGCACGCTTTTGGACTCTAAAAACTTTTGCTTGATTTGAAGTTTACCCCAAAATAGAGGGTGTCTCACGAAAGACGCCTGCCGGGCGTCCACAGATCACGCGCTATGGCTCTCGGTCGCCGCCACCGCATCCGCCGGCCACGGCAGCGCCCGATTCTCGGACTCTATTGTGCCGCAGGTGCATACACTGATTTAAAGTCTAAAAAAAAATTCCATCTGAGTAACCTAAGCTTACCTTTATTTACAGTAGATGTTCAATATGATGTCCCTCTATGGAGAGAGTGGCCTGACATCTCTTGATCACATTTGCGATACTGGACGAATTTCGGCTGCCGAAATCTGGGAAATGACTAGTCGAATCCTGTCTTCCAACGCTTCGAGTGTATGACGATTGCTTGCATACACCTTGTCTTTTAACATTCCCCAAAGATAAAAGTCACAAGGATTTAGATCTGGAGAACGAGGAGGCGAGTCAACTATAGTATCATCAAAAATACTTCGTATTGCTGCCATAGAAGCATTGACAATATGTGGTCTTGCATTGTCCTGCATGAAATAACCTTACAGCTTTTCGTTTGGTGCAAGTTCTAGAAAAAATGGATGCAGGATGTTGTTCACATACAGAATTTATTGTTTCGTGAAAAAAGATTACCCCAATTATTCGCCTCGAACTAATTGCACACTACACTCCAGTTTTCACTTCATGAAAAGGTTGTTGATGTTACTCATGTGGATTTTTTGAGCTGCATCGTCGATTGTTATGCGAATTTAAGTAGCCTGACAAATGCAGTCATGCATCTCAGGATCAACTTCCCCATCTTGCACAGACTGTAACAGCCAGTTACAGTAACGACGTCGAGCAACAGTATCTGAGTTCGTATTTTGTACGGCTTCAAATTCAGTTTGTGAGCAGATGCTCTTGACACACCTGTCTGAAGTGCCAAACGGCGAAGAGATTTTCTCCGACCTCCACTATCTCGTCTAATTTATTTTCGGTTAGAACACTACCCCCTCTAGGCCTTCGTTCGTTTAACACAGATCCAGTCTTTTCAAATTTCTTCACTAATCTGCATATCGTGGATTCATTGGGAACATGCACACCGGGAAATTTCCGTATGAATTCTAGCCGACATTCCACATACGATTCTGTTTTTGCATAGTTAAGCACAAGAAAAACTCGTTGATCCTTCGTGTATACCATACTGAAAGGAAACTCGACAGCAAACTCGAAGAAGAAAAAGGGCGGGACTCGGCGCGGTTGCCAAGTGTTGCAGAAAACCCATAGAGGCGACCGGCAGGCGGAGCGGCAGCAGCCGGCAAACGCGCCGCGCAACTCGCGGACCTCTCCCAGGCGTCTTTCTTGAGACACCCTGTATTATATCATATGACATTACGGACACATTTGATAAGTCGTTTCTGCAATTCTGTGGTGTGTTCCTCCCAAATGAATGTCTTATTAAGTTGTAATCCCAGTAATTTACTACTGTCAACTCCTTCTATCTGCTCTCTTTCATACTTTATGCATATGCATTCTGAACTGCATTTTGTGAGTCTTTTCAAAATATTATCTCAATGACTTGGCTTTAAACCATTTATTAATGTTCATGAAATATCATTAGCAGACCTTTCTAGAACAATGCTTGACATGCAATTTATTGCATTATTTGTATCATCTGCTTGTGGCAGCGTAACTGAGGAGAGGTCGTTAGTGTATACAAGAATAAGCAATGGCCTTAAGAATGGATCCTTGTGGGACACCACTTGTAATTTCTTCCCAATCCTATGTTTACTGATGGCCTAATTCACTAGTCCCTAGCACTTACACCCTTTGTTTTCTGTTAGCGAGGTATGACTGGAACCATTTTTCAACATTATCTGTGACACCATAGAAATTAATTGTGGTTCACACCAACAAATGTTTTTGAAAAATCACAAAAAATGCTTGTAATTTATTATCTCAGGAATTAAGTACATTCTCATTGTAGGTGTAAACAGCCTTCTCGATGTCGGAACCTTTCAAAAATCCAAACTGTATTCTGGACAATATATTATTTGTGCTCAGGTGGTTGAGAAGTTGCTTGAACATTACCTTTTCTAGAATTTTCGAGAATTTCTAGAAAAAGTAAATCGACCTGTAGTTTGATGGTATCTCTTTATTCCGTTTCTTGAATAGACGTTAAATTCTGCATAGTTTAGCCAATCAGGAAATGTTCAGTTATAATAGACTGGTTACATAAATAACTAATAATTTTGCAAAACTTGCAAGAACACGCCTTAATTAATTTTGGTGATACTTCATCTTAACCACTAGACCGTTTTGTTTTTAAATATTTTATTATGGTAGTTATGTCTTGTGGTGCCATGACTGTCATATTCATGTACCTGAAGGTATTTGTAAATACTTGTTTTAGATATTCAATTGCATTATTTACCGAGCCTGACAATCCCACACTGTTAGTAACAGATATAAAGTACCTATGAAATAGATTTGCCACATTATGCCCATCAGTTACTAATGTATCATTTACTCTTAATGCTATCAGTCCCTGTTCCTTTCTGGTTCTATCGGTCTCCTCTTTCACTATATCCCATATTGTTTTTATTTTATTGCATAACATTGCTGTCTTTTTCTCATAGTGCATTTGTTCAGATGTCTGAATTACTTTCTTAATATTTTATAGTAGTCCTTATATTTAGTAAAATCATCAGCATTGGAGCTGTTCTTGGCTGATAGATACATTTTCCTTTTTCTGTTGCAGGACTCATTATTCCTTGTGTAATCCATGGTTTTATTATTTACTTCTGTTTAACTTGAGTTACTTTTAGAGGAAAACAGTTTTCAAACATGACACTAACATTATTAATGAATATGTTACATTTTTCACTCATGTCATGAGCACTATAAACATCTTTCCAGCTCATATTCTTGAGCAGTTTTCTAAAATACTCAAATTTTGATGGATTCACTCCTCTCCTGTATTCAGATTTAACAATCTTCATAATCTGCTTAGAATCTACACTTGAAACAAGAAGCTGCATGACATGATCTGATAGGCCATTGGTTTTTGGTTCTATGATATGGTTTTGTTCCTTTGATTCATCCATAAAAATGTTGCCAATGGTTGTCCTAGATGATGCACTTAGTCTAGTTGCAGAGTTTACAGAATGAGAAAGACAATGTTATTGACGGCAATAAATGTTTTCTGGTAGACTGCATAAGAAACCAAGATTCCTTTGTTTCTTCCTGTTAAATAACCCAATAAAACTTATAGATTATTTAGGAATAGATTATAATATCTTGCAGGTACACGGTAAATAGTTATTATTATATGGCATCTGTTATGGAACTCTATCTCTGTTACAAACGTTTCTAAATGTTGCTCTAGACAGAATTTATTTATATCAATATTCCTGAATTTATAGCAATTTTTAATAAATGTATCAACCCCTCCTCCCTCCATATTTACTCTACAGAAGTAGGAAGCAAATTAAATCCTGAAATGTCTAACAATCTATACCAGTGGTCACATGATGTCCAGAAAGCAAATTATATCAAATGGTTAGAGGAATATATATCATGAAAACAAATGAGTAGTTTGTCAAGTTTATTTTTGAGCCCTTGAATGTTCTGATGTAACAAAGATAACTGATATTGTATATGAATGGTTGTACAAAGTTTTATTGTATGTTTCTGAGTACTTTATGTTAAACATTGTTTAGTAAAATCTATTTCCTGTTTATCTCATTTCTCAAACTTAGGGTTTCTTCCAACTGATGAAAGGAGAAAATATAAAAAGGCAGAAAATGTAACAGGCAAAATGGAGTACAGGCGAGTAAGAAATGAGATTGACAGGAAGTGGAAAATAGCTCATCAGGAGTGGCTAGAAGTGAAATGTAAGTCAATAGAAGAATGTATAAATAGAGGAAAAATATATACCCCCTACAGGAAAATAAAAGAGACATTTGGAGACAAGAAAAGCAGCTGTATGAATATAAAGAGCTTAGATGGAAAACAAGTTCTCAGCAAATAAGGGAAAGCTAAAAGGTGGAAAGAGTATATAGAGGTGCTCTACAAAGGAAATGAACTTACAGGCAATATTGTAAGAATGGAAGAGGAAAGAGCTGAAGATTAAATAGGAGATATTATACTGAGAGAAGAATTTGACAGAGCCCTGAAAGACCTAAGTCGAAACAAGGCCCCTGGAATAGATAACATTCCCTCAGAATTACTAAAATCTCTGGGAGAACCAGCCATGTCAAAACTATTTCATCTGGTGCGTAACATGTACGAAACAGGTGATATGCCCTTGGACTTTAAGAAAAATGTAGTAATCCCCATTCCAAAGAAAGCAGGTGCAGACAGGTGTGAAAATTACACAACCATCAGTTTATTATATCATGGTTGCAAAATTTTAACACGAATTATTTATAGAAGGATGAGAAAGTGGGTAGAAGTTGACCTTTGGGAAGATCAGTTTGGATTCAGGAGAAATGTAGGAACACAGGAGGCAATACTCACTTTACGGCTTATCTTAGAAGATAGATTGAAAGCAACCGTCTGTCGTCTTTCACATATTTTTTATAAAATTGTAATTTATTTGATGTCACTACATTAGCATTTTGTTAAATTAGAACCCCAGTCTTTTTAAGGCTTGAGGAATTGCATTTTTATTTCATGTTTTAAAATATTAGTTTCTGAAATGTTAGTTAATATTGCTAGGATTTTGTTATTTTAATAATTTATTATTGTGGTTATGAATGTGGCAATAAGTACGTCTTCTCCGCTACTCCACTGTCCCTGTGAGAATGTGTACTTGTTATAGTTTTAAGTGGATGTGCGAGAATCTAATGGCTAGTGATAATAGCTCGCTTTGCATGGTTCTCTCTGGCTCAGAGTCGATAGCTAGTCGTTACCAACCCCTGCTGCTGATGTGACCAAAGAGGCTTCTACACCCTTTGGTTACAAGCCAGTTGACGAGCCCTCTCCAGGGCGAGTCTCACGATCTTCTCTCCCCACCATTGCTGGGTTTTGCCCAGTTTCCGGTAGCTTTCCCCTCTGTGGCCGCTCGGTCTTCACTTTGTACTGGGATCGTGGTGAGGTAAGGTTGGTTCTGCTCTTGTGCCCGCTGAGATGGTAGTAATTCATTGTCTAGCATGTTTAACTTAGACTGTTGAACTTAGATTAATTTTCTGGTTATTCCTTCCGATCGTGCGCGGAAATGTGTTCTAGTTTTTCAATGCAGTGATTTCCAACAGATAAACGCAGTGTATATGTTACTAGCTGCAGTTTGATGATGGCCTGGTATATTCAAACCTTATGTGATTATGTAGGGGTGTACAAACTCTGTGTAAATTCTTTCTAGCTTTGTGGGGCCCGATTTCTCACTGACGACATGTTCATTTCTGTAGAGTTATCGTTTCCTTCCGTGAGTGATATATGTTCCAAGTGCTTGGTTCTTAAAACTAAGCTATCAGCTTGCACTATTGTTTGTTCCATGACCATCAGGCAAGTAACTATGTGTGTATCTTGCTCATTTCCACTAACATTTCGTGAACTTCTCTCCCCACCTATTTTAATTTGCTGTTCCTTCTCAGAACTTCTAGTATGCACTAGTCTTTGTCAGTAATTCTCTTTGAGCCTTCAATAGCTTTCTTATGAAATTCTAAGTATTTCTTTGGGTTGCAAGCTGTAGTTTTTATTTTTATTTTTCCGACTTAGTAATTATTTCACTTTTCCTGGTTTTGAGGATGCACTTCTTCCGTCTCTGTGAACGCTCCCAATCGCATGTTGCTGCATTTCAGTAGTTTCCTTTCGTAATTCTAATCATTTATATGGGTTCCATGCCGCAGTTATTTTCTTTATTTTTCGGAAATTGAATTATACATGTTTTATTGGTTTTCGCAACCACGTGGCTCCGAACTCCAACTTCAGGGGTTTGCAGCTACTCACCTGAATTCACGCCACTTATCATAAAACCAGTGGTTAGATAGTTTACACTCAGATTGCAACTTAAGAGTCCGCCGTGATTTTGTGCAATGAATCCGATTTTTAATCACTTCACCTTCAGTGGAGTGCGATCATGTAACGTAACCGTGTGTCGCCGTTAGCGTGTTTGCTCGCGGTCTAATCTAGATGCAACGTAACTTTGCTATACTCACGCACCATCTTAAATCAGGCACGACAGACCAGAGCCATCTTTGCAGTTTTATTGTATATTGTGTTGTGTGGTACCTCTGGGTTTGCTGAATTTCGCCTACGATGGCGGCCCCTGATCTGCCTCGTTTCATCACGCTGATTCTGGTGAGTTTCGCTGTTTCATTGCGTGTGTGTGAGCGAGTGAGTGTTGTTTCTAAATCCTCCCCCCCCCCCCCCAGTAGCGTTACGTTCTGTGTGATTTAAGTTAAATTCAATGCTGGGCATCGTCAATATTGGATACTGTAAAGGAGATGCATTATTATTGTATTAACAAAATTGGTTCCCCATTTTCCTTGCGTTCGACCGGAATAAACAAGCTAAGTTCAGTATAATTTTGACTTGCCTATAAATTGTAGTTTTCGAGCATCTGCCATTGTGTGGTATCGTATGGTTTACTACCTACTAATTTACTAGCAGTGAAATGATAAGAAAACACATTACTATAAAACATCATTCTTAATGAAGTTACAGATCGCATCTTATTAAACATCGATTTGTCTGCATCCCGTGCGATTTATTTATTTTTAATAAAATGAAAAATGAAGATTTACGACGCACTTAGACACGCGGGAAAGCTGATATACTGCCCCCGAACTCTGCTTCCCTATTGGCTAAACAGAGTCTGTTGCGGCTGCATTGGTTGGCAAAAGAACATCGCAAAGCGTGACTAGGTTCTCGCGCCGTATTTCAGCAGTTTCGTAATTGTACTTCACTATTACGAAAAATACCACACCTGATGCTACATCGCATTAAAGAACTTCAATAAACGAGCCATTTTCAGGGCGATTTTGAGTCCTACAATGCCCGGAAGTGACATTTATATACGGTAAAACTTTACCGGCTTGTGTATAGGACCCAAAGGATAATTGGTACTCAATATGGAAAATCCAAAGATGCAATTAAATAAAGGATCAGCTTTGACCAGTTTTTCCACAGTCGTGTGGTATAGCCACAGTGATATAACCAAAGAGCTTGAATTTCATAGAGTGGCGATAATTCCGCCATGTTTGAGGCAAACTGAACTGGCGTCCGCCATGTTATTTGGAGTATCGGCTGACAGCTGGTATGCCACAGCCACTTAAAAATTTTACCTATTTACAGTTCCATGTTTCAAATAAAGACTGACTACTGAAAATGGGTGTGAATCTAGTCAGACTTTATCAAAGCTGCGAAGTGATGAGACTGGTATTATATTTCCTGGTAATATATGCGGTAATGAAATATCACGAACCAGTCAGTAACACAGTTCCAGTTCAAAGCATAACAGTTAGTTGAGGTGTGCAATAACATCGAAAGTGTGTTGACTTTATTGCAAGTACATGGTAGAAACGAACTGCAAAACATACAATGAACAGTAATTGTTATGACGAACAGTCATGAACATGGATTTGCATTTGTTGCTAATGTGTGTAACAACTGTTTTCATAAAGTCTAGTGCACATTTATCTTGTGTTTATTAAACGTATTAAGTGTACAAAGTTGTAAAATAGCAGTAAATGGTTTGGGTGTCAACTTTGGTGGACGAAATTTGAGTCAAAGACTGCAGTTAAAAATGCACCTAACTGCATCTGCCACAAAAGCAGTCCTCGTCGAAATAAGGTGTTATTAACTTTCGTTGTTGACATCCTAAAGCAAGTAACGTTCGGTACATGAAATCTGAGTACAAAGACGAAAGTGACAACAGAATACTGCAAAAAAATGCGCCTGGATCAGCGCCACAAAAGCATTCCTCACCGAAATATCTTATCATTAATAATTTTCGTTGTTGCAAAGCTGAAATAAGTACATATTTATTACAAAGAATACAAACATATATAAGTGGAAAAATTCTGGCTGTTACTACTGCTTCCACACTTGGCATTGGTTACCTATCAACCATGATCGATCAAGCACTGTCAGCAATAAATGAAAATATATGAAGCCACCCAAAAGTATGGTTTTATTAACCACAGGAACAACAGAAGCAGAAACATCTCGAAAGCAACCAATACTAGGTAGAAAACTGAGCCTTTTTATAGTCTGTACTTCGAGGAAATTGCCAAAAATAAATAAATAAAATAAAAGTTCAAATGTTTGTTTAGCTTTACGGACTTAACTGCGGGGTCATCAGTCAATAAACTTACAAACTGCTTATGAACTAGCTCATACTAAAGACGACACAAACATCCATGCCCGAGGGTGGATTCGAACCCCCGACCGTAGCGGCCGTGCAGCCTGTAACGCGCGCCGGCAGACCGCTCGGTCACTGCTGCCGGCAGGGAATTGCAGGATAGGTCTTCTGTAACTTCACTCTTGGAGCAGTTAACTGCCATTAATCAGGAATTTTGTTTGAGTATAGACAGATTGAGATCAAACAAGGTAAAACATCTCGGGTACTTCCACGAAGTACTTGTTTTATCACTTCGATTTGTGCATTTAACTGCTAAACACACTTTAGGCATATTTCAGCAGCAAAAAGTGTACAGACAATACACATTACAATATAATATACACCGAATATAACACTTCAAGCTCAACAACAACATACGATTGACAGACTCTTCTCAATAATAACAATTATTGTACTGACCATCTAAAAATGGCAGCCGAGTTTACACAGGTTGCCGCACAGAGCACTGTAACTTGTATGTTAGCCACTCTATCTTCGACTATAAATACTAGTAGACCGGGAAAAAACAGAGCAGCTATACACACGGTGCGACAGCAACAAGAAGGTTAGAATAAACGGAGATGGCATTATCTATGCTGATCACATACGTCAGTTGAAGCCTGTCCGCCATCTTGGTCAGTTTTGGAATGTTATTTCTCCGTTAAAATTATGCGTTAAGTCAACCCTCTTACTTTTAATGCACTGAACTGACAGTCAGTTAAAAGTATGTACTTTCGAACAATATGCTTTTTTGAATAAAAAGTAATAAATATTCAGCATAATATATTTGAAAACTTAATGTTTAACGGCTGATTTGCACTGTTTTAGCACGTTGTACATGACGGCAAAACCGTCGGACGCTTTATTCCTGTTTTATGTGACATAAAACACCAGCTCTGCAATACGAACACTTCTCCAAAACTTAGTAATATGGCGGAGGCAGGCTTCACTTTTTCAAGTCAGGGGCTGCGGTGGATCGGCCGAGCTCGTTGAGGAGCTGTGCTACGATGTGCAAGGCTCGAATCCCCCCTCGGGTATGGATGTTTGTGTCGTCTTTAGTACAAGGTAGTTCATAAGTAGTTTGTTAAGTTTAGGGATTGATGACCCCGCAGTTAAGTCCCTTAAGATTGACAAACATTTGATTTTTTTTCCAATGTATGGGCGTCTCCCTTTATTCTAACCTCCTTGGATAGCAACATAGAACCACGTGTTTGTTGGCAACAATTAGCCTTATATAATTAACAGTTCAGCGATTTTCAAAGAACGCCGCTATTTTAAACCAGTAAATCTTACACCAGAAATTTAATGTTACTCCCCCCTCCCCAAAAAGTTTTGTGTAGTCATAGAAACGGCTGAAAGCAACCACTGTTTTGCCAGCAGTCACGTGGTATCGCTGTTAAGATGTTGGTGGCATGAAAATGATGTCCTGTCCTGTCACAGACATATATTACTAGACTAGACTGGCAAACGTCCCTCTGTGACTAAAGCCTGAAGTCATCTTGCTTCACGTTAGAGATGGGAAAACTGAAACATCTGACGGTTTCGAAACGAATGAAACCGTACCATCTGTGGTTTCAAAACACTGTTTCGAAACCATGAAACCGTGAAGCAATGTATGTTTTGTCATGAAATCTTCGTTCTAGGAGGGCAATATTTTTCACTATGTGGACAGGGAACATACAAGAACCTGTCAACCATAGAGTATACATTTACTTCTTGGTCTGTACGGAACATGTTGATAAAGATTTTCTCCCGTGTTGTTGATGTTGCCAACATAGTCACACGAGGCCGCCGGTATGGTAGGTAAAAGTTTACCCCGTTAGGAACTCACAAACTGCAATAGGGTACGCATATTACAGTGATGGATCATAAATGCCGGCCGCGGTGGCCGAGGTGACTGAGGCGCGCCAGTCACGGTCAGCACGACCACTACGGTCGGGGGTTCGAATTCCTCCTCGGGCATGGATATTTGTGCCGTCCTAGTTCGTAAGTAGTTCATAAGTAGTTTGTAAGTTTAGGGACTCATGACCCCGTAGTTAAGTCCCATAAGCTTAACAAACACTTAAACATTTTTTTTATCATAAATGCAACTTTCTATACATACTAAATAAATTATAGGGAATAAAGTAAAGGGCACAGTAAATAATCACAAGTAATGCTATGGAATTACAAAAATAATAAAGTAGGAGGCAAGTTCACCACTTGTACGTCTTGACCGTTACACCACCGCCGCAATTCTTTTAACATGAGTGTCGAAAAATTATAACGACAGTAGGTAACTTCGTTTTCGCTCATAAGAAACCAACTCTTTAACACGAGATTAAATATGCGATCTACCCTTGTTAGTATAAAAAATGTCATTTCAGGCTTCATGTTGTATCTTATTTTAAAGAATGTAGTTTCACTCGTGTGTCTTTAATATGGTAGATAAACCTAGAATTTAACTGGTTTTTCAATGCAAATAATGAACGTTGTTTTATTGTTCTTTTACATTAATAAAGCAGACATTATGTCATTTCGGAATACAGCAGTCTCTTGCAAACGAATTTTGATATCAGTAATCATAAGCTGCAGACTCAAGAGTGTCAACTACTATTTGACACTCTCTAAATGGTTTATATACTAGTACGTTATATGTGTATCTTTGTGGAGCTACAGTAAAATGAAACACCATATTTCGATACCATTAGTCTGTTCCGCGTTTCTGCATTAGTGGTTTGAAACACCGGTGTTGTGAAACCGACATGTTAATCGTGAAACCGACATGAAATCGTGAAACCGACACGATACCGTAAAACCGACAGGAAGAAATGGTTTCAGTGTATCGACAATCGACCGCGAATGTGATCCGAAACAGAACGGAATGAAACCGCATGGTTTCGAAACTGGGAAAGATGCCGATTTTGAAACACTGAAACTGTTGTGGTATCGAAACCTGGTTTCGAAACCATGAAACCGTAGCGAACTCTACTTCACGTCACGTCAAGAAGTTTCCGTACGGTACTACTATGATCTTCTGATACGATATTATGTCGTAAGTTTTACTACTTGGTTTCAACATGAATTTGCATTTGAGCTAATACTTCCGCAATAATTGAATTTAACACATAGGCGTACATTGTCGAATCGTGTTTTAGTAGAACGTGTTACGTACGCTTAAATGTTACTTAGCGCCTGGACGGTCTCGCGTGATAATGTTGTCAATTGTGTGACGTTCGAATTAGCCAGTCACGTGACAACGCAAATGTTTTGTCATCAAGTCTTTTACTGTTAACTATAGAGCAGGAACAGCATTATTTATTTACTTCATCGTCTGTACAAAACATTAATCAAGTCACTCTTGTGTGGATTTCTATGAATATGAGGGCTTGATGAGTGCTTTCTACCGTTTTGCTGATGTTGCCTACATCATCATGTGAGGCCGCCTAGAAGGTAAGTAAAATTTTACCGTTATGTACAGTTAAAGCAGACTGTAGTGATCTGAAAACACTCAGAAGAATAAAGAGATATGTTTTTCACGACAAATAGCCCATTTTTAACGGTCATACTATTTAAAAAAGCAGAAGTTGGTCGAAACTAGTAGAAGATTAATAAAAACAGGAAACACGACTCATTAGTCTATCTGGCGGTAAAATTTTACAGTTCGTATTGCGGTGTAGTAACGAGTGTTCAGATGTTGGCAGCGGCCGGAGCAAACAGAATCGTATAGAGTGATGGGGTAACTTTTTCATGCCGACCATGAAGTAAATAATTAATGCTTTTCCTGCTCGTCACCGGAAAAGTTCATAACAAAACATTCGGAAAAAGAACATGGCTGCCGTACTTCACATATACGGCCGTAGCCAACATATGAACACAAAACAGCATGCCGCGACCCGGACTGTAAAATTAAGCCTACCTATCGAAGCAGACAGTACATTTCGTAAGAACATCAATAGAAGAAGAATACGTGTTATCCACGATAAACAACACTTTTATGATGACCATACTACTGAAAGAAAATCCTAAGCTGAATGAAATTTATACAGTGTAATAACAATACCAAATCAATGCAACTCGTAACTGTGTTTGTCAAAGCTTACTCTAGATGAAAAAATCATAGCGATATACAACACACGAATTTACCGTATGTCAAAAATCTAAAGACAGCTTAGTTATGTCAGTTCATTGGTATTTTTACGACTGTTCATTGTAATAACACAAACGATTGCTTATACGTTTATAGTACGGTACATAGAAATATGGCGGCAAGACTTCATTGACACCAGTGATACTTATATAGAATTGCCACTCTAATAATATATCAGTAGGTCCGTTCGAAGAGTTGCCAGAAAGCTATTTGGAGAGCCAGCAAACAGGCGCTACTGCGCATACGCGGCAACGATGACGTCAAGTGTCTGTGCTTAGGCCGGTGTTACACTATCAAATTTTCTTTGACAAAGAATCTTTGTCAAAGAAAATTTGATAGTGTAATACCGGCCTTAGGTGTTTGGGCTCTTCAAACAACCATCTAGTTTTATTTAGCCTGTTTGCCACCTTCGCTAGTGTAGCGTGAAAAGACATAAGAATGAACAGCAGAGGCGCGAATGTTATTTACATCACATTTGATTTATTTATTCACCACGTATCGTTTACAAAATTACGTGAGATGGGTTTAGTTACAAAACATAAATATGTTTAGATGCACATTTAAAGGAAAAATACACTACATATAGAAAATTATATTCCCAGCTAGCTTCGCAACGGTTGTTGAAGGAGGGCCTGTGTGTATCATGCCTTTTTAGGGTTCTGGACCTCAGTCAGCAAAAATAGAATCCTTGTTGGATCGCTTTGTCTATAAACTCAGTTGTCCTAGCCAAGATGTCAAATGTAAGTAGAAGTCATTGTCCTAAACGATGTATCTTCATAAAGATATCAAATCTAAGTAAAAGTCATTGTCCGAAACGATGTATCTTCATAAAGCTTCTGATATAAAAGGAGAAACGTGCCAAAATAAGCAAAGAAATGCCCTTAAGTATTTAATACACAAAGCGAAATCAGTAACACTATGTTCAATGTTTGTAGCTATTCGTAGACATCAGATTGCTTAATTCTGCCACAGACGTTCGCTTCTTTGTTGTACTGCCTCATACTCGTTATTAGAGTTGGCTACGGTTTCATGGTTTCGAAACAAGGTTTCAATACACACAACAGTTTCAGTGTTTCAATACCGGCACGTTTCACGGTTTCGAAACCGTGCGGTTTCATTCCGTTCTGTTTTGGATCACATTCGCGGTCCATAGTCGATACACTGAAACCGATTCTTCCTGTCGGTTTCATGGTTTCGTGGCTGTTTCACGGTATCATGTCGGTTTCACAACACCGGTGTTTCAAACCACTAACACAGAAAGGCGGAACAAACTAATGGTATCGAAATGTGGTGTTTCATTTTGCCGAAGCTCCACACAGATACACATATAACTTACTAGTATATAAACCATTTACAGACTGTCAAGCAGTAGTTCACACTCGTGAGTCTGTAGCTTATGATTACTGAAATCAAGATTCGTTTCCAAGACTCTGCTATATTCCGAAATAACAATGACTGCTTTATAAATGTAAAAGAACAATAAAACAAAGTTCACTATTTGCATTGAAATAACCGGTTAAGTTCTAGGTTTATCTACCATATTAAAAACACACGAGTGAACCTACATTTTTTAAAGTAAGATACAACATAGAGCCTGAAATGACACATTTTATACTAACAAGGGTAGATCGCATAATTAATCTCGTGTTGAAGAGTTAGAATTTTTTCCCGTACAGTTAGATTCTTACGAGCGAAACGAAGTTACGGTACCTACAGTCGTTATAATTTTTTCCACACTCATGTTAAAAGAATTGTGGCGGTGGTGTAACGGTCAAGACTTACAAGTGATGAACTTGTCTCTTATTTTATTATATCTTTTAATTCCATAGCATTATTTGTAATTCTTTATTCAGTGTGCCCTTTATTCCCTATAATTTATTTAGTATTTATAGAAAGGAGCATTTATGATCCATCACTGTAGTATGCGTACCGTATTGTCGTTTGTGAGTTCCTAACGGGGTAAACTTTTACCTACCGTACCGGCGGCCTCGCGTAACTATGTTGGCAACATTAACACGATAGAAAATATTAATCAAGATGTTTCGTAGAGACCAAGAAGTAAATAAATACTCTCTGGTTGACAGGTTATTGTATATACACTTGTCCGCATAGTGAAAAATATTGCCCTCCTAGACATGAAAAATATTTGCGTTGTCACATGATTGGCTAAGGCCAACGTCATATGATTGCCAACATTATCACGCTTGCCCACCAGGACGGTAAGTAAAATTTAACCGCCACGGAATGTGGGAATTCCAACACTTCCTGCTCAGTAACTGGCCTCTCTTTGTAATAATAATAATAATAATAATAAATGAATGGAAAAGACAGTAACGATCATGCCGCAAGACGATCTGTTAGCCATTCAATCAGAAATCTGAAGTGCTTTTAAGTCAAGCAGGTACTTCACAAAACCAAGTTTTATTAAAAAAAAAAAAAAAACAGTCGATCTTCCAAACAGCACAACTCGAGTTTTTACTGCCAGAAGCCACCGTACCCAAAAATATTGGACAAATTCCGTATCTTAGAAACGTGGCAAAAAGTATTAAAAACACACACACAGGAAGTCACTATAGACGAAATCTGAATCGCTCCACATCTGGAACAAACGTCATTTTGAATTCTGTTACCTTCTATGCGTGATTTTATAAGAATAAATAAGACCATAGAATTACAAAAGAAACACAGAGCAGACTAATGTGTCCACTTCTGAGATAACTTCCATTTTGAACAAGGGAGCGTCGTGTATTCCCACTAAAGCTAAATGTTCAAATGTTTGTTAAGCTTATGGGACTTAACTACGGGGTCATCAGTCCCTAAACTTACAAACTACTTAAGAACTACCTTATACTAAGGACGGCACAAATATCCATGCCCGAGGGGGGATTCGAACCCCCGACCGTAGTGGCCGTGCAGACCGTGACTGGAGCGCCTTAGTCCCCTCGGCCACCGCGGCCGGCCCACTAAAGCCCTAGGGCTTTAACTACAAACAAGAGAGCTATGCGCATGCGCGAATCTGGCAGCCAGAAAAATTTTCGTGGGCAGCATCTGGCTCAGTGCTTTCCAAACTTTCTCTCATGGCGACACCCTATCACTAATATAAATACATATGGTAGAATTTAGATGGTTCTAGTGGGGGGGGGCGGAAATAAAGTATCACTTAAATGTAGTCTGTAATCGAAATTTAAATCGTCGTACGCATTGACATGTTTAATGTTGATCCTGACTGCAGCAATTACGTACACTCATCGCAAGAAAAGGAAACATTAGGAACTACGGAGATGCACAACAGAGTAACACCGCAGACAAAAATGCCTAACTCACACAGTAATACTTGCTTCTTCTACATGCGACCCAACTTCCGAAACACGAAAACTGAATTTCGGAAACCGTTTTTCGCTGTCGTGTGTACGTGTCAGTGCCAGATACGGGTTTGCTGGATCGATTGAAAACGGCATCTGGAAATTAGCTGCTCGGATTTCTGCTTTAGACAGCACAGTGGCTGTTCCCTTTCAGTTCAGTATTATCATATTATGTTCAGAAATAAAGAGGATCTATTTATGACAAGTTATGAATTATTATTTAAGTTCTATTGTTAGGTTCTTGCTTCACCTCGATCTCGGAAGTCCCGACATATTCGAAAAAAATGGATAAATATTTGTGACAAGTAAGAATATGAATGTCATTTCTGGTCCCAGAATCTCTTACATACAGGAAACTGAGAGAAAAAAAATATTAACGCATACCAGGATTCGAACCAACGATCACTGCATTTAAAATACTACTCTCCGTTAATCAGCCGGCCATACTCCATACTAAACATCGCTACTGAATAGCTTTAGTCAGTGGACAATTGTGACTGCTTTTACAATCTGTGACAGCTTTTACAGTCACTGTGTCATTGATTGACATTTAATTATAAAAAACGCCACCGTGGGTGACGTGGCTTTGATAAATCTATTAAAAAACACTCAGGTGCAGCTTTTTGAGAAGGAAAGCAGACTACAGTGAAGGTTCGTTCAAGCAGCTGCCATTCCAGCAAACTACGCACGGGAAGGGCTATTATCGAGTATCAGCAGCAGATCTGCGCATGCGCAGTTTTCTGGAATCTGGTAACTGGCCGCTGCTTGAACGAACCCTAAGTGTTTGCTGCTAAAGCAGTGAGGGAAAACGACCCCCACTGCTTTAGCAGCTAAAGCAGTCTTCATGGTAGTATGAAGAGAAGAATATTTTGTGTTATTTTATGACAAGTTTTTTTGTTTAGAGTCTAAATTTGTTAGTTTCGCGACACCCTTGATACTACTACGCGACACCCAAGGGTTTCCGCGACACCCAGTTTGGAAAGCTCTTTCTGGCTACTTGGCTTTGCTGGCTAGCAGCTCTTCAAACAGCTGGCGCCCCTCTTCAAGTAGCCAGATTCGGTGCCAGGCGCTCTTCAAACGCTAACTGTCGTACTGCGCATGCGCGGTAGCCAGAAAGCAACTCATCAAACGAAGCCTGTGTGTCCAGTCTACCCTAGTATCTATTGTCGAAATAATCTCTGGAGTGAGCATAGCATTCTGCTCACGTTCTTAACATTAAGTTGAAATTGCCACGTGATTTAGGGACGACGCTGTTCGTTCATTCACACTAAGCATCAAGTCACGTAACGTCATGTTAGGGTTCCTCGGTAGCAATGTTTTAAAACGTCGTCGTCTGGTGACATCGAAATTTAAATTATTTTCGTCGGCCTCTGTACTGTGATAGTAGTTGATTTTTTTCCATAATTTTCAGTTTATGACTGTGATTTACTTCCGTGGTGATCTGCAAATGTACCATAACGAATTGAATTTTTTCCCATTGAATGTTGTTACAGAAGTGATGTCGGAATGTCAGATATTTCAAAATGAAAGTGCAGAAAGATGAGTTGTGGTTTACGTTTTTAAATATTGGTCTGTGGTTTCGCTAGAAAATTCATGTCGATAAACTGAAATGATGTTTTTCTTCTCGGCACATTTCCATATACAATTGATCAAGAACATGACCTTTACCATAATCATTAAATAATTTCATCGTTGTTATTTTCCAAAATCTGACAGTATACTCCAATTTTTTTTATCGCGGATAATAGTTATACCTCCTCCTTCATTGCTCGGTACAGAGCTAAGCAAGTTGACGTGACGTAACATACACGTCGTGACGACCATTGTGAATTAGCCTTTTACTTCCTGCAAAGTTTAAAGGTTATACAATTTGTATCATCGTACATGTCCATATTTTTCCAAACACTTTTGAAGGCGCAGGTTTATTATCAAGCCA
The DNA here is from genome assembly GCA_026315105.1 of Locusta migratoria. Classification (NCBI taxonomy): domain Eukaryota; kingdom Metazoa; phylum Arthropoda; class Insecta; order Orthoptera; family Acrididae; genus Locusta; species Locusta migratoria. The sequence continues at coordinate 134,244,169 of CM048744.1, read as the reverse complement.
TTTTGCAACACCCTGAAATTTTGGTTGTGTTGCACTATATGAGGTTAAAGCGTAGTAACTCATTTGAGAATTGTTGAAGTCAACAAATCTGAATGCTGAATGACGTTTGTTGCAAGAGATTGATGTATATCATTGACTACGGTCACGAGAAAGTCGGATACATTTTACCAAATGTGTAACGGTAGTTCATTCATAAGATTGATTTTTTTTTTCAGTACTACCATCCACAGGTAAATTTTGATGTCGATGATTCCTTTGTGACATTAAATGGTTCTTGCCAACATCAGCGCACTACGCAGCCGAGGTCGTAAGTAAAATTTTACCCAAAATTACCAGTTAACATACATATTCGCCAGTGACCGCCAGTTGCTACGTCTGAGTGTGAGTCACCTTGATCTGGTGATTCAGCGTAGAATTCGCTAAAATGGGAGAAATCGTAATTGGTACTAAATGTCGCAGCCACCGAAAAGTAGCATTCACAGAAATCACTATTTTCAGTCAGTCACTGTTTAGGTCATCCCCATTACAGACAAACGTACGTCGTCCCGAGATCACGTGACCACAACGGCAATAGATATTGACAACGCAAGATCTATTCTGCATATCTGAAGGGTGATTCTATTTACACTTCGGTAAAATCAGACGTGACGTCATTATGACGTATCCATACTATCGACGTCCAGCAGAGCGGCGCATCGACTTTTGCGATCGGTCGAGACGCTGGTTTTGGGTGGGACAACATGCTTAATTCGACATTCTTTCTGAACTGCATACTTTTTTCCTTCGTAGTTTAGTGACAAAACTAGGCCTTACTTAGTATTGGTATCATGTTTTGGAAAGCACTGACGGAAATTTCAGTAAATGTAAATTGAAAATTATGTCAGAAATAACGCAGACCGAGCCTTAGAGAACGACAACTTCACACATTTTCAAAGAAAAGAACTAGCATGTTGCAGCAACTTGGCGGTAGATGAGTACCCAGTTTTACGAAATGTTTTACCTGATGTTCGCAGAGCCTCTGTAACAAATGACTGTATTAATATCCAGCTCATTTGATTTATAGTTTCGTCGAAAACATGCATATACCTACGGCGACTATATGTTGTTTTTGTATGTCGCATATTTTGACATGTCCAAGTACACATTGTCGCTTCATAGCCTGGTAACCGTATTTTGTCCTCTTAGTTTAACGTAGACTCCGTACTACAATGCAACTCGGTAGCATTTTTCGCTTAGAGAAAAAGTTTCCATTAGCTTTAAACATAACCTTCACAAATGGGCCACGATGACAACATCAGATTTACTGAATGACGTTTCAGAGCTCACGGTGTAGGTCCTTTTTCGGAAAGTTTATAGCTTCTTAATTTCAAAAAAAGAAAGCAAAGTTATAGCTTCCGAAACTGTAATGAATATACCACTACCAACTGAAGATATTATCAGCTACTCCTTTAATTCGTCTGCTACAATTGCAACAGCAGTTTTGCGTCTAGAACCACACAAGTCGATCATGGCTCCAGTCGTCTTTGATAGTGTGGATACGTCATAATGACGTCACGTCTGATTTTAACGAAGTGTAAATAGAATCACCCACATCCATAGACCAAAGATGTTTTCAGTATGACGTCACGTGCAGTCTATCTTATCTTTGGTCTATGACCACATCTGAATGCTCACTCCAGACTCCAGAGATATTTCAACTCTATGGTCGAAGATGAGGACATAAAGATGAAATATCGATTCTGGCTCAGAGTGGTGATCGCAATGATCGTACCTGAAACGAAAGAAAAGGCAAATCTTTTCCAATAGATGTGCCTCGTTGTTGGCAGCAAAATGTGTTTTTGAAGCTTTGGAATTATGACCACGGATTATTGAAGCTAGAAACCGAAGGAGTATCCCAACGCTCAGATTAATTCTCCAACCGTTATGCGAGGCGTGTTATACATACGCCGCCATTGCGGTAAGTAGAATTATGCCTTCCCTAACAATTCATTTAAAATCTCTATAAGAAAAATTTACCGTTATAGTACAAATCCGTTTCAAGCAAACTGTAAAATTCTTGACATTACTTTAGCACTTGGCGAACTTTTTATGAAGAATAACATCTACGTCACTCAAAGAACAGACTATAAACTGAAAAGCAAATCTTATTTGTTTTACATTTTCTATTTGAGATAATCATGAAACATTGCAGTCATCATTAAATAAAGATTTCAGTCATTCGTACAGGCATCATTGTTACAACTATCTTGTTAATGGTCAAACGTTGAAGAAATACCTCAATTGTGAGAATAATGAGATTCGTTTGCTTTAGTGCCTTTACTCCAGAAATCTCGGTTGTGGTGATAGACATACACGTGGCATGGTTCACATAAAGGTTGGTTTTAATTGTTCGTTGGTGTAGCAGTTAACATCATTTGGAAACAAACCATTGGAAGGAGCGAAGCGTACATTCATCGTTGCCAACAATCAATGTCTTATTTTATATATTTCATTGTGATGACTTGCGGACTCTGTAGTTGGTTCAGCCATTTTTAAGTTATGGCAGAATTCATCGCTTCAGACATTCGTACCGTGTTTAATAACATTGCCCTTTCATTTAGAAGATTACAGATATTGATTACGTGAATTAATAATTACTTGTAAGATCGCCGTTATTCATAATGTTCTCAAAATAGATATGGTGTTATGGAATGGAGTCTGTCCGATAGAACAGGCACCATAGGTTGACTTTAACAGTAGTAAATTTACTAATTCGAAATATTCAAACATTTTGACCGTTGCATGACACTGAAATAAAGATAATTTGGAAGAATCCCTGTACATCGAAGGAAACGGCATTGCAATCGATATATATCCAACGCTCGATTCTTGCTCCACATTCGATATGACAAACGCGAAGCAGTTAATTTAAATTGTATTTTTGATTGCGTTGTATTTGTGACGTTTTCTTGTACTTTTCCGACTCAATATGTGGTTGCCATTTGAAATACCGAAAGAAATGACAGTAATTTTCAGAAATGGTATATATATATCGAAGTGCAACAGTAAACCATTTAGTGTTTCTGAATCGAAGATTCGGGCGCTACGCGCCCTCATGTACAAAAAAGCACCTTCTTGTTTGACCAATACCTAACCTTCTTAAGGCTATGCTTCAGATCACTTTCTTTTTAAGTAGAAGTTACGTTAGGTACAGGTTAAACAAGAAGTTTTTATTAGACGTGAATCTCCGGTTAGGATAAAAAAAATGTTCAAATGTTTGTTAAGCTTATGGGACTTAACTCAAAAATGTTCAAATGTTTGTTAAGCTTAAGGGACTTAACTACGGGGTCATCAGTCCCTAAACTTACAAACTACTTATGAACTACCTACAACTAAGGACGGCACAAATATCCATGCCCGAGGGGGGATTCGAACCCCCGACCGTAGTGGCCGTGCAGACCGTGACTGGAGCGCCTCATTCCCCTCGGCCACTGCGGCCGGCCTCCGGTTAGGATACACTCAATTGATTTATAGTTGTACGTTTGATATGTATCATTTCCGGCCGAGGTTCTTCGATTCCAAGCATTTTTGGAAATAACCGATTTATCGGCATAACTGAAGACAGGGATACCACTTGTCAGCTTTAACCCACGATGTAATCACAATCTCGGAAAACACTTATACGGGATAGTATCTAAATACTTACGTATTGTAGAAAAAATAATCTGTGGTAAATTACATATTACAACAGAATGCAACATTGATGACATACCGTCGTCTACAACTCAGCCACAACATAATTACTCACGCCACCTACAAATACGCATGTACACAACATCCCAATGCCACGGGTCAAATCTAACGGAAGATATCCCAGTCTTCAGATAAACCAAAATTTCGTAAAATCATCAATTCAAAAACCAACATTGTAATCTATATCTATAAATGTGAATGTCTGTTCGGTGTACGTTTATCACGTCTGAACCACAAGACATAAAGAGCTAAAAATTTGTACAGTTTCTAATGTCTACCCGGGGAAGGCTTTAGGCACGGTTTAATGGCGATCGGATAGCTATTTATCTATATGTATTAATGTGAATGTCTGTTCGGTGTCCGCTTATCACGTCCGGACGACAAGACGCAGAGACTTAAATATTTCTACACATTTATACTTGTTGGAAGATTTTAGGCACGGTTTTATAACGATCTGATAGATATTTAGTAATTTGAAGAATATAACGCGAAATGCGGAACAATAATTACTCTTTGAAAGTTGTATTTACTCTTTGTAAATGGTTTTATTGGTTACACTGTTGCTTCAGGGTTGATAATGATAAAAGAGTGGAGTATATTGGGATGGAAAGTTATCGGTGTATACAAAATTCTACGTGTGTGTGTGTGTGTGTGTGTGTGTGTGTGTGTGTGTGTGTGTGTGTGTGTGCGTGTCTTAATATTTCGCTCTGCAGCGATAACTACAGAACGTAAATGAATGGTCTGTGTGGAATTGTTGTCCGAAGTCTCCCGTTGTACACCATAGCAGTTCCAAGCCGATAGCTATAAGGGGGTGGACGATATGGTGGTTGAAAGTCATCAGATTATAAAAAAAATTCAGACTGAAGGCCAGTGATGACGTTTGCGACACTATAGCAAGGAGGTCACATACAGCGAAACGTGATGCCACAGACCTTATCTTTGGTCTATGCGTGCTACAATGTCTTCAGCTTTTTCTCTGTAACGATAAGCACACGAATAAGGGAATATAAGTATAAACAAATAAAGCAGTAAAAAAGAAATTTCTTTTAATACAGCTCTTTAAAAAAATCGATTTGACGTTTCGCGCATTACATCAAGTGATCTATCTGTGATATTGTTACAATCATTATTGTTGAATTTCGTGATTGGATTCTTCGAAACGAGTGCATTTTTATGTTGATTTGATCTACCAACACGCGAGCGCAGCCGCAGGTTTAAGCTAGTCTATATCTATAAATGTGAATGTCTGTTCGGTGTACGTTTATCACGTCTGAACCGCAAGACATAAAGAGCTACAAATTTATCCAGTTACTAATGTCTACCCGGGAAAGGCTTTAGGCACGGTTTTGTGGCGATGTGATAGCTATATATATATTACTGTAAATGTCTGTTCCGTGTACGCTTATCACGACCGAACGACAAGACGCAGACACATGAATATTTTAGCAGTTACTAATGTATGCCTGACGAAGGTTTTAGGCATGGTTTGATAGCGATCTGATAGATATTTAGTAATTTGAAGAATATAACGCGAAATGCGGAACTATAATTACTCTTGAAAATTATATTTACTCTTTGAAAATGATTTTATTAGTTGCATTGTTGCTTGAGGGTTGATAATGATAAAAGGGTGGAGTATATTCGGATAGAAAGTTATCGGTGTATGTAAAATTCTACGTGTGTGTGTGTTAATATTTCGCTCTGCAGCGAAAACTACAGAACGCAAACGAATGGTCTGTGTGTAATTGTTGTCCGAAGTTTCCCGTTGTACATCATAGCAGTTCCATGACGATAGCTATAAGGGGGTGGAACATATGGTGGTTGAATGTCGTAAAATTATTTAAAAAAATGGGACTGAAGTCCAGCGATGACGTTTGAGACTCTATAACAAGGTGGTATAAGCATACGAATAAGGAAATATAAGAATAAATAAATGAAGCAGAAAAAAAATTTCTTTTAACACATCTCTTTAAAAAAAATCGATTTGACGTTTCGCGCATTACATCAAGTGATCTATCTGTGATATCATTACAATCATTGTTGTTGAATTTCGTGACTGGATTCTTCGAAACGAGTACATTTTTACGTGTGATTTGATCTACACTTCTTACTATTCAGTCTCATAGCACACTACTGAAAGATAGCTCATCTATCATAACCAACCAACACGCGAGCGGAGTCGCGGGTTTATGCTAGTTAGCTATATAAATCAGCTGTTCCGCCATGTCAGTTTCCTGTCATTGGTGGCGAAGCGAGACTCGAACGTCCGATATATATCGATCGCAATGCCGTTTCCTTCGCTGTACACGTATTCTTCCAAATTACCGAAATAAATTCCATGGCGAAGTTGAAAATTTGTGCTGCTCGAGATTGGAACCCAGCTTTCCCGCTTCGGACCAGCGGTTCCCGGTTCAGCACAAATTTTAAACTTCCTCATTGAATGAATTCATTTCAGTGCCTGTAACAGTCAAGATATTTAAACATTTCGAATTCTTTTATTTAATAAATAAATAAATTATCGTAGTTAATTTATAAACATTTCACAGCATATTGAGAAATTCCCAAAGTGCATATTAGTGCACATGATGAACTACTACCGTATCCCATTTACTCCATAGACATTGGTGTGTGAAGGTGGCAGGGGCTTACAAGGTAAATGCTAAATGTTGGAATTATTTCCATGGTATACACCCAGTAAACTAGACGTACGGGTTGTAGACTACTGCGTGCAGGAGGAGTGGTAGAGGCTTTTCCGATAAATCACTAATTTGCAATAATTATTACTAAAGAATACGCGGACCATAAAACGATACCAACCTGGGATCCTATATTGACCAGATAATTGTTTTGAGTTACGGAAGTGTTCAGTGCGTTGGCCAAGGGAACATAGTGAATCGTTTTCGTTTGTCAATAGTAAACAAAGAAACCGATGTAGTTTCAAGGATCGATAATGTCACACGGCGAAACTTAATTCCATAGTGTTAAAAAGTGTTTGAAATTTTTGTTGTATATTTTGATTGCTTCGTACTTTATAGACTTTCTAATGCATCCACATCTGTATTTACATGGATATTCTGCAAGTCACATCGAAGTGCATGGCGGAGGATTCATCGAACCACTTTTATGATATTTCTCTATAGTTCTATTCTCTAATAGCTCACGGGAAAAAGGAACACCTTCATCTTTGTTTTCGATCTCATTTCTCTTATTTTATTATGATGACCATGTCTCCCTATGTAGGTGGGTGCTAATAAAATTATGTTCCCATTCGGAAGAGAAAGTTTGTGAAAGAAATTTCGCAAATAGATCTCGCCACAACAAATAACGCCTTTCTTTTAATGATTTCCACCCCAACTCGTGCATCATTTCCGTGACAGTCTCTCTCCTATATCGCGACAATACAGAACGAGCTGCCCTTCTCTGAATTTTCTTTAAATCGTCCGTTAGTCCCACCTGCTGTGCATCCCACAGTGCGCAACAATACTCCAAAATAGGACGCGCAAGTGCAGTGTAGGCAGTTTCTTTAGTAGAACTATTGGATGTTCTAAGTGTTCTGCCAGTGAAACGCAGTCTTTGGTTCGTGTGCCCTAGAATATTTTCTGTGTGTTGTTTACAATAGATTGACTATAAAATCAGTTCTAAGTGCCAAAATGAACGTTTTGAGTAAAACGCAATAAACCTCCTAAATTGAACAGTTTGTCTTTATGTGCAATTTTTTTCGCCTTAATTTGTGTCTACCGTTAGTCTTTAAAGACTTATTACAGTTGAATTGACCATTCAATTTTTATTTTTATGTAAACAATATTTTCCTGATAAAAAATATGAATAGGGCTATGTGCCATACCCTCTACTGTGAAAACTGGGCTACTGTAAAAACCGGACTATGTCCAAAATTCGAGTAGATGGAAAGCTGTATTGGACTTCTTTTGTCTGGATTAAGGTCAACAAAGGCGTCATACATTTTCTGATAATTCAAATCTTGGATTAAACACAGAAGTGTAATGTGTAATGACTTTCCTCTTGGGGGAAAATTGCTATGTGTTCAACTATACTCTGTGCATCATCACCTGTATACTTCCTCTCTTTGGTTTTATTTCCCCTACATTCAACGTACGTACTGTCACCACGCTTTTTCGATTTAACAATGTTTCAACCCTACGCTTTGTGATGACATGGATTTCCATAAATGTTTGCTTGCACACTTGTTTATGATCACCTTTGCCTCCAGGAATCGTATAAAATACACTGGCCTGTCTTCTACTTTCTGTCGAATCTGTGTACGACCCATGTCGCCTACGTTTAATACTTATGTTTCCCATTAGATACGAAATTTGCATGAGTTATCTCCTAGTTCATAAAACTGATTGAAGATGTTTACTTTTTGTTTGAAGGCAATGCTTCTGCATAGATATGGGCATCGGCATGAAACCTACATAAAAGAGGCCATGTTGTTTGTTGTGGTCTTCAGTCCGGAGACTGGTTTGATGCAGCTCTCCACAATACCCTATCCTGAGCAAGCCTCTTCATCTCCACATAAGAACGACAACCTACATCTGTCTGAATCTGCTTACTGTATCCATCTCTTGGTCTTCCCCTGCGATTTTTTCCCCACACACTTCCCTCCAACGCTAAATTAACAATTCCTTGATGTCTAAGAATGTGTCCTACCAATCTATCCCTTCTTTTAGTCAAGGTATGCCAGAAATTCCTTTTCTCCCCAATTCTGTTCAGTAAAAGAGGCCATTAGAAGTGTAAACACTGCGTCTAATACTCTGTTTCTCACTACTTTGCACTCAAAACAAAAACGCATCTACAAACAACTCTGACATTAAAAGGCGAAGGAATACAACTTTGAGCTATTAATAAATGACAACCTAGGTCTATGACTTTATAGAGGTATTTAAACCTATCGCAAAAGGTGGAGGTTGTTTCTCAGCCACTGTCACGTTCCGGCTGTTCTTGTAGGACTTCCCTTTGCTCTAAGCTTCTTTTTTGCGTTGAGAAACACTTCCTTAACAACTTTTACGGCGCTTATTTACCACTTCCATCGCAGAAAAAGCACAAAATGAATAGTTACTGCTTGCTACACGATGGAATAACAAAGCTAACGTGCACCTCTGTCCACTGGCACATAGCCCAGATTTTACTTCACAACAGGTGGCACATAGGTCGTCGGGCATTCTTGTGAGAAACATTAGAGCTGCTTCCACATCGAATAATAGATAGCCCGCTTTTTACTGAGTAGTGTTAGGCATGTAGCCCACATCTTCACAATAAAACAAAAAAAAAATTTTAATTTTTGGCACTTACCACGGATTTTATTTTCATTCTACAATTTAAGTTATTCGTAAATGTTACTCCTAGGTATTTAGTAGAATTGACGGACTGGGTTAAATTGTACGATGCTTCTTGTCGGGCTCCATTGCTTATCACCAATTGTTAAGAGCGGCAACTCTGATGACCAATTAAAACAAAAAATATTTTTTTTTTCTGAACGGACAAGGGTACATACAAGAACATGTAACCATAGAGCAGGTACAGTATTAATTTTGCTGCGAGTTAAACGAGCAGCAATAGCATTTACTAGAAGCTCATGAAAAATATTAACGCAACTCTACGCTTCATTGTTCATCTGTTGCCAACATAAGCACTGGAGACCGGCGAGAAGCGTCGTAAAGTTTTACCGACGACGGCCTGTAGATTTGACTGATTTATCGTGTAACTGAAAGTTAACGGATTTCTTTTAGTGGTCATGTGGATGACTTCACATTTCTCATTATTAAGAGTCAACTGCAATCTTATCTAAATCATTTTGCAGCTGCTTTTCATTTGGTGACTTTACTAACCGGTAAATGACAGCATCATCCGCGAACAGCCTTATGAGAGCTAAATCGTATATAAAAATAAGGAACAGTAGGGGCCCTATAACACTTCCCTGGGGAACGCCAGATGTCACTTCTGTTCTACTCGATGACTTTCCGTCCATTACAACGTACCGTGTCCTTTCTGACAGGAAATCACGAATCCAATCGCACAACTGTGGCGATATTCCATAAGCACGCACTTATATTGCTAGCCACGGAAGTAATCACAGACAGCATTAAGCCATGCGTCATCTTGAAAAAAGAATATACGAATTCGTAAAATATTCCGTTGAACTTGTGTCATCGGACGATCCATCTGTCCATCTTGTGGAAATGTTGTAATTTGCAAAAGATTGACTGTTGTAGAGTAAAATTTTACTTACGGCAGTGTCGGCGTGGTGTGCAGATGTTGGTAACGTACGTTAAATGATCTTTGAAAACTCAGTGACATCGAATGACGGGAATAAACAATTGATCTCTATACTACCTGGATATTGAACTAAAGCTGTCTGAGCGTGCCAGCCATAGATGTTCATATTTCGTTTCTTGCCAAATTCAAATATGGCTGCCTTGAAGTATCACAAGAAAAAGAAAAGAAAATACGATTCGATTCCACTTCACATCAACCTATTACATCGCATAAATTCCAAATCAAGAGGTAAGCAAACAATTCGTTTTCACGTAATAACTGATGGAAACTCGTTTGCCAAATTTAAACATGGCGGACAGCGCGAAATCATGTTAAAACACATGAATGTGCAGGCACGCTGCAATTTAATGCTCAGACACCAGAGTTATGCCAGTTTCTGTAGAAATTACGGGAATAAACTTTATCGTTCACCATTACAGTTTCTTGTATGTCCGTTCAATACATTAATTATTCTCAAAAATCAAACATATCGTTCCCAACATTAGCACGCTACGCCGACGCTTCCGTGTCTAAAATTAACCCCCTCGTTGTTGATCTAATAAACGCTGTAAATACTTAAGGTAACTCCCGAGGTCGTATATAATTTGGCGCCCATGTATTCAATATGCAGACAGTATTCCAAATTACCGCAAAATCTTTAAGTTACCAGATTTTGTGATATGTTTTACATCGTGCTGACTGAACATACTGTAGTTACCAGATATGAAACGGAACTGTTACGCCGCGGCGGAGTAGCCGAGCGGTCTAAAGCGTCTCGCTGCGGAGCGAGCGGTTGCTCGCCGTGGAGGTTCGAGTCCTCCCTGGGGCATGGGTGTTTGTGTGTGTGTGTTTGTCCTTAGGTTAGTTTACCTAGGTTTAAGTAGTTTGTAAGCTACGGACTGATGACCACGCAGTATGGTCTGATAGATTTACAAACATTTGAACATTTTGGAACTGTTACATTATTCATATTATTTCTATAGGATGTCCTTCCACTCGGTCTTAAAAACGGGAGAATCTATTTGCACCCGAACAAGCCAAGGAAGTGACGTCAAAATGACGTAGCCGGCCGCTCTGTCAAACATTCCGAGGTTTGTCCTGGTGCAAGTCCTTGTAATGCAGAAACGCTATCTCCCCTTTCGTATTTTTATGATTTCCTCTTTATAACTTACGTGTTACTATTTCAAAGTAACGGCAGACTGAATAGGTACCAGAAACACGTCGTTCTTAGTACGATTAATTGTAAACTAGAGTCAATAAATACCATATTGGCGAGTAACCTGTGATATTGCTGGGAATTGTAGCGCAGTGGATAAACGCCTTGCCGGCCGCGGTGGCCGAGGGGACTAAGGCGCTCCAGTCACGGTCTTCACGGCCACTACGGTCGGGGGTTCGAATCCCCCCTCGGGCATGGATATTTGTGCCGTCCTAGTTCGTAAGTAGTTCATAAGTAGTTTGTAAGTTTAGGGACTCATGACCCCGTAGTTAAGTCCCATAGACTATACAAACATTTTGAACATTTTGATAAACGCCTTATGTTGAGGTGCTGATGAGCATGGGCAGTGATTCGTCTCTCGCGTTATTAATTAAATAGAATTTACATTCTGCGATATTTCGATATATTTACGTGTACAAGCCCTTTCTTTTAAAAGTGCCCTTTTTTTTTTAAGACAAAGTGCAGAACTTAATTCTATTTAAGTAATAAGTGTGTCAGAAAACTTTTGGGAGTCAACATTAAAAAAAGAGAAGTGATTGCGAAAGCGAACCACCGCCCACACGTATCTGTTACTAATTTCCCCCCCTTTTTTCCAGGTAGATCGATGCTTTGCGGTCGTTTGTTCATGTTCGTTCATCAGTGTTCGTCGACTATTTGGATCAGCTTTTTCATTGCAGAGGGTGGGGAGCTGTCTGACCTGACACACTGAGCCACAAATCTAGACGCGTTTACCCACTCTACTACATGGAGCACTTGTCTGCAGTATCTCTGTTTCTCGTTACCAACAGTATCAGGTGTTACCCACCAATATGGCATTTCTTGCTCTAATTTGCAATTAATCGTACTAGCACTGACGTGTTTTGGTACTTATAGTGAACCATCACTTTGAATTAGTAACACGTCAGTTACAAGGATATTATCATGAAAATACGAAAGGGAAGATGGCGTCTCTCCAGGACAGAGCTTGCACTCGAGCAATCCCCGCGATTAAATATTTATTGTCATTTATAGACTAGATTTACTAAACTGACACGTGGCACATCATTACGAAATGTCGTATGTATGATCTACAGAACAAGTATTAATCTAATCTAATCTTTGACAGGAACGGCGAGCTAAGCTATTCTGACGTCACTTCCTTCGCTCGTTCGAGTGCAAATAGGAAGTTACCCGAGGGTGCTTTAGGTCGACTGTTATCGACTTTGGTGGTCGAATAATGGCAATCGACGCCATCATCACAGACGACGAATTTGAATTTTTTTGCAACTAGTTTCGTTAGCAGTTGATCTCTTAGGGTCTTAAATAATCACAAATTCGGAACTATAACTCTTCGCTCTCTACATTTCACCCCTGCTATCTTCAGAATTTGACCTTCGTTCCCAATTTCTATGAAATCATACCTCATAAACTAGGCGCCTTTCAATTCAAAATTCTAAGGACCGAAAACAATTGAATTTATTTGTAACATACTATCGGGTCATTCCATGCCAAGTGGTCTAGAGGCTCCCACATGACCGTCATGGATTTTGATGAAATTTTGTGTGAACATTCACACATGTTCTCAATGAACACTGGTAATGTTTCAGTTCAAAAAAATCAATACTTCCGGAGATACAGTCACTTGTTTAAGACCATAGCACAGCTTCCAATAGTGCGTCGTTGAATTTTCAGCAACTTTGAGATGATATATCTCTGGGAGTATTTGCATGAAAAAAACAAAACTTGGCCATCTTATACAACTTTTAGAGCTCTTTAAAGTAAAATACCAATAACAGGATTTCTGAGAAATTTTGATACAGAAAATTTAGGGCAAAGTTGGGCGAAAAAATTGCTGGTTAAAAAATGTGCGAACTTTAGTTTTTTATATCTCCAGAAGTAATTGTGGGATGTACATGAAACTTTGCACACCATAACTCACCAACATAAGGTCTTAAAATATAAAATTTCATTCTCCTATTGCTTCCCATTATTTCACAAATCTAGGGTAAAGTTGACAATTTTTCAAAAAGTGCTAAAAATGGGTATTTTCAGTCAAATTTTTCAAAAAAGTGTTTTCTCCAAATTCCTTTAGACTATGCTCATTAGAAAGAGCATATTCTAAACTATCTAGAAAAGTGGATTTGGTTTTGCAATGCAAGCATATAAGGCCCCAAAAAGTAGCATAATCCTAGAGGCACACTGGAAGTTTGAACCCATTTTTCTGGCACTCAAATTATACCTAAAAATTTTTATTATGTCTAATAAATATTTGTTAATGCATGAGATAAGTGAAATAAGAAGTCCTGATGAATAGGACGTACCTCAAGTCTGAATAGAAAAAGAATAAAAATAGAAACAATGTTATTTCTTAACTGCCCCCCCCCAACCCACAACTCTCTCTCTCTCTCTCTCTCTCTCTCTCTCTCTCTCTCTCTCTCTCTCTCTCTCTCTCTCTCTCTCTCTCTCTCTCTCTCTCTCTCTCTATCACACACACACACACACACAGACACACACAATTATAATTTAGAATCAATATAAATTGTAAAATTTATTTGCACAATCATTATCTAATTATTAGTAGCATTTTTAATTAACACCACCAGCTTACTGAAGGAAAATAAGTATATAAATGAGTTGTTGTGGTTTAACACTGCTAGATTCATTTCACCTGAGAAAACCAGTGTCTCCGTCACCATAGGGGCTATGCTCGAGCATCAACACCTATGGGTGAGTTTCTTTACACAGGTTTTCCAAGCCTGATGAATGTAAACAGGAATGGTGTATTGCCGGCCAGACGAATTTACTGACGGAGCTGGAATAACTGCAATAATGTCGTGTGATAGAACCCAGCACTTGTCACTTATTGGTGGTCAATAAAATGAATCTGCTGGACCATGAGGGTGCATAAAGTTTATTAATGCACTCCTTTGCTCAGTGGAAGTCACACAGATATTCTCAATCCACCAAAAATTTTCTTAGATGCATGCAACATATTGTCCAGGTTGGAGAGCAGACATTAATATGCCTTCTTTAGTTCTCTGACCTATTGTAGCTAGAAAAGATGATCAATCATTTGAAACTCTGCTGACATGAATTATTGTTTCATCAATAGGTAAAAAGTGACGATTTTCTCTAGTGCCATGTTTAAACCTCACTTCTAGTGTCCATGTTTAAACCTCACTTCTTGTGACAATTTTTTTTTTCCTTTTTTCCGCCCCATTTCATTTTTACTGACAAAAACAAATTTGATTCCATTAATGTTTTCAGAGAAGAAGTGAAACAGGTCTAGGTAAGTAAGATTGAGCACTGGAGCCTTCACTGAAATTATGAATGTGAGATATCTGTTCAAACTGTGCTTTTATATATTTGATGAGCTCCTTGATAAAAATGTTGACTGTACCAGTGTCATGCCACAAACAAGAACTGATAATGCAGAAACTTAAAGATTCCACTTTCTCATTTTGATGAAAGTAGATAACAAATGGATGAATTGTTGCTTTCCAGTGGAAGCCTTGCACAGCATCCTGAATAATAAAAGAATAATTTTCCAAAAAATCCACTAAGACAACAAGCTCTTTGTGTTTCAGATAACATTTAAGGCCTTTAAGGTGCAGTTATTCCAGCTCCATCAGTAAATTTGTCTGACTGCCAATACACCATTCTTCTTGATATTCATCAGAAAATTAATGTAGCATAGGGTAAGGTGGTACAAATTCGATATAGGTACAATTCCAATCAATATAAGTTTTCAGTCTCGTATTGTTGCTAGCACTTGCCTTTGTGTGGCGTTGCAGTGTAGCAGGTTTCTACAGCTCCTCCTGTCTTTTCCAAGAATACAACACTCTGTGTTAAGGAGACATAAATTTTTTCCTGTAAAGATGTAGTTGGAGCTACTTCATTGAACGTGCTCTTATAAATGTTCTAGTTTCCACGTGCTTGTAAACTCGTTATTGTGCAACGTTTGGTACAGCGAAGTATGCACTGGTGCCCGAAGGAAAAAGTGCTTTTTATTTGGGAAAAGTCAGTGGTCAAAATTGTACGAGGAAGTGATCATAATTGTACCTAGCGTGGTACATTTTATATCAATTTTTCCCAATTCTGTAACCTTTTTTTGTGTTCATACGAACATATGTAATTGTCTAATATTTGTGATACAAATATTATGGAGGAAAAATTCCTAACAGGAAAAATATACGTAAAAAATAGATGAAGTCCACTTACCAGGCTCCTTCGCCTGGTAAGTGGACTTCATCTATTTTTTACGTATGTCTAATATTTGTGTTACATATTCATTAAACATTCAAGAACAAGTGCCATAGTTAAAATTATTTCTTTTCTCAATATGTTTGCAGTTACAATTACATTTGTCCGAAATGATTGAAATTGTACCACCATACCCTATCAATAATTGAAATAGGTTAGAGGAAACTAAGCAATCTATGAGTGGCTTCTAATTTTACCCAGGACACTTCAATAATTTTATTATCAGGCTTGGGAACCTGTGTAAAGAAATGCTTATCACGCTTGGGATATCCTGTGGTAAAGGAACCCACCCGTGGCTGTTGTTGCCCCTGTGGCGATGGGGATGCTGGTTTTCTCAGGTGAAATGAAACTAGCAGTGGTTAAACCATAGCAACTCATTTATACACTTCTTTTCCATAAGTAAGGTAGTGTTTGTTCATTACACAGGCTACTAATAATTAGATAATAATTATGGAAATAAATTTTATGAATTAAATTCAGTTTTGTGTGTGTGTGTGTGTGTGTGTGTGTGTGTGTGTGTGTGTGTGTGTGTGTGTGTGTGTGTGTGTGTGTGAGAGAGAGAGAGAGAGAGAGAGAGAGAGAGAGAGAGAGAGAGAGAGAGAGTTGTGGGATGGGGGGACAGTTAAGAAATAACATTGTTTCCATTTTTATTCTTTTTCTATTCGGACTTGAGCTACGTCCTATTCATCAGGACTTCTTATTTCACTTATCCCAGGCATTAACAAATATTTATTAGACATAATAAAAGATTTTATGTATAATTTGAGTGCCAGAAAAATGGGTTCAAACTTCCAGTGCGCCTCTAGGATTATGTTACTTTTTAGGGCCTTATATGCTTGCATTGCAAAACCAAATCCACTTTTCTAGATAGTTTAGAATATGCTCTTTCTAATGAGCATAGTTTAAAGGAGTTTGGAGAAAACACTTTTTTGAAAAATTTGATTAAAAATACACATTTTAGCACTTTTTGAAAAATCGTCAACTTTACCCTAGATTTGTGAAATAATGGGAAGCAATAGGAGAATGAAACTTTATATTCTAAGACCTTGTGTTGGTGAGTTATGGTGTGCAAAGTTTCATGTACATCCCACAATTACTTCTGGAGATATAAAAAACTAAATTTGGCACTTTTTTTAACCAGCAATTTTTTCGCCCAACTTTGCCCCAAATTTTCTATATGAAAATTGCTCAGAAATCATTTTCTTAATATTTTACTTTAAAGAGCTCTAAAAGTTGTATAAGATGGCCAAGTTTTGTTTCTTTCATACAAATACTCCCAGAGATATATCATCTCAAAGTTGCTGAAAATTCAACGACGCACTATTGGAAGCTGTGCTATGGTCTTAAACAAGTGACTGTATCTCCGGAAGTATTGAATTTTTGAAACTGAAACTTTACCAGTGTTCATTGAGAACATGTGTGATTGTTCATACCAAATTTAATCAAAATCCATGATGGTCATGTGGGAACTTTTCTCGATATTAGACCACTTGGCACGGAATGGCCCTATTATAAAAACGGATTCACACCTGTTACACGAATTTTCTCTGTTTCTTTTAGCCAGTCCATAATACCTTCTTTTCTAGACGTTACTGTATATACGATTAGAAATATTCTAATGATTCAAGTGGTTGTTCATAGTTATTACTGAAAGTTTGTTTAAATTTTTATACCTCTTTGAACAAAAATCACACGACAATTTACAGTTTCAATTCTGTATGTTTTTAGCTGGGACATATTTATATTGCATTTTAATACATAGGTCAGCAACGGCCCAGTGTATTGGCGTTAAAATATCCTTTGAAAAAACTGAAATAATGGTAACAGAACCGCCACTGGCAAACAAAATTAGAATTGGAGTACATAACATAAAAATTGTTGAAAAGTTTAAATACTTGGGAGAAATAATAACCCATACTTGAACGAGAAACCATCATGGCAGAGTAGAATAAATAAACTTATTAAAATGCATCATGTTACCAAGAACACATATAATAAAAAATGCCTCTCAATAGCCACAAAACTGAAACACTACAAAACAGTCACACAGCCACAAATAACATATGCTAGCGAAACTATATTTAAAACAACCAACACTGTAGCAATAGACAGGCTACTCAAAATGGAAAGAAGGATAGTCAGAACTTGCATAGATAAGAAATACCAAAAAGACGGGATTTGGAGAATAGCTGCAAATGAAACTGTTTATAAAGAAGTAGAACCAGTGACAAGCCCAATGAAAAAGAAACGGATCTCTTTCCTAGGACATTTGATGAGAACACCAGAAAATACAATCAGAAGGAAGATAATTGAAAAGTTATGGAACAGCAAGAGCAACATAAGATGGGTCACAGAAATAAGGAAGACATGATGAAACTACAGATAACGATGGAAGATTTGAAAAACGACAGACACACTCAAGATACTTCAGGACAAACACGTCACACTACCAATAAAAATTAACAAACAGAGACTGGGAAGGGTGATTTCGGATGAGGAGAGAAGGGCACGATCTGAAAGAATGAAAAAAGTATTGGGCCAACAAAAAAATAAATAAAAATAAAAAATAACAGAAGAACCTAATTCATAATATTTATGTTTACCATAAAAGTAATAAATAAATTAACCACTGTATTATTTGAACTAAATTGTGTTAATGCATAACAACAAATTGTAATAACCTTTGTAATATTGACAAAAGTCGTCCAATGAAGGCCATAAAATAAATAAATAAAGGTCAGCAACGAAAACCGAGGAATACCGATTGATATAAATTCTCGACTTTTACATTAATGCACTTACTAACTAATTTCTCCGCCTCCGTAGGCAAGTTGACAGCGTAGTAGAGTGCCACGCCGGGGGCCCGGGTTCAATTGCCGGTTGGGTCGGAGATTTTCTCCAGTCGGGGACTGGGTGTTCTGTCGTCCTCATCATCATTTCATCATCATCGACGCCCAAGTCGCCCAAGTGGTGTCATCTAAAGACTTGCACCGGGCAGGTAGAACACGTTTCCAGCTGGGGTCTAACGGCCAGAAGTGCCACACGAAATCATCATCACTAACTAAATTAAAGGAGTTAATTTTATTACTTTTATCCATTATATGTCGGAACCTGCGACTGTATCTTGAAATAGGTTTCAGAAATTACTGCAACCAGCCTTTTTTTTTTCTTCTCAATGAAGATTTATTGTACCATGACCGGTTTCAAGCTGCCTAGCAGCTCATCATAAGACGGTATATATACATTCAGTGCAAATTACATTTGTATAGTTAGGACTTTCACATTTAGTATGTACATGTGTGTTCTGCTTTTGGATAACCTTTCGTAATATCATAACAATGCCCTTCCATCAGCACACCACAGCAACTCCCACGACTTTCAAGTGGTAAAATTAAATAACACAGCACACACATTGAAAGTCGTGGTAGTGGCTGTGCTGTGGTAATGTGTGTGCAGTGTTGTTTTTTAATTTTACCACTTGAAAGTCATGGAAGTTGCTGTGGTGTGCTGATGGAAGGGCAGTGTTACGATATTACGAAATGTTATCCAAAAGCAGAACACACATGGACATACTAAATGTGAAACGCCTAGCTGTACAAATGTAGTTTGCACTGAATGTAGGTGGCCGCGGGGACTGAGGCGCTTCAGTCACGGTCTGCACGGCCACTACGGTCGGGGGTTCGAATCCCCCTTCGGGCATGGATATTTGTGCCGTCCTTAGTCTTAGTTAGTTCACAAGTAGTTTGTAAGTTTAGGGACTAATGACCCCGTAGTTAAGTCCCATAGACTACACGCCGGCCGCGGTGACCGAGGTGACTGAGGCGCTCCAGTCACGGTCAGCACGGCTACTACGGTCGGGGGTTCGAATCCCCCCTCGGGCATGGATATTTGTGCCGTCCTAGTCCGTAAGTAGTTCATAAGTAGTTTGTAAGTTTAGGGACTGATGACCCCATAGTTAAGTCCCATAAGCTTAACAAACAAAACATAGACTACACAAACATTTGAACATTTTGAACACTGAATGTATATATACCGTCTTATGATGAGCTGCTAGGCAGCTTGAAACCGGTCATGGTACAATAAATCTTCATTGAAAAGAAAAAAAAGGCGACTGGTTGTAGTAATTTCTGAAACCTTATTTTATTACCTCATAACTGCAACAGTTTTCATTAAAATACAACAAATAACTTAAAAAAGGTTTTATTAGGTGTTTGAACTCGCAACGTTTCCATGATGAACGCAGTGATAATTTGACCCACAGATCAAATGTTCAAATGTTTGTATAGCTTATGGGACTTAACTACGGGGTCATCAGTCCCTAAACTTAGAAACTACTTATCAACTAGCTTATCCTAAGGACGGCACAAATATCCATGCCCGAGTGGGGATTCGAACCCCCGACCGTAGTGGTCGTGCAGACCGTGACTGGAGCGCCTCAGTCCCCTCGGCCACCGCGGCCGGCTGACCCACAGACAGTTTTGTTTTATTCAGACGTGTTACAGTATTTGTGTACCTGACGATGATTATTCCGTATGTCATTTTTAGTCATTAGACCCAGCTGGGATCGTGTTCGGTCTGCCTGGTGCAAGTCTTTAGGTGATGCCTCTAGTGCGACGTGCGTGTCAATGATAATGATTTCTGTAGCTGTAATGCCAACGTAGATTCCGGATTTAATTGAGCTGATAAATTCTACAAGAATCAGAAACAAGCAAAAGGTAAGTGACTTAAGCATACTGCGTGGCCAACTTCAACTCTGATGTACAATTCCGGATCCCATGTTTAAATAATAGTGGTCGCGCAAAAATGGCCGAGCAGTTCTAGGCACCATGTCGGGGACTATGAGGACTTACCCGCCAGAGGTTCGAATCCTCCTTCAGTCATGGGTGCCTTGTCCGTATGTTAGTTTAAATTATGTTGGGTAGTTTGGAAGCATAGGGACTGGTGGCCACAGTAGTTTGGTCCCATAGATTTACAAACATTTGAACACTGGTAGTAATGATACGGCTGTCCTTCCAAATTTAAAATTAATTTCACTTTGATGCTACACCTACATACATGCTCCACAATCCACTCATAAGTGCGTGGCGTAGGATACCTGGTACCACTGCTAGTTACTTGCTTTCCTGTTCCACTCCCGTATAGAACGAGGGAAAAATGAATGTTTGTATCCGTACGAGCCCTAATGTCTCCAATCTTATCCTTGTGGCCTTTATGCGAAATGTAGGTTGGTGGCATTAGAGTCGTTCTGCAGTCCGCCTCAAATTTCGGACGCTATAAATTTCTTCAACATGCTTCTCAAAAAGAACGTCGCCTCCCCTCCGGCGAGTCGCAGTTGAGTTCCCGAAGCATTTTGGTAACACCCGCACAGTGATCGAATCTACAAGTTGCAAACCTCGCCGCCCGCCTCTGAATTGCCCCTACGTCAACCGATCTGGTGGGAATCCCAAACACTTGAGCAATACTTGGGTCGTACAAGCGTTTTATATGCGGTCTTCTTAACAGACGAATCACATCTTCCCAAAATTCTCCCAATAAAGCGAAGTCGACCATTTGCCTTCCCCGCGACTGTCATACGCTCGTTCCATTTCATATCGCTGTGCAGCATTGTTGTTGTTGTTGTTGTTGTTGTGGTCTTCAGTCCGCAGACTGGTTTGATGCAGCTCTCGACGCTACCCTGTCCTGTGCAAGTCTCTTCATCTGAGAATACGTTTGGCAACCTACATCCTTTTGAATCTGCTTACTGTATTCGTCCCTCGGTCTCACTCTACGATTTTTACCCTACACACTTCCCTCTAATGCTAAGTTGACGATTACTTGATGTCACAGAATGTGTCACACCAATCTCTCCCTTCTCTTAGGATATACAGTAGAGCTGTAAGTCCTCGGGAAAAGTAATGACTGTAGTTTCCCCTTGCTTTACGCCTAACTATTTAATGGACGCGAATCTGTCAAGCAGCACGCCTTTAATCTTGTATTCGAACATTACGGGATTGTTTCTTCTACTCATCTGCATCACTTTACGTTTCTCTACGTTTAGCGCTAGTTGCCATTCCACTCACCACCTAGAAATTTGGTCCAAGTCACCCTGCAACCTGCTACAGTCATTCAATAACGAAATAACGACACGCTGTTCTGTAACACAGCTTCATCATCAAACAGTCGCAGATTGCAACTCACTCTGTTGGTCAGATCATTTATATAGATACAATATTACACGCTTTGTAGTATTCTAATTCACTAAAGATTGCAGGTTAACGATTCGTCCATGTCAGTTGTCGTCCCAACACATTCCTCATGTGCTAGAGTGGAGACAAGTCCAGAGTTCGTGCTGGCTACAGAAGGTGCTGTACGTCTTCCAGAACACGTTTAGTTTTACGCGCAGTGTGTGGTCGAGCGTTATCCTGTTAGAACATATTGCCTTCCTTTTTCAAGAATGGCAAAAGAACTGGTCTTATAACATTCTGCACGTACTGAGTGCTGGTCGCCGCGGCAGAGCGGACGAGCGCATTGAGGCGCTATGCTATGATGCGCGAGGCCGTTCCCCGTCGAGAGTTCGAATCCCCCCTCGGGCATAGGAGTTTGTGCCGTCTTTGGTATAAGTTAGTTCATAAGTAGTTTGTAAGTTTAGGGTCTGATAACCCCGTAGTTAAGTCCCATAAACTCTACAAACATTTGAACATTTGAGTGCTGGTCAGTACTCCTTTCACGATCACCTAAGATACACGAGAGTTGTAGCATATCCCATCAAAGATCATAAGGCCGGGCTAAGAAGGAAGGAAGCTTGGAGTTTAACGTCCCGTCGACAGCGTGGTCATTAGAGACGGATCTTACGCTCGGAGCTTTGGGTAAGGATGAGGAAGAAAATCGTCCGTGTCCTTTGAAAGGAACCGTCCCGGAATTTGCCTGGAGTGATTTCGGGAAATCTCGGAAAACCTTAATCTGGATGGCGGGAGATGGATCTGAACCACCACCCTCCCAAATACAAGTCCAGTGTGTTATCACTTACCTTGCCCAGTAAGGCCGGGGTTGGGACCAATGTGTTTTGGACGAATGCATGTTACAAGAGAGCACTCACAAAGCCAATGTCATAAGTATAAGCGACCATCACTTGCGTGCTCTAGAATCTGCTGAAGACCACGGCCCACCATTCCACCTTCCAAGTGATGCTCTGACGTCACCAGTCGAGCCGTGCACTTCGATGCTGTAGCGTCACTGGAAAACGGGCCGAAGGTGTGCGTACCTGTTGTCCCACTGATAGTAACCAGTCGGCAACATTGCATGTTGACACTTTTCGGCTCACAAACCCTCTTGCCTGTAGTGTAGTCTTTTGTAGTTCGCGAACGAACTAGTTCGGAAGACCGCTCCCACAGGCGAACTACGCGAACTAGTTCGTAGATCCCTCGTCTCTTAGTTCGTACGCTCCTTTTCCGAAGACTGACGGGTAACAGCAGGAGGACAAGAGAGCGCGCAGAATCGCGTGATTCCCTTCTGCCAGTTGCCGCCATTTTGAGCTGAGATGCAGCTCAGCTGTAGTTTTAGTAGCGGTAGCAAAAGTCAAAACGAGCGGACGAAATAAAAAGAGCGACCTACTTCGCGGCCGAGCTGCGAACTAAAAGGAGAGCGAACTACCGGTCGCGAATTAAAATGCGCGATAGGTCGCGAATTAAAATATGCACGATAGGTCGCGAACTAATATATGCGCGATAGATCGCGAACTAAAGTATGCGCGATAGGTCGCGAACAAAAACATGCGCGATAGGTCGCGAACTAAAATATGCGGGATAGGTTGCGAACAGAATTAAAAATCACGTGTTTGCCTTCTGCTGATGAGAGCCATTTCGAGATTAGCGTCTGCCTGCTAGATTATATAGTTCAGTGCTACAAAATTTCTGCTTTGAAGTATTCTGCACTCTGCAATATTTAATAAATTCCATAATGCCAAGATATAGAGATAACTCTTAACGCGAGAAATTATCCACAAACTGTTTCTTTTGGTTTGTGTGATATGGTTAGCGGTTCAAGCAGCAAGTGCATGAAGCACCTAGGTGAGGGAACTTCGCCCTCCACCTGCATGCGCAGACCACGGCGCTCAGCCGTCACTGGGAGCGGACGAACTAAAAGAACGAACTAGTTCGCGGCAGAGCCGCGAACTAAAGTGAGCGCTCCCGACCGCGAACTATTATGCGCAAGTCTACTGTAGTGTAGTAGTTGTACGATCTGGCAGTTTTGCCCTTAAAGTACTTCGATCTTGGTGGAAGTTTGTGCTGCGTGGAGGTCCAGAACATCGCCTACGTGAGTGTGAATGTCCACGTGACCATTGCAACTAGCATTGCTGCTCAACTGACGCAGCACGAACAACCAGCATTGCTGCTCAACTGACGCAGCACGAACATGTTTGGCAATTCTCCGAAAGAACCATCCCGCCACTATAGTTGGTGTCATGTAGGAAGGCGCTCTGCGCATAGAGGTGCAGCGATAGGGGAAGTGTGGCGGGCAGGAGCTATGGCGGAGCACCAACAGGTGAGGCTGCGGGAGGAACATTACGTAACTGGCGCCAAGCTACGCTCCTAGAAAATGAATATTATTGGTTGTCATTGCGGTAATGGAGGGGGATGCACAGAACTGCTGATAACTGGGCCACCTTCCTACGTGACGTGGACTATAGCAAGACCACAATTTGATCCCTTTCAACCTCGTTCGACTGTCTGTTGGAAGCACGATTGTGCCTCCGCAGTATGACACCTGTATTTCTTCACACATTGATATCACAAGATTATTCCTCAGTAAAAGGTACACATAGATGGCGCTATGGCAGCTATGTCACTACGCTCTCTACTGGCAAACGACGTTGAAACTATTTTCATCAGGGGCGCCGACTCCCTGGGTGCCCCGGGACTCGTGCACCCACCACGACTTTTTTTGGGGGTGCTGAGCACCGACATAAAATTGATGTGGAAAATAAAATTGTATAAATTAAAGAAAAAAAATCTGGAAAAATCGAAACCTACGTTATGACTCAAGAGCCGATGCAAAACGTGACCATAGAGAGAGACGATATTTCATACGTGAAAGAAATGATCAGTTTTGTACGCGGGTCCCCAAGCGAGTAGTAATGAGTGTCCGTGTTTTACCCACTATGCTAGCTTTTTTCATCCTGAAGCACGTCGGTTCTTTCGACCTTTCAGGTGTACGTATTTATGAACATTTAATTGTGTTCTTTCAGGAATTTAGCTTGAAGAATCTGATGCTGATGCCGAAGTTAATCGGTTTTCATTCATCCTTGTCACTTCCCTTGTTATTAAAGTTATACATTCAGTTGAAATTCGTAATGCTTTTCTCTCAGGCTTAAAAAAACCTTGGACTGCATTAGTACTGTCAGAGATGTCATGAAGTTATCTCGAAGTGACGAAAGTTTAGATGAAGTATACAGCTCTTGCTTGGAACTGACCAAAAAAATTTGATGTCGGACTTCAAAATCTCAAAATATTTCAAAGATTTCTTTAAACCTTGGTGACGGTGTTCTACCAAACGCTTTTGTCAGAAAGAATAGCTTCGCACAAAAAGTGTTAGATTAGTGTACAGTGATAAATTATTTCATTCGTCGTATAGAAGTTTTGGACTGTTACTTATATCGAAATATCCACTTCGGCCAATTAGATCGCTTTATTGTAGTGTCCTAATGCAGCCATGCTTTCCTTTTCTTCCTCCTCCTTCTCCCTTCTATCTTTAAAAGGCCAGACAACTGCCTATTTACTTTTATCAAGTATTGCTCATTTAAAAATGCATGAACATGATTTTCAGGAGGGTTGGTTTCGAACATTTGTGAACCGTGATATAGAGCACCCACACTGATTTTCAAAAGTCGGCGCCTCTGATTTTCATTACATAGTCTGTCCCCCAGGTGGCACCTGCCGTCATCAGATCAAAATCGGCATCGTTTTTCCAGGTGTACTATTTTTCCCAGCAGTGTATACAATTCAACAGTGTATACAATTCAACAATCAAAACTTGCGATTTTTAAAGACTAGTGGAGGAAGGGGTAGGAGGATTAGTGATTGAAGAAGTGCATTTTGTCACTTTAATTTTAAAAATTACGCAGTGCAATCATAGTTCGGAGTAGGGATGGGAAAAACCGACCGGTTAAAACCGATACCGGTATTTTAGTTTTGAATAACCGGTTTTTTCGGTATTTATTTGGTGTCGGTTGTAACAGGTTTTTTTTAGTTATTGCAAAGAGCAGCGTAAAAAAACCGGTACGACTACTTCGTGTAGTAGTGGTTCAAAATGTGTTTTTGTAAATAATTTTAAAAAATTAATACTAGTAGACCCTAATATTTAGGACTATTCCTAAAATTTCCACTGCTGTGAAATATTAGGTCATCGCAGTAACTAAGAAAAGCGATCAGTGATAATTTAAGAACAATCCCGGCAGTCAGAAACGCGCAACAAACGCGTGGCATAAGAACTTGAGAACTGGTGCAGCTATTGAGGCATCGATGCACCTGTTGCCGTGTGGCGTGGCCTATTAGACGACGCGCGCACTGGCAATGTACGAGACTCGCCTCCGTCTGGTCATGCGGCAGTTCCTTGCTGTCGTCGCCAGACATCGGTTGTGTCTCAAATGGCACCATCTCGAGTGTCGAAGTACTTCACGAAGTACGGGAGCAGTGAGGTACAATGCTCCATTTGCTTTAAAAAGCTGAAAACGGGTGGAGGTACTACAAAGGTGCTGTGTCATTTAAGGAGGAAGCATCCAAAATGTTTCTTGGAAGAGAAAGTAAATTCGATTCATATACCTATTAATGTAAGTGATGTACTATAAGCTTGGAATAATAACTTTTAATTTATTATCATATTGTTATGCTAACAAGTTTTATTAATGTGATTTCTTGGAAGCGAGGGGCTTTTTTAATAATCAATATGGGTTTAGGTAACATTGATCATGTGGTGCTTCGCGAGGTAGCCCTGCGGTCTGAGGCTCCATGTCACGGACTGCGCAGGTCCTCCAGTTGGAGGTTCGAGTCCTCCCTTCGTATATCCCTTCTACGGACTCCTGGCTACGCTTACTCACACTCAAGAAGGCGTAGTATTGGGAGGGGATCTTGCAAAATATGGAAAGACTTGTGATTTATCGTATAACGTAAATTTACCTAAATTTTAAGTAAATTTCGTAAGTTTCGGTTTCGGCCGAAACTAGAAGAACCGAAAATTCGATTACGGTTTGTTTCGGCTGCAAAATATGTCTAACTCTACTGGAAATAATAGCAATAAACCGGAAACCGGTTATTTACAGTGCGGTTAAACTGGAGATGAAAAGAACCGGTATAACCGGAAACCGGTTGTTTCAGCAATAACCACCATCCCTAGTTCGGAGTTGGTGATTCGCGTAGTGCGTGAAGCTCGCTGCGCAGATATTCCTAACGTACGGCAGCCGCAGAGGCCGGCGCGAAAGGCAGCGAGTGCCGAGAGCCTGCCGCCGGCTCTCTAATTTGGTTGTGGTGCTCGATAGAAATTGGCGCGACGAATAAGTGGCGGCGTCAGCTGGCGCTGGCGGCCGCTGCAAATTGCTCGTGGCGCCCACAATGCGCCGCCAGCGCCACCTGCTCGCCGCGGATTGTTCCGCCAAATGGGCCGCTCGAGGCGCCCTCTGTTATTAAAATTCTGCCACCGACAACGCCGCTCTTCCGGCCCACGCCGCCGGAATCGTTTAATGAGGCGCTGTGTTAGTTCTTTACTTCCCAACAGGCCCCCGGCAAACAAGTGAAATGCGCTCCCAGAAACCGGAGGGCAGCCGCTTTCGAACGCCTTTCCTGTTTGAATCTGCTACTACTGACAAGTGATCGCCGGTGGCCGAGCGTAGTACTTTTGCAGTGTTACACAACTCCCTATTTTTAAAACTATACTAGATGACCCGGTGAACTTCGTATCACAGTCTAACATATACAGTCAAGACTAAGGATGCAAACGATACATCGATGTTTTGAAAACATCGATGTTTCGTCCATAAACATCGATGTTTTGAACAGCGATATATCGCCGATGCATCGACGACAGAAGTCCAAAACTATCGACATCGTTCAACAATTGATTGGTAACTATAATATTACCTTATTAGTTGCTCAGCCAGCGTCAGCTCAAGTGTGGTGCTGCTGCTGTCGTCGCTCGTCGCTGTTTTCATACTTTTGAAATAGCAGGTAAGTGAAATATGAAACTATCTGTTGATTAATCTGATCAGCACGGGCAGCTGGCATTGCTGAAATTTCAAATGTTTGTATAGCTTATGGGACTTAACTATGGGGTCATCAGTCCCTAAACTTACGAACTACCTTATACTAAGGACGGCACAAATATCCATGCCCGAGGGGGGATTCGAACCCCCGACCGTAGTGGCCGTGCAGACCGTGACTGGAGCGCCTCAGTCCCCTCGGCTACCGCGGCCGGCGGGCAAACAATACATGAGAGGGAAAAAAGGAGGGGGCGTCTATGATGGACAGGAAAACACAGATTAGACGAAGCATACATTTCTAACATTTGTAATTTCTTATTGCTTTGTGAATGGGAGGCACCGACTAAAGGTCCCATATTTATCTCACTTTTCGCAAAAAAAATCCCTTTGTCCCCTTTCTGAAAAATAGCTGGCTAAATGTCCTACGGTATGGGACAAATCCCACGGGTTGGCAACACTGCTTCAACTCCCTTTCACACAGCTAGGCCCATTATACCTGCGGCAGTGGCGAGTCCATGCCTGATCGTAACACTGGCGCAGCACCGCCCTAAGATTTTTTAATTTTGTTATTTTTTATTGTTTTCATTTTTTACTTTTTAACAGGTCGGCACCAGAAATTTGAAATACTACACATGTAATAAATCACAACGTAACTATAATTGTGCTGCTGTTACTGTTAGCGGTTTTTTAATGTTGTTGTGACCAGTGTTGCCAACCGTATGAACATGTTCCTACGCATAGGGACTTTTGACTCTTTTTTCCAGACTGTAGGGACGGATTTTCAAAACGTAGGGACTTTTCTCAGAGATGATGCAGAATAAAAGTACCTTTTTTTTTTTAATTCAAAACAGTAACAATTTATTGTACAGTAATATTAATGAATGGGAAGTCATCCTACATGTAAGGTTTTCTTTCTTTCTCTCTCTCGCCCTCTCTCTCTCTCTCATATATAGAAATCAGTTTATTGTTACTGCTGTGGTGAAGTTATGAGTCGATTGTTCATATGCGGCGACCCGCTGCTTAGCAGGTCACCGGCGCCACCGACAGGAATCTTATGGACAACAATAGTGTTGCTTTAGTTCAATTTTTACACATAGAATCTCATGTTAATTAAACTGTAAAAACCTTTTTCTTTGGCTAGTACCATATAAGCAGCTTAATTATTTTACGGATTCATTATATATACCCCATTACCACCGCATTGCTCCTCTTCCACTTTCAAATTAATGCGAGCCTACTCATTTTATTTCTTGTGCAATTGGTTAAATTATAAAAAGTGTAAATGTAAGTCATAGATTAATAATTTTAATAGGCTTTATTTTTAAAAATTGAGCCCCTCCCCCCTCCCAGTACCAAGTCCTGGCTTCGCCACTGCTGCACTGCTGCGTAACATGCTCACTTAGGGCACTTTGGTATAGACGGACACGCGTATCCACCACTTTCGTTCCTTCTCTTCGACATGCGAGGGTGGAATATGGCAGTCAGTAAGCTTTCAAAATTGTGGGCTGTGCAACTCTGAATCGTTCTAATCGATCAGAAAATGGTTTTCGTGTTTTTTCGTGTCCAATGGATCCTGAAAGGCGTAAAATATGGTTAATAAATTTGTCGTGACAAGTTTTTTCAAAACTGTGCAAAATTGCTTAATTTATTCGTAGTAATGCACAATTTCTAAACGTTGTTAACGCCAGGTTTCAGCCCGTGTTTTTTTTTAGTGAAGAATCCGACGCTGCGCTCTACTGCTACAGACTTTTATTTATACATATACTAGCTGAAAATGTTAAATATCTGCCAGGCTGCATGTAAAACTGCAGTAGGTGTAGATGGAAAGCACATATTATAAATATCAGGTTCCAGGCTTCCGATTCTGACTTTCCGAATATGCACCAATTTCAAACCAAAGGTTTATTGATACCACTTATTGATATGTCTGTAAAACCTCTTGGGAATACAATTAGATGCGGTGGAGTAGCCGAGCGGTCTAAAGCACCTCGCTGCGGAGCGCGCGGTTGCTCGCCGTGGAGGTTCGAGTCCTCTCTGGGGTATGGGTGATGTGTTTGTCCTTAGGTTAGTTTACCTAGGTTTAAGTAGTTTGTAAGCTACGGACTGATGACCACGCAGTTTGGTCCGATAGATTTACAAACATTTGAACATTTGAATACAATTAGTTGTAAAGAAGTAATAGATTAAAACTTGGTGCGTGATGGGGTGGTTTTCCATGAACGTTACTCTTTACGTGCTCATATCTCATGAACTACGTGTCGGAATGTGATACAATTCAGAAGCTACATTCAACTATATATGTGTATACTGTCTGTAAAATTTCCTGTCGCTACAATTTGTAGTGTTCAAATTATAAATTGTAACGTCATACTGAGCGCCGTAGTACTCCATAAACAGCGGAAAAGTAGTAAGCGAGAAACTTTTTTCCTTTCATCATTTTACTATGATCGCCAGCGAGAAAAAGTTTAATAAAGGTTTGAAATTATGTTTAAAGTTTGTTGCAAGTCGCTAAGTACTGTCATTCTCATACCGTGTATTTCGAAAGTCTCGCCGCATTTTTTGCGATTTCTATTGGTTATGACGTAATATCTTTTCAACCATGTGTCGTATGTGGTTCTTACCTCGACAGCATTGTTACCTCATGGTAAGGAATATGTGTACAAAATATGGTTGAAATCGGTCTAGTGGTTTGGGAGGAAATGAGCAGCATTGTCGCTAAATGCAGCAGTTTTTCGCACATTTGATTGTTTATGACGTCATATCTCGTGAACTATGTTTCGTATGTGATTCTTACATTTACGGCGACCGTCCTCGTGGACTGAAGCTTACGTCTATAAAATTTCATAAAGATTGGAACAAAACTGTAGATTTGGATGCAACACGTACAAACATACGGACACTCTGCTTTATATATTAGATTGGAGATAACATTATCAACATTTGGACAGTATCAAAATTAATTACTTTTATATGATACATACTGTTTTACTAATTATAACGGCTCATATCGCTGGTAACGATGTTTAAATCTATGGTGATGTTAAAATGCACGACCTTCTGTGAGCCTACAACACAGCTACCTTGTACATTATTGGCAAACTGTCTTACCTCCACAGTAGACTTTTTTATTGGCCTATTGAAGAAATTCGTTTTTCAATTACTTAAGTGCTTACTGTTTTAAGTCGTGGTCTATAAGTTGCAAATGAATTTTTTTAATGTCTACATAGTGTGTTGTTAATATACTGATAAAACAATTTTAGATTCATTTTAAAACAGTTAATTTGAACAAAATTGAGCCGATGATTGGAAAGATTGAAGTTGACAGCAAAAAAAAAAAAAAAACCTATTTTCAATGTTCCTAATCCTCCTGATGGTCAACAGTTGAAAGACCAATGAGAAAATCATTTTTCAGGCAAATATAAAGCAAATAGTTAGCAAAAATTATGTAAATGAAGAGTTACATGAATCCAAAACGGTTGACATTCCGAAGTACTGCCAAATAAAAAAAAAAAAAACCTTGTTAAGCGTTTTTTGCTTACAACAGAGTATAATTATTATATTATGTACCCAACAAAGCACTGTCATCAGTGAATATCCTAAGTGACACACGTTCCTATAATTTGCTATTTTCGCTGCGTTTGCTTGGTTAACATCCCTGATGTCTGATTGTTACATCTTACGCTTTCAATAGTTGATAGTTCTCCTTGACCATTAATATTTGACAGGCAGTATTCAAATTGGTATAAAGTGGGACACGTGTTTACATTATTTCAGTATTACTCCTCGTTTACACATTGGTACCAACGCTGGCGCCAACACTGGCCAATATTGAGGAAATCTACTCGGTTGATAGCCGAGTCAGTGCCTCGTTCTCTAGCAACGTTTCGGTAAGTTTCCTACTTGCCATCTTCGCCTAAGATCCGCCGAGAAAGACTACATTCACACTGGCCAATATTGTTGGGACAGTACCCACACATTGGAGCCAACATTCAGTTGAATTTGTCGAGAGCCAACGTAAACATATCTGACGTACAAATCGCTGTGGATGCATTAATGGTTTTGAGTACGAATAATTACATTTTGCCATTGCAAACAAAAAAAGTAAACATACGTAAAAGATGATGGGGTGTGATGCATCACTTCCTACCGAATATTACGAAATTAGTAAGATTTAAAACTTGTTTCAAGTAATCGATACACATTATTAAAACTTAGACCTGCTACTTTAAATGATTGAACTTAAAATAAAAAAGAAAGATGCGCTCTAGAGGGATGCTAACCTGCTAAAGTTCTTTTGGTGTTGACGCTTTGATTTCTTGCTACAGGAGACAATTTTAGAAACCTCCATTTCCTTTTTAAAATTACCATGTAATTGATATCCCTGGTAGTGCCTGAAGTTTGCAAAGTAATATGTGAAACTTGGCAGGAAATGTTAGATAATGTTAATTTTAAAAATTGAATTCAGTAACTGAGTGTGTCAAACGGCTGATTTTTTTAATTTCACTAATCACGCCTAAGGTTTGCCGTGGCATTTCGATTTTTCTAGTTCCTTTCACAAATGAATCTCTTTCTAATACAGTTCTAATATTTACAGAGAGATTTTGAAACTTTAAAATAATCAGCGATGAAGATAGAACGAAACGTTGGTGCCAATGTGTGGAAGACGTACCCATATTGGCCCACCGTCCTTTGATGTTTAGTCGAATAACCGACAAGCAACGGAGCCGTACCAACGTTGGTTCCAATGCTATTTCACCGATCCATACATTGGACGAACACTGTTGGGGCCAACGGTGTTTCCAATGTGTGGACCTGGCCTTACACAAGGCAGAGTAGTGCATCACAATTAAATTACAGAAGAATGGCAGCGATTCTTGAACGGATTGACACCATATCTGTAGAAGTATTGTCGCCCTTCTTTCTTTATACTGCCGCTTAAAATCCTGCAGCTTAAAATTACAAAATGTTCAAATGTTAAGCTTAAGGGAGTTAACTGCGGGGTCTTCAGTCCCTAAACTTACAAACTACTTATGAACTACCTTATACTAGAGACGACACAAACATCCATGCCCGAGGAGGGATTCGAACTCCCGACCGTAGCGGCCGTGCAGAATGTGACCGCTCGGCCACTGCGGACGGCTTAAAATTACAAGTGGCTTGTGACATGTTTAGGTGGAAATATAAATCTTTAACTTAGACTTTTTTCTTTCAAAAATGTTCAAATGTTTCTACACTAAAGGGAGTCAAAGTGCTTTGGTCATCGCTCCCAGGCCTTACAAATTATTATATCTTATGCTAAAGACAACACACGCATACACCATGCCCGAGGTAGGACTGGAACCTCCTGTGGAAGCGGCAGAGCAATCCGTAACTCGACATCTTGGCATGTTTTCTTTCCCTGCTCATTGTCAACAATGAACATTTATTATTATTATTTTTAATTCAGATATCTCCAAGCTTATATATCTGTAGTGCAGTAGTCCTTTCCATCATTCAAAGTTCGTTAGTGTTCAAGTCTGGTGAAGTGCATATGGGAATGGATGATACTGATCTGAATAGCGACTTTTCCCGAGGACCAGCTAGGCCCAGTACTTAGCGGGAAAAATTATGAGTAGTAGGGAAATGACAGTATGACGCCACCGTACCATTAGGCTACCTAGGCATGCTTCCCTCCACCCCTGACCAGTCCTGACATGCTGGCCACCACCTCCGAGGGCCACGTACCTGGCCGACACCCACCCCCGACGGCCTCCCACTTGGGGAACAACCGCCACCGATTAATTTTATTAAATCTGCATATCAATTTAATTAGCAACTTAACCGCCACCGCCCGCCTCCGCTGCCGCTGCTGCCACTGCCACCATTTTTTTATTTGCAAATCACTTTAATTGTCGTATGAAATAAACGTATCTAATTGTTATTTCATTGTGTACAGGTTTTCTTACTCTGTCCTACACCAACATTGAAAAATGAAGCATTTCTTTAATCTTTCTTCGGTTTTTTGGCCTTGTCTTCCGCAGTTGCAGTTATACAATTTTGTATAGGATGTGGGACCGTCTTTTGCAACTGTAAATTAGTCTACTTTAGACCAGACGCGTTTCGCTTTATTTTAAAGCATCTTCAGTGGTCAGCTGTACAATAAATGGTTTGTATTACATTATTTGTTTTAGTTATTACGAAATTCGATCTGTAACAGTTCTCATGTAATTGGATTGTTTTCATTCTGAATAAATTGGACTATTAATATTACTCACGAATTTTTTATGTTTTTTTCTTCATGTGTGGTTTGTAGCACCTTGTCACTTGCTGTCACTGCATATATTTACACTATTTTACACTTTCTACAGTAACATTTCTACGCAAATTTTTGAACATAACCATTTTCTGTGGCCTGGCAGGCTCTGTATGTCGTTTGTTTTGTTTGTCTTTTGTCTGTGTGTGTGTGTGTGTTCTTTTCTTTCAAGTTCTTTGGTTCGTGCTGTGAGATGTGTTTTTGTTTCGTTTCTGTCAAAATAGGCGTCTGCTATCAACCTTGTGTGTGATGTTCTGACTGTATTGTGTGTTTATAAATATGATTGTGGTTCAACTAGCGACTTTCTGTCTGTGTGTGTGTGTGTGTGAGAGAGAGAGAGAGAGAGAGAGAGAGAGAGAGAGATATTCCGATTTTTCTGTATGTGTTAATGTGTGGGTAGGGATTTTGTTTTTGTTGTTGTCTTATGTGGTCGTATTATGTGGTGATTTTGCGGGTGGAGGAGGTTTGTCTTTGTCTACAATGTGTTTTATTATCATGTGTTTGGTCATGACCAAGTGAACATCAGCAACCAAACATTATTTAAACTAATAAAACACATTGTAGACAAAGACAAACCTCCTCCACCCGCAAAATCACCACATAAGACGACCACATAAGACAACAACAAAAACAAAATCCCTACTCACACATTAACACATACAGAAAAATCGGAATATCTCTCTCTCTCTCTCTCTCTCACACACACACACACACACACACACACAGACAGAATGTCGCTAGTTGAACCACAATCATATTTATAAACACACAATACAGTCAGAACATCACACACAAGGTTGATAGCAGACGCCTATTTTGACAGAAACGAAACAAAAACACATCTCACAGCACAAACCAAAGAACTTGAAAGAAAAGAACACACACACACACACAGACAAAAGACAAACAAAACAAACGACATACAGAGCCTGCCAGGCCACAGAAAATTGTTATGTTCAAAAATTTGCGTAGAAATGTTACTGTAAAAAGTGTAAAATAGTGTAAATATAAGCAGTGACAGCAAGTGACAAGGTGCTACAAACCACACATGAAGATAAAAACATAAAAAATTCGTGAGTAATATTAATAGTCCAATTTATTCAGAATGAAAACAATCCAATTACATGAGAACTGTTACAGATCGAATTTCGTAATAACTAAAACAAATAATGTAATACAAACCATTTATTGTACAGCTGACCACTGAAGATGCTTGAAAATAAAGCGAAACGCGTCTGGTCTAAAGTAGACTAATTTACAGTTGCAAAAGACGGTCCCACATCCTATACAAAATTGTATTTCTTTAATCGCAATAACATTTTTTCAGGAAGAACATTTCTCATAGAAAAAATCGTGAACAGTTGTAATGCTGTTCATAAGTAATGTTTATGAACAATTGCTTATAAACAATTACCAATGACACCAGGAACCTATGTTTTCTGAGGCGACATGTCGTTTCTCGGAATTCGCAGTTCAGGGGAGGAAGTATTTGCGTATTAACCCCCACAAGCTAATCGTAAATTAATCATCGTTGTTTCCATAATGACCTGAAAAATACTTCGACGATCAATTGGTGCAGAACTATATGCCAATTTCATTATTCCGTTTCATATCAACTCAGGCTCTCAAACTATATGTAATAATTAATTTAATAATTACATTTAACTCTTGGAATGGTAGATGAAACTATTTGTACTGCAAGTACAATTGCATAGTAATTACATGCAAATATGGCAAAACCCACTGCCCTCACGCTAGTGGAGGTAAATATTCTTCAGCTATGTAGGCAGGCAAAACTAGATTGCCCAGGCTTGAGCATGCGCATGTGCTCCGCACCTGGCAGGGTGAAAGCATCTACGATGAGTCAACCAACACCACCTAGGTGGTGTTGAGTCAACAGGCCTGCCCTTTGTCTGCATTCCAAGCAATGCACCCACCTGCACCCAGAAATAGCGAGGAATGTCTGCTCTCAGGAGCACCAACTGCCTTTCACGAAATCTCTGGTAGGAATAATTCTGCTTCACCCAAATCTTCACAAGTACGTATTTTTAACCATGACAGAGGCGACCACTATATCAAGCTTTTCGTATTTGTACAACTAAAGATGAGCAAATAAACATTGTAGAGAGCGAATCGGTCTAAGTTTATTTCATATAAGGAAGGAACCTATATATATATATATATATATATATATATATATATATATATATATTATGAAACTGTCTATTTCTTAACAGCAGTTAAGACTTTAGTACTTCGTAACCTCACCAAGAAATAAAGGGCAGCAACATTTTACAAACCTCTATGCAACATATTCTCCAAAGCTTCGCAAGTATGAATATTTAGTACTGACAACATTTTTTAATGACCTAACCATTATTTTTATGAAACTCCCTACAGCTAACGATATCCGAGCTATTCATTCAAACAGGTAGCATACATGAATCCGTAAACAATGGTCTGCATATAAACAAACGCCAACAATCGCTACATCCAGTAATGGTTGCAGAGGAAGGACTTGAAACTGGAAATAATGACCCAGTAAAAAAAAATATATATATATATGAGAGAGAGAGAGCAATGTTTCACTGAACCCCATCAATAATTTAATCATCGTTTAAACAAAATAAACTTTCTTATACTTCACGAAATAATTACAACCACTATTTGTCTTATACATTTATTTTATCATGAGCCTCACAGGAAATTAATTCTACTGTTTGTCAATCATTTTACAGTTAACATGAAACACAAAAATACTCACTAGCTAACTAAAATCAGCTACTAGATGGCATAAATATTCTGCCCCTAACAATAGCTACCACCATTCTCATATAATCTATTCCTAAATCATCTAGAAGCTCTATTGGGATATTTAACGGGAAGAAATAAAGAAATCCTGGTTGCTGGTGACTTTAATACAGATTTTCTTATGCAGTCCTCCAGTAAAAATTTATTGCAGTCAGTAACTTTGTCTTTCAATCTAACACACACCGTAAACTTTCCAACTAGGGTAACTAAAACCTCTAGGACAGCAATTGATAATATTTTTATAGACAAATCAAAGGAACAAAATCATATCATAAAACCAATAATAAATGGCCTGTCAGATCATGATATGCAGCTCCTTGTTTTAGGTATAGATTCTAAACAGATTATGAAGACTGCAAAATGTACATACAGGAGAGTAGTCAACCCACCAAAAATTGAAAATTTTAGAAAACTCCTCAAAGACATGAACTGGAAAGATGTATATAGTGCTAATGGCATGAATGAAAAATATAATGTATTCATTAATAATATTAGTATCATGTTTGAAAACTGTTTTCCTCTAAAAGTAACGCGAATTAAACAGAAGTCTATAATAAAACCTTGGATTACACAAGGAATAAAGATTTCATGTAAGACAAAAAGGAGTATGTATCTATCAGCCAAGAGTAGTTGCAATGATTATGATTTAACTAAATATAAGGAATACTGTAAAATATTAAAAAAAGTTATTCAGGTATCTAAACAAATGCACTATGAAAAGAAGATAGCAACATCAGGAAACCAAATAAATACAATATGGGATATAGTGAAAGAAGAGACTGGTAGAACCAGAAAGGAACAAGAGCAGGTACGGTTAAGAGTAGCTGAGACATTAGTAACTGATGGGCATAGTGTGGCAAATCTATTTAACAAGTACTTTATATCTATTACTGATAGTATGGGATTGTCTGGGTCAGTAAATAATGCGCTTGAATATTTGAAACTAGCATTTACAAATAACTTCACACACATGAATATGTCAGTCACTTCACCACAAGAAATATCTTCCATAATAAAATCTTTAAAAACAAAGAATTCCAGTGGATATGATGAAATATCAACAAAGTTAATTAAAGCGTGTTCTTGTGAACTTAGCACAATCTTAAGTTATTTGTGTAACCAGTCTGTTATAACGGGAACATTTCCTGATTGGCTAAAATATGCAGATATTAAACCTCTCTTCAAGAAGGGGGATAAAGAGATACCATCAAACTACAGACCCATTTCACTTTTGCCAGCATTCTCAAAAATTGTAGAAAAGGTAATGTACAAGCAGCTTCTCAACCACTTAACCACAAATGGCATATTGTCTAGAACACAGTTTGGATTTCTGAAAGGTTCCGATATCGAGAAGGCTATTTACACTTTCAGTGAGAATGTACTTAATTCATTAGATAATAAATTGCAAGCAGCAGGTATTTTCTGTGATTTGTCAAAGGCATTTGATTGTGTGAACCATAACATCCTTTTAAGTAAATTAGAATTCTATGGGGTCACGGGAAATGCTGCAAAATGGTTCAAGTCGTACCTCACTAACAGGAAACAAAGGGTGTCAGTGCAAGTGACTAGTGAATTAGGCCAACAGTCATCATCGGGTTGGGAAGAAATTACATGTGGTGTCCCACAAGGATCCATCTTAGGGCCATTGCTTTTTCTTGTGTACATTAATGATCTCTCATCAGTTACACTACCAGAAGCAGAGTTCGTTTTGTTTGCAGATGATACAAGTATTGCAATAAAGAGTAAGTCAAGTATATTGATAGAAAAGTCTGCTAATGATATTTTCATGAACATTAATAAATGGTTTAAAGCCAACTCATTGTCATTAAACTTTGAAAAGACGCACTACATGCAGTTCAGAACATGTAAGAGATTTCCTGACAGCATATGCATTAAATATGAAGAAGAGCAGATAGAAGAGGTTGACAGAATTAAATTCCTGGGATTACAGCTTGATAATAAACTTAGTTGGGAGGAGCACACCACAGAACTGCAGAAACGACTCAACAAATCTGTATTTTCAATACGAGTGTTATCAGACATAGGAGACATAAAAATAACAAAGCTTGCATACTTTGCTTACTTTCATTCCTTAATGTCATATGGTATAATATTTTGGGGTAACTCTTCAAGTCAGTCAAAAGTCTTCAGAGTCCAAAAACGTGTAATACGTATTATTTGTGGAGTAAATTCACGGACGTCTTGTAGAAGCCTCTTCAAAGAACTGGGTATATTAACTACTGCCCCTCAGTATATTTATTCCTTAATGAAATTTGTCATAAATAATATATCCCTTTTCCCAACAAACAGCTCAGTTCATACATACAATACTAGAAATAAAAATGATCTACACAAGGATTTAAAAGCACTTACTTTAGTTCAAAAAGGGGTCCACTACTCAGGAACACACATTTTCAATAATTTACCATCAAGTATAAAAAATTTTGCTACAAATAAAGATCAGTTTAAGAGGAACCTAAAAGACTTTCTAGTGGCCAACTCCTTCTACTCCATTAGTGAATTTCTAAATTGTACCAAATGATGCATGCACTCATACTATATTAGTATTATTATATTATCAGCAAAAAAAAAAAAAAAAAAAAAAAAAAAAAAAAAAAAAAAAAAAAAAAACCTTAAAAAATTATGTATCTGTATTTCTATTATAAGTGTATGTATTTATATTATTAGTATTATTTGTTATTCAACTTGTAAATTTTGTTTCTTGACATGTTCCACATCCACGAGGATCCCCTCAATATGGATCTACGGAACAAATAAATAATCTAATCTAATCTAATCTTATAAATGAAGTCTTTACGGGTTGTCAGCCGAGTGGTACCATCACCGTCTCGTAGCAACGTTTCGTTGTATGCGTCTCCATAATCTTCAGGTGAAGTGTCAGGGTATTTTTTTTTTCGTCGGTTGCATACTTAAATATCTACTGGACTATTTTCCGCTTGCCACCGCCGACCAATCAGGCGCCCACGGAATTGGCCGATGCGCCTGGAACAGCCAATGGTGGGGGGACGCGGGTCCGGGGTTTGAATCCCAGCCTCTGTCCCCATCTGCCCCAGGTGTGGACCTCGATGGCGCAGAGCATTCTTCTCTGATTTTTCTAATTACAGGTTCCAAGGCTGGGCTAAGGTGGTAGCCACTGTCACAGTTGATTAGGTTGTCATGTAACCATATTTCGATGGACTCTTTCACTTTGCGTTTCACTTGTTGTCAGTCTTAAGAGCCCTCCTTATTTGATTCTCACTGTAACCATTTTTCTTGAAGGTGTCCTTGAGGTGTTGCAATTCTCCTAGCAAACTTTCCTTGTCGCAGATGGACGTAGTCCTGTGTACTAAGGTTTGAGAACAGAATTGCGTTGTGCAAGGTGGTGGCAGCTGTTGGCATAGAGATAGAGGTCCGTGTGTGTCTTTTTTCTGTACACCGCATGCCCCAGAGTGCCATCCATGTTTCTTGTGATCAGGATATCTAGAAAGGATGAGCTGCTTATTCTTCTCTATCTCCATGGTAAATTGGATATTCCCATGTATACTATTGAGGTGCTGATGGAAGTCGTGCAGTTTGTCCCTGCCATGTGGCCAAACTACAAAAGTGTTGTCGACATACCTGTAGAAGGCCTTGGGCTTGTGTTTTGCTGTGTCCAGGGCTCCATGTATAGGTCGGCTATGCCTGGTGGTAGAGAAGAGCCCATCGCTACGCCTTCTATCTGTTTATATATAAGGGCCAGCAAACAGATCATCATTATTCTTCTTCGGTCATCAGTCGTGTTTAGTTCGAATAAGATCACTTGAAGATGAACTCCAGCGGTAGCAGCAGCAGCAACTACCCCATGCCATGTAAGTAAGTTTTTTTCACATCATTTCTGTATTCGGTTTGTTTAGTAGTACAATTGTTTTTCGTTTCTCTGAAAGTCGTTATATATTCGTTTAGATCACATTTTGTATTTCATGCACTATTGCATTTGATAGCTATGCGGAGATGGTATCGAATAACTGATGCATCTTGAAACTTACAAATAGCTCGGAGCATATTAATTGCCTTCTGTGTGTTTCGTAAATTAGTTTCTAAATTGTCGACACAGCATTCAAATAACCTTCATGCATCTGTGAATGTTTGGGAGCTTACAGTTGCCTTTAACTCTCTTTGAACGAGAGAATGCTAATTATTATTATTAGTTTTCTGCATTAATGCTTCTGAAAGTCGCTATATATCTGTTCAGTACACGCACAGTGACAGAGCTAACCTCTTGTAAAACTGCTGTCAGACTGAACTCATGAATGGCTCAGGGCACAATAATATTGTCTTCAGTCTTTTCGTAAATTAGTTTATAACCAAGTGTCAGGCTAGCCTTGGGTACAAGTCTTCTCTGGTTCTCGTAATAGTTTTAGAGTAGAAAATTGTAAGCAAGTCATTGTGCGTCCTTCCTGCTACGTGTTTGTGTGGTTATTTGGGTACCATAATATATTTAATCTTTGGCAGAATCGCTCCAAGGGTATAATAGTAAAATACATCGCAAATATTATTAAAAATTTCCGGGCTATTCTGCCATGGTCTTATGAATTTATTATTCAAACCCAACGTTTCGTCCCCAACTGCTGAGAACATTTTCAAGAGGGATCATGGCACTTTTTTATGTACAATTCACACCCTGGCACGAATCCACCTTGAGTGTAATTATGAACTGTTCCTCCGAGATGGAGATACGTGGTTCGGTACATGCACTCAGCCAAGTAGTACACCTACGATGATGTAAAGGAAGGGTCCAATTTTATTCAATTTTCTGGTGATAATAAGAAAATGCGAGCCTGTGTTAATGTAAACAATGGGTTTAGAAAGACTTTAGGCAAAAAGGTAGTGAAAGAAGACATATACTGTTTCGCACGATCAATTCTGGCTTGTGAGAGAAATTATCATTAGAGAAATCATCCAAATTGCACAAGTACTTAGAAAGTACCCAAACGTGAAATTCCCACAGGGTACAGTTTTACAGGTATACAGTTCCCAGTCAAACTCCACGACGTTCCCAAGATTGAGGCACAAAATCCTGGAATACCAGTGTGTGTTTATGGCCTGTTGAAGAAGAAAATGAAGCCAGTAAAAGATAAATAAGAGGATAGTCACATTGTAGTTGGACCCTACCATTTATCAAAATTTGCATGTGAGAGTGACCTTCGCGTTAATATGTTACCTATCGCCAATAGTGAAAAGCAGCATTACATATGTATCAAAGACATGTCCCGCCTCCTTTACTCCCAACTGAATAGTCATGAATATAAAAACCACATATTCTACAGGTTTCTAAGTAACTTTTCACAGGAAAAGTATTTAAAGAAGCACCGTGTAGATTGCAAATCCAGGGACCGGTACGTGTTATTATGCCAATGCCTGAAAATAATGTCATTAAATTTTAAAATGCTCACCATCAGGAAAGATGTCCCGTAGCCATTTACAGTGATTTTGAGTGCTTACTTTCTCCAATTGCTGGATGTGAAGGTAATCCCATGGCATCACATAACAACTTCACACAAAAACACGTGCTGTATGCAGCAACATTCCAAGTTGTATGCACAGTCAACCCCCTCTTTGAATAAATTCGAGTCATATGTAGCAAACAATTCCACGATAGGTTGCTGACTGAGCTCGAACATGTTGCCTGGGAAGTTGCCAAACTTTACAATCAAAATGTTCCGATGACTAAGTTGCAGGAAGATGAGGAGTCATTAAAAAAGGTAATGGATTTATGGGACATCATTAGTTAGAAAAGCGGAACTTCCCCTGAGAGATCACTGTCATCTAACTGGGATTCCGTGGAGCAGCCTACAACCTCTGCAACTTGAAGTACCAGTTCCAAACTACATACCTGTATTTTTCCACAACATGAGTAGTTAAAATGCTCACTTTTTAGTTGAGCACTAGGATAAATTTGGAGTAGACACCTATCCAGCAAGTATCCTGCCTGATAGCACAGAGAAATACATTTCATTCTCTAAATGGATGACACCAAAACTTACACTGTACTTCCTTGATTGGCTTCGTTCTATGCAGTCGTCGCTTTCCAAGCTTGTTGAGACTCTACCTCAGAAGGATATGCATATCACACAATCTACATATTCTGATGAGGAAAAGTTTCAGCTAGAACGTGAAAAGGGGTTTTCCCATACGAGTATCTGGACTGTATGGAGAAACTCCAGGAAACCAAGCTTCCCGACATATTTGCATTTACCAGTTCATTCACAGGCAGTGCCATTACAGATGCGGAATATGAACATGCCATAAATGTCTGCCAGATATTCATCATCACCAGTTTGGGTGAATAAGTGAGGATATACATAGATACAGATGTGCACTTACTTTCGGATGTTTTTGAGAAGTTCAGGAGTGTAAGGACAATCACTTACTCCTTGGATCCTGCCTGTTATTATACGGCACCTGGGTTGTTTTGGGACGCAATTCTCAAGAAGACGTAGTGTAACATTGAACTTTTAACCTATCTCAATATGCTTCTCTTCTTTGAGTGCAGGATACATGGGGGACTTTGCCAGTGTATTCATTGGCAAGCTAAGGTGAGTAACCCATATATGGGTGCAGGGTATGACGCATCCCTTGATTCAAGTTATATTCTATATTTGGTCATGAATAACTTGTACGGCCACGCAATGATGCAACCTCTGCCGGTTGGGGATCTCCAGTGGGTGTCCGAAGAAGAATTAGAGGGATTAGATGGAAAATTAATGGGTCTCTCTGTGGAATCTGATGTTCGGTATGTAGTAGTGGCAGATACTGCATATCGAATTAGTCCGCATGGGGAGACAAGCGACTTGCCATTACACCCGAAGCAATTCGTTCCACTGGGAACCAAGTGTTTCATCCCCAAGTTGATTACCACTGTTGCAGACAAGCGGACGTACATTATTCATTACTGTAATCTGCAGCAGTGCCTCAAATATGGAATGGAACTTACTAGAATCACGTAAACCATATCCTTCAAACAATACCCAAGGTTGAAGCAGTACATTGAATTAAATACGGCAATGAGGGCGGTTGTGACTAGTGATTTTGAGAAAGATTTTTGTAAGTTAATGAGTAATTCCATTTTCGGAAAGACAATGAAGAATTTAAGACATGAATGTGATATTAAACTTAGAATGAGCTGGGATGGGTGTCACGGTGTACGAAAATTATTTGCATCACCATACTTTAAGTGGCTCACCATATTTAATGAGAACTTCGTAGCTGTGGAGATGATGAAGGCTTCTGTAGAGTTCACAAAATCTATCTATCTGGAGATGTGCGTACTTGATCTGTCCAAACTCCACATGGACAGATTCCATTATGAGATTGCTAAGCCTTATTTGTGGGACCAAAGTTACTGTATATGGATACAGATAGTTTCATCTACTGGGTGAAAAATTGCATTCCATATGCACTAATAAAACGTGTCGGTGAAGAATTCGATTATTCCGCTTATAAGGCCGAGAATCC
Source organism: Locusta migratoria (assembly GCA_026315105.1). Lineage (NCBI taxonomy): Eukaryota > Metazoa > Arthropoda > Insecta > Orthoptera > Acrididae > Locusta > Locusta migratoria. Next base: position 134,199,883 of record CM048744.1, on the reverse strand, counting down.
TTACGGAATTGTTCGTCAGAACAAGATTATATGTCTTATGAAGAATGAATCGGATGATTTTCCGATTGTGCTGTTCGTAGGCGTCCGGGCAAAGATGTACGCATATTGCACAATAGACGGGGGTAGCCGGCCGCGGTGGCCGAGGGGACTGAGGCGCTTCAGTCACGGTCTGCACGGCTACTACGGTCGGGGGTTCGAATCCCCCCTCGGGCATGGATATTTGTGCCGTCCTAGTTCGTAAGTAGTTCATAAGAAGTTTGTAAGTTTAGGGTCTGATGACCCCGTAGTTAAGTCCCATAAGATTTACAAACATTTGAACATTTGAGACGGGGATACTCATTATGTTAGACGATCGGCATCTCATGTACTGACGATCAAAGATTACTTGCGGTGTCTGTCTGAGAGAAGGAAATTATATATATTTTAATGGCGTCAGTGTATACATACTCAATCAGCAGTGCCAAAAGCTCTCTGCTTAAAGTACTTATAACAGCACAAAACACCATAATACAACAGTACCACACACCTGAAATCCTTATATTAGTCCTCAAAATGCAGATGCGGAATTTCGATAATGTGGTTAAAACAAAGTGGGAGAGAGCAATGTGCACACCTTACAAAAGCCACGTTATCACATTGCAAATCACTCTTGCATTCACGCAGTCTAGTTTATATTGAGGAAAGAAGTAAATGTCAAGGGGTTAGCAACAGTTTGTTGTTTTCGGCAGCAAGATTTTCAGCGTATTATCTTTGTTTGGAAAACTTGCATCTAGAATCACCCCGTTTACATGGACTCCCAAAAACGGATTTCGTAAACCGATTCCCAATTCCGTTTTTGCTTGGTTATCACTACGTTTACATGCAACACATCTTCCGGAAGACGAAAAGCGATTTTCGTAAACCGTTTTTCGCTGTCGTGTTCTTGAGGCGCCATGCTGCTGTTCGCCCTCGGGGATCGATTCGCCCCTCGGGCATTGGTGTTTGTGTTGTCCTTAGCATAAGTTAGTCTAAGTTAGTTTAATTAGTTTGTAAGCCTTAGGTACTGATGACCCCGTAGTTAAGCCTCTTAAGATTTACATACATTTGAACATTTGATTTTACTACTTGTAACCCCCCCCCCCCCACGGCACCCCTTAATAGTTTAATTTCGATAAATACCCCAACATATGTCATTTTAATTCCAACCAAGTATGCTAATATCATTTTTTGTAATTCTGAGTTCTAAATTGGCTTAATAGCAACGTATTTTCAAAAAATGTTTCATCTCCTATTTCACCCTCTAAATGATTAATTTTCTGAAAATACCGACACACGTATCTTTAAAACATATACCAATTTATGTGGTTGTAGCTTCAAAATTGCCCTAATAGCAAAAGATTTTCGAAAAACATCCCCTCTCCAGTTTAACCACCATGATGGTTGAATTTCCAAAAATACCGAAACGCGTATTTTTTAAATTCTAACCAAAGTTTTCAAAAATAATTTTTCATCCCCTATTTTACGCTCTTACTTATTGAATTTCCAAAAATACCGAAACTCGTGGTTTTTTTTTTTTTTTTTTTTTTTTTTTTTTTTTTTTTTTTTTAAATCCTGACGAGATTCAATATCCGGAGTTTCGTAGTTATAACTCAAAATTTGAGTTAACAGCAACATATTTTAGAAAATAAATTTTTTGCGTCCCCTATTTTACCCCGTTATTGGTTGAATTTCAAAAAATGCCGAAACACGCGTCTTTTGAATTCGAACCCTGAATTAAAATCTGAAATTTTGTAGGTCTAGCTTCAAAATTGCCTAAATAGCAATGTATTTTCAAAAGACGTTTCATCCCCTATTTCAGCCCTTTACAGACGGAATATCGAAAAATCGCTTCTTAAATGACGCCTACAGAGTAAGATCAACACTCTCTACAAATTTCAAGTTTCTATCTTCAGTGTTTTGGGCTGGGCAATGATGAGTCAGTTAATCAGTCAGTCGGGACATTGCTTTTTATATATAGAGATAATGTATTTTTTCATCTCGTTAATTATCATTGTTTAATATCCTGACGTCTTGTGGCTGATTTAAAACTACAAATACATTTCGTATGGCCTTCCGAATGATGGGAACTATGGGTCCGAACTCAGTTCGTCGAGCATGGTCGACATTAATAACACCTACAGTTAGTGCCCAACGAACCCTGGTTGTAAGAAACAAATATGTTCAAATGTTCGTAAAATTATAGGACTTGGTTGCTGTAGTTATCAGTCCCTAGGCTTACAAACCACTTAAACAAAAAAAAAGGACAGCACACACAGCCATGCCTGTGTGAGCACTCAAACCTCCCATGACGACTAACCGTGCACTCCGCAGCAAAGCTCCTCAAAGCACTTGGCCACTCCACCGCGGCTTTAACTTGTGTATTCCTTCTGTCATATTAATTTATTTTTCAGATATTTGGCTACAGGAGACAGTCACCAGACTATCGGTTTGATGTTGCATGAGTAAAATTGTAGTTGCTAGCAACAAAAAACAGACGCATACAGTGTACAGGTAACTCTACCCCGTGATCTGCAAATGTCTCTCTGTAATCATAAAATGAAGATAAATCTTAACACAATGTTAACTTAAAGTGTGACCGTAAATGATTTCGTAAACAATATACGAAATAGGAACATGAGGCACAACCCTGCATAGCGAGTGGCCATATCCTCGAGTAGCCCGTAGCCCGTCGCGGCCAAATGCTAAAATGCTGAAATTTCCGGAGGTAAATCGACGCCGAAGATTGAAATGGGTGTGTGTCCCATACGTCAGTGTGTTTCAGAGTTAAACACCACACCAACAAACTTCCAGGGGATGTGGAAGGTGTCATGAGGAACAAAGTGAGCATAGAAACCCATGCCCGGAAATGTCATACAATGACGCTTCAGAGCGTCGAAGTAGCTGGAGGGGATGTATAGCGGCAGGAGCTAGTGCCTGTAACTGGAGCAAAAGCAAAGCAAATTTGACATTGATATACATGAAGTGCGGGGCTAGCACATCTAGACTTAAACAAGACTAAAGAAACAATTAAACATACAGGGATCACAGCGGGTGTGATCAGTAGCAGAAAGAGAATATTAATGTCTGGCAGATTGTGTGTGTGTGTGTGTGTGTGTGTGTGTGTGTGTGTGTGTGTGTGTGTGTGTGGATGGGTGGGTGGGTGGGTGGGGGGGGGGAGGTAGTAGGCTGGTGGTATCATACATCTGGTGCCTGTGGCAGTGTGTGTGTGTGTGTGTGTGTGTGTGTGTGTGTGTGTGTGGAGCAGACCTGGCCTTAGCTGGTGGAGGCTCCGTCTCCTCCAGTAGAAATGATATACTATTTGGCCACAATAACGTGACGATTTTGTTGGTGCTGCTACAAGCGGAGAAAATCGACACCAGTTGAAAGTTTTTCTTTTATTTACATGCGCTGCCAACCTTACAATGCACCTAGACGCGAAGAAGTAATGTACACATTGTTAGGGTAACGGTTCCAGCACTGCAGCAAGCAACCGATGCTGCCTTCCGTTCGTGCAAGACAAGCTCCCAGCAGCCACCGCGCGAATCGTCAAGTTATCGTGGCCAAATAGTACCTTCAGCACATTCAAAAGAATTCTAAGTTTCGTGATTGTCGTACTACCAAAACATCAAAAGAATATTACAACATTGGTACAGTCAGTTTATAAAGTATGTTCTAATGTTTTATGTGGGGCTTCTAGAAGCGTGGGGTGCTGTACGATTGCACCGTTTGCACTTGCCTAATGCTGGGTCTGCTTGGGAGGACAGGACAAGGATACAGAGCCAGCTGTAAAGTTAGGAAGCCATCTACAAAACTGGTCAGTTGGTGGCAGGAGATGGTGGTGGTTAGAGGTAACTTCAGGGATCCACTTGTGTGTGTGTGTGTGTGTGTGTGTGTGTGTGTGTGTGTGTTGGCTATGTATTAATTGCAAAGAAGTCCAACACAGTCTCCCAGACAAAAGGAATAAACAGATGGTCAGCTCCCTCAAGCAGGTTCTCTAGCAAGAGGGATAATTAGAGGATCATGACCAGCACTCATCACATTGCCTGAGCCTGGCACATGCCATTCAACCAGTTGTTACAGGACTATAATTATAGAGCACCTTCGTCTAACTATAGGAGATCCCATCTGTAGGCTGTTAATGACCTGTAAATCATTATGGCTGAAAACCCCATTTTACCACTCTTAACACAGGGTCTACTAAATGACGTTTTCTGCTGATTTACCAAACAAAGCCATCAAGGAGTCTGATTTAAGTCTCACATTTATATTCCTGGCTATGTCACCAAATATTTCCTTTTCCTAACTCAACAACACTAAGAAAACTTCTTTTCACAAGAAAATTCACTTCAAACTTGGCTTGTGGTATCTTTAAATCACAACCTGTTTGTTTCTATACAGAGTGACCCCCCCTCCCTCCTACAGACTCTAGGTAGGGACCAATCAAGGAGAGGATACGGAACAAAAAAAGATCTATGAATTTATGACTGAAAATACATGGTTTCCATGCTATAAACCATTTATTCAACAATAGTTCGTTACAGAGACTGGGTCTAATATGTGCTGTACCATGCGGCCACATTTAAATTAGCCACATGGGAATGGCTGTATGGTCTGGGGTGTCACATTACGGATCACGTAAGTGTGCGTGTCAGAGGTTCAGTTCCTCCCTCAGGCATGGGTGTGTATGTTGTCTTTTGTTTAAATCATTTGTAAGTCTAGGGACCAATGACCAGATTAGTTTGGTCCCATAGAGTTTCAAACATTTGAACAGTTACAGTATGCATGGTGTCCTCCTAAAGGGTGTACTGTTCATCATACTATGCCATTGAAGATTAGAAGGGTTATGTGCTACATTATGAGGCTCCCAGCCAACTTCGCTGATAACGTCAGGACGCATCTTCCCTTGTTGATGGAACGGACGAGGAGGTCCAGTTGCATGGTACGCTTGTTCACTGGATTTCAACCCATGCAATGGTTATGGGCCCATCTCAAAAGTATCGTGTTTGCAGAGCCCATTCCAAAAGTAGAGGCACTGGAGCAGCGTTTTCACCACTTCTATTTTAACCGTCATGTCAATAGCAGCATGAGTACTCATGCGTTGAGGCACATGAAAAATATTTTCAACACACACTGTAATTGTGGCTGCTTGGTAAACAGCTTTGTAACAAAGTGATTTAATGATTGGTCTCTACCATGTAAACCATGTATTTCCAGACATAGTTAAGTACACTAGGTCTGTGGGGTAGTTTCTATTTGTGAAGAATATGCTGAATATGCTGAAGGTCTCACAAAGGCCTTCACAAAGAGAAACTACCCCACAGACCTAGTCCGCAAACAAATCTCCCGTGCCATATCCTCACACACCCCAAATCCTCTTCCTAACACTAGTAACCATCCACAAAAGAGCGCTCCCCTTGTCACCCAGTACTACCCTGGTTTCGAACAACTAAATTCCATCCTTCGCCAAGGTTTTGATTTTCTATCCTCATGCCCTGAAATGAGAGACATCCTGCCCAAGATCCTTCCCACCCCTCCTAAAGTGGTGTTCCGTCGCCCTCCCAACCTTCACAACATCCTAGTTCATCCTTATGCCACCCCGAAACCCAGCTCACTGCCACAGGGATCATATCCTTGTGGAAGACCAAGCTACAAGACCTGTCCAATCCACCCACCCAGCACTTCCTATTCCAGTCCTGTCACAGGCTTATCCTACCCTATCAGAGGCCGGGCCACTTGTGAAAGCAGCCACGTAATTTACCAACTGTGCTGCAAGCACTGTACAGCTTTCTATATTGGCATGACCACCAACCAGCTGTCCATTAGGATGAATGGCCACCGCCAAACTGTGGCCAAAAACAAGGTGGACCACCCTGTGGCACAGCATGCAGCGGAGCACATGCTTGATTTCAATGGCTGCTTCACAACCCGGGCCATCTGGATCCTCCCATCCACCACCAGCTTTTCTGAACTGCACAGATGGGAGTTATCCCTACAATACATTCTCCGATCCCGAAATCAACCAGGCCTCAACCTACGATAACTTCCCCATATATATTTTTCCATACCTTACAGTTCCTACCTCTGTATCCCAAACCTCGCCTGATTTGAGTGGTGTGTGAATGTGTGATCGTGTGTGTGTATATGTATGTATGTGTGTGCACTTGCAGTGTGCATGAATTTTATATATATATATATATATATGAGATGACTTACCAAAAGGACCGGCTCGTCGAGAGAAACACATACAATCACACACAAACACACATACAAGCTTTCGCCACCACTGGCAGCTTCTTCAGGAAAAAGAGGAAAAAAGCCGAGGAAAAGGGAAGGATATGGGTTTTAAGGAAGTGGAAAAGGAGTCATTCCAATCCCAGGAGTGGAAGGACTTACCTTAGGGGGAAAAAAGGAAGGTAAACAAATACACACACACTCAGACATATCGAAACGCAAACACACCTAGACAGACATTTGTGAAAAGCAAAGAAGTTGGACAGAGATACCAATTGAGGCACAGGCTCTGTCCACATAACCAAGGCAAAGATGCTAAAGATAGTGGGCGGGAATTTGAGTTAGCGGAGATTGAGACCAGGTGGGCAACGGGAGGAGAGAATAAGCTGAAGGGCAAGTTCCCATCTCCGGAGTTCTGAAAGGTTGGTGTCGGTGGGAAGTATCCAGATAACCCGGACGGTGTAACACTGCGCCAAGATGTGCTGGCCATGCACCAAGGCATGTTTAGCCTCAGGGTGATCCTCATTACCAACAAACACTGTCTGCCTGTGACCGTTCATGCGAATGGAAAGTTTGTTGCTGGTCATTCCCACATAGAACGCTTCACAGTGCAGGCATGTTAGCTGGTAAATCACGTGGGTGCTATCGCAAGTGGCTCTGCCCTTGATCGTGTACACCTTCCGGGTTACTGGACTGGAGTAAGTGGTGGTGGAAGGGTGCATAGGGCAGGTTTTACAACGGGGGCGGTTGCATGGGTAGGAGCCACACACAGTGTGTTTGTTTTGGTTTGCTTTCCTCTCCTCCCCCACCTTCCCACTCCATTCCTAAGATGCATCTCACTCTATCCATTTAATACCTATACGCACTGTAAGGCTGAGCTGTATCCATCCCCACCACTGTGACACAACTTTCTGCAGCACCACCCCTCCCCTCTTCTCCAAATCCCTCACCACAGAGCGTGATTCAGAGTACGGCAGCTGGAGATGACAGTTGTGTGGCTATGAAGTGTGCCTATGGTGATTGTGTGAATGCTTTTTATTCTGAAGAAGGCCAATGACCAATGTTGTATCTGTGTGCCTGTTGCACTTCACCCTGCTTCCTTACGGTGAGTTGTAAATTGTCCTTATTACATTGTTGAATTCTACATCTACATAAATACTATGCAAATCACGTTTTAGTGCATCAACTTTCTATTATTGTGTGTATGGTGGTTCTAACAATATTACATAATTTTACTGCTAGTATACTGTTCAATACTGGCAGAAATATAAAACATAAATTGATGTACATGAATTGAGTTCCAAAAATAATCCTTTTTTTCATTAAAAAGGTATCAAGTAGTAGAGAAAAAATTACCTTCAAAACCATTAAGAAATGCTAATTTTGGAATGTTTTAATTCATTAATTGTTAAAAGGACTGATGTCCAGCATCTTTAAACACCATAAAATACATCCAAATTGCTTCTAAAATGAAAACTGTTTCATAAAACTTGTCCAAGAATAACAGTAGCAGCAGTTACGGCAGTTTTATTTGAAGTGTCATATTGGAACCAGACGGCAAACAGTTTTTTTTTAAGTTTTCTCAAGTCACATACATAACACTAGCTGCTCCCGGCTACTCATTGCTGTGGCTTGCTCCTAATTAAATGGAAGAGAAAGCAAACATTTCTAATATGTGTAATTTCATAATACTTTCTGAATTGGACACAAATCCTGGTCCCCTTATCTCTGTCCACTTCTCTTTGACCCTCCCTTTATTCCCATCTCTTTTTCCATATCCTCCTCTTACCTCTCTCTGTACATCTCCTTCTTCTCCCTTTCCATGAGTTCTCCTGTTTCCCCTTCCCCATCTCTTTGTCCATCCAGCCCTCCTCTGTCCTCTTTCTGTCCATCCCCTTGTTGTGCTCTCCATGTGTATCTCACCCCCCCCCCCCCAGCCGCTATTTCCTCTCTGTCTCACATAGAGACTTATTTGGTGTTATGTTCAATATCCTACAGCTACAAAAATAAATCAAATATGTTATATGATGTTAAATTAAGCTACTCAAGAGAGCAGAAGCACTAATATTATCTGGATTCAAAACAATATCGGAAGATTTAGAAAAGTTAGAAGAATCTTGCAAAAGTTCTTAGGTGCAATCAAGAATAAATTGGCAACTTCATTTTTATGCCAAAAAGTAAAACATACTCATTCTTTCCTTATAATATCAAATGAGATCTGGAAAAACACTATGGATATTTAGAAAGAATGAAGACAGATTAAAGAATGTTATCTATACACACTTCAAACCAGAGGAGCAGACAAAGGAAATTGTTGCTGAGGTAGGATAAAAATAGAACTTAGAAAAAATGCAGCTTACTTACCTTACTCAACGGAGACAAATTCATATTAAAAATTACAAAATTCAAAGGTAATGCCATACTGTTTGGAAAAGATACTGAAAATTACTTGCAATTGTGTCAGAGGCGTACAAGAGCCGACTGCTGTCGCCGCCGCCGGCCACATGGCAGCCAACGTGTTAAGAATCATGAAAGACAGGAGGCACCGGAAGGTACCAGATAGATTTTATAATGGTAAGACATAGATTTCGGAACCAGGTTTTAAACTGTAAGACATATCCAAGACAAATACAGACTCTGACCATATTTTATTGCTCATGAACTGTAGACTGAAAGTGAAGAAACTGCAGAAAGGTAGGAAAATAAGGAGATGGGATCTGCATATATTGAAGGACTCTGAAGTTCTTGAGAATTTCAGAGGGAGCTTTAGGCAACGATTGACAGAAATGAGGGAAAATAACACAGTAGAAGATGAATGGGTAGCTTTGAGAGATGAAAGAGTGAAGGAAGCAGAGGACCAAATAAGTAGAAAGGATATTGCAGGAAATACTGAATTAATTGATTAAAGGAGAAGATATAAAAATACAGTAAATGAAGGAGGTAAAATGGAATACAGACGACTAAGAAGTGCAAAATAAGCAGGAGTGGCTAGAATGACAACTGCAAGCCTGTAGAATAACTAGGAGAAATATAGATACTGCCTATAGGAAAATAAAAAAAAAAAAAACCTTGGAGACGAGAAAAGCAGCTGTATAAATATCAAAAATTCAGATGGAAAACCAGTTCAGAATGAAGAAGAGAAACCTGAAAGATGGAAAGAATATATAGAGGGGTCTCTACAAAGGAAAAGAACTCCAAAAAATATTGTAGGAAGGGAAGAGGGTGTGGATGAAGGTGAAATAGGAGACACTATACTGAGAGAAGAATTTGAAAGAGCACTGAAAGACCCAAGTCAAAGCAAGGCCCCTGGAGTAGACGACATTCTCTTGGAGCTACTGAAGTCTATGGGAGAGCCAGCCATGTCAAAACTGTTTCACCTTGTGTGTAAGATGTACGAGACAGGCAAAATACCATCAGACTTTAAGAAAAATGTAATAATTCCCAATGCCATAGAAAGCAGGCACAAACAGATGTAAAATTAGACAATGATCAGTTTCGTAAGTCATGGTTGTGAAATTTTAACACAAATTATTTACAGAAGATTGGTAAAATCTGGATAGAAGCTGAATTCGGGAAAGATCAGTTTGGATTTAGGAGAAATGTAGGAACACAGGAGGCAACACTCTCCTTACGACTTATCTTAGAAGATGGATTAAGGAAAGGCAAACCTACATTTCTAGCATTTGTAGATTTGGAGAATGTGGCTGGAGTATATTCTTTCAGATTCTGAAGTCATACAGGAGTAAAATATAGGGAATGAAAGGTTATTTACAACTTGTACAAAAACCAGAGAGCAGTTATTAAAATCACAGGGAATGTAAGGGAAAATAGAAATATGTAATTTTTTGCTACTGGAGAAGTATCTCAGTGAGATAAATGCAGTGAAATCTATAAAAACAAAAACAACAGAAAAGATCAGTAGAACCAGTGGAGCACAAAAAGGCGAATATGCACCTTTTTTAAAAACTGACAAAAGTGGGGAAGCCTTCTTCAGCTAACATTTCAGTGTGAGATCATATTCACACCCTTGACACAAAACATTTCACCCATCCTTCAAACCCAACAGTTCTCCCCACCCCCTTCCCAAATATCACCTTTTTCTCCAATTGGTACTGGCCCCTTTCTTTTATTGTTTGTCAAGACTGCTTATGTTGAAACTATTTTATTTTATTTCATGACCAGTTTCAGCAGAACTAGCTGCCATCCTCATGTGCTCTCAGTTCATAAAACTGGACATCATCGTCGTTATTGAGATGGGACTGTGCACTAGTTATAAAATATATTACCATACTGTGCGTCACAATAATAAAATAACTGAAATGAAAATTCTGAATATGTCACAGTTAAAATCACAAGTACAAATGGCAGGGCTGGATCTAGGACATTTGCCAAGTGGGGGCAAGCTTAAATTTGCCGTCCCTTCTTTCAACCCCCTTCCCCCTCTAAGAATCGGACTTTTTGACGCTAATTGGGTTACATATTTCTAAATAAATGTCACAATCTCACAACATGAACTTATTTAATTGACTGTAGTAAGATCAAAGAAAAACAGAACAATTTTAATACATACAAAAATATTACAAGATTACTCATCATACAAAAATCAATTCAAAATTTCGCTTTTCGATCTTCTTTTTTTGCTGCAAAACTGGTTTTGATTGATATCATCATAGTTTAGAGAAGCAGCTCGTTTGTGCTCTATGGATATTATACTCAGATTTGTTAAGCAGTCGTGCTCCTCAAGTATATTTAATTAGTTTCAGCTTGCTGAAACTTCTTTCTCCAGATGAAACAGAAACTAGAACGGTAAGATATATTTTAATGCTGTAGTAAGATTGGGATGCCCCTCAACCAATTTATTTTTATAAATAAAACTTAATATTGATGATGCAGTAGAATCTTGCAAGGCTCTGTCTACTGCCAGCACATGTTATATGAAACTTACAACTTCTTCCTTGCTAAGATCTTCTGCCAGTTCCGCTGCTTTGGCCTTCAAGTCCTCCACTTCCATTTCTCGAATTTGCACACCACACAGAAAACTAATTTTTGCAGCAATTTTCTCAAGTGCGGTAAACCTGGTACTAAGCTCTGTCAATTATTCCTTATTTTTTCTGTGAATGTTGGATACTTCATCCTCACAAAGCTCATCAGCCATTTTCTTCTTTCTTCGAATCCTTTTTTCGAAGAATACCGTTGATACCTCATTATCTTCTGCTAGCACTTTGGCCTCAGAAATAGCTTCAGAGGTACAACAATCCCGGGAAGTTCTGAGAAAGCCCAAAAGTCCTTGAATGTTTCGAACAGCTTTATCAATTGTAAAGTATTAACTTCGCAGAAACTGATTAACATGAGCAATTCATCTTAATATTGCATACCAGAAACAAGTTAAGGTAATGAATTTGAGTTTTCTCATATTTTTTAAAATAGATCTTGTCTCTGATTTTATTTCTGGTGTTGACAATTTATGTTTCAGTTTCTTCCAGGGCCTTCAAAGCTTTAAGAAAATGCTTGTAAACAGCTTCAACAGCATCTACTCTTGCAGATCACCTAGTCTTGCTGAACGTCTGCTGAATTTGCTCCTACTACATTTAAAGACTGAGCAGCACGTGGTACGAAATAGGCCAGTTCATTCTTCTGAAGTATGCTTGACTAGACCCCTTTGTACTTTCCAGCCCTGTTTGCCCCATTGTCATGAGACTGCCCCCTGCAGTACTTAATGTTCAACCCACCTTGTTCCAATTTTTGCAGTATCTCTTGACTAAGGCCTTCTCCTGTTTTGTCTGTAACTGTAAAAAAGTCAGTAAAACTTTCCACAACCTCTGAGTCATTCGACTTGACATATTGAATTACTTGTGTCATCTGTGCATTGTGGCTGATATCTGGAGTGCAGTTAAACATCAGTGAAAAGTATTTAGCAGCTAAAATATCTTTAATTATATCTTGTTTTATTTTGTCAGCAATCAAGTCACGGAACTTATCTTGTATATTTTTATAAAAATAGCTAATCTGGCCTTTCTTGTGGCGTTCAATACGCAGACGAAGGGGGACACTATAGTATGGTGTGAGATCAGTTCTATTTAGAAATTTGCCACTATGTGGATCACCAAAATCACCAGCTTCTTTTGTTCCTCTAAAAGGACTTCCTTGCTTAGCTAGAAAAAGGACAACAACAATAATACAGTGAGATTCCTCCTGTTTTATCTGGTCTTGCTGCCTATTGTGTGATACTTATCAAGTGGGTTTGTCGGTGGACATTGAAAGAGTCGAAAGAAGGGCAGCTTGTTTTGTATTTTCGTGATAGCAGGGAGACAGCGTCACAGAAATGATACAGGATCTGGGAAGGAAATCATTAGAACTAAGGCGTTCATCTCTGCGACGTGGGCTATGTACGAAACTACAATCGTCAACATTCTCCTCCGAATGCGAAAATATACTGTTGCCTCCCACTTACGTAAGTAGAAAAGATCATCTGAATAAATAAGTGAAATCAGAGCTTGAACAGAGATACAGATGTTCTTTCGTCCCGAGCGCTATTCGAGAATGGAATGGGAGATAAATAGTATAAAAGTGGTCCGATGAAACCTCTGTCAGGCAGTTAAATGGGATTTACAGAGTATCCTGTGTAGATGTCTATCAATTCCACCGCTACCGAGAGAGGACTCTAGATCCTTAATGCTTTTGACTTTCAATAAGAAGTGTGCGCACCTGTAATACTTTTATTTTTTTTTTTAATTTTTATTTTTTATTTTTTTTTATAAGGACTGGAATGTTATTCAAATATGAAATATGAATATTCATTTATCTGAAAAAGGAAATCTATGCAAATTAATAAACATTGTGCATTTACTTATGCAATAATGCAAACATCTCCCTCATTCTGGCTAATATCTAGTAGATTTTT